>CM042477.1:48490000-49139232 GCA_023621385.1 Quercus gilva
ATTATTTGTTGGGTCTCAAAGCGTGTTAATTGAGGTTCGCATCAATACACTTCAAAAGCAAAAATTTATTACTGGAGTATTATTTTTCTTAGTTTCACACTTACTCCTAGCTCTACTCCTAACCGTGTTGCTATTCATTTTTTTGATAGGTAAAGTGTTTAGAATGCTCTACTATTCTTATTTATTCAATTGATATAATTTATAAATATAATAAGTTATTATTAATTTGACAAAAATGTATGATTAGTTATTTAATTCAATTTGTTTATGCATCCAATGATTGTTGTCTTAAGACTCTTAACGATGTTTAAACTGTTAATAATTTTTTAGAACATGGAAGTTGTATATATAGAAAAAACCAAAACAACAATTAATCATCTTTTTTTTTTACTTGCACCTACCCTCCGCCAATAAATTTTTTGCTTCGCCATTATTGAACACCCTAGAAAAAGCCACTAGCCGTAATGTGTTGGCTTAGAAGCTCATGGCAGAGTAGTACTGAGATATTATGTGTGTGATGTAATCTCTTGTTTCCACTGAAAAAGTCATAGTTCAAGACTTAGCTCACTATTGACTTTGGAATTGCAATGCTAAAACACTAAATGAAGGTTCAAGCCATTGGCACTCTCATTATGCATAATATTCTATCTTAACCCATAAATTATTTATCTATTCTATGGTATTATAAAAATCAGTGGGGGGATTGTGGGAATATTTTTATAAAAGTATTATATATTTAATTATTGTTTAAATGATCTTCTATATAACATCTTTATTTACAAAGATCTTAAATGTATTTATGCATGGTATCTCAAAAAATGGTTCAGATACATTTCGAGTTTGGCTTACCTCTAGTACTTTTTTAATTGGACATGTCATTTTGTTTTGAATATACAATGGCAAGTGGTAGCAAGTTTTAATCTTCAGATTTTATTTAGTTAGTCAGTGATGTGGCAATCTCTCAATTAAACAAAAGGAGATTCATTTTAAAAAGTTACTGGAAGTAAGCCAAGCCCACAAAATAATTCCATAAGTTGGAATCTTTAAAGCTATCAATTGTTTCCTTATTGGCTGAAGTTATTGCTTTGAAATGTTTTGACCTCTAAAAGCAGTTATTTTCGTTTATAGTTATTGCTTTTATATAATTCAAAATTGCAGCCAACATTTCCGATTTTAGTATGAGAAAATCAATGGGCACAATTTTACCTTTAGTATGTTAAAGATAAAACTCTTTACATATTTGCTGAGTCAAAAATCCTAGTTTCATGAAAATAATATATCCTTTTATATACTATATTTCTGGGTAAAAGAAAAGTACTATTGAGAGCTTCCTATTCTACAAGTGGTGTAGATTTGTGAGGATAATTAGCGAAGGTGATTGGGTTGTTGTATCCTCGGGGTGGCATGGATAATGTTTAGTCTATTACACCGAAAACTCCGTAGACGCGTGTATCATTTCAAGATAGTGACTTGGTTCACGCCTTAACCCCGCCATCTAAAAATGTATATGAATTGGGGGTACATGCTTCTTCTCACGAGATTAATTTAAAGTATCATCAAGGTAACATCTCTCCACTATTCTCTAATTTTATGGTAAATCTAATTTATGTGAATAATAATAATTTATATGATATGTAGAATGTAATGAAATTCAATTTATTTATCAATTATTGTTTTTAGGAACAACAGATTCTAAAAAAAAAAAAATAGACAAGGGGAATGGGATAGGGGAGTGATTGAGTGAAGATAAACGCAAATATTAACACAACAAAATTTTTCTTAATACAATTATAAAGACCAATAGTTGTCAATGTTGAATTGAATTGAATTAGTGACGATGATATATGGTCATCGCTAATAAGTGCATAGTAGCGATGACACAAAGGTAGTCGCTAATAAGTCGTTGCTAACGCTATGGAGGGAATTTTACTTACTTTTGGAAAATGGAGGGAAACTTTTAGCAACGACAATAAATTTTGTAGCGATGACATTTACGTCTCTAAAATAAGGTTTATTTTAACGACAACATCTATCGTCACTAATAATCATCTTTAGTGACAACCTTGTGTATTGTCACAGATATGTGGCCAAAAATATATAGTAAATATATTATATATATAATTTATTTATCAGTAATGACACATTGGTCGTTGCTATTAGAAGGCTATTAGCGACGATATAATTTGTTGTCTCTGATAATCACATTTTAGGAACGACACAACATGTTGTCGCAAATATATCTACCAAAATATAATGGAGGGAAAAATTTTCACTATCAAAAAGTAGTGGGAATTATTGGAGGGAAGCAGATTATATATTAGCAACGAATTAGGTCGTCGCTATACGGGATCTTTTAATGAAGACAAAGATTGTCGTCACTAATATGTGGCTAAAATAATTTTGATATTTTTTTTTATTTATCAAATCCTCCAAATGCCTCTTAAAATATTTAAAATTACATAAATTCCTTTAGTATATTTGAAATGATTAAAATACCATTAGCCTCATCAAAATGACCAAAATACCCCCAAACTTAAATAATGACCAAAATAACCTTGAAACCTACAAAGTAATTTAAACCTGTCAAATTCATAAAAAGAGAGAGAGAGAGAGAGAGAGAGAGAGAGAGAGAGAGAGAGAGAGAGAGAGAGAGAGAGAGAAGGGAGGGCATGTTGCTTCAGAATACTCTCACCCATTTGAAACTCAAAATCAATAAAATAACAAAAATTAAGAAGGTTCTGATTTCATTCAAAATACTGACTAATATCCATAATTATCAAAATGTAAATCGTATTGTGAATCAATTTTTGATTTTTCTGTATCATATGTCATAAGAAAGGTATCAGTCAATATTTACCAAACTAATAAATTCATTATAAATTATGAATTTATAAATTCATTATAAATTCATAATATATTCAACTAATAACCAATTCAATCATTAGTTATGCAATAATATTTACGAAAAGTAACTAAATAAATCAAATTAAAATATATTTATAACATACATATTCAAATTAATTAAAATTAGAAGTGATAATACATGATATATGAGCCAAAATAATAAATTTTTTCATCATTTTGCCTAATCAACTTTACCTAAGTCAATGTTAACATGATGTTCATCATATTTCAAAATTATTTCTTCATTGACATTTTCTATCAACAATTCCAATACCCAATAATCCACTGAAAACCTTCCCATGAACCTAGTTTCACCAAGTCCAGTGGTCTCAGGACCATCTATTAAGTTTGATTAGGTTTGACTAATTTTAACTAAACTTTGACCGTGTCTTTTTCTAAATCCAATCGTTTGATTGAGACCATAATTTATGAAAATTAACCTTTCATTACACTCTTCAAATCCAACAGTTAAATTTCAAATCTAAGAATGACGCGTGATGGACATGTATTGTGTACCTGTATGGCTATGTTTTCTCAATCTGACCATCCAATTGGTCTTAAATTTTACCAACACCAATATGTCACCATACTCTTCAATCCCAATGATCGAGATTTGAAAATGAATTTCACAAAGTCTAGTGGTATTAGGAACATCTATTAAGTTTGGTCGGATTTGACCAACTTTAACTAAACTTTGACCATGCCTTTCTCTAAATCCAACCATTTGATTGTGACCATAATTGATGAGAATTAACCTTTCATTACACTTTTCAAATCCGACGGTTAGATTTCAAATCTAATTATGGCGCGTGATAGACATATGTTATGTACTTGTATGACTATGTTTTCTCAATCTGACCATCCATTTGGTCTTAAATTTCACCAACACTAATATGTCACCATACTCTTCTATCTTAATGATCAAGATTTGAATTTGAATTTCATCAAGTCCAGTGGTCTTGGGACCATCTATTAAATTTGACTGGGTTTGACCAACTTTAACTAAACTTTGACCGTTCCTTTCTCTAAATCCAACCGTTTGATTGTGACCATAATTCACCAGAATTAACCTTTCATTACACTTTTCAAATCCAACGGTTATATTTCAAATCTAAGTATAGTTGTAATAGACATGTGTTGTGTACCTGTACGACTATGTTATCTTAATCTAACCATCCAATTGGTCTCAAATTTCACCAATACTAATATGTCACCATACTCTTCAATCCCAATAATCTAGATTTGAATATGAATTTCACCAAGTCTAGTGGTCTTGGGACTATTTATTAAGTTTGACTGGGTTTGACTAATTTTAACTAAACTTTGACTGCATCTTTCTCTAAATCCAACCGTTTGATTGTGACCATAATTTACGAGAATTAAACTTTCATTATACTTTTCAAATCCAACGGTTAGATTTCAAATCTAAGTATGGTGTGTTATGGACATGTGTTGTGTGCCTATATGGCTATGTTCTGTCAATCTGACCATCTAATTGGTCTCAACTTTCATCAACACCAATATGTCGCCATACTCTTCAATCCCAATAACCAAGATTTGAATATGAATTTCACCAAGTCTAGTGGTCTCGGGACCATCCATTAAGTTTGACCGGATTTAACCAACTTTAACTAAACTTCGACCACGCCTTTCTCTAAATCCAACTGTTTGATTGTAACCATAATTAACCGTTCATTAAACTTTTCAAATCCAACGGTTAGATTCCAAATCTAAGTATGGCGCATGATAGAAATGTGTTGTGTACCTATATCATGTATCGTAAGATACACAAATACTTAATAAAATTATGGATATACATATATGAATGGTATATTTATTATAAAATCATAATATATTCAACTAATAACTAATTTAACCATCAACTATGTAATAATATTTAGAAAAACTAACTAAATAAATCAAATTAACATATATTTATAACATACATATTCAAATTGATTAAACTTAGAAGTGATAATACATGATTTATGAGCCAAAATAATAAACTTTTTCAATTCACAAATTATTATATCCCCACCAATAAAATTTATTAGCAAAAAAAAAAAAAAAAACCTTATTGTGACAAAGCATAATAGTTGTCACAATATTGTGTTTCTATGAAAGCAATGTAAATCTTTCACAATATATGGCCTATTGTGACAAACGAATGCCACAATAGATATAGTTTTGAGTAATGCTACAGTTACAAACTATTTTATAATATTTTTACAAAATGTTGATGTAGCTAATTTTTTATTGGTTTTCATCTAGACCTACCATTAATATCACTTTTTCATTTACTAATAATCACTAACTACATCAGCAGTTTGAAAATTTTTTTGTAAAATAATTTATATCACTAGCATTATTATATAGTTTCTACCAAAATAACTCATGAGATGTAGGTAAAAAAAAATAAAATAAAAATAAAAATAAAAGGGCACTACCTAACCTAACGAATCTGAAGTGCATCATCCCTATATTTTTCTCAGTCACTCAGTTAGTTGTTTTCTTAGCCAGTCTTATCTCTTTTGTTTGCTTTTCAATTTTTCTTTCCTCTTTAAGTCTTCTTCACGTTTATCAAGTTTTGCTTTTCAAATTTTTACCAATTTGATATTAAGGTTTCCTGGAAGTCCTACTAGTAGGCCCTAGCCCCTAGGTATGACTTTTCTTCTTTATTTTTGTCATTAAATTAATAGATATATAATATGATAAATTAATAAATATGTAAATTCTTTCTTTCTTCTTTACTTCTTCTTGTTTATTAAGTTGGTTTGTATTTTTCTTTCTTTGCTTCTTCTTCGTGTTTATCAGTTCATTAAGTTGGTTAGTTTTTCAATTTTTTACAGATTTGATATTAAGGCCTGTTGCAAGTCCTACAAGTGGGCCCTAGGTATGACTTTTCTTCTCTATTTTTGTCATTAAATTAATAAATATATAATATGATAAATTAATAAATATGTAATATGATAAACCATAGCTACAGGTACTGCATTTCTTTATGCTAAGATTCGGAACCACTTAAAAGTTAAAACACAGTTGCAACATAATATGTTTTCATTGATTCTTTTAAGTAAGGTTAAACATCTAATGGAAATTGAATAGTTTTTTTTATGTTTGATTTTTTTTAATATTATTTTCATAATTAGAATATATTGAAATAGATTCTCAATACTTAAGAAATGCTTAAAGGATATAGTTTACTTGAACATATATGTTTTTTTATGTGCACCACAATTTATTGTAAAACTTTTGCCACAATTTATCAAATGACAAGTTGTAAGTGGTAAGAAAAAACTTGTGAGCCCACACTACCACAACTCACAACTCACAACTTGTGGTGAGTTGTGGCAAAAATTGGACAGTGAGTTGTTATTCTAACATTGCTCTTTCTTTAATACTAATCTACTCAATATGCTATTAGAATAATGTTTAAATTTGATTTAGTTCAATAGGCTGTTGAAGTGACAAATAAAGTGAATTCATAGGCTAAAAAGACATGCATTTAACTATATCTGTATATCTTCATTAAAACTGCAAACCACTTCCATTAGAGTATATCAATAATTTCCTTTGTGGCCAAAATGTACCAAGGGGATCAGAGAAGTAGTTTAATTTCTTATATCTTGGGGAGGGGAGGGGGGGGGGGGGGGACAAATAAAAAACACAGATCACTCGAAAAAAGTGGATTAGTTTTATTCTTTGACTTTTGAGTTCTAAATGTAACCACTTCCTATGTCATTCATCTCTCACAAAATTTCCATCCTTTTTAGTATGAGTGTGTAGAACTAATGGAGAATTACTTTGAGCTTCTTGTCAATTTCTCCATTTATAGATAAAAATATGGTATAGAATCTAATTTTATATTATTTCTTGCTTTTTCAAACAAATCTAACTCATATAATAATTGATTACACTTTTTTTGTAGCATACTATGAACAATAAATAACGTAAATTGTATAATGAATTGTGTATTGTACATTGTAGGGAAAAAAACGTTAACTCTCTCTCTCTCTCTCTCTCTCTCTCTCTCTCTCTCTCTCTCTCTCTCTCTCTCTCTCTCTCTCTCTCTCTCTCTCTCTCTCTCTCTCTCTCGTTTGGGATATTGGGACTCAACATGTCTATTGCCTTTCTATTATTCTCCAAAAGAAAGATTCTCCTATGATGCTAGACTGCTGTCTTTTTGGTTTGAGAAGTAGAAGAAAGAATTAGGCTTATTTTTTCTATTTATTTTTTGTTTAATTAACAATTTGTTTGTGTCTCCATTTAAATTATTTTTCTTTAAATTCATAATATGTTCTTTTAGATATGTGATATTTTGTATGTATTAATGATTTTTTATTTGCTTTAAATTCTTTTACTTTAATTTCTTTACAATATTTTTTTCTATCAGCATATATTAGTTGTCATTTTTTTCCATAAGAAAATGATGAAAACTCAGCTTTGTTACATAGAGATGATGTGCCAGCAATAGATTTAGGGCCTTAATAGCTGTTGATGATGTATATGTACAACTTGATGAAAGTATGTTCATCAATGATGACTTGTCTAATGAGGAATGTGATACAGACTCCAACCATGAAGAAGAAATATATAGTGATAATGATGTTTCAAGTTCAAATCAAGAAAAAGATTTATCTAGCAATGATGAATCTATTGGAGATCTTGGGGGATAAAGATTTAAGTTGAGTTTTGATGCAGGTTAAGTTTTTTTAAATACATAAAGCTTTCATATCTTCTCATCTATGGTATTTTTGAAAAATAAAAATGTTAAAGTTTTACTTGGATGTTAAAACTATTTTGTATGCATTTTTGTCATCTACTTTAGTTGACTTTTACATTAGTATATATATATATTTATTTCAGGTTAAAATGTTGCATGCCTTGGGTTCTTGAAAAATGTGTTATTATTTGATTCGTATTTGAGACAGTAGATTTGAATTTAAATTATGTATATGATATTGAACTTGGATATTGTTTTTCTTTATTAGTAGTTATTGATTGAGCAGTTATTATGCTTCTATGAGTATTTGTGATGTGTGGAATTATGGTTTATTATTTCTCATTATGTGCATAGGATTGTGCTTTGTTATTTCCCAACAGGTACTCATGTAAAATTTAGAATGTAAATTTAAAAAAAAAAAAAATGTAAAATATTATTCGCGACAACAATGTCATCGCTAATATTTTATTTTATCATTAGTGACGACAACAATATCATTGCTAATATGCAATTTTTAGTGATGACATGTTTGTGGCCACTTATATATCTTTATCTTGAATTAAAAAATAGTAAAACATTGAATGTTCACTGATAGGTAAAGATTTAAAGTTAAGCTTTGATGTAATCGTCTAGTGCACTGGACCTGTTACGTGGCCAACTTTGAACACATATTTGTATCATAGAGGGATAGAACCAAACTGTCTTGCCAAACATTCATAAAAAAAAAAAAAAAAAAAAAAAACTGACTTGCCAAACGTAGTTAAAGATAAAGGTGCAGCCACCAACTACATTGCCACGTATTACTATTTCTTTTCTTTGGAATCTCTTGAATCTAGGGGGCTTCTTGTTTTTTTGGGAAACTAGAATCCAGATTGCGGTATTAAAATCTAGATTAGTATTGTTTTAGGCGCATGGTCTCAAAAAAAAAAAATCTGAACCAACTCTAAAAAACAAATACCAACTACTCATTTGTTTTGTTTTTCTATTTTTATCTTTGGTTACTTTGTGAGAAAAATAAATATCATAATAGTTTAGGAACATTGAGAGTGAAAGATAAGATTTCTCCTTTATTGTGTGTGTTTGTTTCTTAAAAAAAAAAAAAAAAAAAAAAGGAAGATAAGATTTCTATTCATTACTTCTATATAAATAAAAAATAAAAATCTTCCATTTTAAAAAAAGTCTAAAATTTTATGAGCACATCATCCTTCGTCTATAAATATAGCCAAGTAAACACAATCAGTTGCAAGAAACAATTTTTACCACCCTTGAGAGAGAGAATGGCTAAGGAAATTTTGGGTTGGTCTAAACCTATTCCTCGCCTTGTCTATCTTATTCATCAACAACAAACAGTGCTTTCTTCTTACCCTTCATATTTTTTTTCATGTAAGAGAGAATTGCCACAACGGAGGGTGAAGAGAAAAGCTATGGCGACTGTCAATCGTGAGAACCAATCTATTGGAGACGATATTTCTTCTGAGAAGCTGACATATAAGGTGAATGCTCTTGTGAATGTGAGATATGACAGGACTGAAGATGTAAAGGAGATGATGCTTCATTTGTTTGATGCTTTAAGTAATTCTACTCAATGGGCTTTGATTCTACAACTTCTTAGCACTGAAATTGATCCAAGTAAGCTGTTTACTTTTCTTATTTAATTAACTTAAAAGTAAATTAATTAGTCCACTCAAGTTTAATTATATTTAAATCTTAGTCAAGTTGGACCAGATTAATTAAACTAAATTTAAATTTTTTATAATAAAAAGGTGGGATGTCTTATAAAAACCATGAACTGAAGGGAACTTTGAGAGTTCCTATTTATATGTTAATTTTTTATGGGATAGAAGTCAATTTTTATCGTCTTCACAAGCATACATGCTCCGAAAAGGGCAACTTAGATATGTTTAATTATATATTTGTTATTAAACAGATTGGGATCTTGATCAAGTAATTCACATGTTATAATTCATGAATTATAAAATGTGAATTACTTTTTTTGCGGAGATCAGAAATTGATGTTCATAGGAAAATCAATATGCATATTACCAATGATGGAATCAAGATTTCAGTTGGGGGCAAAATTAAAATACAAGATTTGAAGCAAAATTAATTCAAAATTATTAATCAACATTAACAAAAATAAATATAAAATAATATAATAATCCATGTAACCCTTCAACAGAACTTCACAATTGCATTTAATTCTTATTTTAATGTCTTAAGATAATAATTAAACTTCTTTGACACTTAGTATGTTCATTAAATTAGAGATAAGACAAAGACAAAGAAGTATGTAGATAGAAGAGTTGTGTTGAGAGTAAAAGATTGAGATGTAGTCAAATAAAATGTTTGACTTTTAGGTGGCCTCATAATATTATGCCAATAACTTTGGATTTCTCACAATTTTGCACATCATTACTCTATTGTCCTAAATTGTTGGTTCTGTTTTGAAAACTTAGTTTTTTAAGTGAATATTATTTTTTGTCTTGTCTCTTATATTAAAAGGTATAAGTTTTCAAAATAACCCTTAAATAAATTGTTATTCTTGTTTAGAAAACCAAAAATTTTAAATGCTTCTTAAAATAAAGTAGGGACATAATAGAAAAGTTAGTAAATTAGTTGCTTTTAATTTTAAAAACACGACAACATTTTGGAACTTCGTAAAATGGAATACAAGACCAACAATATGGGACGAGGTAGTATCTATTAATGGGGTTTAAATTTTCTATAACTAAAATTTTCTATATTTATGTTAATGAAAGTATAAAAAAAAATCTATATTTACACTCCATTAAAATCTTCTCATATCATAATAATATCACATATACACAATCATCATAAACTCTTATTAGTAACTACCTTAATGATCAAATTCAATCTAAAAAAAAAAAACATCAAATTCAATCTTAAAATGTTTTAAGAGTTACAAAAATGCTAAACTATGTTAGTTTAATTTTTTTAGAATTCATAATATTTTTTGATAAGAGTAATGTTATAGTCACAAGTTATTTTACAACATTTTTATAAAATGTTGATATAGCCAACCTCTTATTAGTTTTCATTTGGGCATACTATTAATATCACTTTTTTATTTACCAATAATTACTTACCACATCAGCAGTTTGTAAAATTTTTTATAAAATAGTTTGTATCTCTAGCATTATTTTTTTGATAAAGCAATCCAATAATAAATATGATTGAATTAATTATGTTTGATTGTCTCCAAACAACTTCTAATTAAATTAGACCAGTTTTTTTTTTTGAGAAATGCTATGTCTACAACATTTCTACAACATTTTTACAACATTTCCTAAGTGGCAGGTTGTTATTGGTTGTTATTGTTGGGGCAAAAAAGTAATATTAGTATTAGTTTCAAATTTGAACCAATAACAATTAACCACCTGTGATTTGTTGTAAAAATGTTGTAAAATTGTTGTAGACGTAGCATCTCTTTTTTTTTTTAATCATACAAAATCTCTAATTTCATTCTTTCCTTATTTATACTTATTCATTAAATATATTCCTTCTATAAATATTTTTGTTGAATTTTCTTGTTCATTGCATGAGTTAGAGACTATTTTAATATAAAACTAAAGTTAAGAAATTTGAGAGAGAGAGAGAGAGAGATCTAACAGTTATTAATAAGGGAGAGGAAAAAGATACCATTAATAATTAAGCAAGTTTTTTTTAAAGAAGAAATTAATTAAGCAAGCTGAGGTATAAAAAAATTAATATTTAAGAATTAGTTGGACAATGGAAAATAGGAAGAGATGGAAAAGTGGGAGGATAAAAAAGATATTAGTTTCCCTAATTTGTGTTTGATTGGGAGTGAAAAAGTGGAAGGATGGAAAAAAAAAATTGTATAAATTTACTCATAAGCCCTTATTAAAAATTGATGTCCAATTAAAACAAAAAATTTACAAACAACCAACAAAAAGGCAATCACCCAAATTAATTAAAAAAGAAAAATCATGCCCAGAAAAAAGAAAAAAAGTAAAAAAGGAAAATAAAAAATCACTTTTATGTTGTTGCAATATGACCCCTTCAGCTTAATATTTTTCCTCATAATGCTTTTGTACAAAAGTTTATGTATAAAATTGGTTAAAATAAAAGTTCATGTAGTGTAAATGCAACTACCCAAAGTTCAGGGGGTGTCATGACCTTTTTCCCTTTGAAATTATTTAAGATTATTAAGAAAGTTGGGCATAATAATGATCATACTAACTAGGTACAAAAATAAATGGTAATTTACACTTATATTATATTTCTTATGTAAATAATTATTTTTAAATTAATTTTACTTGATGGTCACATATATACTATTCCATCATTTCTCTTTTTGGGGTTCTAGCCAACAACATAAGATTTATTAATTTTGGAATCATTTCTTTCTTAATTGATACGTGCTTGTTATTATTATTATTATTATTATTATTATTATTTGAGAAATAAGGGTACTGAGACATCTTTGAGGATTTAATTATTCTTTCGAGTGTGTACAATCCTCTCATCCCATACTCTCATACACACTAGGTTATTACAAGGAGGAGTCTCATAAGGGTGACCCCAAGATACTGGCTAAAGGTTTACTACATGGTCATTAAATGATAACATTATGTCTCACTACCAAAACATGTCTTATGAAATAATTAAGAGTCCAGTTAATAGATGTTCTTACGAAATTTGTTAATGGACTATTTTAGGAATATTTTAATACCACCTTCAAGAAAAAGTTAGTTTTTTTTTTCCAAGAAAAGTTTCTAATAATAGTTCCTAAACCAATATTTTTAGGACATTTATTAACTTTTCCCAATAATTAATTCATTGTGCAGTGATCCATATGCAATATTAAGATTTATCTCACCCACAAATGGCCTCCTTGGCCGATGATATCTATCCTCTTTTGTGGGTTTAGATCTGAAGATTGAACTCATTTATACTTAGGAAAAAAAGAAAAAGAAAAGATCTACTTCGTGCATTTAGTATGAAAACCCCACACAAGGTTTTCTTATTTCTGATTTGGATTTTTTTTTTTAATGGTTAAATGTGGACTTTTTCAATGCAATTCGATATTTTTTTAAAATTATTTTACTAGTCACATTGTGCTAGTTGTGCACACCGTTTAGTGCGTATTTAGCATGATATTCCTTCTTTTACTTTCTTTCTCTTTATTTCTGCCCTTGCTTTGAGGCTCTCGACCATTTTGCCTTCTTCCCTTAATAAGTGTTCTTCATCTACTTGTTCCATGAATCCCATTTTTGTATTGCATCAACATAATAAATAAATATTGTTTTTTTCTTAATTAATAAATTATTTTTTAAATGATAATTTGATAATTGAGGGAGGGGTAATTTAAATATTGAACGTTTTTGCTAATTTTTTTTTTTTTTTTAAAATGTCAATTGAACTACAAAACTCAGGGAGAGAGTAATTAAAATTTATTTTGGATTGTGCAAACGAGATTAAATAAACATATTAATCAAGGGTTTCATTGTATTCTAGAGATGATTATGCTCAGAATCCTATACCTAACTTTTTTTTTACTAGAATGATGGGATGAATTTTGTCTTTTAACTTATTAGCTTTGAAGTTTTTATAAAAATTTATATAAACAAATAAATTAAACTCTAAAAAAAGTTAGCCGAAATTCTAATTTCCTAGTTTATATCTTTTTTTTTTTTTTTTTTAAATGATGAAGGGACAATGGCGCCAAAAAGGAGCAAGAAAACCATACTAGACTGCTCCAAAAACCTAACAATTGGTGCGCAGTCAGCTACTTTCAAAGTTCAGTTTGTGGTGGATTCAACTTTTGGGGTGCCAGGAGCGATCACTGTAGTTAACAGATATGAGAAGGAACTCTTCTTGGAAAGCGTCATTATTGAAGGGGTGGTTCGTTTTTCTTGCAACTCTTGGGTCCAACCAGAAAACATTATTGCACATAAAAGGATCTTTTTTTCTGACAAGGTAAACTTTCCATTCCATACAGTTAATTCAGTATTTTTAATGAGACATATCATTTCTCATATATTGTTCTAAAAGCTATCTTATTCATTTTCTTTCATCATTTTTTGAGAACTGAAAAAAAGTCTATAAGAGCATTCTCATCAGCTCTCTCATAAAAAATGTCATTTTAACACACCAAAAACCTACTTTATCATTTTAACACATCATTTTACAACACATCATTTTACAACATACCATTTATCAGATGTTCTATTTTTCAATTCTATATATTAAAATAATATTTATTACTCATTAAAATAATATATTTACTTAAAACCCAGCAATATACAATCACAGAGCCCAGTGGCAGTGGCCACCAACCAAGAACCAACAACCACCGCTACAACCACCGCCACAACAACAACCACCGTTACAACCACAACCACAAACTACAACCACAATCACCAGATCCTCCAACAAATTCCAAATCCAAAAACCACAACAAATGAGAAAAAAAAAAAAAACTCAAAATCTTCAACAAAACCCCACCATACACAGCACAGTCGGCCACCACCATACCCAAGCACAGCCCATAATCACAATCACATGGAATCCACAACCGAAGGAAAAAAGAAAAAAAAGAGGGAGATCAGAATAGATCGCTCCATGGCGACGGCCTCAACGGTGAGGCTGAACTCCAGGGCAAGGCCGAACTCTGTGGCGGCAGGCTGTGAGAGTGACAGGGAGGCCGAAAAAAAAAAAAGACAGAGGGGGAGAGTGACAGGGAAAAAAAAAAAAGAGATAGAGAAGGCATAGAGAGAAAGTGACAGAAAAGAAAAAAGGGGGAAAAAAAAAAAAGAAAGAAAAAGGGAGGGGTGGGGGTTCTGCAGAAAGAAAGAAGAAGAAAAAGAAAAAAAAGGATGAGAGGTGAAACTGAGAAGATGAAGTGAGGCGGAGAAAGAAAGAAGAAAAAAATAAAGAGAGAGAAGAAAGAGTGATAAATGAAGAGAGAGAGAGAAAAAACAAATTAAATAAAAGCCAAACAGTGTATGACATTCCAGTCCGTATCGTGCCAAAAATGAAAGCCTACTGTAGCATATTTCAAATTTTTAGCACATATAGCACATCTCATGATGCTCTATTTTTTGTATTTGATGTACCAAATGTGTCAAATATTTGGCATTTGACACATTTGAGAGAGCTGATGAGAATGCTCTAAGCTTCGTAAATGACTAGGGTGTGTGTGTTTGTCGGCTAATGGTAGGACTCAGAGAAGCACGAATGAATGCGTGTCAGGATAAACACCATTTTACAAATACGACAAGACTTTTTTCTGTAGAAAATGTGTAGATTGTATTCATCTACATTTCATGTAAATATGTGGTTCGGTTTTAAGCTTATGTCCACGGGTGAGATGGAGGGGGAAAGTTTCACTAAAACTAAAAGTAAAGAGATTACAAATGTAGCATAAAAGAACTATCACAAATTGCAAATCCCAAAAACACCCAAAAATCTCTCTTACCAAAAGTACCAGATAAGAGAAGCCTGTATTTCCCTAAACCAATTCCGCGGCTTGAAGTCTCTTTCTTGTTCAGCACTCTCTTACCGAAACAATTGCCGCAAAACACAAAAAAAAAAAAAAAAGAACTGCCTTTGCTAAATTTCTCATTAATTCTTTAAATTCTGGCGCATGGTCTTACGCATAACAAATTTTCACTTTGCCATTTGATTATGTTTGAGCAGCCATATTTACCTTGGGAGACACCAGCAGGACTAAAGGATCTAAGAGAAGAGGAACTACGACAACTGAGTGGTAATGGAAAAGGGCTTAGGGTATTTTCTGATAGAATATATGACTATGACATGTACAATGACCTAGGAAATCCAGATAAGGGAATTGAATATGCAAGGCCAACACTTGGAGGCGAAAAGAACCCACATCCTAGAAGATGTCGAACTGGACGTCCTCCTACGAATACTGGTGAGTCTGATTTAAAAAAGAAAAGCACTTACCCTATCTTAATGTTTTGGGCATGATCTTCAGCTCTACTAAATTAAGTATGAACTATATGATCAGTTCAAAAATGAGAGTCGCACAATGAAACCACAATCGTACCTGAAGTTATAGGGTTTCCTCTTTTCTTTTTGTGAGAACAAAGTTATAGTTTTTTATGATACAACAAAAGTGACTTTCTAGTTGCTACTTTTCCTTAATAATTAAAAAAAAAAATTAATAATGTTATGCAACTATTTTAGTATGATTATGGTATGTAACATAATTTTTGCGAAGTGAGATCCTTTGTTTTCCATGCTTTATAACTAATTTTAACTTTGGGTTGTACAGATATACTTGCGGAGTCGCCAGTGCAAGAGCCCATGCAAATATATGTGCCCAGAGATGAGGCGATGGAGAGGTGTAAGAAAGAAGATTTTGAGGTAGGAAGGCAGAAGGGGATGCGCCGAAATTTTGTTCCATACTTAGCCTCCATTGCAGACAGAGATGCTTTTGAGAGGTTTTCTGACATCAATGGTCTCTATAAAAAGAGATCTTCGCTTGAAATGAAGTCTCCATTGGCAAAGATTATTGAAAAAGTCCAAGACTACATTGAACCCTACAAATTTGACCCTCCTATGACTATCTCCAGTAAGCATCAATTTGATTCTTTCTTGTGTTTCTTCTACTTGGACTTAACTAATGATTTCAAGATAATATATATGGTGATAATTCTTACATAGAAAGCTTCGTTCTAAGCTTTTCTTTCCCAGACAACCCAATTAAAAGTTGTTATATAAGAGAGGTAACACAACTTAAAATTATTTTATGCACATTTATAAGTTTACGTCGTACTAATAATATAAATTTACATCGTAAGCACACAAAATGTGTACAATAATGTAACACATATTTGCAAAAAGTGTACAACACTTTTTTTGTGTTTACGATATAAGTTTACATTGCTATTTCTTTTACAACTAATCTAATCTAGTGACACCTAAGGCTGTGTTTGTTTTAGATGTAAAATGAATATGGAAAATATTATATACCACAAGGATTGTTTGGGTTGACCGAAAAATTCAGTCAAACGAAAAATGATTTTCGTTGTCCGTAAAATATCAACTCCTAAAGTGTAAAATAGTTTACACTTCTATTTAACCTTTAAACCACTTACACCCCCATTTTCATCCTACTAGAGAGAGAGAGAGAGAGCACTCACCTAACTCCAGCATAGCTCCCGGCCCGACCTCATCGTTGCTGCCACCTCAAGCTCGAAGCCATTGCCGTCATTTTTCGGACTCAAGGAAGCTCTTTCTCTTCTCTCTTCCTCTCCGATCTCCGATCTACAAACTAATCTCATTGTCATCGTTTCCTTTAGACCCACACGCCGATCTCATCGTTGTCAAACCCACCCGCCGATCTTGTCGCCATTAGACCCACCCACTAATCTGTGCTCCTCTCTCTCTCTCTCTCTCTCTCTCTCTCTCTCTTTATTGGTGCTTATTTTTGAAGAAGATTGAACTTTTTTTTTTTTTTTTTTGTTGATTTGGTTTATATATTTGGATTTCCTATTATAATATTTATTTGGAAATTGAGAAAATGCATTTTTTAAAGGATTTTCAAGAACATAGCCAAACACGTACAATTTACCACTTAAGATTTGTTGTGAAAGTATTATAAATGTGTCGGTTGTCGCTTCTCTTTATTTGTTGCTAAAGTTATTGACATATGTATTAGAAAAGAAGGATATATAAATCCATAAAAATTTTACTCAAAAAAAAAAAAAAATCCATAAATTAATTTTGAACTCAATGACATCTTAACAACTTATCTAACGAAGTTAGCTTCAATTTCAGTGGACGCGTCTTGCTGCTTACGAGATGATGAGTTTGGTCGGCAAGCACTTGCAGGCATAAACCCTCTAAGCGTAGAAAGGCTAAAGGTAAATATAGGATCAGCTTTTGTCATTATTACATTTCATTTTTGTCATTTAAAATATGTCTTTAGTTTTTCTCTCTTTTGGATTTTCATACCCATGGCAAGCTCAAGGCCTAGGCCTAAGTCCTCCAAAATATTATAAAAGGGTTCTAAAACTACCAATCAACCAACACCTAGGGGCGGTACTAGAAATTTTTTTAGAGGTTGTTTAGAAACTTAAATTAAACAAAATTTAATAAAAAAAGAATTCGAATATATCAAGTTTTTGACCAAAAAAAAAACTCGTAAAATATTTGAAGTTTAACAATTTCCTTCTATATATTTTTATTATTAGTTGTCATTGTTTATTGTCAATGTAAGTAGGTATGACAATTTTATTTTGTTAAGTTATAACATTTTATTTTTATACAGTTATCATTATCTATTTGTTATTGTTTTTATAAAAATATTTTAAACTAAATGACAAAACTCAAGTCACTTGCAGTGTATTAATTATTGACTTATACAGCCACACGTATCCATACATAAATAATACACTAAGTGTCTACTTTACTTAACCAATCAAATTCTTAAATGAGTTAAATCTCATCTCATTTTCTTTAGTATCTGAACATCTCAATATTTTTGACATTAAGAGTAAATAGTGAGTGTTTGTGAATTCTGAGTTTTATTTTATTTTATTTTATTTTTTTATATATAAATTTTATTAAGTTTATATTATATATTTGTGAGTGAGTGTGTGTCTGATATGTGCGTTAATATATATATATATATATATTGCTATAATGTTATTTGTTTGAATTGTGATGTATGTGAATATGTGCATGTACAATATATATAAATATAATATAGCTTTATAATAATTAGAAAATACAAAAGGTTTGTACATGTGTGTTCATTGTTATCATTTTATAATAAATTTTATGGTCCGTTTGGATTGAAGGAGAGGGAGGGAGAGTAAAGTAGAGTAAAGTAGATTTAACGCAAAATTAACTTATTTTTAACTAACTCTACTCTACTCTCCCTCTTTCCTTCTTCCATCGAAACAGGCCATTAGTTATAAAATTAAAGAAATAAATAAAAAAATATTAAAGTTAGTCTGTAATTAGGGTGTGTAAAAATATTTTTGATTGTAAATATGCATGTATATATATGAGTCGGGGGAATGAACCCCCTGAATTACATCTAGTGCTGCTCTCCCTAAACATATTAAAAAGTCTCAAAAGTTGTAGGATAATTAAAATTTTCTAAAAGAAAAAAGTATATATAAAGTGGGTCCTATCAAATATATATAGGAAACCACTTTTATATAAGAAAAAAAAAATTAATTATCATATCCTCTATATATATATATATATATGTAAAAGTCATTTTTACATATTCTTTCCTCACCTCTAATTAAGGAGGCTCCAAAAAAAGTGATCAATAGAAATTCAATCCAATTGAAACCCTTAAATTAATTTTCACCAATAGAAAATTGTTTATCAATGTTTTGATTAAATGAATGAGGTGAGCTATAAGCAATTGTAAAAAGAGGTATTAATAAAATGTAAGTCCAAAATCTTATTTACTAACTTTGCTGCAGGGGTCATCAATGGGCTGGGTCAAGCTGGCCCGGCCCACGGCTGGGTACTTATAGTGGGCTATTAACTAGTAAATGGCCCAGGTCAGGCTAAGTCGAAAGAGAAAACCCCAGCTCAAAGACAGTGCCCATTTTGTCTTTAGTGGTTTGGATCTAATGGACTACCTATGGGTTTATATTAGTATCTTATTTTATTATTTTTTGTAATGAAAATATCAAATTTTTATAAGGGAATAATAAATTTATTTTTTTAAGGAAAGAAACAAATAATTAAATACTTAATTATAATTTTTTGTGGTCAAACTGATTTAATTTTTTGTTTTGTTCATGAAAACCTATTTAATTTTTTTATTAAGGCTTTAAATGGTTTTTTATTATTATATTTAATAATAAAAAAATTCAAATGGTTAATTCAAAGTTGCTAGACTACTAGAAAATTATATATTTAGTAAACTAAATTCGACACAACCACTTTAATTATCTTAGAGGTTTTGGGAGTTTTCTTAAGAAAATATTTTACAATATCTCAAGATCAATTCTTCACACTCCTACTATATATTTTTGTTATGAATTCTGAGTAATTAGGTTAGGCAATTGGTTGGGCCAATGGGTTCAGCTACTGAGCTAGCCTATCGAGCATCCATGAGCATAAAAACTAGCCCACGGCTTGACTCATTGGGCTAGTAGGCTACCCATGGGCCTTAATAACAACAAGCCGAGAAGCCCGTTAGCCCTGTGGGCCATTGGGCTACTAGGTCGGGTAGTAGGCAATGGGCTATTTGGTGACCCATTTTTGCATCTCAAAAAAAAAAAAAAAAAAAAAAAAAAAAGGGTTTTCTAACCCATAAACATTATCGCCTATTCGCCCAAGACTCAATCTGTAATTGAGCTCCTGTTTATACGCTTCTCTACTAATAAAATCAATAATCCAACCAATAATCCAACTATTAACACATGAAAAAAGAAATTAAATTCAATAAGAATGTGATGTAAACTCAAGCCATCCAATCCCAGCATGTCATATTATTATGTTACATATTAAATAATAGGCATAATCACACTCAATCAATTCTAATATCCATTTGAAAATCTAACTTAATTGTGAGTTTATTGAGATATTATTATTTGTAGTAGGATGTATTGAGTTTTAAGTAAAAACTTGATATAATAATCTCTTATTGGATGGTGTAAAACATGGATTTTACATTCAATCTTTACCAAATTCGAACTCATGAAAGAAATAGGAAAAGAAAAAAGAAAAAAAAAAACACAAAACTATAAAGTAATTAACGAAGACTTTTTTTACTCTGACAAACAGGTTTTTCCACCTACAAGCAAATTGGATCCCTCAATCTACGGTCCCCAGGAGTCAGCACTCAAAGAAGAGCATATTATAGGTCATCTAAATGGATTATCAATACAGCAGGTATGGCACGGAAATCATCTTTCTATCTTTCTTGACACAACAAGATCCTGTTTTCTGGCTTGTTTCTAAGTGTGTATTTTGGAGAATTTATTTTCTAGACTTTCTAGCTTGCCATGCATAATCAACCAAAGAAATTAGATAGCCAGATAAAGTATTGATTTATTATAATGTGTTATTGGAACCCGCTTTTATTCCTATGCACTAATTTTTTTCCAAGGAATTTATATGGTTCACTCTCTCCCTCTACAGATATGGACACGATCAACTATATGCGTAATTTTTTATTAATGTTTCCTCGCTCAATATTTTCTTTATTGGTTCAATATATTCAAAATCAGACTGTTTGGATTACACAAACTGAATTTCATTTTAATTGAATGTTATTTAGTGTTTGACCAAATGTTTTACAAATAATTTTTTTTTTTTTTTTGAGAATGAAATGTTTTACAAATAAAATGGTTATAGACAATGAAATGAAAATGTTATATACTGAATCTCTAATAATCTTTATATTTTATAAATATGGAGAATATAAGTAAACAATGTAATATATGATCAACAATTTACATTGTTTGACTCATTTTAGTGACATATAATTTGGCAGATGATGCAACGCAAAAGATTTAGCCTTGTGCAGATAAAGCAAAAGCACTTATATAATTGAAATTAATTATCTAAATATAAGCGATCGTGTAATATAATCAAAATTAATTTTAAACTATTATAACGCATAATAAGTATTATAAATAAACCATACATACTTTCTTATTAACCCTTTCAAAATGAACTAATAGCGTACCCACACATCATCCGGATATCGGTTAGTTATTATTGAAAATTAATTTCAACAAAATTGTTAAAATGACTTTTTTTTTTTTTTTTTCTTTCTTTTTTTGAGAAGGATTGTTAAAATGACTTTGGTTGCTTTATTGACATTAATGAATATCTAGCATTATACCATTACGATGCACGAATTGATAGCTAAATTATGGTATGTTAATATATGATTAAAAAAGTAACTTTTTTAAAAAAAATTATTTTTAGAAACTATGGTTGGTAGTCGAATTTTTTTAGAATATATTTTAAAACTTCTTAAAATAATAGAGTGCAAAATGTGTTAATAATTCTAATATACTTATTATATGAGAAATGTATATAGGGGAACTTAGAAAATGAAAATATAAAAACTAACAAAAATAAGAGAGCATCATTTGATGTAGTTATAGAACAAGACTTTTTGATCATATAATTTATGATTTTTTTTTTTGAAAAATATGAGGATAGTTTAATTAAATACAAGCAATGTGTTCTTAGTTTTGAAAGGTCAACAATTTATTTTGAAATATTTTTATTAAATATTTAAAGTAGTATTTATAGCTTTCATCTTTGGTAATTATTCTTTTGGGAATCTTATATTAATATCTCATTTAACTTCTTCTTTTGCCAGGCATTAGAAGAGAACAGGTTGTACATTATAGACTACCATGACAAGATCCTTCCATTTCTCAACCAAGTAAACTGTTTTGATGACCGAAAAGCCTATGCAACACGTACAATATTTTTCTTGACACCAATCGGAACTCTGAAGCCTATTGTGATCGAGCTGAGTCTTCCACCAGTGGATCCAAATTCCCCTTCTAAGCAAGTCCTAACATCCCCAGTGGATGCTACCACAACTTGGATGTGGCAGCTTGCCAAAGCCCATGTTTGCTCCAATGACTGTGGTGTTCATCAACTTGTTCATCATTGGTATGTATATTTTTCTCCTACCGGAATAGAATAGGATTCTCTTTATTTGAAATAAGATGCTGTATTTCATGGTTCAATTTTAATTTCTGGTATCTAAGAGTGAATATAGCATCTCATCATTTAAAATTTTAATTGTTTTTGATAATTCAATAGTCAAGTCAAGAGAATTTAAAACCTGGATATTTCTATTAAAAACATGAGAATGTAATAAGACTTTTGACAATATACCATATAATTTGTAATATTTAATTTGAATAATGAAATAAATCTACTTGTCCTCATTTATACACACCATTTAATTTGAATACCACATCTCTATGTCGTTTTTGTGTTCATAAGTTAACAATTATACATTTCAAAAAAATTTATGCATGCCATTGCAATATAAAAAAAGCTAAGTTGCCTGGGTAAAATCTGTTTGTGACAACATTTTCTATTTAACTTTTTGACTCATTTGTTTATGTATAACTTTTAAAAGTCTTATAGTTGTACTTCAACTAACTTTCAACATATAAGTAATAAGAAAAAGCGCGATGCATGGGTTGATGAATTTTAGTTAAAACTTAAAAGGAGGGCGATGGGATTTGTTAAAACTGTCTTTTAAATTCAAAAATTAACATAGCTTATTCTTTGATCTATGTCATCAAGTAAGAAAAATGGTCAACATAAGCATTTTAACCAAGTTTTGACAATGATTGAGCAGGTTGCGCACCCATGCATGCATGGAGCCATTTATAATTTCCGCTCACCGTCATCTAAGTGTGATGCACCCAATATACAAACTTCTCCATCCTCATATGCGATACACATTGAAGATTAACGCATTGGCCCGTCAATATCTCATCAATACTGAAGGGATCATCGAGAATGACTTCACTACTGGTAAGCATTCCATGCTCATTAGCTCCGCTGCTTACAAGGATTGGTGGCGTTTCGATTTAGAGGGCCTTCCCGAAGATCTCGTTAGAAGGTACGCCAACATGTGTGTCAAATTCTTCAAACACATATAGCTATTGAAGAATTTATATAATATTTCTTCTAAAATTATTGTTGTTGACAGAAATCATTTTATTTTTTAACTTGTTTTATTATTATTATTATTATTATTATTAAATGAATTTCAATTAGATAATAAAGTTTTTTTTTTTTTTTGGAAAGTACTGTTACTGTATGAGACTGAAAGTTCTATTCCAAAGATAAGTGGATTTTCATTTGGATTTCATTTTCACGTAGGGGTTTGGCAACACGAGATCCGACCCAGCCCCATGGGCTAAGACTTTTCATTGAAGACTATCCTTACGCAAATGATGGGCTCCTAATATGGTCCGCCATTGAAGAATTGGTTCGGACCTATGTAAACTACTACTATAAAGACCCAAGCATGGTTTGTTCTGACTCAGAGCTCCAAGCTTGGTACTACGAGTCTATCAATCTAGGCCATGAAGATTTGAAAAATGCTAGCTGGTGGCCTAGACTCTATAGTCCAGAAGATCTTAGTTCAATACTCACCACTTTAATCTGGCTTGCCTCGGCTCAACATGCTGCACTGAACTATGGGCAGTACCCATATGGAGGACACATCCCAATTCGTCCACCACTTATGAGGAAACTAGTGCCAAAGGAGGATGATCCAGAGTACGCAAAATTTGTGGCTGATCCAGAGCAATATTTTCTATCAGCATTGCCAAGTCGGTTTCAATCAACAAGGTTTATGGCTGTGATTGATATACTGTCAACACACTCAATTGATGAGGAGTATCTTGGAGAGCGAAAAGACTTGTCAACTTGGTCAGGGGACAGTGAGATCCTAGAGGCATTCTATAGATTTTCAATGGAGATGAAAAGGATTGAGAAGGAGATTGAAAAGAGAAATGTTGATCCAAATCTAAGGAATAGACATGGGGCTGGTACTACAGCGTATGAGCTGCTTATACCAAGCTCACGTCATGGGGTTACTTGTAGAGGGGTGCCTAATAGTATAACAATTTAGGGATATAATAATGGAGAATAACCCATCTCTGTTCTTTCACATTTTTAACAACTTTGTCTTCTCTATAAGCATAAGGAGATAAAATGATAAATGAAAGAATAAACTAAAACAAATTAAGTTTGATATTCTCATTTAGCAAAATAAATAAAACAAAGTGGGAGATGGGTTTTCAATTCATGTAACAGTTTTATTTTATTTTAATATGTAAGTAATGTAATTTTACCCATGATCAAACAAACTTTATGTTCGCGATAATAAACATAGTGAGAAGTCATGTAAATATGTTATAGCTTTTCCAATGTATGCTTTTATTTACAGAAAATATACACACACAAAAAATTTCATATTCTAAATATATAATTATGTGTAACTATGTGATTCACTCCACAATGGAGAATTAGGATTTGCATGATCCTTCCTATCATCAACAGTTCCTTGATCATTGCTAGGATCATTATGTAGTTCCTTGATCCTCATCGCTTCTTTGATTTTTTTCAAGTATTAATTCATATATCCTTGGTGTGATCTTTATTATTGCTTACACACCCCCACATGCATGACTTCGGTCATGAACTATGAGCTTGGATTTGAGAAGCTTGACTCGATAATTGGTGAGGCCCTTGGTGAACACGTCATCAATTGTAGATTTTGGTCTACAATGTTAAGATAGAAAACAAATTATTTCTTTAAGGGTGTTCAGGTCTTTTTTGTGCATGGCTATGTGTCAACCGTTGGTGGAGTGGCGTTAGTAGATCTGAATTTGTTTTTGAGAGTCAAAACCAAAATTCAACATTGACCCAAAAAAGGCCGATGGTTACCTTTACTCTTCTTTGGTCGAAAAGAGAAACCCAGCTCAAAAATAAATACTAAATAAATAAAAAGCAAAACATGTGTGTAAAGACTATCCTTATGCAAAATTTATCAAGAAAAATGCCTATTAGCGACTAAGAATTTTTTACGGATCTAAAAAGTCCTCTCAAAAAGTCTTATTTGTGATGGCAAAATAAAATTCTCGCAAATACTTGGTAAAATGTGAAATATTTGTGACCAACAAGAAAAGCTGTTGCAATTATGTATTATAGCCGTCGCAATTATTAATATTTTGGAGGGAAATTTTCCCTCCATATTATTTGCAAGGGCAATTAAAAATCTCTCGCAAAAAGTGTATTATTTGTAACGGTTAAAAAAAAGCCGTCACTAATACTAAATTATTTGCGAGGGATAGGATCGACCTTCACAAATAATCATTAAAATGTCAAAATTTTTGGAGGGAAATGTTTCCACCAAATTATTTCCGAGGGACAATAAAAATCCTTTGCAAAAAGTTTATTTTTTGTGTGGGTTAAAAATATGCCCTTACTAATACAAAATTATTTGTGAGGGCCACGATTGACCTTCGCAAAGAATATTAAAATATTAATATTTTTTGGAGGTAAAAGTAATTCTAAAAGAGTGAGGTAGTTTTGCCAAAAAAATATATACAAATTTTATTTTTTATGTTTTAAATATTGAGATTAAATTTCCGTAAAATAAATTCACTTACACAATATTTTTTTTATTTTAAATAAATCCCCACAATAAGTAGTTTTTGGTTATAGAGGGATTTATTATTATTTTAAATAAATCCCCCCCCCCCCCCCCCCCCCCAAATATCGTTTTTGCCTTAAAAAAAAGAAAAGAAAAACCCTATCTCCCTCCCCCTCCCTCTCGCTCTCCCTTTCCCTCTCAAAATAAAAAAAAAGGCGGCCAATTTTATTGAATAAAAAAAAAAAAAAGTTACAAAAATGGAGTTTCTCAAAATATAATACAATAACTTACCCTGTACCCATTGGTTTCATTGTAAGTTACTCCACTTCCCCTTTTGGTAAAATCGAAATCGTAAGATGTTCTTAAATTTTTGAATCAGGCAGGGTTCTAGTTAAATTGTGCTATTTCTTTTAATGGTTCACTATACAAGTTAAATTCTGTCATTACTTCTAATGAGTGACTGTACAGAGAAATTAATCAAACCGTACCATCGATGATTGATCATAGTATTTTTTTACTCGGCCTACCAAAGACTATAATCAAGGAGGAGGAAATTTGGTTTCACCCATCAACTCTTAAGGAGTCTTTTCCTCTCTTTTAATTTATGTGTACCAATAAACCAACCCATATTTCTCCATTAAAAAATATGCATTTTCTGCTATCTATGTGATGATGCAGCCACTAAAATAAAATTAAAGAAACTGTAAGAAAAATAATAAAGAAAAGAAAGAAAGGAAAAGAAAAAATATTTTTAAGAGTTGATGTGGCTTTATTTTTGTCATCTAAGCACTTATATATGTAGCCACTAAAATTTAGACATATCAGTATCAAATTTAATCTTTTAATATTAAGCATGCTAATAATGCAAATCGTTTATCACTTAGGATTTTTTCGTTAGTGAGTTAACAGTAAAGACTAAATTGATTGTAAGTTAAAATGACATAGACCAAATTGGCTACTACCAAAATGTAGGAACCAAATTAAATGTGACTCCAAAATATAGGGACCAAAATCTTATTTTCACCTATATTTTTTTAATAAACATTAAGGATTAACTTCACAAAAATTAATAATAAAAGAGACCAAATTGACTATTGGAAAAAAGTATGAACCAAATTAAAAGTGACTAAAATATGCAGGAACCAAATTGGTAATTTTGCTGAAAATGTTCGTGTACATAGTTCAACTTTACATATATATAAGTGATGGGTACCAATTAATTTTTTTTTTCTAATTTGATAATTAAGAGATGGAGGATTTAAACTTTGGATTTTTCTATTGGAAACACTAAAAGATGTCACTGCCAACCAATTAAACTACAAAATGATTTGGTAAAGTTTCTTAAGGTTTTATTGAATAAAAAATGGCTAAATTACAAATTACTCCCTTTAACTTTGACCAAAGTTCGTTCCATACATTTAACTTCATTTTTGATCATTTAAGGCCTCTAACTTTCAAACTAATTTAATTTTGGCCATTCTTCGGTCTTTCTGTTAAAAAGCTTTCAAACAACGCAATTTAAAATTTAGGGTGATTTTCTTTATATTATTTGAAAGTTCACTTGATGTATAAAACACTAGTGAATGTTCAGACCCCCAATTACAAAATAACCAACACAAGCTTATATTCAAACAAATGATGTGCGGAATGACAAATATAAGCAATACCCAAACTGGCAAAACACTCTAAACCACAATTAATCACAAACACAACAGCAATTAAAAGGAATAGAGCAAACACAAAGATAACACGCATATGTTATTGAAAAAGAAACCAAAGAACTTAGCGAAAAACCTCTCCGCCGCCCTCTAAGAGGTAAAATGATCCACTAGAAAATCAGTTGGGATACTTGAATTGCAATAAACCTTCCAAGCCTAATCTACCCGATGCACCTAAGCCCTCCAAGCTTCTTACTCCAACAGGGTTATGCCTAACCTTGTCTTCTCTAACTTTTCAAATCCCGCAATAAGCTCCATATTGCATCCGCAATCCTAGGCATCTTCCAATGCTTCCCAAGCTCCAAAAACACTTTCAACACTTTGAATGGGTGTGGGTAGTGTTTGGGTACAAATCTCCTCTCAATGGGTATAACAATAGGAGAGAGAAGGAAAAGAGACTACAAAGATTTCTCTCTAGGAATGAGTAGCTCTCTCTCTCTAATAAGGTGGGTGTGTTTTAGAAACTTTTTTTTAGGGTTTTTCTCTCAATAGGCTCCCTTGCCATTTCCGTGGATAATGAGGGTATATATATAGTATGAGTGGAGAGGGAATACGTAAAGTCACATTTCTGCTAAAAGGGAAAATTCACGAGTCAACTTTACGGGTCACCTAAGTCGCGAGATATAGCTGGCACAACTAGCACATGACTCTTTAACTTCCACAGCTAGCACTTGACTCTTCAACTTCCAACATGTGCTCCTCATGTGACTTTTAGCTATCTTTGATCAAATCTACATCACTTAATACTAAACCCAATACAAATAAATCCCACAAAAATGCAAGGAAATATTAATGCAATTACAGCACTTTTTGTCATGGAATAAGCCAATACTAATGTTATGAGAAAAATCATAACTTAACAATCTCCCCCTTTGGCTATTCTGTGACAAAACACCCTAAAATAGACTATAGACTTAAATGTGAGTTTGAGAACAATGGCAAAACTCACTCACACATAAATCTAGAAGTTGTGATGAACTTGGAACATATATACCTGTAACCTGAAACACTTGCATAAAACACATTAGACTCTTAAGGTAAAGCAAGTAATAAAAGGACAAGTATAAGGTAACAAGTAAATTGTGATCAAGTAAACATGACGTAAAACATATGAGCAACTTGATCATACACCAAAACAACCATAAAGAAATGACTACAATGATCACATGGCAAAGCAAATGATTATCTGAACATGCATTCAATGAAGCACAATAGTATAAGGATGTATGCATGTCCAACACACAAACACGATGCAATGAGAACAATAAAGCATAGATACTAATCATAACTCAAAGCACTATTGTGAAATTTTAAAATACTCACAAGTGTACAAACCGTACCGAAGTATAGTTTGACAAGAACGAGGTCAAACCCACAAGAACTTGAATGAACATAGGAAAATTAAATCAAATCTTAATTAATCAAATTAATCCTAATCTAGTTTAATAAAAATTGGTTGTTTTGAAATTAAATAAACTAAGCAAATAATAAAATTAAGCAAATAGTTAAACTAAGCAAAAGATATAAAGTAATAAAAAGATGTAAACAATCAAGGGAAAGGAACTAAGATCTTGGAATCCACCTTGTAAGTCATATCAGCATATATTTATGATTATTAATTTTTCCCAACCACTGCATGATAATCTAGAAATCAATCTTGCTATCATGGAAAATATTCTCATTAAAATCCTTATTTTAAAAATCAAAAGCATGTTCTTCTTCGCTTCTTAAGTATAAAATCAAATCATTAATTGTATCCGTAGCCAAACAAATTACAAAATATATCCAATTCTAAAAATCAAACCATAAATTGTATCCATTGACAGACAAATCACAAGCGATATCCAATTTTATAATCAAGAATTAATAAACCAAGCATTCAATTAATTAAGATAAGTCCTAAATCATGAGAAAAACATGATTGAACTCATATCTAGAATCTCATCTTAGTCAATTGATATGAAAAAAGAACAATTTAAATCATTAAAAAACAACTATTGTAGGAAAAATCAAATCACATAAACAATATTGATAATCCTTAACAAAGTTTCATCCTCAACCCTAATTATAAATTTAGCTACTCATAGTAATTGAAAGAAAACACAAAAATAAAATACTAAACATTAAACTAGACAAATAAAATAAAACTAACTATTATGGAAGAAAACCAAAGAAGTAGCCGCACTCTCTATGTTCAGCCCCCAGCCCTTGCACTAGCCTCCGCCGAATTTTGCCTTAAAGAGCCTTTAAATTGGTCAAGGAATCTTATTACAAGTTGAATTCCCGTTTGGAGAAAATCCCAGATTTTTAGGCTTCACTTAACTGACATTTTGGCCCATTTAACTTCATAACTCGGGTTTTTGGTAAATTACAAAGTTGTAGCCCTTTAAGTTAAATTTCTAGCCTAAATTGAATCATCTCGATTGGACATCTAAGCTGAAAGTTATGCTGAAAATACTAATTGATGTGCAGGTTGGAATTAGGAGTGTGCATAGGTCGGGTTGGGTCGGGTTAAGGGGATTTTTTGACCCAACCCACCATGGTGGGTAAAAAAAAAAATTCAACTCAACCCAACTCATCACGTAAGTCCAACCCAACCCAACCCAACCCACATGGGTCGGGTTGGGTCGAGTTGAACCCATGGGTTTGACAAATTTTTATTATTATTATTATTATTAAATTGAGTAGAAAAAAATATAAATATTAATATATTAAAAAAACCTAAAGATTAGTACCAATGTAACTCCTTAAAGACAAACAACACTAATGACTAAACAACAATAGTAATTTATTAGGATTTGTGTGAACTAATTGACTTTTATATAGGATAGGAAAAACTAGTTATTTAAAAAAATTATTAATTATATAATATTATATATATATATATTAAATTAGTATTAGTAGGAGGAACCGAGGAAGTGCTGCACTACAGCTGGTTTTTTTTTTAATTATTAAATATATAATATATATTTAAATATATAAATATAAGTGCCCTACAGCTGATTTAAAAAAAATATATTAAATATATAATATATTTTAAATATATATTAAATATGGGTGGGTCGGGTCGGGTTTGGCGGGTTTGTAATTTTATGAACCAAACCCAACCCAAGCCACTATAAACAATTTTTTTGTAACCCAACCCAACCCACCAAGCCTTAAAAACCAACCCAACCTGATGGGTCGGGTTGGATCGGGTCGGATTTGGCAGGTTGGTGGGTTTTTTACACACCTTTAGCTGGAATCCTAATCCAAATTGGACTTGGATTTGGTGCAAATTTCCTTTGATTCCTTGCTCCAATTGGACTTAAATTTAATTGGGTTGGTCTTCTCTTGATGAATTCATGCCTGGCTGGATGTAAGTTGGCTTGATTCAATTAGCCTAGCCCCACTTTGCATGTAAAGCCCTTGTTGCCTGCAACACAAAGATATTATATAATCAGCCACAAAATAACATAAAAGTAAAGCTAAATATGTAAATATGTGAGTACTTAATTGTATATATTTCATGCACATCAAATACCCCTAAACCTACATTTTGCTAGTCCTCGAGCAAAACAAACCAAATAATTAAAATGAAAAAAAAAAAAATCCTAACTAATCCACTTTCGCTGGAAATTTTGATTGCATTTAGTGTATGCAACAAGCTTTTAAACCCCTATCTTACACTAGTGGATGAGTTGTAGTCTCGTGAGGGTTTGCAGGGAATATACCCACAAAATTCTGAGAATGAATACTAAAAAAAAATAAACAAAACAAAGAAAATCAATTTTTTTTTTCAATTTCCTTTTGCAAAGAGGATTAGTTCAAGTTCAAAAACACTACAAATGCTAAAGAAATTTCTCATGCCATCAAAACTCAATGTGAGTGAAAAGTGGTAGCCAACCCAAACATACTCTTAGTTTTAGAATAAACTTGACTCGAATCTCTATTTGAAAGTATGCTTAACTCAAATCTTTTTGGTGTTATCACTCAATAAATGAAATTACTCTGAAATGGGGTGTAACACTCTCAACAATATATGTGAATAGAATAATGTAAGCAAAATCAAACACCTCACATATAAATCACAAGAAAAATGCTTAATCAAGAAAGAACAAGTAGTCTCATGAAAGGATGCCAAAAAGAATTTATACCACACTTTTTATTTAGTCATATCAATATCTGAACTACACAATCTTCAAGATCAAATAAGGACTTTATTAGGACGTAATGTAGGGTAAAAGCAAAGGGAATGAAATAAAAATGGGTGAAGGTAAATAATAAGGACTTTATTAGGACGTAATGTAGGGTAATAAGTCTTTTTGGAATTTCCATTCAACTATTTTTTTTTTCAACTCTTCTTCTTTAAAGCAGTACTCCTTCCTTCCATTTTACTTCTCAAAATTTGATGAGAACCTTTTTATTTTTTTTTTCAAATTTTTTTTTTCCTTCTTCTTTGAATTCTCGCACAAACCACCACATTGAAACAAACTGATCAAATTCCATCTTGAAACAGTATGGATAAGGGCTTTAAGAAAGAAAGGCTATTTAAAAGACTCAACGGGGTGACTAACGATAATGTATCAAAAAAAGAAAAACACATATATGGCTCAAAGTAGACAAAAATGGCCTAATCTCATCTCTCAAAGACTCGTATAGTTCATTCAATATCAATGACTTCAAAAGATTCAAGTGTGGCATAAAATATATATATATATATAAATATTTTTTTTTTTCTTGGCCAAAAGAAAGAACAATGAGACTATAACTAGGGAAATATGTTACGCACTTCCAAATAAACTTTAAGATTAGAAAAAAATAAATAACCCTCAAAAAATAATGATTGGCTCAAAACTCACATGGGTTACAATCTCCACATTGTTATCATCAAGATTTTCTAATCATTTTTATCCTTCAACAAGAAGTTGTGTGAGTGGGTATGTGCATGTGCAATGAATTGAGCATGAAAGCAATGAAATTCTTTATGCAAGAGTAGTATAATAAACTCAAAACATAAACCTCAAGCTAGGCAAAAGATTTTATTTATTTATTTTTTTTTTTTTTTATAACACAACAAAACAAAACAAAAAGATAGAAATCTATATACATCTCCCCCAAACCTAAACCAAACATTGACCTCAATGTTAAAAATGATACTTTCAAATATATGTCTTGAATAAAAAGAGAGTAAAATATTAATATGCAACATGAGAACCAAGTAGAAACAAGTAAGGTAAGGAGAAGGAGGAGACGTACCTTGATCAAGCTGATTGTTATAAATTTTAATTTCTATCAAATATCAGCCAGAACAAAAGAGCATAAAACTAAGCAAGAAAATAAACACAAATATTAATCTAAAAGCAAAAAATAAACAAGAAAAAGATTTTATTTATTTATTTATTTTTGCAAAAAGATTTAACACAAATGGAGATCAATCCTGATAAACAGGACCATCCAAACCTCAGCAACACCATGGAGATAAATAATGCATATTATGAATGGACTAATCCAATGAGATTGTAACTTACCTGGGTCAAAAACATGTTGGGAGGCTTTAGCAATCTCTTCCAATTGAATTCTATGTATAACCATAAATGAACTAATATCCTTAATATCAGCAATTTTCCAACCTATAGCTTCCTTATGCTCTTGATGTATACTTATCAATTGGTGTTCCCAAAAGTCATCCAACTTTGGTGGTTCTACAATAGATAGGAATAAGGATGAAGAAAGTGGAAAAGGGACCACTTTTTGCTGCCAGCTATTAATACTTAAGAAAGGAACAGAATCCAACAATGCATTGACCTCCTTAATTGATTTTTCACTATCCAAATTGCAATAAAAAAGGGTTAAGCAATCCTTTAGGGGAAAGTATTAGGGACTAGGCTCCCAATCATGCTAACCTCACATATATCCTCATTGTCTAGTACTTGCTTGCTTATGTCAAAGATATTAAGCTCAACAGTCATATTCCCAAAAGAAATCTTCATCACACCACTCTGACAATTGATCAAAGCATTGGATGTGGCTAAGAAAGCGCGACCCAAAATGACATGGATTTGTGTATTGGCATTTAGAGCAGGCTTAGTGTCTAACACAACAAAATCAACAGGAAAATAGAATGCATCCACCTTAACTAGCACATCCTCAACAATACCTCTAGGGATTTTCACAAACCTATCAGCTAATTAAAGTGTCATGGTTGTGGGTTTCAACTCTCCTAAACCTAGCTATAAATAAACTGAATATGGCATTAGGTTCACATTTGCCCCCAAATCTAGCAAAGCTCGCTCAATGAGACGATCCCCAATCTTGCATGAAATTGTAGGAGATCCAGGGTCCTTACATTTCACTAGATATTTATTTTGAATGATTGAGCTGACTTGCTCTGTCAAAAATGCCTTTTTAAGGACATTTGTCTTTGTTTTCATTGTCACAAGATCTTTTAGAAACTTAGCATAAGCAGGAACTTGCTGAATTGCATCAAGAAATGGAATATTAATTTGCACTTGCTAAAAAACCTCTAAAATATCTCCAAATTGTGCACTTTTCTGAGGACAGATTAAACTTTGAGGAAATGTAGCTTTAGGAACAAACCTCCTATCAAGGGGAGAACTAAGACCCTGAATTGGAATTGAGGTTGAGTTGTCCTTCTTTTCTTTATGATCATCCTGTGAACTGTGAACTCCTTTTTCCTCTAACACAGTGTTTTCATTATCCTCCACTTCTGGCATTTTCACTTGATTATCAACTTGCTTACCAAACCTAAGGGTAGTAATAGATTGAACAAATTCATGTGCATGAGTAGAACTAGAAGAACCATTAATTGCATACGGCCATTTTGGGTTAGATATAGGTTGACTAGGAAACTTTCCTTTTTACCTCTCTCCAACTTGGGTTGCTAACTTGCCAAGTTGATTTTCCAACTTTGAAATAGCTTGAGTATTCAAATGGGTGGGACTTTTTATCTCTTGAATGGCTTGGCTAGTTGATTGCATGAAAGTTTTGAGAGACTCCTCCAAAGATGATTGTTGTCTTGGTGGTGCTACAAATTGAGGAGTTGATTGAGGAATGGGAGGAAATGCTTGAGTAGGTGGACGAAATTGACTTTGTTGATGCACTTGTTGTCCACCTATATTTGTGGGTGAATGGTTCTGCCTCCATGAGAAATTAGGGTGGTTCTCCAATTTGGATTGTATGTCTCTGAAAATGGACTAGCAACTACTTTTCCATAATTATTCAGTGCATTTGCTTGCTCTGTATAAAAATCAGGGTACCCAGTTGCCGAAGGACACATTTGTGTTGTATGCATAGGACTTGCACAAATAGAGCATGTTTCATGCTACGACTTAAATAATGCTCCCAAGTGCAGGATTGTCACGAAGTAATAACTCGGAAAGTCTGAGGTCGAATCCACAGGGAAAAGGGAATTGATTAGCAAACCACAAGAGATTAAAACTAAAATAATAAAGTTTAATTGAAGATATTTTTAATAGTTTAGTGCAAGTAATTTAAATTGAGTGAAAATAACAATATATTAAGGCGCTAAGGTTTAGGGATTCACACACAACACATCTATTGGTAGTCTTAACAATATTTATTTTATAACTCAACTAAAATTCATATGAAGGATGATCTTAGTCGGATGATTTAACAATAAAAACTCAAGAATTAATTGTCTAAGGTAGTTTCATGCAATTTAATGATTTTAGGCAAAACAAAACTAGTGAATTAGTTCGCAGGGAATACTAAGCATTTAACGTGCCCGGAGTCTACGATAAATCAAAGAATTATACAAAACTAAAAACTTTTCTAGATGAGTAAAACAATCAAAAACATAAAAAACATAATCATTAAAACCAATACATAATTGTCAACAACATACCAATAAACGGTTGGGTTTCACCCCTTGTCTTAGCAAGGCTTCTAACAAGCCATAACACAAACAAAACTCTAAAAACTGTAAAGAAACTTTAAGAAAACCTAAATTGTGTTCTACAGCAGCTCTCTTTTGAATTTTGCCCTAAAAAGCCTTTAAATAGGTCAAGGAATCCTATTACAAGTTGAATTCCCATTTGGAGAAAATTCCAGGTTTTTAGGCTTCACTTAACCGACGTTTTTGGCCCATTTAACTTCATAATTCGGACTTTTGGTAAACTACAAAGTTATAGCACTGTAAGGTAGCTTTCCAGCCTAACTTGAATCATCTCGATGGACATTTGAGCCAAAAGTTATGCTCCAAATACTAACTGATGTGCAAGCTGGAATCCTAATCTGAATTGGACTTGGATTAGATACAAATTTCCTTTGATTCCTCGCTCCAATTGGACTTGAATTTAATTGGGTCGACCTTATTTGACTTCATCATGGCCCTTGTAAAATTAAAGTCCATTAGCTTTCTTTTTTGCACAAATCCACTTATTAATTTTCATTATCCTACAAAAGACAAATTCACGCATTAAAATTCAATTAAGCACAAAATTGATTATTTAGTATTATTACATAATCAACTACAAAATGCATGAATTAACTCAAAATAAGTATGATAATGCTTTTCTAATAATGATATAAATATGCAAAATTAAGTTATTATCATTTCACTTTGAACTTGATTGACAGAATTCATCTCTCTACCTAAAGCTAAAGCCTCAACCTTACAAGTGAGATTGTCCAACCTAGCTTTTATGTCTAAATCTTCACTGACTTCATACAATCCTCCTTTCTTAATTGTAGGGGCAGATCTCTCTTTACGGTTGAAAAAATCCCATTGTTGTGAACTTTCAGAAAAATTCTCAACAAATTTGTATGCCTCATCATCTACAAGACTCAAAAATCCACCACCATTCATGGACTCAATCATGTTACGATTTGTCTGAGTCAAACCATTATAAAAATATTATACTAGTCTCCATGTTTCCAAACCATGATGAGGACACTTTAAGATCAAGTCCTTAAATCTTTCCTAACTCTCATAAAATTTCTCTTGTTCATCTTGATAAAAATCTACAATTTCTCTCCTTTAAGCATTGGTCTTGGCCATTGAGAAAAATTTAGAGAGGAATTTTGTGACCAATAGTTCCCATGAAGTGATAGATCCAGGTGCCAAAGAATTAAGCCATGCTTTTGCCTTATCTTTCAAAGAAAAAGGGAATAAACGCAAGCGAACAGAGTCATCAGTGAAATTCTAGAACTTACAAGTAGCATAAATCTTAAGAAAATCCTTCACATGCATATAAGGATCTTCTTTATCAAATCCATGAAAAGTAGGAAGAAGGTGAATTATCTGTTGCTTCAACTCAAAATGTGCAGCAATGGTTGCAAGCAATACTATGTAAGATGGAGGGTTGATGGTTATGGGTGAGAACAACTTCCTAAGAGTTTTTGAATCTTCTCCTATTTCTTCCATTGTGGATGAATAATCAAAACTAACAAGATGATTTTCTTTATCATGTATCCAAGTTCTCATACACCAAGCACAAAGAAATTTTTTTTTTTGTTTTTTTTTATTTAAAAAAATAAATTTTAACTACAACTAGTAGAAGGAAAAATTCAATTAAGACTTAATTTATTTTCCTAACCAAGTCCCCGGCAATGGTGCCAAAAACTTGTTGTGAAATTTTAAAGTACTCGCAAGTGTACGAACCGTACCGAAGTATAGCTTGACAAGAATGAGGTCGAACCCATAGGGACTTGAATGAATGTAGGAAAATTAAATCAAATCTTAACCAAATTAATCCTAATCTAGTTTAATAAAAATTGGTTGCTTTGAAATTAAATAAAATAAGAAAATAATAAAATTAAGCAAATAGTTAAACTAAGCAAAAGATATAAAGCAATAAAAAGATGTAAACAATCAAGGGAAAGGAATTAATGTTTTGGAATCCGCCTTGTAAGTCATATTAGCATATATTTATGATCATTAATTTTTCCTAACCACTGCATGATAATCTAGAAATCAATCTTGCTATCATGGAAAATACTCTCATTAAAATCCTTATTTTAAAAATCAAAAGCATGTTGTTCTTCACTTCTTAAGTATAAAATCAAATCATCAATTGTATCTATAGCCAAACAAATCACAAAATATATCAAATTCTAAAAATCAAATCATAAATTGTATCCATTGATAGATAAATCACAAGCAATATCCAATTTTATAATCAAGAATTAATAAATCAAGCATTCAATTAATTAAGATAAATCCTAAATCATGAGAAAAACATGATTGAACTCATATCTAGAATCTCATCTTAGTCAATTGATATGAAGCAAGAACAATTTAAATCATTAAAGAACAACTATTGTGGGAAAAATCAAATCACATAAACAATACTGATTGTAAGGACCCCAAAAAGAGAGAAAGACGAAGTCTACGGTAAGTAATGAGACGAGCTTTACCTTTCTTAGATCCAATACAATAGAATTTTCAAGAGATGGGTTCCAACAACAAAAAATCCGATCTCCCAAAGGCCCCCAGCCTTTCCCTTTATATAGGCCCTCTCATTTTGATCTGTTCCGTCCATCTTCAGCTATCCTTTGCTCCTTTCTTTGACACCCGTCACCTATCTTCTTTTTAGGAGCAGGCGGCGGCAGTAGCTGATGCAGTTGTTACGGGCATCATCTCAGGTCACCTCTACATTTAATGCGACTGACAGAGCGGGTGTGCGCCATTTATTACTGATGTGACTGGGGGCTACTGCCCAGACGGCTGCCTGTTTGCCACTTACCCATGCCTCCCTCGGCCGAGGAGGCTTCTCCTTTGGTGCTTAGCGCAGCACTCCTCAAGATCCGGCTCTTTCCTCGGGAACTATTTATTTCTTGGGCCCCCGACCAGCTCTGCATTCGGCCCAAAGCAGGGCCCTCCATGCCCTTCCTAGGGCCTTGGCCCATTAGTTCAGCTCCCCGGCCCCCTACTTCGTTCCTCGGGTGCCCACAATAGCCCCCTAAAACTTTCGCTTATTCTGCTTGTGGCATAAGTGAAGTTTTAACTCCACGGACACGCCGTACGTGTCGTATGCGTTCACACGAGTCGACATCTTCTCAACTGTCATTCGCACGCCCCTGACGCTTCGGAATCCGTGAGCTCACATTTATGGCGCTAGGCGGCTGCTTGTCTCCCTACGTTCAACGGTATGATTGAGATCCTGCGGCTCTCGTCCATCCTTATTTATGGGCGGGAGTTTTACTGCTCCTTTTTACCTCCTATAAAAGGAGCAATCAGGACTGGCGATGGCTCATTTCTGGCATTTTGGCGTTTTCACTTTGGCGAAGAGAGATTTACTCTCGAGGAGCGTCCTTTAACTTTCACAGTAGGTGTGTTGGTTTCCTTTTTGTCTTGCTCCTATTTCTCTCCATGGGTAGGTACGCTAGGCTGGTAGATACTAAAGAGGCTAGGATGGCTTTTAGGGCCAAGTATAGAATTCCTGACAACGTAGAATTTAGGCATTGCGAGGAGAGTGAATGGCTGGTCATAGAACGCCCTCCTGAGTCAGTAGTTATTCCTATGATCGCCTTTATTGAAGGTGGGATGGAACTTCCCATGGGCCCAGTGACCCAGGATTATTTCATAAATTTTAGGCTTACCCCAACCCAGTGTTCCCCCAATATCTTTAGGATTCTTGGGTGCGTAGAGGCCATCAATCGTAGGATGGGGACCCGCCTTACATGGCATGATGTGAACTGGGTGTATAACTGCCAAAAGGGGGAAAAAACCAAGTACTACATGAAGAGTAGGGTCCCCGCGGTTAGGTTAATCTCCCGCTTGCCCGATTTGAGTAAAGGCATGGACGAAGACTTCCTTCTCTTCTCGGGCGGGTGGCACGATGGTCGGCACTGTCCCACCCAGGAAGGGGAACCAGGTAGCATTCCCGAGGGCTTGGGTTACCGTTTTAGGATTTTTTTGTAGAGGAGTCTCTTCCGAGGCATCAGTTTTTTTTTTTTTTTTTTTTTTTTAAACCAAAGTTTTCTTTTGTTTCCTTGCTAACAATGACTGTTCCTCCATGGCAGACGAGTACCACACAGCCCCTGCCAAACACTTGGTGAACTTTCACGATCTAAACCAGATTCTTCAGTCTGAGATATTTCTCCATCGGGACGGGCAACTCTGAGCCGCGCACGTCATCCTTGGCTATACTCCTTCGACAAAGCGCTTCCAGAGCCCGAAGAACGTCATTAAGGCCCGTGACCCACGCTTGGCCAGGATAGACGTTGCCGTTCCAGGTTTTCTGCTGGCCGGACCTCCCCTCGAGGGGACGCAAGACGCCCAACTCCCTGCGCCCTTAGCTGCTCAAATTCTATACGCCCAAGAGCCTCCTCTACCATCCACCGAAGAGTCGGAGGGATCTACATCCACCTCTGTCAAAGAGGTAACCGAAAAAGACTTTGAAGTTTTTTATCGCCCCGACGCACCAGGCGCCTCTCCAGCCCGATCATCATTGGCAATGGGATTTCAAGAGAAGACACCCGACCTCCTGGCGCTGCTGTCGGCCCATGCTAGGGGGTCCTCATCGGCGGCGGCGGTGCCTCCTCACCCGCCGACTCCAGTGGCTCCCCGCACCTCCCTTACTGATGCTGCAGACAAAAAACGCAAGCGTGGTCCCAGTGGAAAGGGGACAACCACGTCCGAGGAGGGGGAGATATCCGAGCCCCTAGCAAAGGAGGCCCGGGCCGGTAAGGGCCAGGCGAAAAAGAGGCCTGACCCCGCTGTGGTCTCGAGGGAGAGCGGCGGGGATCAACCCAAGAAAGCTTCCGTTTGGAGGCCCTCCTTCACTCTCAGCTCAGGATCTCCTGTGCTGGACGACGCCAACCTGAGGGACCCTTCCAAGGGCAGCTCAGGCCTGGTGGCCAAGTGCTTGGAGAGGGCTCTATGCCTCCCCGAGGACATGAAGGAGCTGAAGTCATTCAGGAAGAGGGAGGTCTTCCTTTCCCTGAAACAAGACCTGGCTAAGGTACTTTAGTCGTTCTTACCAACTTTTTATCTGTCAAGTATTTTCACTTTGACTGCTTATTCTTTTTTGTTATTTCCAATTCTTGCAGGCCGTTCAAGCTGCCTTTATGGCAGAAGACTGGGTCGATCACTCCCTGGATGCGGTCAGGAAGTCCGAGAAGGCCTATGAGGCTGCTGAGAAGGCCAGAGCTGAGGCAGAGAAGAAGTTGAAGGACACCCTCTCCCAGCTGTCTGAGGCCGAGAGGGCTTTCCGCGATGCTGATTCCGCCTTGAAAAGCTATGAGAGGCAGGCCTCTAACGCCTTGGCAGCCCAGAAGAAGGCCGAAAACGCACTGGCAATCTCAATGGTGGAGTTGAAGCAAGCGAATTAGCGGTTGGCGGATAAGGACGCTGAGAGGGCTCGGGCCGAGCAGGAGGCCTATGATGCGGGCATGAGCAAGACCGCCGCATCTCTTACTGCCCAGCTCCGTGACGTCCCTCGCGCCTTCTGCCAGGAGGTCTGGGGGGAGGTGCTGAACATGGCGAGCGTTAGTCCTGATTCAGAGCTTCGTGCTCTCGACCATGTTTATTACCCTCCAGCCCTGCGCTTGCCGCCTTCAGCCCCCAGTCCTCCCGCGGATTCGAGCTCCGTTCCCCCCGAGGATCTGAGCTCCGTTCCCCGCATCCCTGCTGAGTCCCAGAATCCTCCCTCTTCTCCTGTTTCGTCCAAGGGGTTACCCCCTCCAGAGGACGTAGTGGACTTGGAAGCTGATATGGGGGTGCCTGAGGGGGTTCCTTTGAAGAAAAAGAAGGAGAAGAAAGACAAGAGTGTTAAGGACAAGGAGCCTCAGACTTAGCTTCTTTCTCTCTCTTCTTTTTTGTATGCCTTTGCAGAATTCTTTGTAGCAGGACGCCCTTTATGTAGCAATCCCTTTCCTCTCTTTTTTTGTAGCTGGGGTTCTACTCCTGCACTGCTTCTCCTGCTTTGTAATCAGTTTTTTCTTTTTAATGAACACTTTAAGTTTTTATTTTATTTTATAGTAGTCTTGTTACATGCTTGCTGTGGGCACTTTTTTTTTTTGTATAGTAGCCTTGTTATATGTTTGCAGCTTCCCCTCCTCCCCACTCTTCTTTTTTGTTTTCGCGAAAGATCGTGGCCGAGTAGCCAGGCATGCCTTAGGCTTTTCCTAACACTTAGAATTTTTCTTGCAAATGTTAATTTTCCCTAAGCCAATGGCCGAGGAGCCAGCCAAGCACTAGGTTTTTTTTAACACTTAGAATTTTTCTTGCAAATGTTAACTTTCCATGAGCCTGTGGCCGAGGAGCCAGGCAAGCCTTAGGCCTTTCCTAACACTTAGAATTTTTCTTGCAAATGTTAATTACCCCGAAGCCTGTGGCCGAGGAGCCAGGCAAGCACTAGGTTCTTTTTAACACTTAGAATTTTTCTTGCAAATGTTAACTTTTCATGAGCTTGTGGCCGAGGAGCCAGGCAAGCCTTAGGCCGTTCCTAACACTTAGAATTTTTCTTGCAAATGTTAATTACCCCTAAGCCTGTGGCCGAGGAGCCAGACAAGCACTAGGTTCTTTTTAACACTTAGAATTTTTCTTGTAAATGTTAACTTTCCCTGAGATTGTGGCCGAGGAGCCAGGCAAGCCTTAAGCCGTTCCTAACACTTAGAATTTTTCTTGCAAATGTTAATTACCCCTAAGCCTGTGGCCGAGGAGCCAGACAAGCACTAGGTTCTTTTTAACACTTAGAATTTTTCTTGTAAATGTTAACTTTCCATGAGATTGTGGCCGAGGAGCCAGGCAAGCCTTAGGCCGTTCCTAACACTTAGAATTTTTCTTGCAAATGTTAATTATCCCTAAGCTTGTGGCCGAGGAGCCAGACAAGCACTAGGTTCTTTTTAACACTTAGAATTTTTCTTGCAAATGTTAACTTTCCATGAGATTGTGGCCGAGGAGCCAGGCAAGCCTTAGGCCGTTCCTAACACTTAGAATTTTTCTTGCAAATGTTAATTACCCCTAAGCGTGTGGCCGAGGAGCCAGAAAAGCACTAGGTTCTTTTTAACACTTAGAATTTTTCTTGCAAATGTTATCTTTCCGTGAGCTAGTGGCCAAGGAGCCAGGCAAGCACAAGATTCAACCTAACACTTGTAGAGAGACGGAGTCGAAACACAAAAGCTGAAAATTTCATTAAAAGTAATATCGTCGCAAATTGTTTACATTCCATGGGCGAGGGATTACATTTCCATCCAGGTCTTCTAACCGATAAGCTCCAGTTCCTGCGACGGAGGTGACTTTGAACGGTCCTTCCCAGTTAGGACCTAGTTTACCCCAGGATGGGAGCTTGGCCGTTCCAACTATTTTCCTCAAAACCAGGTCTCCCGGGGACAGGGGTCTGTGCTTCATCCCTTTATCATATTCCTGTTTAAGCTTCTGTTGGTAGTGGGCCAATTTTACCATGGCCACGTCTCGTCTTTCCTCGGTTAGGTCTAGGCTGTCCAGGAGCAATTGTCGGTTCCCCTCGGCGCTGAACTGGTCGGTCCTCATAGTTGGAAATCCGGCTTCTAGGGGGATCACTGCCTCCGAACCGTAGGTTAATGAAAATGGGGTCTCCCCCGTGGACCTCCGTGGAGTGGTGCGGTACGTCCAAAGTACGTGGGGCAACTCATCAACCCATCTCCCTTTTGTGTCGTCCAGCCTCTTTTTAAGCCCGGCAATGATGGTTTTATTGGTGGCCTCGGCCTGCCCATTACCCTGAGGGTATGCTGGCGTGGAGTACCCATTCCTGATTCCCAACTCCCACAATATCTTCTAAAAGACTTACTGTCAAATTGGAGGCCATTGTCCGAGATCAGGGTGTGCGGTACTCCGAATCTGGTGACGATATTTTTCCATACGAACTTCTTGGCATCGACGTCTCTAATGTTGGCAAGGGGCTCGGCTTCGACCCACTTAGTGAAGTAATCTGTGCCGACGAGCAGCCACCGTCGGTTGCCCGAGCCCCGAGGGAGAAGGCCCACTATGTCCAAGCCCCACTGGGCAAAGGGCCAAGGGCTGGACAAAGGGTTCAGAACTCCTCTTGGTTGGTGTATATTAGGGGCAAACCTCTGGCATTGATCGCATCGCTTAGCATAGTCCTGGGAGGTTTGGCGCATTCTAGGCCACCAATATCCCTATGATAGGGCCCTGTGTGCCAGGGATCTTCCGCCAATGTGGCTTCCGCAGATGCCCTCATGCAGTTCCTCAAGCAGAGGCTCCACGGCCTCCAGGTGTACACACAGTAGATATGGTCCCGAGTACGAGCGCTTGTACAGCTTATGCTGCTCGGATAGCCAGTAGCGCGGGGCTGTTCTTCGTATCTTCTCTGCCTCGCCTTTGTCTTCTGGCAACGGTCCCCCTTTCAGGAAGGCCACAATGGGATCCATCCAACTTAGGCCAACGCGAACGTTGCACACTCCCGCTATAGGTGTCTCTGTCAGGGCAGAGACGTTAACTTCCTCCACCAAAACGACCTGAGGCAGGTTTGATTCCAAAGAGGTGGCTAACATGGCCAAGGAATCTGCGTGCGAGTTCTGTCCCCTCGGGACCTGCTCCACCCTGAAATCATCGAAATGACTCCGTATGCTTCGCACCCGGGCGACATACTTCTGCATCCTTCCATCTCGGGCTTCGAACTCCCCTTTAATCTGGCCCACGACTAGCCTAGAGTCGAAATACACTTCCACCATCTTTCCCCCGAGCAATCTGACCAGATTTATTCTTGCCAGCAAGGCTTCGTATTCGGCCTCGTTGTTGGTGGCCGGGAAACCTAGCCGCAATGATTTCTCGATTATTAGCTTCTCAGGCGTGATCAACACTACCCCCACGCCAGCCCCCTTTCGATTGGAGGCCCCATCCACGTAAACCCGCCATACGGGGGTAGTGGAAGTGGACGAGATCATTAGGCTCGCGGCCACGCTGGCCTTTTCACAGGTGCCCTCAGAAAACTCTGCTACAAAGTCGGCTAAGACTTGGCCTTTTATGGCCCCGCAGTACTTGACATCATAAGCCCCCAATTTTGTGGCCCACTTGGCAATCCTGCCCATGTAGTCGGACTTTCTCAGCAAGGCCTGCAGTGGCAACTGAGTCAGCACCGCCACCGTGTGGGCTTGGAAATAATGTGGGAGTTTCTTGGTCACGTGTACGATAGCTAAGATCGCCTTCTCCAGAGGGAGATATTGCATTTCCACTGCCTGCAAGGACTTACTGATGTAGTAGACCGGCCTTTGGACCCCGTCCTGGTTTCTGATCAGTACAAAGCTGACGGAATGCTCCGTGACCGCCAGATAGGCGTACAAAACTTCCTCCCTGTCTGGCCGGGATAGGATTGGCGGGTTGGACAAGTACGCCTTGAGATCTTCGAACGCTCGGGCACATTCCTTGGTCCACTCGAAGTCCTTCCACTTGTGCAGTAGTTGGAAAAAAGGGCGGCACCTGTCCGCAGACCGGGAGATAAACCGGCTTAGTGCTGCCGCCATTCCGGCCAACTTTTGTACCTTCTTCGGGTTTCGAGGGGGATGCAGGTTGTTAATAGCTCTAATCTGCTCCGGGTTAACCTCGATTCCCTGATGAGTGATCATGTACCCTAGGAATTTGTCCGAACTCACCCTGAAGGAGCATTTTGATGCATTGAGCCGTATCTTATGCTTCCGGAGCACCGCGAAGATTTCTGATAAATCCGTGATGTGGTCTTCGGCCCTTTTACTTTTGACCACCATATCATCTATGTATCCCTCCATGTTCCTCCCGAGCTGCTTCTCAAACATGCGAGTGATCATCCTCTGGTAAGTCGAGCGGACGTTCTTGAGGCCGAAGGGCATCACCCGATAGTGGAAGTTGCTAGTGGGAGAACGGAAGGCTGTTTTCTCCTGGTCGGCCAAGGATAGGGGTATCTGATGGTACCCTTGGAATGCGTCCAGGAAACTCATCAGAGGATACCCCACCGTGGCGTCCACTAACTGGTCTATCCTGGGAATCGGGAAAGGGTCCTTTGGGCAGGCCCTATTGAGGTCGGTAAAATCCACGCAGACTCGCCATTTTCCACTTTTCTTCTGCACGACGACAGTGTTGGCCAGCCACTCGGGGTAGAAGATTTCCTTAATTGCCCCGACCTGTTTTAACCTGACCACCTCCTCCCTAACCGCCTCAGCGTGTACGTCAGATGATCGCCGAGGGGGTTGCTTACGCGGGGCCACCCCTGGATTCACGTTCAAGCGGTGACACGACAGCTCGGGGCTGATCCCGGGGATGTCGCTTGCATCCCATGCGAACACATCCAAGTTGGCCTTCAAGAATTCCACCAACTCCGACCTTTCTCTAGGCTGCAACTGCAACCCTATCTGAAAATACCGCTCTTCGCATGTTCCAGTTAACACTCTCATCAATTCCTCTGATGATTGTTGATACGCTTCGGCAGGCTACTCGGGGGCAGCCCCCTGTAATTGCTATTGGGCCGCATTTCTGTAACTGGGGGTCGGGCCAGGCAAACGTTGTGTAACAGCAGTCGCCAGGCATTGTCGGGCCATCGCCTGATCCCCCACTAGTTCTCCTACGCCCCCATGAATGGGGTACTTGACCTTAAGGTGCACGGTCGAGGGTACGGCGCCGATGGAATGCAACCATGGCCTGCCAAGGATGGCCGTGTAGGGGGAGAAAGCCTCCATCGCTATGAAGCTTACTAGGACTTCCCTGCCGTCAACTTGCACCAAAAGCTTAACTCTTCCCAGGGGGGCCACCATTTTTCCGTCGAACCCCATGAGCGGGGAGTGGCACGCCTCCAGGTCGTCGGGTTTAAGTCCCAGTCCTCTGTACAAGTCGGGGTACATCACGTCAGCTTGGCTTCCCTGATCAATTAGTACCCTTTTGACGTCGTACCCCCTAATTCTAATAGTAACGACCAAGGCATCCTCGTGCGGTTGTTGGGTTCCCCTCTTATCTTCCTCGGAGAAACTTAGGTCAGGGATCGCCGTCCTTGGCCTCTTGTTATGCCACCCTTCCTCCCTTGGTCTCGGGCCTCCCACCACAGATAGGACCTGAGAGCTCGGCACAGTGTCCACACCTGATCCGGCCAGAATCATATTAATGGTGCCCAGGGCCGGGCGTGAGTGGTCGCCCTGGTGCAATCCCATCTCCGGGGGCCCATCTGTCCTGTAGGCTGGTTCAAGAAGCGGCCCAGTTTCCCCACCTTTGCCAGTTGGCTTAGGTGACTTCTCAGTGTTCTGCAGTCATCTGTCTTGTGGCCCTTGTCCCGATGATAGTGGCAATGGAGGTTTTGGTTTCTCTTGGTCGGATCCCCGCCCATTCTGTTCGGCCAGCTGAAGAATGGCTCATCCTTAATTTTTTCCAGTATCTGGTGCATCGATTCTTTGAACAGCGAGTTTACCATATGGACCCCTTCTAGGGCCTGCCGACCGGGGAATTCCCTTCGCGACCGGTTGTTACGATAACCCCCTCCCTGAGGATCTCCCTTTTCGGGGTACAATTCGGCTTTGCCCTTCCCTTGGATTTGGTCTTCTTCCAATCTTTTGTAGGTTTCTATGCGCTCCATGAGCTGGCGCATGTTGATAGCGGATTTTATTGTCAAAGACTTCGTAAGGTCATGGTCGGTAGGAAGGCCGACCTTGAAGGTCCTTACCGCGACGTCTTCGAAGTCCCCATCCACCTCGTTGTACATTTCCCAGTAGCGATCGGCGTAGCTTCTGAGGGTTTCCCCTTCCCTCATTGCCATGGATAGCAGGGTGTCCAATGGTCTTGGTGCCCTGCTACAGGTGATGAACCTCATGCCGAATGCTCTAGTAAACTCCTGGAAGGATCCTATAGATCCCTCTCCCAATGCGTCGAACCACCGCATGGCCACAGGCCCGAGGCTGGAAGGGAAGACCTTACATAAGAGCGCCTTATTGTTTGAGTGTATGGCCATCTTATGGGTGAAGTGTCTGACATGCTCCACCGGATCCGTTTTCCCATTGTATATGGCGAATATGGGCTGGGAGAAACGATGAAGGAGCCTGGCCTTGTTAATCCTCCTGACAAAGGGTGACTTGGAGATTTGTTTCAGGGCCTTACTCATAGGATCATTTCTTCTATCGTGATGAGAGGATACCCTCTTGCGCCTACGGTTGCCCTCATCAGAGGTGTCTGAGTACGTTTCATTAGGCAGGGTTCGGGACCTGCGCTGGTACAGCGGGTCTGGGCTTCCTCGTGAACCCTCACTTGACGCCGCCGACGGACTCCTCCTATTGCGCCCTTTCCGTCTCAACCTCTTGCGTAGGTTATCAATTTCCCGTTGTAATGCCAGCGTGTCCTGTCTATGTTGGGTTCGACTCTCGTGGCGGGGGCGGTCCTGCCCTGCTCACCTCGAGCGGTGCGGCCCTGCTGGTGTGCTGAGGGCTCGTTGCCTATCCCTCCTGCGTTCCATGTCAAGGAAAGGGTCTTCGCCCCGTAATCCAACCGACCCCTCCTCACTTCTGTCCTCATTTGCCATTGCTGCACAAGATATATCCGCCGGCGCTTGTTGTTTCCCACAGACGGCGCCAATTGTAAGGACCCCAAAAAGAGAGAAAGACGAAGTCTACGGTAAGTAATGAGACGAGCTTTTCCTTTCTTAGATCCAATACAATAGAATTTTCAAGAGATGGGTTCCAACAACAAAAAATCCGATCCTCCAAAGGCCCCCAGCCTTTCCCTTTATATAGGCCCTCTCATTCTGATCTGTTCCGTCCATCTTCAACTATCCTTTGCTCCTTTCTTTGACACCTGTCACCTATCTTCTCTCTAGGAGCAGGCGGCGGCAGTAGCTGATGCAGCTGTTACGGGCATCATCTCAGGTCACCTCTACATTTAATGCGACTGACAGAGCGAGTGTGCACCATTTATTACTGATGTAACTGGGGGCTACTGCCCAGACGGCCGCCTGTTTGCCACTTACCCGTGCCTCCCTCGGCCGAGGAGGTTTCTCCTTTGGTGCTTAGCGCGGCGCTTCTCAAGATTCGGCTCTTTCCTTGGGAACTATTTATTTCTTGGGCCCCCGACCAGCTCTGCATTCGGCCTAAAGCAGGGCCCTCCATGCCCTTCCTAGGGCCTTGGCCCATTAGTTCAGCTCCCCGGCCCTTTACTTCATTCCTTGGGTGCCCACACTGATAATCCTTAACAAGGTTTCATCCTCAACCCTAATTATAAATTTAGCTACTCATAGTAATTGACAAAAAACACAAAAATAAAATACTAAATATTAAACTAGACAAATAAAATAAAACTAACTGTTACGGAAGAAAACCAAAGAAGTAGCCACACTCTCTATGTTCAGCCCCTAGCCCTTGCACTAGCCTCCACCGAATTTTGCCCTAAAGAGCCTTTAAATTGGTCAAGGAATCCTATTACAAGTTGAATTCCCGTTTGGAGAAAATCCCAGATTTTTAGGCATCAATTAACCGACTATTTTAGCCCATTTAACTTCAGAACTTGGGCTTTTGGTAAACTACAAAGTTGTAGCCCTTTAAGTTAACTTTCCAGCCCAACTTGAATTATCTCGATTGGACATCTGAATCGAAAGTTATACGAAAAATACTAACTGATGCGCGGGCTGGAATCCTAATCCGAATTGGACTTGGATTTGGTGTAAATTTCCTTGGATTCCTTGCTCCAATTGAACTTAAATTTAATTGGGTTGGTCTTCTCTTGAATTCATGCCTGGCTGGATGTAAGTTGGCTGGATTCAATTGGCCTAGCCCCACTTTGCATGTAAAGCCCTTGTTACCTGCAACACAAAGATATTATATAATCAGCCACAAAATAACATAAAAGTAAAGCTAACTATGTAGATATGTGAGTATTTTATTGTATATATTTTATGCACATCAAGCACCATATAACAAACAAGAAAACAAACATAAAGAAAAACAAACAAAATAAAGTTTTCTTATTAATACAATGTCTTCTCCCCCTTGGTATATGCATCTCCCCTATGAAATATCTCTCCCCCTACAAATGTGCATGAGGAATAGAATTTCTCCCCCTAAGAATGTGCATAAGAGTCATATAAAAATGACAAAACTCTTCAGTATACTACTCTAGAGTATGCTTTCCCCCTTTTTGACAGGAATAGACAAAGGGTCAAGGAGAAATAAGGGCAAGAGATGAAGGTATGAACAAGGATAATGATGCATAAAGGGTACGAGATGAATGAGAAATGAAACTCAAACAAAAGAAAAAACAAAATGCTACAAAGCATAAGGTAAACATGACATGCTAGGATGAAGAAACAAGGTATAGACCAATGCATGACAAGGGGAGCAAAGGTGTGTGCAAAAGGTAGCTATGTGCAATGCATGACCAAAGCATGGAAAATGCACATGTGGGGCAAGGTGTGTTAAATACACAATTAATGAACCAAACATGTTCCTAATGAAAACATGAGAAACCCCTAAAGTTTGGTACTCATTGGAGTCCAAATAAGTGAGAAAATGCCTAAGAGGCATTTTATCAAACACTTAACGTGCACACTATGAACAACAATGTAAAACAGTGCATGAACATCATGAAATCCACCCTCAATACATGTTTTTTTTGCCACAAAAGGGCCAACATCGAAAGAAAATCATCAAAAAAACCAAATCCCATACAAAAAATTTGAAAAAAATTAAGTGTTCCCAACCTCTATGATGAAAATCCTAACCAAGAGCACAAAAACTCTCCAAAACATAGTCTAAGGATCAAAATCAATTAAAAGATTTTAGAATTACCTTAGAGATATTAATGGAATGAAAAATCATTCAAATTGGTTGGGTTTTGATGTAAAAATATTGAAAGAAGGGTTTTAAAGAGGATGGGAGAGGTTTAAAACTGGTTTCTCACAAAAAGTCTTTTAAAAAGTTGTTTCTGGGCGTTTCACGACTGGGCGAGTCGTGAGTGAGTTGCAAAAGCCTCTGGATGAACTCGCAACTTGCGAATAAGTTACCAAAATGAGTGGCTAAAACTCGCGACTCGGGAGTGAGTCGCCAAAATAAGTAGCCAAAACTAGCCACTCGCGAGAATAGCCAAAACGAGTAGCCAAAAATTCTGACACCTGTTTTTCAACACAAAACATGCTTAAAACAATAAAATACAAAGTAAGTACTAAACATGAACACAAAGTGTGATAAAAATCACTACCAAATACATATAAAATGATCAAAAATCTTTTTAGTTTGATCAAACATGTAGTTGAACACACATACAACACATTTAATCAAGTATTATCGAACAAAAGAATAAGATATTCATTGAACATTAGGCATGTGTGTTGTGTGTAAATATCAAATGTGGAATAGTCTTTAGTGTAGAGTGAATTTTCAATGATCAATTCAATCAAGTCATACACAACTAGTACTAAGTCAAGTGGTTTATCTCAAGTATAAAAATAAACATATATGACATTCTACAAGAAAATGATTACATATCTTTGAAGCCTTTCATTTGGCTTCTTACAATTCATAACATTTTATCATTTTTGATCTTTAGATCTCTTTTTGAGATCAATGTCTGAAATTTTTGATATTTCAATTTGATGAACAAGCTTTTGGCTTTTGGCACCATACATTTCAATACGAGTTGCTTTTCCTTTTTCATAGCCAAATACTAGTATTTTACACTTCATTATCACTTTTTGAGATTTGACATTGGTTGGGCTATAAAAAATAATTAAAAAAAAAAAAAAAAGAGTGGGAAGAGATATAGGCACAAGTTTACGCATATATCAAAACCAACATGACTATTGACTAATCACTCATGACAAGCTTGAAGATCGATTACAATAATCACACATAGATGTCAAGATTTTTCCCACAAAGATAGATATGCATACATAACAAGCTAAACTCATAAATGCACTAAGCCATTTGTATGAAGGTACTAGGCCAAATACACATGTGATATGTACTTAAACATATACGATCAAACTTTTTGAATTTTTCACTTTTTATGTGGTTTTGGATTTTTTTTTACACACACAAAACTAAAACATAAAAGTAAGATAAAAAAACAAAAGCAATACATACAAATAAATGCAAGATGCACAAATGTATGAATATATAGCATCTAATGCATGAAGGATCCTACAAAGATCAATAGAATTAGATCAAGGATAAAAAAATAAAAAAAATAAAAAAGCAAAAGCTCAAATATAGGAACCCTTCCTTATCCAAACAGAACAATTGTTTGGAATAAGCACCTCATGAGAAGTGAGGCGAGGGTTGGAAGAATGAGAACCGAAGATGCACATAGACAAGGAGGTAAGAACATTAAAAACTTTCTTCAACAACTTACCATTTTCCCCCAAAACCGTTTTTGCTTTCATACCACAACTTCTAAGAAGCTCAAGTTTCTCTTTTCTTTTGATTCTTTCAAGAGCTTGAAACTTTGAGTAATGAGGTCTAAGATGACCAAAGGCACCACAATGGTGACAAACAATGTGTTTAGGTCCACTAGACTTTTTGGAAAGGGATCTAGCAACATGGTTTTTTTCTCTCTTCAATTTAGGATATTAAGGTCTTATATGACTAATCACACCACAATGGTAACAAGTTAGAACAAACTTAGATCCATCCAAAACCTTAGGTTGAGACCTAAGCGGAGGCTTTGACTTAAAAGCCTTTCTTTCCACCTTTTGATTTCTTTTGTGTGGAGGAATGTACACCGATTTGTCCTTTGAGGTAGAACACATAATAGGCACAAAATCGGGTACCACAACATGATTGGAACAAATATTTTCATCCTTTTTAGCAATAGGTTCAACAATCAAACACTTGGCATGCATCTTAAGAGATTCATTTTCACATTTTAGCTCATCAACAAGTTTGTTAGACAAAACAAGTTTAGCATCCAAGTCCACATTCAAACATTCAAACTCTTTTAGCTTTTCAAGAGAGTTTTTAGCAAGTTTCTTATATTTTTCAACCAATTTGTTGGATTTATTAAGCTTAGCAATCAAATCATCATTCCATTAATCTTCTTCCGATAGCTAAATAGATAGTTAGAGTTCCCTTTGATTTTTTCTTTTTTTGTTTGCTATGTTTTGTAATCAAGTTGGCTTATTTGTGTGTTTGTGAGGTCTTCCAATTCAGTCTAACTCAATGATTACATTGTCTTGCTTTTAAGGGTTTTGAGTTCTATTAGTGATTATTCTGTAATTTTTGAAAATGCATAATTTATGTTTTACGAATAAAATGTAGTAATTCCCACACAAGTATTTTCAGTCTCTTCAATTTCTTTACACTTCCTAAATGAGCATTCCTAGCAAAGAGTTTCCAATTTCTTCATTCAGCATTTATCAAGTACAAATTTAGATTTATTTAACTCTCTCTTGGATTCAATTGTAGAATTCATTTGTCATTGATTGGTTTCAATTTTAAATCTGTGTAATAAAAAATTAAAGGGTTTTTCTTTAGCTTTTCTTTTTTTGGGTTTGTAGGTGGAAAGGAAAATCCTTGGAAGCAATCCAAGTCTGAGCAGTACTACCAAGTATAGTTTCCACTTTATTGGAACAAATTTTTTTTGAATTTTCTTTAAGATATTTATTTAATTGTATATTGCTATGATCAACATGAAGATTAATTAATTTTTTAGATGCCTCTTAGAAGTAGTGAATCTAATTATTAATATTAGTGCTTCCCCTCAAAAAGTCTAAACATGTGCACATTCTCATGGATTGATTCCTTAATGTACAACTTTTGCCCAGTTTTGAAACTGGTGGATATATGACAAAAACAGGAATACAGTAGTTTTTAGTGGTAGATGATTTTTATATAGTTAATTTTTGTTAGTTCCATTGACACTTACAAATGGCCATTAATATCAGATTGAATTAATTATGAATATAAGAACAAGCACCGTGAAACTAATTTGAATTTTAGTATAAAACTTCAAAATGAAAGTAGAAATTGACAGTGAACATTCCACCTGACAATTATCAATGAATATTCCATGCCTTTATATATGGGTGGATTCTTTTATTTAAGTTCTCTTATTTAGAACACCCTTCATGCCGTATTGTTAAGCATTATGAAATGTTAATCATGGAAAATTTTGGGTGCATTGTTGTGTTTTCCTTCTCTAAAATGGGATATCCAAGAAGTTTTGGAGTTTATGCATGTGCAAAAATAATAATAGCTTAATATTTGTCTTTTAATGAACCAATGCTGTATTCTATTAAAAATACACCAAATTTTATTTTGTTTTAAAATACATCAAGTAGGCTTTAGGATTGAGATTCAATTTTTTTTCCCATCAATTACTTTTTTTTTTTTTTTTTATAGGTAATGTTTACTATGACTTGAGCTACTTTGTCTAAGGAAGTCAAACACCTTAGTGAGAGTTATATTTTTTTGTTTATGTGTCCTTTGTATGTTTAATTAGTTGGTTGATTTATTAATTGATGTGCTATATCAATAATAGGTTGTTGGTTGTTGTATCTTCATCATGATCACAAGGCCTCATCAATATAGTTGTTTTGACATATAGAAAAAGAACCCATTTAAAACTCCACAATATTTAAGTTAAAAAGCGAAAGGTTATACGAGACAAACACGTCTAAATAATCAAAGCTAGACAATACATCTCACACAAACGTTAAACCCGTTCGTCCAAAGCTAATTGCCATCAAAACTGCCTATTTTCTTCCTCAAGTAAACGCATTTGTCGGTATGTTTTTTCCATCCTTTTGTCAAAGCACAAATTCACAAAGATCTTTGATAGATAAGATGGTGGGTATTTTTCAAGAAGATTATAAAATCAAAAGGTTAGGAACCGCCATTGTGAGATTGTCTTACCACAATCTTCAGCCTTACTGCTACTGTTAGATTGCTGGAACCACTGCTGGTATTTATGTTTTTAAAATTAGTTTGCTAAATATGATTTAGATTTTGATATTTTGGTTAGCTTCATTTATATTTAGGCTTTCGGGTTAGATTTGATTAGTTTATACTAGATTTCCTTTTCGCTGTACAAGGGACATCACAAGGCAGCAAAAGAGAAGAGTAAGAAAACAAACTGCAGATGCAATAGGGAAAGGCTTCAGTTGAACTTTGAAGTTAATAAAGAAGACAGAGATGGGTTTTTCTTGATGTGGTATGAAATTTAGTCTCTCTCTCTCTTTTTTTTTTTTTTCTTTTTTGTTCAAACAAATTTTCGTGCTCTTTGTTCAGTTCTAAATTTTGGATATCATAGTTTTTTACTGCACAAATGTTAATGTTTTATTATTTATTGGCATTTTTTTAGGTACCCATGAAATATCTTCAACCTACAATTCAATTGCTATCAGGTACTAAATCTCTTGGATATAGCAAAGGATATCACTTTCTTACCCTTTTTCATAACCATCACAACTCCAAAGTCGAAACAGAGTAATGTTTTCGCCAAACAAACTTCTACTTCTCTTATTGTGTATGTTGTGTTTATATTCAATTGCTACTCCAATCAATTTCTTCTAAAGAAAAACACATAAAATATATCTCCTGTTTTTTTTAGCAGGCCAGTTTAGTATGATTTTGAGAGAAAGAGGAATATGCAAATATGTCTATTTTTTTTTAATGTCAATCTCTTTCTCTCTCCTTGGAAGATTGACAATTAAGGGGTTCTATTTTTTAAAAAGGGCACTATTTGGTTTCTCTATCCTAAAAAATTATATATATTGTTTTTGTATTCAAATTCAAATAAATGCTTGAATGTGTGACGAAACCCAAATACCTAAATATTTATTACAAGTTTGGGTATCTTAGTATTTATTTTATTGTTAGTTTATATCACTCATATTGTTGAATACTTTGTTTTGTTGAATTATTTTGGAACTTTGCACACTCATCTTAATTTCATTGAATTTTGCATATAAACTCATGTCGTTGTTGCATATAACCTCATGTTTAAGTTGTTTTTCATATTAAATAATTAGTGTGGTGCTCAATTAAGGTAGATCAAGATTTTTTTTTTTTTTCAATTTTATTTGTGTGGGTAGACTCATTAAATGACTTTGAGTGTCCATATTTTGAATTAGTAACATATATGCATCTTAACGGCAAGTGTGAACTATAATATGGTGACATTTGCTATTTTTGTTAATGGTTGAATGATGAAATTTACGTGGGGACAAACTAGCAATGATGAACAATGGAGTGGAGGATTTTTTTATTATTATTTTTAAAAGTATTTGAACAACGGTAATTTGTAGTAACTGTTTAGCGCACATTTTTCATAACTAGAACTTTTTTTTTTCTTTCATACATGCCTACTTTTTGTTTCCTTTTAAAGGTTGGATGGAATGCCATGTTGTCTTTGGCAAGATGCTATATGGGATGGATGTTGTCTACAAGAGTAAAGTAGAAGGATATCTTCCTTTCATTTTATATAGTGCAACTCAATGCATCATTTATGTTTTATGCTAATGCTATTTTTTATGAATATTTTTTTATTATTTTGCTAGGTCTTAATTGCTACTTAGAGCCAGAGAGTAGTTGAAAAAGAGGTAGAGACAAATAAGAAAATGAATATTGGTGAAACTGAGAAAAGTGCAAATATATCAAGATCCTAATGAAGTAGGAGTTGATGGAAAAGGACAGTGGTAGGAAGCATCAAGAAATTGAAAACCAAATTTACACAGCTCAAGGAAAGAGTAAGACAATGCAAATTTCTATTGGTCCTAGTTCTTATCTTTTAATGATTGCTGTTGAGAAAATTCTATAATGGAAGACTTGGTTAGGCCTACCATAGCCACTTTCTTTGCACTTACATAGGCTTGGACATTTGATCTTGAGGGACCAATTTTAAGTTTCAATCAGTGCAGGTGCAAAATAAGGAGTGGCTTTAAGGGATCTATTTTTTCTCTCCCCCCCCCCCCTACCTCAAGATATATATTTTGTTTGACTTTGTATTCTTGGAATTAATTTTCCTCTTTGCAACGTAAGGTTTAGGAATATTTTTGACATTGGCTGATGATATTTTTGATATGTTTAGCAGATGAAGAAATTATGAGATTAAATGCAATGTTCAAAGGCATGGTTGTTGACAATTTTGGACCTACAAGATTTAGAGATGAAGCATGAAGTCATTAAGCAAGGAATAAAATATTTGAAAGATTTTAATAAGTAAATTTTTTTTTTCATTTTAATTAATTATTATTTTTGAATAAGTGCATTTCTTTATTTCTATTAATTATAAGTATTGTTGTATTATGAGTTTTGTATTATTTAAACTAGCAACAAAACACACTTACTGATTGCTTTATAAATTGTATACTATAATGCATTAGTTAAATATTATAAATTTTATTTTGACGTTTGGATTTGATGCTAGAAATCTACTTGAGAAAAATAGTTTGGTACCATTGCTTTAAGTTTTACATTTTGTTTGCAATTTAAGGTTAAAGTATCAACCAATGCTTCGTAACTTTTTAACAGTTTTGAAATTAAAGATAGAGAGACAAATTAGAGAAGAAAATGTAATTCTAGATCTAAGTATATCCAAGTTGCATTGGCAAATTTATCTTATGTAAAGATATAGCTGCATTCCAAACTTATTGTATAGAAACTTGGTACAATATATATTTACTATGATTGATTGCACCAGTTTCATTTAATAGCTCTTCCCTATAATTACTAGGAAACTTTGTCCTAGACAATTTATGTATGCTACCCTGTTTCTTAAATTATTCTCACCTGAATATCCTTACAAAAAAACATGTGGTATTGCTATATATTCAGTAAGTACTGTCAATCATGTTATGATATTAGAGTCATCATTAGATTAGTCCATGAAAAAATCATCCTTCAATTGTTTTTTAATATGTAAAAATGATCCTGCGCATTGCGCGGGTTAAATGCTAGTTTTATGTAATTGGCTAATCCTTTCACAAAATGCACTTTATATGTAATTTGGTAGATCTAGGATGGGTTAAAGACTTCAAGAAACATGTTGTTCAAGCCAAATGTTAAAGTCATAAAGATCTAACCAAGAAACAAGTGAAAAAGAGCTATTCATTAAAGCTCGATAGCAATCTCGACAGAAAGACTTCTATCGAGATTTAATATTGAAACTTGACCTTGATAGAAGTTGTATCTGTCGAGAATTACGAAATTAGAAATTTCAAATCTAATTTTAAACCAATGCCTATGTATTTGTGTAGGGTTTCTTTTCTCACAACCCTAGACATATATAAGGATTATTTTAAAGGCCGTCGCACATGCATTATGTGACCGAAGGCAGAAATTGCTCTAGTTCATCATTCTCTCTGAATAAGCTACTGTGTCTTTACGCCAACGGTTTTGTAACCAAGGAGCTTCCTGATCTTCATTGTTGATGAACTGAAAAACTTTGCAACCAATAATATTTTTCAAGTTGGTGAAGTTAGTCACGTACTAGGATCCATGCATCATTGGTTAGTCACGTACTGGGATTCGTGCATTGAATGGAGAGATTGCCACTACAATACAAGTCCAATTGGGTATTGGAGTAAGGGTTCAACTATAGGTTAGTATTTTGGGATAGGCCAGAGGGTTTGGTAAGATTCTTTATACTTGTAACCGCTTGTGATTGATAATAATAGATTCTTGGGAGTGTTGACCTTAAATTCACCCGATAGGGTTTTGCCTCGGAGATTTTCCCCATTTGTAAAGAAATCACTGTGTCAAATTTATTTTCTGCTGTATTTAGTTTAATTGGTGATTTGTTTATGCTACCACACTATTGCATGTAATTTGACTAATTAATTAACTTGGGTAATTAATTAATTTGCAAGGGGTCAATTCATTTTAACCCAACAGAATGAAAAAATAATATTTCAATAGTATAGAGAAATGAATAAAGAGTCTGTTGGAAGATATATTTGAAAAAGTAAGTAAGCAAAAGGTAAAAGTAACTGTTCACTCTCCAAACAATACAAAAATTTAGAGAGATTGCTGATGATGCTCTTAGTTTGATGACCTACTGTTCATTAGCAAAAGAATTAATGGGAATAAAGAATTCAACCCACATATTAAAATATTCTATTTTTACTCAACATTCACAACGTCTACAACTCAACCATTCGAAATCTTTTCTCTCTCAAACATCTTTGTCTAAACTCAATCACAATCAAAATACAAACTCAAATCACAATCTTAAAACTAATCAAATTAGAACCAAAAAGAAAAAAGACAACAAATCTGACCCATCTCAGCCGCGGTCGAGGGAGGACAAGCGGCGGTGGAGCAGACAAGGCAACATGCGTGAACGTCGATTTAAAAGGTTGTTTGTCTCTAGCCTTTGTTATCTGCCAATCTCTATATGTGTGTGTGTGTGTGAGAGAGAGAGAGAAAGAGAGAGAGAGCCCCAGATTGGAACAAAGGTAGAAAAATAAAAATGAAAATAGAGTGAAGAAGAAGTATACGTGTGTGGAGGAGAGTGAAGAGGAAGTATTTGTGTGTGGATGAGAAAAAAAGAGGAAAAAAGAAAAGAAAGAGAAAGAGAAAGACATGTATGGATGAAAACAAATAGAGAGATAAAGGGGAAAATTAAATTAAGAATAAGAAATTAAATTAAGAAATGCTACTACAATATTTTCTCAATAAATTTTAAGTGGTAGATTATAACTAGCTAATATTGATGAGAATATATATATATTTTTTTTAGAAAGATAAAAAAATAATTTCAATAGTGTTTTCAAATTAAAATCAGTAACAACTTACCACATATGATTTGTTGTGAAAGTGGTTGTAAAAATATTATGAACATAGCACTTCTCATTAAAATTAGATGATTCTACAACTCACTATATCGTTGCCACAAGTACTTTACGAGATTTGTTAAAAAAAAATATCATTAGAAAATTTAAAAATATTACCGTAGGGAGATTTAAAAAATATAGTCGTTAGAATTGATTGAAGGAAGATTGAAAAAAGAATAAAGAAATATTAAAGAAATAATATTTAAATGGGATAGAAAAATGATAAAGAGTTTTTTGGAAAGTGTATCTGAAAAAGTAGGCAGGCAAAAAGTAAAATAAATTCTTAAAACAATACAAAAATTTAAAGAGACTGCTGGAGACGTTCTTAGGAGTTAGGTAGAGGAAAATTATTGTATAGTCTTGAACTATCCAATCACAGTCCTTAGGCAGAAGGAACCAAACCAATATGGATGAAAGTGAAAGCCTAACTAGGCATGTCCCATTAACATTTAGACGAGGAAATAAAAGTATGTAGTACCTAGACAATTTGCTAATATTTACTTTCCACACGGCAACGTAGTTCATAATCTCACGCAACAAAACTAGAGATCAAAAGAGGTTTTAAAATAGAGAAATGATACTTCAACGACATTTTTACAACAATACCTACTAAGTGGTGGGTTGTTATTAGTTGTTACGGGTGGAAAAAATAATAATTTATTTTGTAGATTAAAATTAGAACAAATAACAATTTATTTTCTATGATTTGTTGTGAAAATGTTGTGGACGTAACACTTCTAAAAATAAACCCCAAACATGACCAAGATACTATTTAAAAGTTAATCACGTCGCCCTATGCCAATCCATTGAAGTAAGTACAAAATCCATTGAAGTAAGTACAAAAGTTTTTCTCATCTTTTGAATTCCAAAATTTGGTAAGTACAAAATCCGATTTTGGGTGAGTTCCTTCCTTTCAAAATTCCAATAAAAAACTAATAAATTTGTCATCAATAAAATATTTTACAAATTTTAATTTTTTTTATATAATATATATATATATATATAAACACACACACTAAGAACTAAAAAATTGAGACATTCTTCTCCTCTACGTAAGAGCTCTCTTACTCATCAAGGGTGAGATTTTCTTCCACCGTTCCTCTTCTTTCCTCCCTATGAAGTAATACAGGTGGTGGATCTTTTACTTGCTTGTGGAATGGACTCATACTTTATTGAACGAATGGAGAGAATAAAACTCACGTCGGAAGAAGGGAAAGTAATTACTGTCCGGTCAGTCCATCGAGCTAGGACACTTGAAGAACATTCACTGAGTATTATTGGAAAGTTTCTCACCCCTCGACAGCTCAACCAAAGAGCAGCAAAGGATTTGTTGTGGTTGGTGTGGAAAATGGGGAACGACTTGAAGATGGTGGACGTAGGAGATGGTTTAATCCAATTTAAGTTTGCCATGGAAAGCAAATTAAAATGGGTCATGAACAATGGACCATGGAGCTTCAACAGCCAGCTTCTGGTGCTTAGAAGATGGGAAAAAGGCATGACAGCGAGGTCGGTGTCTTTTCCAGTCCTACCAATTTGGGTTCAGGTTTGGGGACTACCTTTTGATCTCATAAATGAAGAAGCAGGCCAGGATATTGGGAGTGGGTTAGGCCGTGTGGTGGAGGTGGATTGTAAGGCCATTGCATTAGACCAAGCACGCTTCTTACAGATCCGGATTGAAATTCCACTGACCAAACCTATTCGTCGTGGGGCTCCTATTGTCAATTTGGAGGGAGACGAAGTTATGGTCGCCTTTAAATATGAGCGACTCATAGGACTGTGCTACAATTGTGGTATGTTGGGCCACGAGGTACAGGACTGCTCAAAGGAGAAAATGCATGATGAGGGCGAGCTCCCTTACGGGGAATGGTTGAGAGCAGGAAACAGGAGGCAGTCCACTAGTTCAGGGAGTAAACCTTCCAGTCCACCCCGACGGCATGAAACCAAAACGAACAGAAAATAGACTAGGGTTCCGCCGCAGGTAGCAACAAACCAGGGAGTTATTTCTAGAGTTATTGCGCATCCTGACAAGCCCGAAAATCAAGGAACTGAATCGGAAAGTCCCATTAATGCTGAAGCAATAAATTTAGGCCCTATTGATACGGAGAATAATAGCAATATTATGAGTCCAAAATTCCAGGGATTGAGCTCATTAATGTCCCTATTGATTACATAACTGAAGCAATATCTGAAAATGAGTTAAAGACTAGCAAAACGCACGTATCTGATAAGGGGTCACTTGAGACAGCTAAGGAGTTTGTTACACCACGTGATCCAGTAAAGTCAGGGAAGGGAAAAAAGCTAGTTTGCAATACACGTACTGTTATGGTACTGGACTCTCCGAGTGGACTGAGTTTCAAAAACAAGAAACGGACACACGGTGATAAACTTGATGGAGACTCGGAGATGGAGGAGACTGACAGAAAAAGGACTTAGATTTTGGTCGACAACACAAAATCATCAAACCCAACGGTGGAGGCTGTGATACAGCCTCACTGATCATAATGAATATCCTCAGTTGAAACTGCCGAGGGCTTAGGAACCCTCGAGCAGTAATCGTTCTCTCGCACCTTGTGAGAGTTAAAATGCCCAAGATTCTGTTTCTCATGGAGACCAAACAATCAATGGAGGAGATGAGAAACATGAAAGAAGACTTACAGTACCAAGCAGTTTTTGTAGTTCCTAGTTTGGGGAGGAGCGGAGGTTTGGAAATGTTTTGGAAGGAGACGTTGATTTGCACATTCAAACCTATTCCCAGAACCATAGTGATGCAATTGTGTTCAACCCCACAGGTCCCCCTTTGAGAATAATAGGCTTTTATGGCCAACCCAAAGAATCTCACTGTCATGAAACTTGGAGTTTGCTGCGGCACCTTCACTCTCGATACTCAATGTCGTGGATATGTATTGGAGACTATAATGAGATCTTATTATTGAAAGAGAAACAAACAGCTCTGCTTCATTGTAACTTGATTGATCTTGGGTATGTGGGAAATATCTTCACCTGGAATAATGGACGGCATGATGACGCATATGTCCAACAACGCCTGGACCGTGCTTGTGCAACAGCTATGGAGGGAGCTTTTCCCTCACTGCCGAGTCACACACCTTCAGGTTTCATACTCTGATCACGACCCAATTTTCCTCACTACTCATGCTCCCAATAATTCTGTTCACAGGAAAAAAATTCCCCACAGGTTTGAGGAAAAATGGGTAGCATATCCTGAATGTGAAAGGGTAATTCAAGAAGCATGGAACCAGTCAAATCCTCATGGCAATCCGATGTTTAGGCTGTTTGAAAGAATTTAAAATTGCAGGTCTTCATTGATGGGCTAGTCACGGGCTATCTTTGGAAATACTAAAGCAAAAATTAAGGAAAAGCATAGGCAGTTGGAGGACTTAACGCGTCTAAACCGCAGAGATCAAGTGGAAAGGATCAAGATGGTTAAAGGAGAAATAAACAGGTTGCTTTACCAGGAGGAAGTAACTTGGAGACAACAAACAAGGGTAATATGGTTACCGGCAGGGGACAAAAATACAAAAAAAATTCACCAAAGGGCAAGCTAGCGGAGAAGAAAAAATTAGATCGTGGGACTATTCAATGATGCAGGTAGATGGTGTAATGAAGAAGAAGACATTGCAGAAGTGGCAGAAAATTATTTCAAAACGCTGTTTACAATGGCACACATAGATGATGCAAACATGGAGGTTGTGCTCGAATCTGTGGACAGAAGGGATTCAGATGATATGAACCAGATTTAACTACGACCTTACACTTCTAGTGAGGTTAAACGAGCCCTCTTTCAAATGCATCCATCAAAGTCACCTGATCCTGATGGTATGTCCCCTTTTTTCTTCCAAAAATATTGGCACATAGTTGGAACTGATGTTACTAAAGCTATTTTTTCCGTTTTGAATTCGGGTCACCTATTGCATAAAATGAATTTTACCCATATTGTGTTGATCCCAAAAAAAAATTATCCCCAATACCTTTTGGACTTCCGGCCCATCAGTTTGGGCAATGTGATTTCACGGATTTTTTCCAAAGTCCTTGCTAACCGGCTTAAAATGATTTTACCAAATATCATATCCGATGCTCAAAGTGCTTTTGTACCAAATAGACTAATCACAGATAATACAACTGTGCCTTTTGAGGAGTTGCATAGGATGAGGAACCGTAAGAGGGGTAAAAAGGGTCAGATGGCAGTAAAATTGGATATCAGCAAGGCGTATGATAAGGTGGAATGGGGTTTCCTTGAAAAATAATGCTACGACTGGGCTTGGATGAAAAATGGGTAAAATTGGCAATGGAAACTATTACCACAACTTCATACTCTATGCTTATCAATGGGGAACCAAGGGGATTCATTAACCCATCTAGGGGAATTAAACAGGGTGACCCCCTATCACCTTATTTGTTTATGATGCGTGCAGAGGGCTTGTTAGCTATGCTGCGTAAGGCGGAGGAAAGGAAACAAATATAGGGTATCTTATCTTGCAAGAATGGAGCCTAGATTTCTCACTTACTATTTGCTGATGACAGTTTGCTATTTTACCAAGCATCAGTTGGGGAATGCCAGCAGCTGAAAACCATCCTTGAGCAATATGAGAGGCCATCAGGTCAAGCAATAAATAGGGATAAAACATCCCTTTTCTTCAGTAAAAATACAAAGGCCGAGGTGAGGGATACAATACAAGGTATGCTGGGAGCTCAAGTTATGACTGATTGTGAAAAATGTCTCGAGTTACCCATGGTGGCTGGCAAATCCAAGGTACATACCTTCAACGGGCTAAAGGAAAAAATTACAAGGCAAGTGTTGGGTTGGAAGGAGAAGTATATCTCAAAAGTAGGATGGGAAATACTTATTAAAATAATGGCTCATGCAATCCCTACATATACAATGGGCATCTTCAAGATCCCAAAGACCTTGTGTGTTGATATTAATTCAACTCTTGCGAAATATTAGTGGGGGCAGACAAAAGATGAGGAAAAAATTCATTAGGTCAATTGGAAAAAACTTTGTAGGCTAAAATCGAATGGCGGAATGGGGTTTAGAGATATCCATGCTTTCAACCTAGCTATGCTAGCCAAACAAGCTTGGAGATTGATAAAATCCCCTCATTCACTATTCTACAAGGTGTACAAAGCCCGAGACTTTCCAAATTGTTCTTTCATGGATGCTGAACTTGGGAGTAAGCCATCGAATGTATGGCGAAGTCTACTCATGGCTAGATAAATTATTTGGAAGGGCACTAAATGGCGATTTGGGGATGGGTGTCACATTGAGGTGACTGCCCATAAATGGTTAGCTCATAATCCTGTGTTTCTGGGAACCCCTCCAAATCAGCTCTTTGTTAGGGATCTCATTGATGAAGACACTAGACAATGGGACTGGGGAAAAATCCAAGCTTTGTTTGCTCCATCAACTCGAAAGAGATCCTGACAATACCTTTGAACAATTTGAACTCCAGTGATGAATTCGTGTGGAAGGAAACTAGTGCCCAAAACTTCACAGTAAAGACAGCCTATAAAATTGCTCTTGGACTCAAAAACCAAACCCAAGGTGAGCACTCACAAGCACGGCAAAATGGAAGACTCTAGAATAAGGTGTGGAGATTGATTGTGCCCCCTAGGTCCAGACCCTTCTGTGGAGGGCTTGTTCGAACATCCTACCCATTAAAAACAACTTGCAGCACCATAAAGTGAAGATCAAAGCGAGATGCGAAATCTACCATCAACACTCAGAGACCCCCTGTCATGTGCTGTGGGAATGTCCATTTGCTAGGAATGTCTGGTCTATGGCAAGCAGACGAATTCAAAAGTGTTCAAACAGTGCATTAAACTTCTTCGAGTTGCTTAGGATAATGGTAACTAGGCTGACCCAGTAGGACTTGGAGACTTGGGCTGTTATTGTGTGGGCTCTATGGAATGCACGAAACAAATTCTACTTCAAAAAGACTCAACTCCAGCCAAGACACATCTACGACGGTGTGACGGGTCTTCTAACAAAGTACCAACACCACATGGTAGCACAAACAACTTGAGTATACTCTAGTCTAGCGTTGTCATTTCATTGTTGTATATTCTCCTCGTGGCCTCTGTTTTCATTGTGAGCTGAACTATGTATGTTATATAGCCCAACTTGTATTACTTGATATATTAATAAAGCTTTCTATCTTTGATCTCAAAAAAAAAAAAAAAAATTTAAAAAATTAAATAAAAAAAATTTTTTGAGGCATAACATTTATTGTTACTACGCTCTTATTGAGCCCCCACATCAACCACTTCATTGGCCATATCATTATTCTTTTTCTTATTTATTTTTTATCTTTAATTTTTTTGACAATACTAAATATATTGACTTTACAAAATTAGCTTATTAGGCAGTTTTAACTTTACATTTTCATTTACTTTAATTTTGATGTTATAACTAAATAATAATCAATGAAAAAAATATTGTCTATTCTTATTCATCTTGGGCAGTTTTAACTTTACATATAAATTTTTTTTTTTTCATGTTTATCCATTTTAATTAGATGTTTGTGAAAGTTCAAATAGCATATAAAACACCAATGAATGTTTAGACCCCCAAATACAAAAATATCAACACAAGCTTATAATCAACAATATATGTGCGGAATATGAAATATAAGCTATGTCCAAAATGGTAACACACTCTAAACTATAATTAATTACAAACATAGCAGCAATTAAAAGGTAAAGAGAAAGGAAAGAGAGATGAAAACACAAAGATAACTCAGCGATGTGTTATCGAAGAGGAAACCAAAGTACTCAGCGAAAAACCTCTCTGTCGCCCTCCAAGCGGTCAATAATCCACTAGAGAATGAAGTTGTGATACATAAATAGCAGAAAACCCTCCAAGCCTAATCTATTTAATGCACCTAAGCCCTCCTTCTTGCTCCAACAGGGTTATGCCGAACCTTATCTTCTCTAGCTTACCGGATCTCACAATAAGCTCATTGCATCAACCAAATGAATTGGTCCTCTCTGAATTGCTTCCCAAGTACCAAAACACCTCCTCGCATATATGGGTATGGCGAGATAAGGATTTGGCAAATGTACCTCTCAAGGATATGTCAATGGAAAGGGTGAGAGTAAAGGAATTTGGAGAATCAAATGATGAAGATTGTTGATGATTCAATCTTGCTTTTCTCTAGGGTTTCTATCTCAAAATTCTCTTTGTAAGCTCTCTACATTTCGTGGGTATAAGGGTATTTATAGTGGTGTGTATGAGGAATGCAAAAAGTCAGTTTTCATCAAACAGGGCATTCCGGCGACTCAACCTCGCAACTGGAATGAGTTGTGAGTCTGAGTCGTGAGCTAACTACCTAGCCAGACTGGAAGTTTTGTCCTATAGTGCTCCAGCTGTCGTGACCCTTCAGCTTCCCTGCATGCTTCACACGTGTGCCATTATGGCGACTTGCCAGTCGCGATCTAGTCGCAAGATCCAGTCGTGAGACTTCTTTAAATTGCACACATCTTGAGTTTTCTTCACACTCTCTCACACACTACCCTTACATAAATCCTACCTAAATACAGGGTATCTAATTACTAAATTACAAGCAAATTTGGCACAAAATAAAGACAACACTTGATTGAATAAATTCAACCTTACAGTTTGTAAATAAAAAATGAAATTAGTGAAGAAGAAAAAAAAAAATATCTATAAAAAGGTATTTTTGCTTTATCTTTGATGGTAGAAAAAATACAACCTAAACAACTGCTCCATAAGAGGAGTTTAAATCAAGCGTATTATAGATCTCATACTAGAGATTTATACCCCCATTGTCCTATTATTGACTAATTCATATGTGTTCCTTGATGCAAATATTTTTTTTATCATTTTATTTACAACACTAAATGCTCTTAATGAATGGGGTTTGTTGTTGACATGATTTGGAGGAAAATCATATTATAATATGTTATGTTCTGTGTTGTTGTTAGGTTTTAGTTTATTTGAAAAACAACAGAATAATTTGGACAATATGATTAAAAACAATTTATTTAGTTAAAGAAGATGGTCTTTGTGTAGTTTTCTTTCACTATTTGTAAATATTTTGTTTAACAAATTAACAACAAATTGCTATGTATTTGTTATATAATGTTCCTAGATGCTTAAGTAATTTTTTTAAGCATTTACAACTATTTTTATATTATTTTTCATCTTATTTATCTGAGGTAATTACAACTTACCCAACTGTGGTTTGTCCTAAAAATAAATTACCTACATGTGGTTTGAAATTTGACACTTTGCCCACTTGAGACCTGATCTGTTAGAAGTCAATAACCCACCTCTAGACTTTATCCATTAAAAACATAAAATATATAACAAAACCAAAGAAAACAAGATCAAAAAGTGGCTTTATAAAATTTTTGCAACTTACTCAAGAACTTCAATAGAACACAAAAATTATCCAACTGAACTATTCCAACTGATGCTAACACTCTCTACAACAATTGTACATATCCAAAACCTACTAACTTGGCATACAAATTAGAACATCACAGCAACAGAATTAGCCAAACACTGAAAATAATCACTAATAAGAGATAATGGATGGAAATCTGTGAAAAAAAAACCCCACATCTCTATTCCTTACTCCAAAGTCCAACCCTTCATATTTTCTCTCAACAAAATAATAGGCCCACTAAAAAAATCCCAATACTATGATATCAAACGAAAATATTTTCTCTCAACAGAACAACAAACTCACTTACAAAATCCAAACTTCTTGCATCATCTAGTGATATCCAACGAAAAAAAAAAAGAAGAGGTGAAAGTAAGTTCTAGAAATCTACCCAACAATAGCATTGTGAATGGAACAAATGTGTGTTTTATACCCATCAAAATTAGAACACTTAGATAGGACCCAAAAATTCCAGGTGGTCCTCATACTAGATTCTACTCCAAATTCCCTTCAAATGCCAAATCCAAGAGAGAGAAAGCATAGATAGAGAGGGAAAGCTTGAGGAGAGAGGTAGAGCAAAGAGGCCCACCATGGGATTGGGTTGGCATGAGAGAGAGAGCTTGGGGTTTGACAGATCGGGGGAAGGGGAAGCCACTGCCATTGGTGGCAGTGGTGATGAGCAGTAGAGAACAACCCTTTGAAGCTTTCAGCCAGGTCTTGTTTGGCTATGAGAGAGAGACAGTTACCTTGTGTGAGAAAGAGATAAATCTCCTCTTGGTACAAATTGATATGATAGAGAGATAGAAAAAACATCATCTTTACAAGCCTAAATTCCCAATTTCTATGTTCTATTGAAGTTCTTGAACCAAGTTTTTATGAATTTTAAAAAATCCACTCTTAGATCTTGTTTGCTTTCATTTTTTATTATTATTATTATGTTTTTACAGAGAAAGCCACGAACCCCTAATGGAACAAACCTTAGGTGAGCAAAGTGTCAAATTTCAAATCACAATTAAGTAACTTAAATTTAGGGCAAACCACAGGTAGGTAAGTTGTAATTATCCTTATTTATCTCATTAGTATATTCTTTGAAATTTTTTTAAAAATAAATTCAATTTCGTGTTTGAAATAATTTATTTATCTATTCATTATTCACATGTTAGATTAGATTATAATAGTATTTACACAATACTTCTTTTTCTTTTTTTCAAGAATTTTCCTATAATTTTTTCCCCTTTCAAATTGTACCATTGATTTTTTATTATTATTAAAAAAGAAAGATCAGCCACCTATTTTTATTGCATGACTTCAAAACCTTATTAAAATTCTCAATTTGATTATGCATTGGATATTTGGCTTAATCACATCATATTTGATATGTTTTACATATTGGGGAGAAGGAGTTTGACTTTAATCTGAGTTTTGTTTTACCTTTATTTTTTATTTCTAAATGTGGGTTTGTTGAGTTTTATTCATTTTTTAGATACATTTTTTGGTGTTTTGGATTATAGGGTAGAAAAAGGGTTTGAGAAAGTTTGTTTAAAACCAAAAGAATAATTTCCAAATTCTATAATTTGTAATGATACACAAAATGTTATAAATAACTTTTATTAAAAAATGAATATTTTCACTAACTTATCTTTTGAATTTCTAAGAAAAAAAATGGTATTGTTTTCATTTTGGTACGACAGAAATTATATATTACATTTGTGGTTCTTCTTATAATAAATGAAAACACTACAACAAAATGTATTTTTAGCGACGAAATTTAGTGAGGAAATATTTTTCGTCACTAAAAATACAGCTTTAGTGACGAAATATTAATTTCGTCACTAAAAGTAAAAAAAATTATAACTTTTAGTGACGAAAAATAAATTTCGTCACTATTGCTATCTGAAAAATAGGCGCCGTGGAGGGAAATTTTGGCGCAAATTTCATTCGTTTATAGCGACGAAATATTTCGTCACTAAAAGTGAAAATTTTTAGTGACGAAATATTTCGTCACTGTAGGTATTGTGTGGATAGTATTAGTGACGAAAATCCTTTCGTCGCTGTAAGGAAGAATTAGTGACGAAAAATATTCGTCACTAAAAATACTAATAGTATTGCACTTATATGTTTTTAGTGACGAAATCACAATTCGTCACTAAAAGTAAGCTACAGTGACGAAATTTAAATTTCGTCGCTAAAAATCTTAACAAAATATGGTTTTTTTAGTGACGAAAATAAAATTCGTCTCTAAAAGTGTAACATATTCGGGGTACTTTTGTGACGAAACAGAAATTCATCACTAAAAGTGGTCTGTAGAGACAAAAATAGTTCGTCGCTAAAGACCACTTTTAGTGACGAAATGGAAATTCATCACTAGAAGTGGGAAATAGTGACGAAATGGTTTCGTCGCTATTTCCCACTATAAATATTCACTAAAAGTGGTTTGTAGCGACAAAAGTAGTTCGTCGCTAAAGACCACTTTTAGTGATGAAATGGAAATTCGTCACTAGAAGTGGGAAATAGCGACGAAATGGTTTCGTTGCTATTTCCCACTATAAATATTCCCAACGAAAATCTGCACTCATTCACCCCTTCAGCAAAAAAAAACACTCACCGTCAAAAAATAGAGAGCCAAAGAGAGACCCATTCCAGCGACGCATTCACCGTCGAAAAAGAAAGACCCACTCATCAGCGACGCATTCACCGTCAAAAAAGAGAGACCCACTTCGCAACAGCAACACATCGGCTTCTCATCGGCGACGCTTCCTTCGACGCACCGGCGACGGTTACGATCCAAGCGTCACTTCAGCAGGGCACCGGCGACGCACTCAGCGACGCTCCAAGCGTCGAACTCAGCGTCGCTTCAGCGGCGCACCGGCGACGCACTAAGCGTCGCGCTCAGCGGCCCACTTCGGCGACGCACTCAGCAACGCTCCAAGCGTTCGCACTCAGCGTCGCTTCAGCGGCACACTAGCGACGCACTCAGCGACGCTCTGGCTTCCACCGGCGACGCTCTCAATGACTGTTCGGCTTCCATTCACCAGCGACGCTCCCAGCGACTCTCCGGCTCCCATCGGCGACGCTTCCAGTGACGGTTCGGCTTCCATTCACCGGCGACGCTCCCAGCGTCGCTTCAAGTCTTTTTTTTTTTTTTGATTTCTTAGTTTTAAATTCTCTTTTTAAATTGATTTCTTAGTTTTAAATTATCTTTTTAAATTTATTTCTTAGTTTTATACTTAATATCTGAGTAAGTATCTGAGTTTTTTTTTTTTTTTAATGAAATTTAATTTTGAAAACTTTTGTTTTATAGGAAGAGACTAGTGTCTGGAGTTCAACTTGGAAATTATCTTGGAACTATAAAGAATTGGATTTCACTTTAGGTTGTTTTGATTTTCTTCAAGCTCTTGTTGTGAAACTGTTTTATTAATTTTTGTTTCTAAATGCTTGATGTTAATTTTTCTGCTTGATGTTAATTTTTTTTTCCTTTTTGTACCGATTGTTTTGGATGAGGGCTGTGCTGTTGTTGTTTGTGAACAGGAATGGTGATTGTGATTGTGGAATGGTGATTGTTGTGAAATGGTTTTGGGTCTCAATTTTGAAGTCAATCATAAACTCTTATTTTTGTTTTGTTTGATTTATTTTTTAGTGAGAAGTGAAAGTGATTGTTCTTTTGGGTATTTGTGGTTAACCATTTGATGAAATATACATTTGTAAAGTTATAGAAATGATGGATTCTATGGAACTTTTTGTTTTAAGAGTTGTTTTCATTGATGTATAAGCATATTTATTCCCTAGCATGTTTTTATTGCTTTGATGATGTTAGCATGGTCTTCTTGGCTAAGATATGCCTAAATTCCTTGTTTGTGCTCCTTATGCCATATTTGCATGTTTGGATGCCATGCTTGAGTGCTTATTGCTATCATTAGTTTGTTTATGATTTGTGTTTTGTGTTTTGTGTCATGAGCAGGGTATAGATCTTGATTCTCTAGTCAAGGTTTGCATCCAAATACTCAAGCTCAAGCTCAACAAGCATGCTTTTGCCTCCTTTGTGCTTATTACCTTGCTTGTTTTATGCCCTCTTGTGTGAACTTTATGTGTTGGTTGTACCCTTGCATGCTTGTTTTTCTTGCTTACGCATGTGCATTTGCTTGCTTGTCCATATAACCAAGCATTGCTCCAAGATTTGATTTCGTGTGGGTTCACACTCTCTTTGTTTGTTTCAATTCAATTCAATGGATCTACGGACATGGAATCCAAACCTACATTTGTCCCTTGCGAATACTCACTCTCTTTGTTTGTTTGCTTGTTCACATGCTTTATTTGTTTATGTATTTGTTCACATGTTCTATTTGTTTGTTTGTTTCCATGCTTGTTTGCTTGTTTGTTGTGATTGGTTGCATGTGATGGATAGAACACATGCACAACTTCCAAGATGCAAGAAAAATGGCATTAATAAGTAGATATAGCTTTCCTAGACTAGAGTTTCCTTTTCTGTACCTTGCTTGGGCCACACCTTCTAGGTGTGAATATGTCTACATTTCCACTTTATGTGTTGATATATTATGCATGCTATATATTATAAAGGTAGTTATGCACTTCGGATGATGGATGTTCATGGTTAGGAAGGCAACCCATCCCTAATCATGGATGTATTTTGACCTTGGAATGTGGGTATGCATTTAAGGCTTATGTTGTGGATGCATATTCATGCTATATTGGGTGCATGACCTACCACGTGTGTGATTGCCCATATCCATGCCAGCTAGTGACATGTCGTTTCGCCATGTATACGACGCATACTAAATGTTTGGTACTTAGGTGTGCTTTGGTGTGCCTTAGACCGAACATCTATGTGTTCTTACATTGTCTCCATTAAGTGGTAAAGCTTCACTTATCTATGTGTTGCATGCAGGTAAAGTTTCACTCGTCTTTTTGTGCTAATTATTGGGTCTACTTAACTGTTCACTAAAAGCTATCTTTCTTTTATTTCCAGCTCTCTCTTTTGTGGCTGAAGAAATTGTGAGGAATAAGGTGAAGAACACAAGTTAACTTTGGATTTTTTCTAAAAGTTGTAAACTTAGCTTGAGCAAAGTAAGTATATTTTAGTTAAAAACTTATAAAACTCTATATATACTTGTGATGTTGGAAATTTGTTTTGTGGTGGGTTGTGTTGGAGCAAGCGGGTGGCATGCATGGTGTTATAAGGTGGCTTAAATTCATATTGGGAGTGTTTTTAATTTCTTGCAAATGTGAATGAAATTTGTTGATTAGTAGCAATTGTGTTCTTTTATTCAATTTCAATACTTGTAAGTATTATAGTTTTGATGTTGGAAATTTGTTTTGTGGTGGGTTGTTGTGTTGGAGCAAGCGGGTGGCTTGCATGGTGTTATAAGGTGGCTTAAATTTATATTGTGAGTGTTTTTAATTTCTTGCAAATATGAATGAAACTTGTTAATTAGTAGTAATTGTGTTCCTTTATTCGATTTCAATACTTATAAACACTTTATACTTGTGATGTTTGTGATTGGTTTTGTGGTGAGTTGTTGTGTTGGAGCAAGCGGGTGGTTTATAGACTTGTGCATTCATGAATGTGATAGAACTTTATCTAAGTAGCTTATAGACTTAGATGTTAGAATACATTATGCATGAGTTGTTCTTATTTTACTAAAGTAGGATTCATCTTATAATTGTAGTCAAACATGGATAAAAGTTGGATGACAATGGGTAAGACACCCGATGGCAGATTAAGTCATCCATATATTGAAGGGGTCAATGCATTTATTAATTCTGCAAGAGCGGTTTTAGACTTGAGTGGTAATATTCCATGCCCGTGTATTCACTGTGTAAATTGTTATCGACAATCTCCTCAAACTGTGCGTATCCATTTACTTCATCGTGGAATTATGCAATCTTACCTTAATTGGTATCATCATGGAGAAGCTCGTGTATTGAATGAGAACATTCATGATAATGAAATGTCAGATGGTGATCATATGGATGGTATCGATGCCTTGGTAGATGACCGAATTAGAGGGGAACCAAGAAATGCAACTGAAGATGAGGAGGTACGTCATTTTGACAAACTTGAGGAAGATGCAAAGCGTGAGTTGTATCCGGGTTGCACTGATTATAGTATCTTGAAGTTTGTTATTTAAGATGTTGAATGTAAAGGTAATGACAAACTTGAGTAATAAGGGACTTGATATGATGCTAGAATTGTTGACAAAGGTTTTACCGAAAGGTAACTTGGTTCCAAGGTCAACTTATGAAGCAAAGAAGATATTACGTGACTTAGGCATGTCATACGAGCATATAGATGCATGCAAAAATGATTGTGCACTATTTTGGAAGGAAAATGAAAACCTTGATAAATGTCCGGTGTGTGAGGCGCCTAGGTACAAAGATACACGTACCCAAGGTAAGAAGATTCCTCACAAGGTATTGCGTTACTTCCCATTGACACCGAGACTAAGGAGATTGTACATGTCAAGCCAAAGAGCTAAGGACATGAGATGGTATATAGACAAACATGTAGATGATGGGATAATGAGGCATCCGGCTGATAGTGAGGAGTGGAAGGAGTTTGATTTGCAACATCCTGATTTTGCCCTTGAACCTCGCAATGTAAGGTTGGGGTTGGCTACAAATGGATTTAATCCTTTTGGGAATATGAACAACAACTATAGTATGTGGCCTGTCATACTTATCCCCTATAATCTACCGCCTTGGTTGGTTATGAAGGAGCCGTATTTTATGTTGTCCTTGCTTATTCCTGGTCCCCATCAACCGGGGAATGAGATTGATATTTATTTGAAACCATTGGTTGATGAGTTGAAGGAGTTGTGGGAAGAAGGTGTAGAAACTTATGATGCTTATAGTAAAGAGTATTTTCAGATGCGTGCAACTTTGTTGTGGACAATACATGACTATCCTGGATTTGGTAACGTGTCCGGGTGGAGGACAAAGAGTTATCATTCTTGTTACACTTGCAATGATCAACCATATTCAGAAGCTTTGGAAAGTAAAATTGGATTCATTAACCATCGAGCTTATTTACCTATGGAACATCGTTGGAGACATAGTTGGTTGCATAATGGTTTACCAGAGAAACGGAAGAGATCCTTAGAGTTACAAGTGGAAAAGATACAAGAGCAGCTAGATAGAACGCCAAATATAATTTTAGGAAAGCATCCAAGTAACAAGAAGAAACAACTTATTGGGGAGCCAAATTGGTCAAAGGCAAGTATTTTGTATAAGCTTCCATATTGGAAAAATAAGAAGCTTAAGCACAACATTGATGTCATGCATGTGGAGAAGAACATTAGTAAGAGTACTTATGGTACTTTGTTGGGCATTGAGGGGAAAAACAAGGACACTGACAAGGCTCGGATAGACTTGCAAAATATGAACTTCAGGCACACGTTGCATTTGAAACAACGTCCTGATGGATCATATGACAAGCCTCGAGCTTTCTTTTCATTAAGTCCCAATGAAAGGGATGGTTTTTATGACTTTTTGAAATCAGTCAAGTATTCGGATGGCTATACAGCCAACATATCAAGGTCAGTGAATGCAAAAAATGGTAGATTATCTGGTTTGAAAAGTCACGACTGTCATGTGCTACTACAACGAATTCTTCCAATTGGATTGCGAGGGTTTACAGATAAAGACATTAATATTGTATTGTTTGAGTTGGGCAACTTCTTTCAAGACTTATGCTCAAGGACCTTAAAGCGAAGTGAATTAGAGAAACTAGAAGAACGTATAGTTCTTATACTATGCAAGCTTGAGATATTCTTTCCTCCAGCATTCTTTGATGTTATGGTCCATCTTGTTGTTCACTTGCCTCGAGAAGCAATTCTAGGAGGCCCGGTACAATATCGGTGGATGTATCCAATTGAAAGGTAACTAGATCTTTTGATGCATTCATCAATTGCATTTTTCCCACATGGTATAAAATCACATTCTATGTGTATTTTTTCCTCGTAGGTACCTTGGAAAATTGAAAAGATACGTTTCCAACCGAGCTCGACCAGAAGGTTCGATTGCAGAGGCTTACATTCTTAAAGAATGTATTAACAACTGGTCTTTATATATTGATGGGATCGAAACTGTGCATAACCGGAGAGAAAGAAATGAAGATTTTGGTGAATCTAGCGAAGGATTGATAGTTTTCTCACAGACTGCCTGACCTACAGGTGGTAGGTGGAATGATGGCGACTTGTCTCGTGCATTGCTTGATACTGCTCATTGGTACTTGCTGTATAATAGTCCTGAGCTAGAGCCTTATTTAAAGTATGTGATTTCATATGCATATATTGTTTAATCAAGTTTTGAATATTATTTGCAATGCTTAGCTGAAAATAAATCACTTTATTTTTAACAGTGAACACAAAAACACATTGCATAATCCTACTGGAGAAGCCATAACTCAAATCCAATGACAAGAGTTTCCCAAGTGGTTTAGAGAACGTGTAAGACATTTGAAATTTAATCACACTAATAAATTTAAACATTTAAATTTATTCGTCATTGCTTATTACTAATAGGATATCATTTGTTGTATGTCATTATAGATGAATAGATTGAAAGTTAACGAGTCATCAGAAGCTACTAAACAGTTATGGTCATTAGCAAATGGTCCTAAGCCATATGTGAAGGAGTACACCGTTTGTATGGTCAATGGTGTAAAGTTCCATACAAGGGACCTAGACAATCATCGTGTAACCCAAAACAGTGGTGTATGTACCGAAGGGGACCATGAGGGAGAAATGCACGACTTCTATGGTCATGTGTGCAAAATTTGGGAATTAGAGTATATGTTTCGCCATAAAGTTGTTTTGTTCCAGTGTGAATGGTATAATACTAGTACCAATGGTCGAAGGAGAAGGATAAGAACTGATGCACACTGCACGAGCATTGATGTTACAAGTCGATGGTATCAAAATGACCCTTTTATACTTCCTAGTCAAGCGAAACAAGTTTTCTACCTTCAAGATACGAAATTGCATGACCTTTGGAAAATTGTGCAATGCATCCAACATAGGGGAGTGTTTGATGTCCTAGAAGTCGGGGGCGAAGAACCCAATGATAATACAGAAGATAGTGACGCATTCCAACAAGAAGCAATTGTTGATATTGTCCCTATCAATGTTGAAGACAATATTATTGAGTATTATATGGGTGATGTTGAAACTGATGTTATTCCTGAAGGTGAAACTTCAAGAGACGCTAATAAAGATGAAGAGCATGACATACCTGATGTTGATCTTGATATGGATTATGATATGTAGAGTTTATAACAATTGTCTTAAATGTTATGTGATTGTCTTAAAGTTTTATGCTTGTCTACGTAGCAATTGTTATTGAGATGTTTTGTGCTTATCTTAAACTTGATATGAATATTGATGTGGTTATTTGTTGTGTTGAGTTAGTAGCAATTGTGTTCAAATTTAGCACTTGTGAATTGCTTGATATGGATAATGGTATGGACTATAATATGTATAGTTAGTAGTAATTGTTATTGAAATGTTTTGTGCTTATCTTGAACTTGATATGGATATTAATGTGGTCATTTGTTGTGTTGAGTTGGTAGCAATTGTGTTCAAATTTTGCACTTAAAAATTGCTTGATATGGATAATAGTGTGGATGTAATGTTAAGTTAGTAGCAATTGTACTTATCTTTCATGTCAATACATAGTTTCAAAAAATGCCCAAAAAGGCCAAATACACTCATAATATACCGAGGTATGAGATGGCAAGATTGGATAGAATGAGGCAAAACCAAGAGATAATTGATGCTTTGGGATTGAAGCACATCTCAACTTCTCTAAAGGATTCTGCTCAGTCCAATTGTGCAAAAGGAAAAAGAAGTAGAGCTAGTGTTGTGGTAGATGATGATTATGTACCACCTATTGGTGACGATGAGAATGATGTTGAGTCATCTAACTCTTTAATCCATAAGGTACAATAGATGTTCCATAGGGTGCAATAGATAATAAATTTGTTGTTCTATTATTTGTAATGACTTTGTTGTTCCATTATATATATGTTTCTAGTTACAGATGGCACCAGGACGACTTACACGCTTGCGAGGTGAGACATCTATCCCGATGGTCCAATCTACAGTCCAATCTACGGTTCAATCTACAGAAACACCTCTTGAAGCAAATCCTCCCGTCCAAAGTTCTTCAAGTGCGGAGGCTACCGACGCATTAACTAGCACGACTGGTAATTACATAGAACATACTTAATTGCAACTGTACCTTGTCTTTACTATTGAGATTATACTTAATGTACATAGAATGTATAATTTTATAACATTGATCATTTTTAAATAGGATCTGCTAGCAGAAATACCCGTGGAACAACACGTGGTATAGCAGTACGGGCACTTGTTGTAAAAAGTGGTAAACTACCAGTACGTATAGCTGCAGAGTATGATGCTCATGTTGAGAAGAATGCGTGCAAGCTTGTCAATCAAATTGGCGTACAAGTGCGAAGTAATTTGTCCAGTTACAACGTAAAAAATTGGAAAAGTGTTGATGCTGCTACTAGAGATGTAGTGCTTCAAAATATCGTGGTAAATTTATATAAATAACGTCTAACTCATCTTTGTTGTCACTAAGTATATTAATTCATATAATAATATTTTTATAATACATATATACTTCATTTTACAGGATCAGTTTGAGCTTGAAGGAGATTCCAACTTAGTAGCGAAAACAGTAAATATAAAATGTGGAAGATTATTGAGTAGTGGCTCTAACAAGTTGTATCAAACTTATAAGAAGCTTGTACAATCTCATGATGAAGACTATGCAAAAAGCCACCTGCCAAAGAATGTCACACTTGAGCAATGGACTGGACTTATTGAAGGCAGATGGACCAATAAGGATTGGCTAGTAAATTATTTATGCGTATATTATTATTATCCAATATTTACTATATTATGTTGTCAAATGATTAGATTAATACTTAGATGAAGTAAATTTATACTGTTTTATTAATGAACACTTAAATATCTTGCATGTTCTTTATTAGGAAAAATCAAGAATGAATTCTAAAAATAGAAGCAAAACTTTAGGCAAACATAGATGCGGGACAAAGGCCCTTGCTGTTAGGGTTGATGAGGAGGTGCGTGTTTTTTCATTTTCTTAAACCTTAGTATATTACATGTTGTGATTAATTAACTATAAATAACTAACACTTGAATGTTAATTAATTAGACAAATAATAATGGCGGTCAAGTTCCTGAATTGGCAAAAGTCTACAAAGATGTTCATTTTAATCCAAACACAAATAAGTGGATAAACCATGACGATGAAGCGACATATGTATGTGTATCATTCCATCCCTATTATTCCATTCTTATCATGTTTGTAAAGTTATTACATATGTAGTATTAATGTTGTGATTGTTGTTTTTTTTTTTTTTTTTTTCTTTCAAATGGTAGGAAACTATTCTTAAAGTGCAAGAGGATCATTGTCAAGATCCTAATGCAATTCCCCTTACACAAGAGGAAATTTCAAACTTGGTTTTTAAGAAAAAATCTGGTATTGTAAAAGGACTTGGCATGAGACCTTCTTCTTCTCTAGTAACCACTGCCTCATCTTGTGCCTCGGTAGAGTATATTCATCGGTTAGAAAATGAGATAATTGAGCTCAAAGAGGCAAGAGTTAGGGACGAAGAGGCGCGAGCTAAGGAGCAAGAGGCGCGAGCTAAGCAAGATGAGATCCAAAAGAATATTCTTAATTTTTTGAGGAGCAAGGGTTATGATGACGATTTTAACTATGGGGGTGGTTCATCTTCAAGTTAAATCACTTATGGATAATACTTCATTTTTTATGTATCATTTGAAACTAATTGTTAGAAATTTTTTTATAACATAGTTAATGTTTTTACTTTACGATTTTAATGTAATAGTGTTTTTATATTTGTGCAGATTTCTTATTGGTGGCTTTAGGGGATTTACTTTGGCATTATTTGAAGACATATGAGGACATCTTTTGGCTTTAGGGAGTTCTAATTATATTATGCTACATTTTTTGTATTGTTATAAAACATTTTAAGTTATTGTATGTGTTGCAAACAATTATTGTATGAAAGGAGTTTGAATTTGATACTTGTTTTAATTTTAACTTGTGGAATGTATGGATCGATTTTTTATAAATGTGTTGTTGAAATAAATGTGTTAATCAAATGTGAGGTTTTAATAATGTAATGACAGGTTACAGGTTAATATCAACGTCATGAAAATAATAAAAATAGAAAATATGTTTTAGTGACGAATTTTTTCGTCACAAATATGGCAACAAAAAATTGTTTTAGTGACGAAATATTTCGTCACTAAATGCAGTGGAATTTTGTAAGAAATGGTTTTAATGACGAAAATTTTCGTCACTATATGTGCATGGAGTTTCTTAAAAATAGTTTTAGTGACGAATATTTTCGTCACTATATGTACCCGAAAATAGTTTTAGTGACAAAATTTTTCGTCACTAAATATGATTTAATAAACTGAAATGGTTTTAGTGATGAAATATTTTCGTCACTAAATACTGTTTTTAGCGAGGAAAACATTTAGCGACGAAAACGTTTCGTCGCTAAAAGTTTTTTTTTTTTTTTTTACCAATTTGGACTTTTAGTGACGAAATTTTTCGTCGCTAAAAGTCGCCAGGACTTTTAGCGATGGGGCTACAGTGACGAAACGAATTTCGTCACTAAAAGTCCAATTTCGTCACTAAAAGTTCTTAGTGACGAAAAACTGGACTTTTAGTGACGAATTTTTTCGTCACTAAAAATACATTTTCTTGTAGTGAAATATGATTATGAAATGCATTATTCTTTATTAAATTAGTCTAAATTACAAAAAAATAAATTCAATTATACCATTCTAAAAAAATTATCATGCGCAATACAAGGATCTGCAACTAGTTATGTATAAAAGATGAGTTTATGGCTCAAATAGTAAATAGTACTCAATTTGCACGAAACTAGACATATGTGTTAAGATTATATAGAAAATATAATTCAATAGTAGAATTTTCAAAGTATAAGTCTAGTAAATAATTATTAATTGTAACATTGTTTAGAGTTTTTATTTTTTATTTTTAGAAGTATATTGTTTAGAGTTGTACCAGATGTAACTTGAATTCAATCTCATATATATAAAAAAGAATATCATAATATAAGAAAATTTAAATTTAAATAAAAAATTAATAATATTTAATAGGTATTTAAATATTAAAAAAAAGCCCCATTTAACAATGTCGCCTTAGGCCCCCAAATAGTCTGCCATGGCGTGTTGTTGGTGTTGCTATGCTGACACTGTACTCAATTTGCAAGGATTAATTTGAGATAAAAGATAAAAAATTGTATTGAAAATGTAAGTAAATGTATACAATAAAAAATGTTGGGCATGACTCCACCCTCCCGGTATAAAACAAAGTCAAGAGCCCCACATGAAACAACAAAAACCCCTACCAGAGAAGAAACAGCAAAAACCAAAAGAGAACAAGGTTATGGTTGTCGCTGTGATGCCCTGAGTTTCTGGTATTCCTTCAAGAAACCAAGAGCTCCAATTCCTAGGGTGCACCTGGTAGCAGCTTTTCAAAATAAAATTTATTCCTAGCATTCCATATTGCCCATGTAGGACCCATCTTTCCAACTCCATCTTGGTAAACATGTTTGTGCCACCTAGAGTAAAACTCAGTGCAACTGGTTCTCTTGGCCAAACAACACTCCAAGATTAGACTATAGTGTCAACATTCGTGATGGAAGCACTTCCACTCACGAAGGTTCAAGAATAACCATCTATTGCCTTTCCTTAGAACAAATATAAATTGTTGAAAAATATGTGGGAGAGAAATATAATAGAATTTTGTATAAGGAAAATATAGAGTAATAGAAAAGACTTATAGGGAAAGGTGTGATGATGGGTATTATATAGATTATTCATGCATGACAATAATAACCTATAGTTATTGACAACTAATAACCCATAAAAGCCCAACAATTATACTATCCATTATTGCCCAACGGCTGTTTTTTTCATAATTGCCAATTGCTATTTTACTCATAAATTCCCAACAGCTAGAAAATAGATAATAATAAAAGTGTTTGGAACACACGCACACCAACAATCCCCCACATGTTATTAACACAAAATAGAAAAGGCAAGCAATTAAAAAAAACATGCATCAATATGGTACCAAAAGGTTTTAACCATACTTAGGATAATTAAGTAGGAACTAAAAGACAATGGTGGAGATAAAACTCTTTTAACCAAGCTATTAGTAATCCAAACTTACCACCCACATAACTTTATTTACCAAGGTTCTTCTTAAGTGGGTTGGCGCTTTAAGCCACTAGGTTTCATAGGAGCTCTAAAGACCTACCCAAAAAGTCTCATAGGAAGCGGCATAACTTCTACTCACACATAGGTGGCATCCATTAGAAGTGCGTGTAGGACACCCCATCCCAACATGTAAGGAGTATGGACCCATTAAGAGCCTAAAGCTCAACCTCCAACAATCTACAACTTAGTCGGTGGCATCCATCAAAAGTGCATGCAAATACACCCTATCCCAACAGGTAGGGATATGGATCCATTAAAAGCATAAAACTCAACCTCCAACAATCTGCAACTTAGTTGGTGGCATCCATTAGGAGTGCGTGCAAATACACCCCATCCCAACAAGTAGGAATATGGATTTATTAAGAGCCTAAACTCATCCTCACCAAATTCTGCAACTTAGAACTATCTTACACCATAGGGATGGACTCATCACTAATCTCCTTACCGAGATAGTGAAAAACACATAACAAATGACAGTACCCACATGGATCACTAATGACCTCTACCCATTTAACCACTTGCGTGGAATCACCCATCATAAAGGTTGGGCAATAGCCACAGTGTCACAACTTGGGTATCGGTCCAATCCCCCTAGACGCTCATTCACCAGCCTTTTTGCTAGTGGTTAAAGGATCGACCAAGTTCCTTTCAGATCTCAAAAAGTCTAATGACATAAACATCATTATCAATAAGCTACCTTAGCCTCAATTGGATATGTTGACTTTCCCCATTATAAACCTTGCTCTTAACACGTGTTATGGCAACCTAGCAATCAAAAGGAAAGCAAACAGAGACAATAAAGCCAGTAAATAGGGGCATATCAATTAATAAACTCCTAAGCCACACAGCTTCAAATCTAGCCTTCTCTAAAGCCACTAACTCTATTTCTATGTTAAATCTCACTTTGCAAGTCTCCTTGGATGACTTCAAGAGACAGCCCCTCTAGCTAGCGTGAACACATATCCACTAATGGGCTTCACATACTTTGTATCAAATATCCAGTTAGTATCACAATATCCTTCTATGTTAGGACATATGTGAGAATTGTTAGAGACATATGTTATGTAAATTGGCTAATCCTTTGACAAAACACACTTTACTTGTAATTGGGTAGGTCTAGAATAGGTTTAGTACTTCAAGGAACAAGTGTTCAAGTTTAGTATTAAAACCATGCAAATCTGTCCAAGAAACAAGTGAATGAGTGCTGCTAATTAAAGCTCGACAGATATCTTGACAAAATCATATCTATCGAGGATTAATGTTGAAGCTCGACAGCAGCTATATCTGTCAAGAATTATGAAATTAGAATTTCCAGATCTGATTTCATGCATATCCATATGTATTTGTATAGGGTTTCTTTTCTCACAACCCTAGACATATATAAGGATTATTTTAAGGGTCGTCTCAAATAATGCAACTTGATGCAAAGTGATTATACATGCATATTGTGACCGGAGACAATTTGCCCTAGTTCATCTTTCTCACAGTAGAAGTTACCGTGTCTTTGCGCCAAGGGTTTTATGACCAATGAGCTTCTTGATCTTCATTGTTAGATGAATTGAAGAACTTTGCAGCCAACATCTTCCTCAAGTTGGTGTGTTAGTCACGTACTAGGATCCGTGCATCATTGGTTAGTCACGTACTGGCAGTCGTGCATTGAAAGGAGAGATTGCCACTACATTACAAGTCCAATTGAGTATTGGGGTAAGGGTTCAACTGTAGGTTGGTATTAAGTACTGGAATTCCTTTTACTTGTAACCGCTTGTCCAACACTCACATACATACCATTTCATAAACTCGTTCTTCTTCTTTTTAATTTTGTATGTTTCTCTCAATATAACTGATTATTTAATTGGGCCAGCCTTTTGGACCTTTCTAAGTAGGCTTTAATATGTGGTTTGGAGTGGGACCAAAAGAGAACAAATAAGACACTAGCTCCAATGGGCCTTGGGCTTTTCTGTCAACTCTTAACAAGTCCAAAATTACCATTAATTATATTTAATTCCACTATATAAATATAATTGCACTCTAGGCCCTATTAATAAATTATATCCCAAGACTTTATTGTACATGCAACCCCTTCATAAAATATTCGTAGTAACATAAAGTCATGAATGAAGACTGCCACTTTGTGAATTACTACATCTTAATCCTTGATTACCTAGTTTAATCATTTTAAGTTATTCATTATATATTTATGAAATCCAATTTCATAAATATATATATTAGTAATTTCTTACCAAAGTGGTTAGACCTAACTCTCTAAATAACTGAACCCATTAAACTTATCTCAAAGGAATATTTTATATCTCTAAGGAATATTTTATATCTCTATTAAGAGACTATGAATTTCATCTTGAGAATATATATTCCATCAACACTAAATGTGGCTGCCCAACATACTAAGGTTTTGACCGTTACTTTAGATCTCACTCTTGATATATCAAAACAACCTACACTTCATGATCAGGTCCATTATTCTTTCAGGATTAAGTCGTAAGATTTATTATTCAATTGACAGTCGTTAGGAGAATAATAAATCTCACAGCGTTCTAGTTCAATATGTCTTAACTTTTTAAACATATCAACATATCAACTAGAAGTCTCCACTTTCATGATCAAGACAAATCATCTTAGTTGATATGTTATAGTCTTCGCAAATGAAATGCCCAATTTCATCACCAACTATGAACTAAAATTTTGAGTATACAAAGAACTTGTGACTTATATCTTCTGTGACTAAATCACATAAATCACATACTATGCATCTCATGGACTATATGATAATGTCCGAATATTCATGTTACCATTATTTTAGATAATAATAAAAACAACTTTATTAAACACAATATTAAGTCATACAAAATGTTATATTAAATATCATACATAGCATCATACAATAGGATTTAAAGGCACTAATCCTAACATCACGTATAACATCTGTGTGCTTCGGCATAGCAAAATTGTTATGTTTAAGCTTACATAATTGGGTATTTCTTATCTCTCCCTTATATGCCCATGCATGCTATGCTAAAAAAAAAAAAAGAAAAAAATGCAAAGAAAATCAAAAGTAAAAAGAATCAAAATTCTTTTAAATATGATTGCAAGAGTGTTTCTAGGAGATGTGGGAGTTATAGGATGTATCTTGAAAGTGATAGTCTCCATCAAGCAGTTATGATTGTATGTGAGTGAATTTGATTTTCTCATATCTCAAATCGTCATAATATGAGACACTTATGCACTCTTGCTATGTTTTCACACATAACATGCAAATTCTTTGCTACTTTTGATACATGTGCAGGTACAATGTGATTTGGCCATTACAAGGAATACATGTGTTAATGTATGCTCACTAAACTATCTTAACTTGTTTTTGAAATATAAAATTAGTTAGACTTGTTGTGTGTGTGTGTGTGTGTGTGTGTGTGTGTGTGTTTTGGATCTTAAATGCTTTGCATATATGTTGAGAGATGTTTTTGAGAGCTTAATATGTTGATTGGATCTATGGTTGAGTCGCTTGCTTGTTGCATTCATCTCTATGTGTTTTTCCTCTCTTTGAAAAACTCCTTTTCTTCAAGCTCAACAGCTTCTCGACAGATCCTCAATAGATTCGCATCTATCGAGTCCCTCTTTCTTCTTTTCTCGACAGAAGTTAACGCAATTTTGATCCATCGAGCTTTCTGGAATTTGTCTCGATAGCTTTTTGACAACTTCTCGATCCATCGAGAAACTCTCTGTTTGACCGATATATTCTTGATAGCTTCTCGATCCATCGAGGTACTTTTGCTGTTGACAGATCCTCAACAGCACCTCAATAGATTCATTTCTGTCGAGAAGTAGTGCTCGACAGATCTTGACAAATACTTCGATCTATCAAGCTGCGATTTCTATTTAAGGGCTGAGTGCGAAATCAGATTTCATTTTCTCTTCTCTCTCTTGACAAAAACACTTTTCTCTTGCCCCAAACACTTCTCCCTACTTCACCACCATGGGTGCCATCAACGCCGGTTATGTTTGGTGGAACGAGACCTAGCTTCGACCGAAACGGCCACGGACGGAGTCGACTAATCATGCAGCTTCTGTTGTTCCTTCCACCTCTACTCCTTCTTCCTCGGATGGTGGTGTGACCCTCGAGGCCATCATGGCACAGCTTCAACGTATGGATGCTTGCTTTGACATTTTCCCTAATTAGTTGTGTCAAGTGAACACGCATGTCGGTCGTATTGTACAATGACAGGCTCGCCTTGGTGGTTTCACCGCTTCTCCATCTCCTTCTTCGGATGCTTCGGCAAATGAGTATGACGATGAGGATGAGGATGCTAGCTCTTCCAATGATCATGAGATGACGACCTCTCAGTGACTTACCCTTTGTCATTTGTGACAAAAAGGGGGAGTAGTTTTAGGATGAGAGTAGTCTTGTATTTAGGGGGAGAGTTAGCATAAGGCATTTTTTTTAGGGAGGTTTCTATACATTTTGAGGAATGTAGTGAGGATTTTATGTACTTTTCTTTTCTTTTTTTTTAGTTGCATTATCCTCTTATATACTGGTCTTGTGACCATTTATTTATGACATACATTATATTTATTTTCATTTATATATATATATATATGATGATGTATGTTGTATTTCACCTATCTCTCCATATGTTGTTTCTTTTCTCTCTTTATACACACGTTTCTTTATAAATGCAATCTTTATTTCTATTTCACACTAAGATGTCTTGATGAGATTTTTTTTTTTTTTTTTTTAAAGTGTTTCAAAAAGACAAGTTGTGAAAATCTATCATGCCATGAACTCTCTTCTTGCAAAGTTTTTTAAGAGTTTGTGTTAGGGTTAGATTTGTTTTGTAATTCAACAAGTGATTATGAGTTTAGTGATTTAAGACTTCTCTCATGATTCATTTGTTTGTTGTGGTTTTGTCATGGATTGACAAAGCGGGAGATTTTTAGAACATGTGTGAGAATTATTAGAGACATATGTTATGTAAATTGGCTAATCCTTTGACAAAACATACTTTACTTATAATTGGGTAGATCTAGGATGGGTTTAGTACTTCAAGAAACAAGTGTTCAAGCTTAGTATTGAAACCATGCAAATATGTCCAAGAAACAAGTGAAGGAGCGCTACTCATTAAAACTCAATAGATATCTCGAGAGAATCATATCTATCGAGAATTAATGTTGAAGCTCGACAGCAATTGTATCTGTCGAGAATTACGAAATTAGAATTTCCAGATCTGATTTCACACATATCCATATGTATTTGTGTAGGGTTTTTTTTCTCACAACCCTAGACATATATAAGGATTATTTTAAGGGCCGTCTCAGATGATGCAACTTGATGCAAAGTGATTATACATGCATATTGTGACTGGAGACAATTTGCCCTACTTCATCTTTCTCTCTGTAGAAACTACTGCATCTTTGCACCAAGAGTTTTGTGACCAAGGAGCTTCTTAATCTTCATTGTTGGATGAACTGAAGAACTTTGCAACCAACATCTTCCTCAAGTTGGTGTGTTAGTCACATACTGGGATCCATGCATCATTGGTTAGTCATGTACTAGGAGCTGTGTATTAAAATAAGAGATTGTTGCTACATTACAAGTCCAATTGGGTATTAGGATAAGGGTTAAACTGTAGGTTGGTATTAAGTACTGGGATTCCTTTTAGTTGTGACCGATTGTTTTGATAATAGTGGATTCTCAGGAGTGGTGACCTTAAATTCACCTGGTGGGATTTTGCTTCAACGGTTTTCCCCATTCGTAAATAAATCACCTGTGTCAAATTTATTTTCCGATGCATTTAACTTAGTTGGTGATTTGTTTGCGCTACCACGCTTATTGCATGTAATTGAATCTAATTAATTCACTTGGATAATTAATTGATTAATTTACCAAAAGGGGTCAATACATTCTTGGCCTATCATTCTAAAACAACAAAATAACAAACAAAAATAAGAAGTCCCATTTAAATATCCCAATAATATAGATATTGCATCCTAATGCTCAACACATAAATTATGAGTGTATTTACTCAATCTACCAACATCATATGCAACATCAGGGCGACTACAGTTTGTCAAAAATATTAAACAACCAATAATTTGTGCTTATTTATCTTGTGAAACATTATCACCACAATATTTGATCAAGTGTTCCTTTAATTCATACATAATAGACATAGGTCACATATCAAAGTGTTCAAAATTTTTTTTTTCTCCACATAATGAGATTGTGATAGTACAATGCACTTATTATCCCTAAGGATCTTGATGCCTAAAATAAAATTTGTCTCAACCAAAATTTTCATATCAAATTTAGAGGCAAGAAAACATTTAGTATCATGCACAACATTATTGCTAGTTTCAAATATAAGTAAGTTATCAACATATAAACAAATAATTACACATTCATTATTATTTAACTTATTATATATGCATTTATCATCATGACCATAAATCACAAATCCATGTGTAAGCATCATATATCAAAATTTTCATGTCATTGTATAGGTGCTTGTTTTAATCCATACAAGGATTTAACTAATTTACAAACTTTAAGTTATTGTCCAAGGACAACACAACTCTTGGGTTGCTTCATATAAATTTTTTTTTTTTTTTTTTTCTAAATCACCTATTAGAAGAACAATTTTAACATCCATGTGATGTATAATAAGTTTGTAAATAGATACAATGACATACAACATTTTTATAGATGCAATTCTAATAACCGAATAATATGTATCAAATAATTAACATGATACTTTTGCTTATAGCCCTTAGCTACCAAGCATGCCTTATACTTGTCTATGATCTCATTCAGTTATAATTTTCTTTTAATCACCCACTTGCAACCAATAGGCTTAACCTTAGATGGAAGCTAAACCCATTCTAAGTATGATTAGACATAATCTAATAATTTGTTAAAGCTTCCAACCATAATGGTGAATCAACAAATTTAATTGCACCATCATAACTTACATGTTCATCTTCAACAATATGAGTAAGAAAATTGTTATCGTAACTCTTTTTCTTCCTAGTTCGCTTATTTCTTCTCAATTCTTGCACATCACAACAAGATCATTAGAAGTATCAATAGGTTCATGAAACCCATTTTCCTTATTTTCCAAAGGAAACTCATACTTAAAGAATGTATTTTTAAGATTCAACAATAGTGTTAAATTCTAAATACATCACTGAAGAGGAAAAAAATCACCCTCGTCCAAAAGAAGAGAAAGCTAGCTTCGTCCATCAAGCCAGCATCGTCCATGTGACAAACGACTACAGTATACATTAAATGAGTTTACCATATATGACATGAGTAACGATTAACGCGCTAGACAAGAAATAGCGTAACCGACGGACCAACGAGCAGAAGGCCATTAAAGTCTATAACGCCTCTGCATTCATTACTGATGAGTATTAATTTATCAAGATCATCCATCTCTCGGCAGACAAATCAAATGATATTCAATGCAAGGCATAACTACGGACATCATTGACGAACGAAGCCATAAAAGACATTTAATGCCCAAGATAGTTAAAGAGTAATGTATGGGCACCAACGGACGAATAGCCATTGGAAGAAAATAAAAGCCAGCCATTAATACCAACGGCTCCATATCCCATAACTGTAGATATTCATTCAAACAATGGAGACAAGGGCTATAAAACCCACACAAACCAAAGCGCTGAAAGGTACACAATTCGCATCTTAAAAACTATTGCCAAGTTGAATTCTTTTGCAATATACTTCAATTGAATCCCATTCTAACTTAATCATCAAAGGGTGTTTGGAAAACACCATACCGGTGTATCCATATTTCTCTATTTCATATCTCATTGCAAGTTCATCTCTGGATAAATCCAACGCCTTCGTCCATTTGTATTAATAAGAAGAGAAGAACAGCACCAAAAGCTGTAAAGCTAGAGAAGAACAGCACTAACAGGTTCGTCTCTAGATGAAGCCAACGCCTTTGTCCATCTGTACCGACAAGGAGTTCATACTGATGATTTTTCGTATCATCAGTTTGGCACCGTTTGTGGGGACACTTGCAAAGCCATACAGTTTCCCTTTTTCTTGACAAAAGAATTCCTCTCAATACTAGGTGGATTCCATAGCCCAACAAATTTGCAAGATCTCACAGCTGTTGTGTTGACATCGTCCATCTACACAGACAAAGAATTCAACTGAAGATTTTCAACATCATTAGAAAGAACTAGGTGATTACCCATCGCTTTACTCCTAAGATAAAAGGTCATATGGTCCAAACTCAATCGATGGCATCAATCAATCCAGAAATTGGAAATCTCCCCATCGTTGTAGAGATGCAACTACAAATGCTCTCGACTACCATTAAATGACTTACCCAGCAGAATGAAGCCCTAATGCAATAGAATCAAGCATTGGAAGTACGAATCAAATAACTACGAGAGAAACGACCCGACGCCAGCAACCACGAAGGGCGTAACAAGCATCACCAGTCAAGGAATGGTTGTTGTGAAGAAGACGAGGCTGAAAGCAACACACCTATTAGGCGGACTAGAAAAGGAAAGGTACCACCTCACAAACCAGAAGCTGGCAACATGCGATGGGAGGCTGAGATGAAGGCAATGAAGGATAGGATGGATCTTATGATGAATGCCATGAAAGAACGGATAACGACGCTTGGCAACCTAGTACACCGCACTGACTCTACCTTCACAGCACAAGTCACATCATGCCCTTTACTGCCTAAGTTCCAGATGCTGTCCTTGGAGACTTATGATGGGACAAAAGACCCACTTAACCATCTTGAATCTTTCAAGACTCTTATACACCTCCAGGGTGTCACTAACGGATAATGTGTCAAGTCTTTCCTACCACCATGAAAGGGCCAGCGCGAGTTTGGTTTAGCAAGATCAAGCCAAACTCTTTTTCAACCTTTAAGGAGTTAAGGAATAGCTTCGTTGCCCACTTCATCAGAGGGCAAAGGCATAAACGCTCAACACATGTGCTAATGCAAATCAAGCAACAGGAAGACGAGAGCCTGAGATCGTATGTGGCCCAATTCAATAAGGAAGCCCAATTGATAGACAAAGCGAACGAGATGGTCCTTGTAACAACTTTCTCCAATGGGCTCAAAGAAGGAGAATTCCTTTTCTCTGTGCTGAAGAATGAGCCAAAGAACATGGCTGATATTTTTTGAAAGCCACCAAGTACGTGAATGGGGAAGACACACTGATTGCTTGCAAGGACGAAAACGGTAAGAGGAAGAGAGAAAGCACAGAAGACATCCGACCTGACACTAGAGAAAAGACCTCTCGATACGATGGGAAGAGAGACAATAGGAAAGCGAGGTCTCCATCTGGGTGAATCATTAACTTCACCCCACTGAATACTCCACTAGATCAAGTATTGATGCTGATCAAGAATGACTCCACACTCGATTGGCCAAAAAAACTGAAAGGAGACCCGAACAAGCGATCCATGGAAAAATATTGTCGTTTCCATCTTGACCATGGACACAATACCTCTGAATGCTACGAACTGAAAAGTCAAATTGAAGCCCTTATTTGAAAAGGGAAGTTGCAATGATTTGTCAAAAGTGAACCAGGGATACAACCTCTACAAGGATTAGAGCAACCCGGCAGATCAGAAGAGCAACCTAGAGCACCCTTTGGAGAGATAAGAATGATCACAAGAGGCACTGCAAGATTGTTGGAAGGATGACTTAGAGCACCCCTTGAGGATCGAAGATGGATGGTAAAACCAATGGAGGAACTAAAAGATGTCTATTTGGACGACTACCACCCGACAAGAGACACTCGGTGGGTAGAAGCTAACTCACCCTTGGAGATCCAAACACTTTACTCCTAGTAGTTCACTCCCTGCAACCATGTTTGCATTTACTCTGCTTGCATCTTCTTTTCATACATTGCTTATAAGTGTCATGTTTTGACACAACTTATAGTTTAAAGTTATTTACTTATTTAAGAATTAACTTATTCTCCTATAAATTTACCATTTGAATAAAAACATTTTCTCCACTTATGATGCATTGAGTAGAAGGAACCGAACAACCAAAGTCGCTTATGGGTGGACAGTCTAAACAAAAGTCACCTAAGGGTGGACGTACGACCAAAGTCACCTACGGGTGGACTTACGACCAAAGTCACCTATGGGTGGGCGGTCTAAACCAAAGTCACCTACAAGTGGACGAAAAACCAAAGTTACCTACGAGTGGATGGTCTAAAGCAAAGTCACCTATGGATGGACATACGACCAAAGTCGCCCACAGGTGGATGGTCTAAACAAAAGTTGCCTACTGGTGGATGGTCAAAACCAAAGTTGCCTACGGATGGACAGTCTAAATACAAAGTTGCCTACGGGTGGATAGACGATCAAAGTCGCCTACGAGTGGATGGTCCAAACACCATTGTTATTCTCTTGTAGGTCTCAGACTCATTCACATCGAATTATGCCTGGACGAACCTATCGACTGACGAATGAGGCTTTATCACCTTTCATATTCCAACCATGCCTGTATAGATGACGATAGGAATAGGGGGGCAACTAAAGAGGAGAAAAATCACCCTTGTCCAAAAGAAGAGAAAGCCAGCTTCATCCATCAAGCCAGCATCATCCATGTGACGAACAACTATAGCATACATTAAATGAGTTCCCTATAAATGACATGAGTAACGGTTAATGCTCCAGACAGGAAAAAGTGCAACCAATGGACCAACGGGCAGAAGACCATTAAAGTTTATGACGCCTCTGTACTTATTACTGATGAATGTTAATTTATCAAGATCGTCCATCTCTCGACGGACTAATCAAATGATATTCAATGCAAAGCGTAACATACAGACATCAATGACGAACGAAACCATAAAAAACATTCAATGCCCAAGATAGCTAAGGAGTAACGTACAGGCACCAATGGACGAATAGCCATTGGCAGAAAATATTAGCCAACCATTATTACCAACGGCTCCATATCCCATAAATGTAGATATTCATTCAGACAATGGAGACAAGGGCTATAAAACCCACACAAACCAAAGCACCAAAAGGTACATAATTCTCATCCCAAAAACTATTCCCAAGTTGAATTCTTTTGCAATATACTTCAATTGAGTCCAATTCTAACTTAATCATCGGAGGGTGTTTAGCAAACACCACATTGGTATATCTATATTTCTCTATTTCATGTCTCATTGCAGGTTCATCTCTAGACGAATCCAACACCTTCGTCCATCTGTATTGATAAGAAGAGAAGAACAATACCAAAACCTATAAAGCCAGAGAAGAACAACACTAACAAGTTCGTCTTTGGACGAAGCCAACGCCTTCATCCATCTATATCAACGAGGAGTTCATATTGATGATTTTTTGCATCATCAATCACTATTGATAAAGATAATTCTATATCATGAACTATATCAAACACAACCAATAAATACACAATCACGTATTTAAGAATAAAGTTTTCTCCTTTTAGGCTTATGTAGCATGAACTTAGGCAAGTACCCCCACACTTTGAGGTATTCTCCTTTTAGGTTTGGGTAACATCTTAGCCAACGACCCCCACAATTCGAGGTATACCAAGTTAGACTTATGCCATTCTCAAGTTCATTTTTTATATTTCATAAAAATTTCCAAAACCTCATCAACAAAAATTACATAAAATATAGAATGGCCATCAACAAAGATTACATAAAATCTCTTACCACATCTAGTCATTGGGTATTTTAAATCATCCAAATTACTATGCACCAAACTAAGGAGTTTGTTTCCTCTTGTTATGGATTTGCAAGGTCTTTTTATTTCAAATTCACAAAAACCTATCCACCATCTCAAAACAACACATATAGCCTATAAAAATATGTATATATATTTCTTCAATATCACTCTTGCATTTGGCAGATAAAAGGAATATTTATTCCCACTAAATCTTATCCACAAGCCCAAAATACTAGTTGGATCATTTTTATTTATTTATTTTTATATAAAGTAATTTTTAATTATTTTTCATAATTTCTCATTTCATATATTTGTGTCAAGAGACGTAAAAATAATAGCATTTGTACATAGAGCCAAGAGCCTCTGGCTACTAGAAACCACTCTTAGGAACGTCCATAAATTTACAAGAATAAGACACTCAATATTTTTGTAAAACTTAACATTATTATACCACAATTGTATAATACAAATATTTAATCATTCACAATTTCTTTTTCATACAACTGTAATAATTACTTGAAAACTTTGGCAAGGATAATATTTAATTAAATTATGATATCATTGTATCTTCATCATACAATAGGAGTGTCAAGTTCATATGGCACCATTTTCCACTTAACAATAGGAATGCCTTCACCATAAGTCTACACCATTTTTTTTCTCTTTCAGAATTGTACCAAAAAATAAATTTTTATCTCATTTCTCATAAAGATTATCTCTAACATTTTTTTTTCATGAATTCCAAAAAACATTTCTTAAAACACATACGTTTTTCTTCAATCTCATGTTTCTCAGATTTCAATAGACATAAAACAATTTCTCAAAATATAATAAATATATAGTATCACATAATTTATCACACAAATTGCAAATACAATGAGTTAGTATCCACATTTCAAGACAACGTTGCATAATATTATTCACGTATCAATGAATCAAAATCATGTTTGGATGGACATCATTATTTTTTCTTTTCAAATTCTTAGTCCACCAAGTTATTTAGATTAAATATATAGAAAAGAAACTCCACAAAAGATATAAGTAATTATATCTATGAATATAACTACTAAGATTTTTTCTTTACAAACATTATATCATACCACAATATAAAATTTCATAATCAATAACTTGTTTATCCATTTTAAAACACAAAGCTCAACCTTAAAGATTGTTGGAAATATTTTAGTAAATAAACAAGTTTTGATACAAAATTAATATCCCAAATAATTAGCAAGAATATAAAATAAAAAAAATGAGTTTAGAACAATCTCATTGTGCAGTAGAATCACGCCATGAAAGCGTTATCCTTGATTCATGCCACTCAGAGTAAAACTCAGTGCGACTAGTTCTCTTTACTAAACAACCCCCTAGGATTAGACTATAGCATTAACCTTCGTGATTGACACACTTCCACTCACAAAAGTTCAAGAACAACTCTCTATTGTTTTTCTTTAGAACAAATATAAATTGTAGAATAATATGTAGGAGAGAAATATCATAGAATTTTGTATAAGGAAAATATAGAGTAATAGAAAAGACTTATAGGGAAGGGTGTGATGATGGGTATTATATAGACTATTCATGACAATAATAACCTATAGTTATCAGTAACTAATAACTCATAAAAGCCCAACAACTATATTATTCATTATTGCTCAACAGCTATTTTTCTCATAATTGTCAATCACTATTTTACTCATAAATTCCAACAGTTAAAAAATAAATAATAATAATAATAAAAGTGTTTGGAACACACACCCACTCCAACAAATAATGCCTCCTTGCAAATGAGATTCTAATTTTCTACCCTCCTAACATCTATCAAGATCTTTCAATTAGATTCAAATAGACCACGCATGCAAAGGTTGACATCTGGTATTGTACTACAAATCACCGACCTACATTATTTGCTTAGAAAATTTCCGCAACCCCAAGAGAAATAAGACACCTCAATTATTGAACTTGTTTGTGTGCAGAAAACTCAATTATTGAACTTATTTGGTTAATGTACAATTTTTTCAAACTTTAGTTTCAATATTACTATTAAAATTTAGGTCAAAATGCAAAACTTACCTTTTAACTTTCACAATTTTTCATTTCAGTCCTATAAGTTTGAGTTTTGTCATTTCAGTTCTCTAAGTTTCATTCCTTTCTAATTAGGCCTCCTGTTAATGTGAGTTTCAATTAACTCAAATGGTAAAATTTCTGACAATTGAATAAGAGGTCTACTTAGCAAAATTTCCGCAACCCCAAGAGAAATAAGACACCTCAATTATTGAACTTTTTTGTGTTGAAAGAACTCAATTATTGAACTTATTTGGTTTATGTACAATTTTTTCAAACTTTAGTTTTGATATTACTATTAAAATTTAGGTCAAAATGCAAAACTTACCTTTTAAATTTCACAATTTTTCATTTCAATCCTATAAGTTTGAGTTTTGTCATTTCAGTTCTTTAAATTTCATTCCTTTCTAATTAAGTCCTCCGTTAATATGGGTTCCAATTAACTCAAATTGTAAAGTTTCTGATAGTTGAATAAGAGATCTAAGTTCAATCTCCACTTATACCAAAAATCAATTGGTGTCTTAGTTTGATAATAAAGAACTATTATCAGAAGCAAATGTCATAGGTTGAAACTCTTTAAAAAAATAAATAAATTAATTAAAAAAAAAAAAGTCTCCCATTAATGTGCTCTTAGTTTCCATTGTTAACTCATCAAAATGGCGTTGTTTTGGACCTTAATTAATATTTATTTTTTATTTATTTCTTAAATTTAGAAATAACGGTAATTATTATTATTATTATTTTTTAAATCCAATTAGAGGAACACGTCGTCCCACCCACACCTGAATAACAATTCAAACCCATCTTGGAAACTCTCCAACCTCACTTACCCATCAAGCATTGCGTTCTAAGTAACTATATTCCTCTCTGTCATGATATCAAACAAATTTCTAGCATCACCTATCCTTTCCCCTTTGCAATACCCATCAACCATAGAGCTCCAAGAAACCACATCTCTCTTCATCATGCCCTCAAAAACTCGATCCACCATTATGCGAAGCTTGACTAGCGAGTTGAGTCCAACTTGACTAGTGTTGCTGGGTCCATGCCTGTTGGCCTTCAACGTAGACATCCGAAGCTAGGTGCTGTGATGTGAATTTTGGGTAGGGTGGGTTACGGTTTTATTTTTTATTTCTTTTAAATAGACCACCTCGCAACGATGAAGGTTTGGTAAGGAATGGGTTATTTTTTATTTAAGTACCCATTTGCAGAAATTGAAGGAAAACTTTGTAATTTTTATTTGGTTTTTTGTGTTTGTCATTATTAGATTTTTGTAAGGTTCATTGCTTCAATATTGCAATCAGATGTTGTTATTCAGGTGTGGGTCTGATTGGATTTCTGTTTTTCTTTTTTTATTTTCTTTTTTTTTTAATTAACATTTTTTCTAAAATTAAGAAATAATAAATAAATAAAAAGTAAATATTAACTAAGGTCCAAAACAATGCAATTTTGGTAAGTTAATAACAAAAACTAACCGTACATTAATAGATGACTTAATTAGGAATGAATGAAATTTAAAGGATTAAAATGACAAAATTCAAACTTATAAGATTGAAATGAAAAATTGTGAAACTTAAAATATAAGTTTTGCATTTTGACCTAAAATTTATTTAACTTAATTCTTTTTTTTTTTTTTTTAAAGCCAAAACAAATATCAATCATTCATTAAAAAAAGGGAGAATCCAAATACAAAGCCTCTAAGCTTTTTTCATTTATGTACAACTTTTTTAAGCTTTTTTTATTATTAGTTATTTTGTAGTACAACTGGATTTTTTTACTTGTTTATTTTTAAAGTCATACAAATTAATTAATGAAAATAAACTATCCCAAATGAGGAGTTTATTTTCACACATTGGAATTCTAGTTCTCGTAATCATTATTATTCTCCGAATTAAACTTCATATATCTCAATCTTATTATTTTCCAAAGTTTTTTTTTTTTTTTTTTTTTTTTTTCATTTTACTCTATGGGCAATTTTTTTTTTTTTTAATTATGTTTACACTTGTTAAGTTTTCAATATGTTGGATTAAGATAGTTTAATCTCGATTAATTAATTCAATTACCCAAGTTGATTAATTAGGTTAAATTACATGCAAATCGTTAAGGCACCAACAAATCACCAATTAAATTAAATGTAGTGGATATTAAATTAACACAGTGATTTGTTGACAAATGGGAAAAACATTTCGCAAGGGAAAAAACCTACCGGGTGATTTTAAGGTCACCACTCCCAAGAATCCACTAATCAACAATCAAGTGGCTACAAGTATAAGAAATCTTACCACTACCTTGACTTATCCCGAAATATCAACCTACAGTTGAACTCTTACTCCAATACCCAATTAAACTTGATCTTATAGTAGCCTTCTTTCCCTTGATGCACAAATCTCCAATCTGTGACTAACCTTCTTGCATGGATCCCAGTACGTGACAAACTCCAACAACTTGAATGGATGTTGTTGGCTGCAAAGTTCTTCACTTCATCAACAATGAAAATTAGGTAGCACTTGGTTACAAAACTATATGGCATACAAACGCAGTAGCTTCTCACAGAGAAAACAAAGTTATTGGTCTCTGTATCCGTGTGTGACAGCTTTTAAAACAAGCCTTATATATGTCTAAAGTTTTGAGAAAAGAAACCCTAATACATCTGCATGGGCCAAAATTCAGATCAAGAAATTCTGAATTCATAAAGCTTGATAGATCAAGCTGATGTCGAACTTGCCCAGTAAATCTCGTTTGATGCCATCTATCAAGTTTCAGTAAAAAGGTTTTTCTTCATTTGTTTCTTGGATCAATCTTCATGTCTTTAATATTACCACTTGTTTATCAAACCCAACTTAAATCTACCCAATTTACAAGTAAAGTGCATTTTGACAAAGGATTAGCCAATTATATATAAAATATGACCTTAACACAATATAATTATGTAACTTACAAAATAGGCGAAACTACATTGTTGGTCCCTAAAGGTTACTTACGAAGTGTTTTTGGTCCCTCAAATTTCAAATTAGCGTTATTAGTCCTTGAAGTTTAAAAAACTGAGCGCTATTAGTCTCTCCATTAACTTCTGTTAATTTCATTATCTATGTGTCTAACGGAACAATGATGTAGCATTTTTTTTAATAACATGACAAATGCTATTAACAAACAAAATTGCCACATCATATTTATTTATATTAATTCATTTTAGTTTTAAAAACTAAATAGCAAATATAATTAAAAAGAAAAAAATTAAAACCTAAACAACCAATTCTCAAAAATCTCCATTCTCGTCGTCCAAAAGACTAAACACCGCCAACAGTAATCTTGATCTCATCGGTTCCTTATACTTTTTCAAATTGTTTAGACGATATAGGCACCTAAAGGCATAAGGATGACAATGGGAAGAAACCAAGAAAATCAATGATAGACTGACAATTATTCAAGATTATAAAGTGCACCATCCATTTTGCTTTCTCATTAACAAGTACTACTCACCTTCCTTTCAAGTAGACATAATATGCGAATAAAAACCAATACGGATGACACCTCAAAATCGATTTTGGTTCTAAGATCATGAATTATTGTTGTTTTGGTGACTACTATTCTTGACAATTGGGAAGTAGCTAAAGGAGATAAGGAAGCCAAGGTAGTTAATATCATACTGATATCAGCCGTACCGGCCGGTATGTATCGTATTGGCATGTATACCGGTATCGAAATATCAACGTTTCGTACCCGTTTAAATACCGGCCATATCGGCCAATTTCGGGCAATACCAGCCAATACCGGGCGTACCGGCCGGTATAGAAAAAAGTTCTTTTTTTTTTTTTTTTTTTTTAAGTTTTGTAATTTTTGAATTTTTGTTAGGGCAGAATGGTAATTTATTTGCATTAACTTATTAGTATTATTTGTTTTCTTAGTATGCAATGGTAACTTTTAAACTTTCTATTTTTTATATTGTGTTTTTTTTTCTTTTAATTGATATTAAAGTCTAAAACCATGAATAATTAGTTCTGAATTGAGGAAATGTTTTATGGTAAACTTTTATATTTATTATAATATACACACACACACACATACACACACACACACACACACACACACACACACACACAGATATATATATATATATATATATATAAATAGCGGTAAACCCAAAATGGTACTCCGATATTTAAAATATATCGTACCACTGGCAAAACCGGTATAGCCTCTGGTACGGTATTGACTCCCTTGAATGAAGCACAATCCCTAATCTAAGTGCAGTTCAAGATTTGGTTCTGCAATTAGGAGGAAATATGAAAATGAACGATGAGATTGGGAAATTTCAAAGATAGTTTTTTATTTTACTTTATTCTTTAATCTTTGATCTTTTTTTTTTTTTCTTTTTAGTTTTTAAATCACTAAAATGAATTAATATAAATAAATTTGATTTTGCAATTTAGTTTTTAAAAAACTAATGTGCCATCTCTAGTATTTGCCAACTCATTAAAAAAATGTCACATCATTGTTTCGTTGGACATATAGGCAATGAAACTAACAAATGTTAACAGAGGGACCAATAACGCCTATTTTTTAAACTTTAGGAACAATAGAACTCATTTGAAACTTAACGGACCAAAAGTGCTCATTACTTAAACTTCAGAGACCAACAATACAGTTTCGCCTACAAAATAAGTGCAAATCAAGCAAAAATCGGTTGAAGTGTCCTTGAAGTGGTCCACAGAGAGAGAAAACATTTATCACAATTATAATAAGTTAGAATTAACCATTTGTAGCTGGGATCTCCACTGTATATCGAGCGAAAAGTCTATCACATGATTCAAAAGTTTATAACTATTACTAAATCAATCAGTGCCACACAATTGAAAAGCGCTCATTAGGTAAACGTCAAGGACCAACAATACAGTTTTGCCTACCAAATAAGTGCAAATCAAGCAAAAATCGGTTGAAGCGTCCTTGAAGTGGTTCACACAGAGAAAACGTTTTTCACAATTATAATAAGTTAGAATTAACCATCATATGTAGCTTGAATCTCCACTGTATATCGAGCGAAAACGTTTTTCACAATTATAATAAGTTAGAATTAACCATCATATGTAGCTTGAATCTCCACTGTATATCGAGCGAAAAGTCTATCACATGATTCAAAAGTCTATAACGATTACTAAATCAATCAGTGCCACACAATTGAAATCTTATCTTTCTATAAAATCATAGCGGTCTAGACATTCATCAGCATTGGGAAAATCACCTTTTTCTTTTAGCATCACTGTATTAATTAAGAGAGGGTGATATACATATAGTTATAGCAATGGCGATGACTAAGAAAATCTTTGGTGCATTCTCTATGGAAGAGTTTAATGCAAATCCCTTTTCTAGAGCTCTTCACCTAAGTCGGTATGTTCAGCAAACAAAGTTTCCAACTACTCGTAAGAAAATACTGCAACTGAGGAAGGGCGTGAGAGCACCTGCCGTGGCTCTCAATGTAAACGAGCCAGTGAAAGCTGTTGCTGAGAAACTTATGGCACTGAACGTCACAGCTCTAGTGACTTTGAGGAACGGTGAGATGAGAAATGCTGAGCAAACAATACCTCTATTGTTTGATGCTTTCAAACCTACCCAGAGGTTTACTGTTCTTCAGCTTGTTAGCACTAAAATTGATCCAAGTAAGAATTCTTGCAGCTTAGCTCTATTTTGTTGGGTCTTCATAGGTAATGTTATAAAGAGAGAATATTTAAGATAAATACTGAAATTTTTACCAATTTTACTATAAAAATATAAACTTGACATGATAATAAAAATGATTGATGCCTCTTAAACAACATAATAAATTAATTTGTAAGTAAATTTTTTAAGATTTTTTTCAATAATTCAAATTGTTACAATATGTGGGGATTAGAAGTTCAAAAATTCAAACGTGTATTCTCCTTATAAAAGAGATTTAATAAGACCTATGAAATATGAACTATAAGACTCTTAATACTTTTAATGATTGACAGCGTATATTTTCTAAAATTTATGTAGTATGAGAGAAGCTGAACACCAAGAGTTTGATTGATAAATGAAACCGTAACATGGGGCAAGGTTGATGTATTTTTCTTTTTACCTTGTTTTTACAATAAACATAATAATTTGCTTTCCACATAAATGATAAAATATATATATATATATATATATCTCCTAATGATTGGTCAGTATCCTGCATTCACTAGCACATGCAAGCGCGGCATCGATGCGTAACAACCTAGCTTGTGAGTGCAACGCATTATTAAGCCCTTTATTGGAAGGCCATAGTATGTACAAACGTGGGGCTTTGTGCCCTTTTATGACTAAAGTGCGTGTCTTTCTAAAACAAATAAATTAGCATCAAGGTCCTAATAAGTGGTATCAAAGCAAGGTTGTGGGTTCAAATCACCCAGATGTTGGCTTTATTGGGGATCAACGATCAACCTATGAGGTGTTGACCTTATGGGGTGTCAGCACCCTATATTAACTGTCACGTGCAAGCGTGGCATCGGTGCTTGACACCTGCCGACGCAACCCACTGCTAAGCCCCTCATGCCCGCCCATAGCACATACAAATGCACGGCTTTATGCCCTTTAATGACTAGAGTGTCATCTTCCTAACAGCAATTGGTTTTCAGGAGCCGTGGTTAGCATCATTGTCCTAACAGATGAGAATAAGAAGATTTACATTAATAAAAAAAAATTTTAAATTTAAAAAAAAAAAAATTTTCTTCTTCTTAGAGCAAAAAACTACAAGATGAACTCCAAATAAATCCATCTAACAAAATTATTTACAATATTATCTCAATTTTATACTTAACTTGAGATCCACATAAAATATAATAATATCAATGCTATAGGAATTAATACAAGTTCATCTTATATATATATATATATATATATATTTTGAAAATCTCACCGTTGAATTACATGTTCTATATTTTCTTAACATTCATGCCAATTTTCATGTCAATTGGATGTAATCTACTATTCACTCCATAAACTCATATTTTATGCATTATTTTAAACTACAAAAACTTAAATTTAAACAATTGATGAATGACATGACTATTAATCTTTGATCACTTTGAAATTTTGCAAGCATGAAGAATATACGAAGATAATGTAATCTACTAATGGATTTGTCAAAATTCACATTTAATTAAAAAAATTAAGTAATGTAATATTACTTAGAGTTACATCAAGTGTAACTTGAACTCAACCCTATATATATATAAACTTTTTATGAGAAAAAAAAAGTAATTGATTTTTTGATAATTTTTTATATTTTCCATAAAAGTGGTGCCTACATTTTCTTAAAATAGTCCATTAATAAATGTTCTAAGAGAACCCATTATTCAGACCCTTCTAATATATATATATATATATATGTACACAAACACACACACACACACACACACACACACACACACACATATATATATGTATGTATAAATTTTAAAAGAAATTAAAACTCCTTCTATTTGCGTACACCATTAGAATCTTACCACAATATAGTTTTTTTTTTTTTTTTTAATCGTAAAATGGATAGTTTTATATACAAAGACAATCATAATATATGTCTATTAATAAGTACTAGAATGAAATTTCATTTTTAGAAATGAAAATAGAGAATATCATATTTATTAAATTGTTTTTGCACATTAGGAGGTTATTGACTAGTAAATAAATAAAAATAAAAATAAAAAGCCCAACCACATATTACCTTCTCCTAAACCGAACAAAGTTTCTCTCCAAACTTAGAGATAAACTTTTCAAAATTTTCATGTATCTTTATATTGAGTGTAAATTGTGAAAATCTAACCGTTAGATTGAAGGTTCTTATTATATCATTCATGCTTGCAAAACTTCAAGAAGATTAAAGATCAATTACTATGTTATCAAACAAATGTTAAAATTTTAAGTTTTTGTAATCTAATTTTGTGTATAAAATTAATAATTTGTATATAAAATTTGGCTACTAGTCTTATGAAAAATTAATAATTTGTACATAAAATTTGGCTACTAGTCTTCCTAGTTTTTTTTTTTTTTTTTAATAAATAAAATTAGAAAAAATATTATATTTAAGTAAATGACTAATGCATTCTTTTTTCCTATTATCTACATATATCATATCATATTATATATAATAAAAGTTAGGCTTAAGTGCTGTGATTGTGCCATGTGGCTTCACTAAATTACAAAAATTTTAATAAATTTCTAGATTTTAAGAATAGATATATACATATTTTTTGGATAATATGACAAATCGAATAATGAAAAAAAATAGTATTTCATTTACAACTATAATAGTTGTGTCTATCTAAAATGTTATCAACAAAGCCTAAAATCAATAGAATAGAATTACCTAAGGATAGAATTAAAAAAAAAAAAAAAAAGAAAGAAAGAAAAAAAAGAAAGAGAGAGAGATAAAAAAGAGTAAAAGAAAAAAAGATTGAATTTGCATTTTTTTTTTCCCTACGTTTCTTTTTTTTTTTTTTGGTGGATGAAAGTATACTTATTGTTAGAGTCCCATTTGATATAAAATTTAAACCTTATTAAAAATATAATTGTTAAAAAATGTGTTATATAGCTATACTAAAAAAATATAATTAAAAAAAGAAACGTTATATGAATAGAATCAAAGAAAAAAAAAAAACATGATTGATGGTTGAGGCAATAAGGATATAAAATAGATTTTTTTTTTTTAAAGGATATATATTTTTAGAGTCCCATTTGTTATAAAATTGAAATCTTATTGAAAATAGAATTATTAATCAACGTGTTATATTACCATACTAAAAAAAAAAAATAGAATTAATAAAAAAAAGAAAAAAAGAAAAGAAAGGTCTTATGAATAGAATGAAGGGAAGAAAAGGTGATTGATGGTGGTAAGGAAATAGGATATGATTTTTTTTTTTTAATTAAAACCTAATTATCAAACCTAGAAAGTTTAAAATAAATTAAAAAATCCACAAAGAACAACACAACTTTATCCTAAAAAGTGATAAAACAATAGATGAAAAGTTGATAAGAACAAATAATATGTTATATTTATCTAAAAAAATCATTGTAATTAAATATAACAAATAATTTGTTATATTTATCACCCTTCCTACCTATTTACGATACTATACATCCTAAATTACCAAATATCAAGCTTTTCAATTGGAAGGATCAAAATCTTCTCTAATAGTTTTTTTTTTTTTTTGGTTTTTCTCTTGCAATAGGCCTCTGAATATTTATTTTTCCATGATTTATATTTCATTGAGTCCAAACATATTTCTTATTTTTTTATTATAACCATTTGATTGAATGAAATCAACACTAAAACAAATGATTTAAATATCAAAACAAGAAATAAAAATTAAATTACTTTTAAGTGTACAAGTACAATTTATTTTTTAATCTTAAAATTTTGAATTAATTCTTTTTTCATTTTATTTGTTATTAAATTTAATTATATTACCAAAATATTTTTTATTAAGTCGTATATCGCATGGGCATAATACTAGTACTATATAATAAAAGTTGGGTTTAGAAGTCGTGGCTGCACCACATAACTTCACCAAATTGCAAAAAATTTGTTAGATTTTTAAATATATATATATATATATATATTTATTTATTATTATTCTTATCTTCTCCTCCTATAATTTCTAAGTTGATAAAAATTTCAATTTGAATAAAATCCAAATTCTTCATCTAATCCTTTTATTATTAATTTATCTATAATTTCTAAGTGATTTATTTAATTAGCAATAGGAGATCTACTTCATTTATAATTTATGAGTTCTAGCATTCTAGGGGATTATATATACATTAAAATCAACTTAAAAATTTTAGCATTATTAGTTCATATTATTTAGATTTTCAAAAAAAAAAAAAAAGGGATATAATATTTTGTTCTTATCTTTTTTTCCTATAATTCATACTTCCACAAATTAGATTGGAATTAGACTTTTTGTTTATATCAATTTATTCAATATAGAGTGTATATATATCAAATAATTCATAATGAATACCAACTATATGATTTTTTTTCTTCTATTCTTCTCTTCTTCTACCTACAACCTTATAGGTATATACTTGTTTACACTAATTTGTTTATATATTTGTTTACTCTAATTTCCTTCATCAAATTGAATAGGTTTTGTGTATTTTTTGTCTTTTGTTTAACCTAAATTTATTAAGTTTTATATCATTCATATGGCTATGGTTTGAGAATCAATTATTAATAAATTTAATGATAAATTGTTCTATCTATTTTATTATTTAATTTTACTTAAATTCGAAAATTTTTTCCTATTTTATTTAGTTTATACATGATTCTTGATTAAGCCGTGCGTTGTATGGGCATAATACTAGTTCTATATAAAACCGAAGTTTTTAATTTTTTTGTTGACCTTTTAAAATTTTGACACACAAGCTTCACAAGCCTCACAAATTTACAACTCATTATAATTTTTTTAATTATAAAAATTTGACCAAGTCCTATAAGGACTCAATAGCCTTGCCAACTTAGAATTCCATTGTGTGTACACCACGACAATTGTTAATGTTTAATACAAAGAAATTTTTTATATTTGCTTTGGCCGCTGCATATAGAATTAGACACACACTAAAATTGGTGCGGCTGTTCCTAACATACTCAAAAGCTCTAGCAGGATCATCCAATACAAGATAAAATAAATGGGCTGCCCAATAGACCTAACACATATATACACTAAAAAAAGTAATGTCACCAAGCAAGGCATGCACTATGATTTATCATGAACATATAACTTTTTTTTTTTTTAATACAAGATAGAATTTCTACTCTAGCCTAATCTATTTATATATGTGTAAAACTCCCTCTTAGAGACTTGAACTCTAACCCTTGCCTCCTACACTTCATAAGCATTTATATTTGTAGAATGACCACCACACCAAGAGTGCGTGATGGTATCGTGAACATATAACTAACATTACTCTTATACCCTCCAAAGATATGCTTTTTTTTTTTTTTTTCTAATTTTATTTCAGCTCCTGTTCCCAAACCATAAATAGCCACTATGATATCATTATTTACTCCATTCTTATATGAAGGTCATTATAAATAGAAATGAACTTAATTATGAGCAAGCCTAGAGATATAAGCATGCATGCCAGACATATCAGACATATTTCACACCGCACGACGGGTTGTGAAATTTTGGTGAATGAATAGAAGGCAAGAAATTGTTTTTCTTACTATTCTCATAATTATATGAAGGGACAATGGAGCCAAAGATGAGCAAGGAAGCTATATTAGACTGGTCCAAGAAGAAGCCAACAATTGGTGCTGAGAGGAACACTTACAAAGTTGAATTTATAGTGGATTCAGATTTTGGAGTTCCAGGAGCCATTACAGTGAGTAACAAATATCGAAGGGAGTTCTTCTTGGAAAGCATCACTATTGAGGGGGTTGTTCAATTTGTATGCAACTCTTGGATTCAGGCTGAGATGGTCAATGCAAAGAAAAGAATATTCTTCTCAAATAAGGTAATCAATTCCACTAGTTTACTGGATAACAGCAACATATTTTCTATATATTTTATATATAATATGACTTATGTTTGAAATGTTATTTTCAATTCTATTGCGTATTATTAAAAAGGAAAAAAACATTTAATTTTTTAATTAGCATTATAATAAAATAATTTAAGTGATATATTAAGAATGTTATTTGAGTGAATTCCAGATAACTTTACTATTTGAATCGTTCTTGAAGTTAATTAAAATTAATTTACTCCAAGTATAAGCCAGATAGTTGAAACCTGTTTCAATTGGATCGGGTTATATTATTAGGGCTTTTCTACTGTTTTGAAAATAGAATTGTTCTGTACAATTTTCCTGGATTAATCATGAAGAACAAAACTTTTACCATAATATAAGAATCGAGTGAACTGTGTTTGAAAGGGTCGGTTCTTCAGAAATGATTGTGGATCAGGGTGTGGTTCATTATTTGTCTTGCATGCTATTCAATATGCTATACATATGCTTCTAGATGTTCTTAATGTTTAAATTAAATTAGAAAGGATTATATTTTTTTTGGAAATGATTAAATATATTTAGAAATTAATGTGGTACATATCAATAAAAGAAAATAAAAATTATTATAACTAATGTATTCATAGATTATCAATTTATCATCATCTCTTTTTATTATAATTAGCCACCTCTTAAAAGAATTTTTTTTTTGCTGGGAAAATTATTATAATTAAAATCATAAATACAATCATTATGGTTTTATGTACTGTAAGAGCTCAAAAATTAAAGAACCCTTAACAATAAAACTTGTAGAGAAGTGGGTACACGGACTTGGCATCACCGAAGTGAACAACGGTTAGTTTGGTATTTACGATAAGTAATAGAGGACAAGAAATTAATAAGAATTGTAAGAGCTCAAATGAATTCGGTTAAGTATTTTTTGTAGGGAATGATCACCACTTTGGCTATGTAACTAATGTGCCTATTGGTCCTCGGACCAGGCCGAGGATCTATTTTTCTTAGAGTTTTTCCTCCCTTTTATTTGGCGGGGATCCTCTTGGTTATATAGTGTTGCTCTAGTTAATCTCAATCGTCCATTTGTTGCTTATTCGGTCACTCTAGATGAGAGATTGTCCCATCATCTGTTTTTGTAGACTTTACGTTAGTTCTCAGCCGTCTTTGCAGGGTTTTCTATTAGTCGGAGTAATCGAGTCAGTCGTCCATTTGTTGCTTATTCGGTCACTCTAGATGAGAGATTGTCCCATCATCTGTTTTTGTAGACTTTACGTTAGTTCTCAGCCGTCTTTGCAGGCTTTTCTATTAGTCGGAGTAATCGAGGCAACTGGGTTCGTTGGTCGCATCATCATTAAAGTGGTCAGAATGTTGGTGGGATATTTTCGGTGGATGTAGGATATTTCCCTTTAGTGATGTCGGTGTGCCGAGGACAGGTCATCCTCGGTTTAGGCCTTGGATGTTGTGGGCTCTTTCCCATTGTCCTCGGCCTCAGTATTATCCTCGGCGCGGGCCTTGGGCCGCTCGTTGTGGGCCAGCGTGGTTAATGTAATAGGGCCCCACATGTACTTTAAATAAATGAATGTATAATTTTCAGGATTAATTGTTTGTTTGATTACGTAATCATGTTAATTATAATTTTAATGTTGTTTTTTTGTTCTAATGCTATATTATTTTCTAACATTCTTAAATAAGTTGTGAAAAATATTCTTGAAAGTTATTTAATTTCCCTAAATTTATTTTTAATTTAAGCTTGTTTATATTTTATATAGTTTTTTCCATTTATTTGGATTTTATTTAATTATTAAATTAATTATAACATCAATATGATTTGACCTCCAACAAAAGCACAATCTAACCTTAAAATTCATGATTAGCTTCACCTTTAAACATTAAGGCAAATTGCCTAAGGTCCACAAATCGGAGGTGGTGTGGGGAGGGGAAGGTAGACACCCTAATTTTGATCATATAATATATTTTATAATTTTATAACAATTTAAAATAAGGTATATCCAATATAAATTAAAATTTTTATTCGAAAAAATAGGAATATGTAGCTTAAAATAGGAGAAACTAATATTCTTTTTTTTTTTCTCTCTCTCTCTATTAAAGTATCCCTAAACAACTAGTCACCATCAAATCCACCCTGTTTCACTTTTGCCCATAGATTTATTTTCAATAGTAACATTCATGGAAAATAATATATATTATCATTTATATACAATTGATGAGAAAAAAAATGTTTGTATTAATTTGATTTTGAAGTAAATTTGTCCTTGCTTTAAACAGTGGTGTATTTTGTTAATTCTCTTGTTAAGTGAAACTGTAATATGCCTTTGATAAATTATGCATAATTGAAGAACTAAATTATGAGTCTGTTTGGATACAACTTATTTTTGCTAAAACTGAAAATTGAAAACTGGAAATACTGTAACAAAATAATTTTTAAATGTGTGAATAGTACTTAGGACCCATTTTTAATATTTTTTTTTTCTAAATAAAGTGGTTGTGGGTCCCTTAAACAGTACGTGAACAGTAAAATTTGTCCCCTACACAGTGAATCCATGTGCATGAATAGTGCGGTTACTGTTTATGCATGCTAAAGAAAAAAAAAAAAAAAAAAAAAAAAAAAAAAAAAAAAAAAAAAGAAGAAGAAGAAGAAGAAGAAGAAAGGAAACGTGAAATAGAAAACGCAACGCACAATTAAGTCCTATCCAAACACATACTATATATATATATATATAGTTGTGGGGCCCTATTACATTAACCACGCTGGCCCACAACGAGCAGCCCAAGGCCCGCGCCGAGGATAAATACTGAGACCGAGGACAATGGGAAAGAGCCCACAACATCCAAGGCCTAAACCGAGGATGACCTGTCCTCGGCACACCGACATCACTAAAGGGAAATATCCTATATCCACCGAAAATATCCCACCAACATTCTGACCACTTTAATGATGATGCGACCAACGAACCCAGTTGCCTCGATTACTCCGACTAATAGAAAAGCCTGCAAAGACGGCTGAGAACTAACGTAAAGTCTACAAAAACAGATGATGGGACAATCTCTCATCTAGAGTGACCGAATAAGCAACAAATGGACGACTGAGATTAACTAGAGCAACACTATATAACCAAGAGGATCCCCGCCAAATAAGAGGGAGGAAAAACTCTAAGAAAAATAGATCCTCGGCCTGGTCCGAGGACCAACAGGCACATTAGTTACATAGCCAAAGTGGTGATCATTCCCTACAAAAAATACTTAACCGAATTCATTTGAGCTCTTACAATTCTTATTAATTTCTTGTCCTCTATTACTTATCGTAAATACCAAACTAACCGTTGTTCACTTCGGTGATGCCAAGTCCGTGTACCCACTTCTCTACAAGTTTTATTGTTAAGGGTTCTTTACAATTTGAGCTCTTACAATTGGCGCCCACCGTGGGGCCAAGTTGTGCGCTAGCAAGTGCAGTGGTTAGTGTAAATGAAAAATCATCAGTTAAGACTAATACGGTCTGTATTGGCAACATTCATTCGAAGATATATAACTACCAGAAACGAAAATATAAAAAGAAAACAAGGAAATAAATAATACAAAACAGATCTACTTCTTTTATTCATACTTGAAGAAAAATTACATCTTTTACAAGTAAAGCCCAAGGGGCTTGTTCTAAAAGCTAGCTACAAAGGCAGACGCTTGGTAAAGCCGGCAGGGGAGCAAAGGGTAGAAAACAAAGCTGGTTGAGGAGCAAAAGAAAAGAAAGAAAAAGAAACGGAAGAAGAGATGAAGAACAAATAAGTAGAAAGCAAAGCTGGCTGAAGATCAGAAGATGGAAAAGAAGTGAAGCAAGAGAAGAGGAAAGAGAAGAGAGAAGAAGGATTAGAACGAAGAAAGGCAACCTTTAAGGCGGAAGAGGCCGAGGCACAGGACGGTTTCGCTTTTAGGTTCTGCCTGGTTCCCCTCCCGCCCTCTAGGCAGCTGGCTTGGGGGGTCAAGAACCCAGACCCAAGAGAGGGAGGTTACGTTCTCTCCGGATACTCCTCCTGGTGGTGAGGAGGGCTCTGTCTCCGGTTAGGTTGAAAAGAAGGAGAATCTTCGGACCTCCACTACACCCACCCCAGCGTGGCGCCAAGGGTTGAGGTGACATCCTCGGCTCCTGATAGGGGTTGTGCATTCTCAGGAGTGCCCTCTTCCAGGGCCAACTCATTCGAAGAGGCTCAGATGATTGTGTTTTGACGGTGTGTTTTTAGGAGAAATTTAGAACGAACGATTATCAGGTGTGAAGGGGAAGGATGCCCTAGGAGCGCCTTTTATAGAGGGTGGAACATTAATAAGGGCCAAATCCATAATAAATACCAGTGAGCAATTTCCGGAGACTTTTATTCCGCCCCAAATTCCGAAGGGCCTAACAGCCGTTAGATCCTCGTAGATCCACGGCTAGCATTAATGAGGAGGCGCCCCATTAAATGAGAAGGCACCGAAGCGTCAACACATGTTACCTGGACAACCCAAGAGACGCCTCGTAATCAGAAGAGTTCCATCAAAACGAAGAGGCAGAACACGGCAGGGTCTTATCCTTCACCAACTCCAACTTGTATTTATTATTATTTCTGCTTGAAAAGTGTAATTATCTATGGCTTATTGTAAACTATAGCAATAAAGAACCAAACGGCTACGGATAAATAGCTAAAATAAACGAATAAAATGAGAAAACTAGGTACTGGACAGAACCAAGGCCTTGCATGGTCCTCGGACCCAAGCCTCAAGGTGAAACCAGATACTTCAGATGATCAAAAATGAGAAAACTAGGTACTAGACAGAACCAAGGCCTTGCATGGTCCTCGGACCCAAGCCTCAAGGTGAAACCAGATACTTCAGATGATCAAAAATGAGAAAACTAGGTACTAGACTGAACCAAGGCCTTGCATGGTCCTCGGACCTAAGCCTCAAGGTGAAACCAGATACTTCAGATGATCAAAAATGAGAAAACTAGGTACTGGACAGAACCAAGGCCTTGCATGGTCCTCGGACCCAAGCCTCAAGGTGAAACCAGATACTTCAGATGATCAAAAATGAGAAAACTAGGTACTGGACAGAACCAAGGCCTTGCATGGTCCTCGGACCCAAGCCTCAAGGTGAAACCAGATACTTCAGATGATCAAAAATGAGAAAACTAGGTACTGGACAGAACCAAGGCCTTGCATGGTCCTCGGACCCAAGCCTCAAGGTGAAACCAGATACTTCAGATGATCAAAAATGAGAAAACTAGGTATGATTCAAAAATGAGAATACGAGTGCTGAACGAGACCGAGGCTCCTATACGGATCACGAGTTCAAAACTAAGGCAAAACCAACTCCCTTTCAGGCACTAAGTGAACGAGCCCCATCAGGAACAAAAACCATGAGAAATTGAATGTTATAGCACAAACAACTCAAGCCTAACCATCCTCGGACGACACTTTGCGCAAAAAGAAAGCTGAAAAAACAACCGAAGTAATGATAAATACTGACGATAAGATAGAACCCACCAGGCCGAGAAAACATGCCGAGGTAGTCAAAATCCTCCTCCCCACCCAAGGGGACGTGCAGCAAAATTTTGAGGGGCTATTGTGGGACACTATTACATTAACCACGCTGGCCCACAACGAGCGGCCCAAGGCCCGCGCCGAGGATAAATACTGAGGCCGAGGACAACGGGAAAGAGCCCACAACATCCAAGGCCTAAACCGAGGATGACCTGTCCTCGGCACACCGACATCACTAAAGGGAAATATCCTACATCCACCGAAAATATCCCACCAACATTCTGACCACTTTAATGATGATGCGACCAACGAACCCAGTTGCCTTGATTACTCCGATTAATAGAAAAGCCTGCAAAGACGGCTGAGAACTAACGTAAAGTCTACAAAAACAGATGATGGGACAATCTCTCATCTAGAGTGACCGAATAAGCAACAAATGGACGACTGAGATTAACTAGAGCAACACTATATAACCAAGAGGATCCCCGCCAAATAAGAGGGAGGAAAAACTCTAAGAAAAATAGATCCTCGGCCTGGTCCGAGGACCAACAGGCACATTAGTTACATAGCCAAAGTGGTGATCATTCCCTACAAAAAATACTTAACCGAATTCATTTGAGCTCTTACAATTCTTATTAATTTCTTGTCCTCTATTACTTATCGTAAATACCAAACTAACCGTTGTTCACTTCGGTGATGCCAAGTCCGTGTACCCACTTCTCTACAAGTTTTATTGTTAAGGGTTCTTTACAATTTGAGCTCTTACAATTGGCGCCCACCGTGGGGCCGAGTTGTGCGCTAGCAAGTGCAGTGGTTAGTGTAAATGAAAAATCATCAGTTAAGACTAATACGGTCTGTATTGGCAACATTCATTCGAAGATATATAACTACCAGAAACGAAAATATAAAAAGAAAACAAGGAAATAAATAATACAAAACAGATCTACTTCTTTTATTCATACTTGAAGAAAAATTACATCTTTTACAAGTAAAGCCCAAGGGGCTTGTTCTAAAAGCTAGCTACAAAGGCAGACGCTTGGTAAAGCCGGCAGGGGAGCAAAGGGTAGAAAACAAAGCTGGTTGAGGAGCAAAAGAAAAGAAAGAAAAAGAAACGGAAGAAGAGATGAAGAACAAATAAGTAGAAAGCAAAGCTGGCTGAAGATCAGAAGATGGAAAAGAAGTGAAGCAAGAGAAGAGGAAAGAGAAGAGAGAAGAAGGATTAGAACGAAGAAAGGCAACCTTTAAGGCGGAAGAGGCCGAGGCACAGGACGGTTTCGCTTTTAGGTTCTGCCTGGTTCCCCTCCCGCCCTCTAGGCAGCTGGCTTGGGGGGTCAAGAACCCAGACCCAAGAGAGGGAGGTTACGTTCTCTCCGGATACTCCTCCTGGTGGTGAGGAGGGCTCTGTCTCCGGTTAGGTTGAAAAGAAGGAGAATCTTCGGACCTCCACTACACCCACCCCAGCGTGGCGCCAAGGGTTGAGGTGACATCCTCGGCTCCTGATAGGGGTTGTGCATTCTCAGGAGTGCCCTCTTCCAGGGCCAACTCATTCGAAGAGGCTCAGATGATTGTGTTTTGACGGTGTGTTTTTAGGAGAAATTTAGAACGAACGATTATCAGGTGTGAAGGGGAAGGATGCCCTAGGAGCGCCTTTTATAGAGGGTGGAACATTAATGAGGGCCAAATCCATAATAAATACCAGTGAGCAATTTCCGGAGACTTTTATTCCGCCCCAAATTCCGAAGGGCCTAACAGCCGTTAGATCCTCGTAGATCCACGGCTAGCATTAATGAGGAGGCGCCCCATTAAATGAGAAGGCACCGAAGCGTCAGCACATGTTACCTGGACAACCCAAGAGACGCCTCGTAATCAGAAGAGTTCCATCAAAACGAAGAGGCAGAACACGGCAGGGTCTTATCCTTCACCAACTCCAACTTGTATTTATTATTATTTCTGCTTGAAAAGTGTAATTATCTATGGCTTATTGTAAACTATAGCAATAAAGAACCAAACGGCTACGGATAAATAGCTAAAATAAACGAATAAAATGAGAAAACTAGGTACTGGACAGAACCAAGGCCTTGCATGGTCCTCGGACCCAAGCCTCAAGGTGAAACCAGATACTTCAGATGATCAAAAATGAGAAAACTAGGTACTAGACAGAACCAAGGCCTTGCATGGTCCTCGGACCCAAGCCTCAAGGTGAAACCAGATACTTCAGATGATCAAAAATGAGAAAACTAGGTACTAGACTGAACCAAGGCCTTGCATGGTCCTCGGACCCAAGCCTCAAGGTGAAACCAGATACTTCAGATGATCAAAAATGAGAAAACTAGGTACTGGACAGAACCAAGGCCTTGCATGGTCCTCGGACCCAAGCCTCAAGGTGAAACCAGATACTTCAGATGATCAAAAATGAGAAAACTAGGTACTGGACAGAACCAAGGCCTTGCATGGTCCTCGGACCCAAGCCTCAAGGTGAAACCAGATACTTCAGATGATCAAAAATGAGAAAACTAGGTACTGGACAGAACCAAGGCCTTGCATGGTCCTCGGACCCAAGCCTCAAGGTGAAACCAGATACTTCAGATGATCAAAAATGAGAAAACTAGGTATGATTCAAAAATGAGAATACGAGTGCTGAACGAGACCGAGGCTCCTATACGGATCACGAGTTCAAAACTAAGGCAAAACCAACTCCCTTTCAGGCACTAAGTGAACGAGCCCCATCAGGAACAAAAACCATGAGAAATTGAATGTTATAGCACAAACAACTCAAGCCTAACCATCCTCGGACGACACTTTGCGCAAAAAGAAAGCTGAAAAAACAACCGAAGTAATGATAAATACTGACGATAAGATAGAACCCACCAGGCCGAGAAAACATGCCGAGGTAGTCAAAATCCTCCTCCCCACCCAAGGGGACGTGCAGCAAAATTTTGAGGGGCTATTGTGGGACACTATTACATTAACCACGCTGGCCCACAACGAGCGGCCCAAGGCCCGCGCCGAGGATAAATACTGAGGCCGAGGACAACGGGAAAGAGCCCACAACATCCAAGGCCTAAACCGAGGATGACCTGTCCTCGGCACACCGACATCACTAAAGGGAAATATCCTACATCCACCGAAAATATCCCACCAACATTCTGACCACTTTAATGATGATGCGACCAACGAACCCAGTTGCCTTGATTACTCCGACTAATAGAAAAGCCTGCAAAGACGGCTGAGAACTAACGTAAAGTCTACAAAAACAGATGATGGGACAATCTCTCATCTAGAGTGACCGAATAAGCAACAAATGGACGACTGAGATTAACTAGAGCAACACTATATAACCAAGAGGATCCCCGCCAAATAAAAGGGAGGAAAAACTCTAAGAAAAATAGATCCTCGGCCTGGTCCGAGGACCAACAGGCACATTAGTTACATAGCCAAAGTGGTGATCATTCCCTACAAAAAATACTTAACCGAATTCATTTGAGCTCTTACAATTCTTATTAATTTCTTGTCCTCTATTACTTATCGTAAATACCAAACTAACCGTTGTTCACTTCGGTGATGCCAAGTCCGTGTACCCACTTCTCTACAAGTTTTATTGTTAAGAGTTCTTTACAATTTGAGCTCTTACAATAGTATATTATTTTTCCCATGTTTTTATCACTTACAGAAATATACTTACAAACTTGTTAAAGATGCTTCTAAAAAAAGAATTTACTTAAAATTAAAACTACCCAAGATCGACTATGTCATACACAAGAAAGAGTAAGGAATTTTCCATATTATTAAATTTGAAAATGATATGTTAGCAAAACAAAACTTGAATAAAAAAACTTCATTATTAGTTTTTTTTTTTAATTATATTTTTAAATAAAAAATTAAATATATAGTCTTTAATTTATAATTGAATATATAAAAATAACCATATAACTTACTTAAAGTTATCATTTAGGCCGTTAAATTACATCGAAATGGTTCACTTTTTAAAAACCATTTACATATCAAAATGATGAGACTAAAAGAAATTATTGAAGTAAAATGCTAAAAAAGCAAAGACAATATGAAAATGCAATGTGCCTCTTGTGATTGAGGTGCCAATTAGGTGACATACTTTGCTGGATTCAATTTTTAGAAACTAGTATTTCCCTCAAATTTTCTAAAAGTATGGTGCATGATCTCAAATATAACCTTTCATGTAATTAATAAATTTATAAAAATCAACCACTTGTATGACTCAAACCTTGGCATGTGATTTGAACTTAGCAGGCATATCTACCCTGTGAAACCCCAATAGGACTCAAGGAGCTAAGAGATGAAGAATTAAGGGAACTCAGAGGTGATGGAAAAGGACATAGGATACCATCTGATAGAATATACGACTATGATGTGTACAATGACTTAGGAGACCCAGAAAATGGAATTGAATACGCGAGGCCAACACTTGGAGGTGAAAAGAACCCTCATCCAAGACGTTGTCGAACTGGGCGCCCTCCTTCTAGTATAGGTGAGTCTATTTTTACAAGGCTTTATTGTTTACTACCTATTATTTTTTAATATTGTAAACTTCTTGGAAAATGTATAATTTGAAATAGTGGATGCCTGGAAATGAAGCCAAAGAAATAGGGTTCTTCGAATACACATGCGAGAGAAAGGAAGGAAGAAACAAACACTTGAAATTCTTAAAAACAGGAAGGGTGGAAGGAGGGTCAAGCTTGAGGGAGCCAAAGTGCTAAACTCGTATCGAATATTATTTTATTTTCTCTTCATGGGAAAAAAGTTTTGGAAGAGGGCCAAGCTTGAGGGAGTCAAAGTGCTAAACTCATATCAAATATTATTTTATTGGAAAAACTAGATAATATCACTGAGTTATAATGCTCTTTGCATAATTTTTGAAATATCAAATAATGTGTTCATGTTTTTTATAATTGGAATAGATATGGACGTGGAGTCACGGTCGCATTCCTTCATGCCAATATATGTGCCAAGAGATGAAGCACTAGAGAAGGGCAAAAGTGATGCTTTCAATCTTGGGAAGTTAAAGGGAATACTCCGGAATATAATCCCTTCCTTAACTGTTACAGATTCTAATGTTCTTAAATATTTTTCTGACCTTGATAGCCTCTACAATGAGAGAACTCTTCTCGGAATGAAGTCTTCAGATGGGATTCATATGAAGTATTCAATACCCAAGATGATACACAAGGTGCAGGAGTCTGTAGAAGAAATTTTCAAGTTTGACCCTCCAAAGATAATCTCTAGTAAGCATCATTTTAACTATATTCTTTCTGGCATAACATAGTAATATGAGGTCAATAAGACTTTTCTAATGAGGGAGATTTTACGCATAAAATTTGTGGGACAGCAATTTTTTTGGCAAATGGTCCTTCCAGAAAACGGTACCCTGAGAGACTGCTGGGATTTTGTGAAAACTGAATTATAATTCAGTTTTCATTACCCATAACTCAAAATATGTGGAACCCATAGAAGAACTTTTGTTTGGGAAGATTTTTTAGTAATGTTTTCATCACTCAAAACTCTAAAAATCTAAATTATAATGATGAAAACTGAAAACACATTTGAGTAATTGAAAACTGAGTTCAATGGCAAAGTTGTAAAAAAAATAAAGTGCTGGAACTCACTATATCTTTATTTATTTATTTTTATTTTTTTAGAGAGTTTCAATCTATAATGTCCGCTTCTGATGATAGTTCTTTATTACCAGACCAAGACACCAATCAGTTTTTAGTGTAGGCAGAGTAGAATTCACTATACCTACTCAAGTCAAACTTTACTACTCTCTCTCACCAATCATTCTCCACTTTTCTTTCTTTTTTTTTCTGTCTTCCTTCTCTCTTCTTCGTTAACAGTTAACACCAAGAAGCAACTGAGTTCTACTTTCTTCCTTCTTCTTTTTCCCCCTTCCTTTTGGCCATTCTCATTACAGAATTTTTTTTTCTTACTCTTAATTTCTTCTTTACAGATCCTTTTCTTGGTGGGTTTATGGGTTGAGATCGGTGGGTTTATGGCTATTGTGATTTGTTTTTGCTATCTCATTCACATTACTGAAAAATATGTGGGTATTGTGATTCTTGTTTTAGTTATGGCATTGAGTTTCTGCTGGGCATAGTGTGGTGTTGAGTTTATGCCTCCTATTGATGAGACAAATTATTTTTTACATTTTTTACCCAATAAATTACCCAATTAGTATGAAATTATTTGCTACTAGTTACTCGATAATTTTTACATTGACATATAGTCACCAAATACCTTCCTTCTCCTAAGAAGCACGAACAGTAGGACACAACATAGCGGTTATGTGACAATTCTTGAAAAACTAAAGCATAACATCATTGAAACATGGAAACTAATTATACTTGTTTTCAAGTATATTAAATAAATTTGGGTAAAATTTAAGTTCATTTATCACCAAAATATATATATATATATATTGAAATTAAAGGTAATTAAAAAGTAATAATAAATAATAAAGGACTACAATGGTACCCTCAAAATGATGTTTAAAGTACAAACAGACATTTGAATACACTATAATCAACATCAAACTAAGAAAGGGGGAAAAAAAGTCGTTAAAATGATATTATATATATATATATATATATGTATATATGTATGTATGTATGTATGTATGTATAATAAACTGATCCAATAAAACTATATAACTAAATATTGTGGCTATCTAATAGTTTTTTTTTTTTTTTTAATACTAAATAATAATTTTAACAATAACTTATTATGTTTTTAACAAGGACTATTAATAATTACAATATTGAAAGTGATTTAATACTTTATAACAATTAATGTGTAGCCTCGTGCATATGCACGAGTATAATTAAAAATAATCACAATTATACGATTCAAATTATACATGGTATTAACTTACACTTTTTTTTAAATCATACATTTCTAAAATATGTAATGGTTTCTTATTATATATATATATATATATATATAATTAGAATTTAATTAGTTTTAGACTTTTCGATTTTGTACCCAATAATTTACTTACCACAAAAATTAAAAATTTAGATGGACACATGGCGAAAAATTGGACACCTATTAAATTCAATTTAGAATCTATATCGATTTGGATTCTTTGACTTTTACACTCAACTAGTATGTAACTCATGCTTACACACAAGAATAATGAATTGTAATGGTACTATTAATATTAGTTTGGGTTATTAAACATATAGAACGTAGTTAGATTAGAACATTTGGAGGTACTAAAATAGTTTTTTCTTGCAATTTTCATGATATTAGTTACACCAAGTTTCTCATTATATTGTTATTACGTATATAATTTTGAAAATCACTATTGCATACTACATATACAATATCAATTCATAATTATTTTCTGTGAAATTCTACTAAATACAACACAAAATAAAATAATAAATTGGTCAAATACTATTCCCTCAATTAAATGGGAATAGGTGCATGAGATTGTTCAGCTCAATTACAGTTTGTTACGTTCAATATTTTCGTATACAAAATATTTGAATAGAAAAGTATAAAAAATATGCTCATTTGTTTAGAGAAACAATAACAGCAAAAATATAAAAAATTTAATTTGTATGGAAAGCCAAAAAAAGCAAGATCCAATTTTGATTCTAATTGAATTTTCACTAAACTTTGGTTTAAAAAAGCAAAAAAAAAAAAATATATATATATATATATATACATGTGTGTGTGCGCGCGCGCACGCGGGCACGTGAGTGCATTACCTTGTTAGTAATGGACCGTTCACAATCATGGTATATTACATAAATGATTTATAAATTTGAACTGTTTTTAGTTATACAAAATATATATATATATATATATAAATTCATTCAAACTTTCTCTTTTTCTAATTTTATATATAGAGTTAGATATATGATTAGGTTTTTTATGGTTGATGTATATTAGCTTGTAACCCTATGCATATACATGGATATACTTAAAGATATACAATAAGATGCATAATATAATTCCTATATATATATATATATATATATATTATTGATAGTCATTTTTATATTTTGTTAACTCTTTAAAAAATTTTGCAAGGATATTATTAGATATAAAATGTAAATTGTCCATTTTTTTTTTAATTATTGTGAAGCAATTTTTTTTTTTTACAATTCAGTTATTCTAAACTTTTTGGTTTTTGTACTTAATAACTCACTTTGATGAATATTTATGATGTAGTTCCACATTTTATTCTAAAATTAAGAAATAAAACTCTTTAAGAATAAATAATTTTGGACACATGGTGCGAAATTGGAACTCTAATTTGGAATTCTAATTTGGGTTTCTCTCAGCTTCACCTATTATTATATATATAGATTGGACTCCTTGTTTTCTACAATAAATTAACTCATTTGGCACAAAAATTAAAAAAATTTAGAATAAATGGGATGCGTAGCATAAAATTAAACTCTAATTGAACAATTTTACACTGAATTAACTCACTTTGCATAAAAATTTAAAAACTTAGATTAGATGGGACATGTGATGTAAAATTAGACTCTAATTGAATTCCAAATTGAAATCTAATTAGATTTTCTCTCAGTTTTTTCTATTAATATATACTAGCATGTAACCCATGCAAACGCATGGATGTTATGGGTGTGAAAGCCCAACGCTACGTATTGAGCCTGGGGCCCAATTTGAATATCACTGTTTGTCCGAAGAGGTAAAAGGGATCAGGGCTGAGTCCGTTTGGTGGAAATGTACTTAAAAAGGAATGATGGATATGTCCAAAGACAATTCTGTTGGTCCAAAGAGGTTCCCCTCATCGGATCATTAGAGAACTCGATCAAGCAAATATACTAAAGACTTGAGCGACCTTCCCAACTGATTCCACGGCAAAGAGCGAACTCTGGGCATGCCTAGAGATGAGAAGAACGTAATATATCTTAAAGGAAAAGCTGCCACCACCGTATTTAATGCACTGTAGCAACTTTCCTGGCCGCATTTATGTGGAGAAGACACCTGAACAGTTCAACCTCAGCTACTACCATTCACAGCAGACTAAAGCAAAGATATGATGTGACATGCACTCAAGTGAATGCTTGGATGAAGAACAAGTGTACGGTGAAGATGAGGAAAGAGGAGGATATATAAAGGAAGTAGGTCTCTGAAATATGGGGGAGAGAAAAATTGTATTCATTTGGTCCAAAAACATTAAGCCTCTTCGGATTTAAGAAGATTTTTACTGAATACTAGTCTGAACACTGTTTTATTCTTACTTGCCTATCTGAATCGTTGCTAAATCCATATCTAGCCCAGCTGTTTAACCCATTCTCTACAAATTTATTGTTCGGGGTTCATTGGGCTCACAGTCTGCAAAGTTTGTGCTTGGCCCATCAAATCTGGACCCTACAATTGGCGCCATCTGTGGGAATCAGCTTGAGCAAAGGTGGAAGCAACACCTCATAAATGGCTGAACCAAGGCAACGTCCAGCAAAGTCCAGGGCATCTCAGCACACCGATCCTTTTCTTAATCTGGAACGGAGGCAGGATCGTGAAGGTAGTGTACACACCGCACATGACGATCGAAACCAATCGCATGGAGAAAGCCACATGTCCCATGCAGAGAAAAACCAAAGCATGCAGTTAGAAATTGAAAGGCTAAAGAGGGAGCTGTGCCATGCAAAGAGGAAACGCATTTCCTCATACTCTGATGAAGATTCTAAGGACGAACAAGACGTTGTCTACAAGCAGAAACTTCGAACACCAGTCAACGAGTCCTTTCCCTATGAGGAGATGCACCATCGTGAAAGGAATCCTCGGAGCCCCTTACCTAGGGGCGTAGGGAACGATGCTATGAGTAAAGCTCTGGATCAGATTTCCAGATCTCCTTTTACATGTAACATCGAGAATGCGAGACTTCCTCGACGTTTCCACCAGCCTACATTCACCATCTACAACGGCCGGACAGACCCTGTGGAACATGTGAGTCATTTCAACCAGAGGATGGCCGTTCACTCCAGAGATGAGGCCCTAATGTGCAAGGTCTTCCCGTCCAACCTGGGATCGATCGCCATGAGATGGTTTGATAGTCTGAAAGCGAACTCCATAAGCTCTTTCCAAGAGCTAACCCAGGCATTTGGGTAGCGCTTTGTCACATGTCGAAGGGTTCCACAGTCCATGGCCTCCCTATTATCCGTTAGCATGAGAGAGGGTGAAACTTTGAAATTATATTCAGATAGATTCTGGGAAACGTATAATGAGATGGAGGAAGATTGTGACCTGGTAGCCATCAGCTCTTTTAAGCTAGGCCTTCCCACTGAACATGGCTTGAGGACGTCCCTAACGGGCAAACCTGCTACCAGTGTACGTCAGTTGATGGATAGGATTGACAAGTACAAAAGAGTTGAAGAAGACCAACAGCAGAGTCAAAGAAAGGATAAGGTTATCCCTCAGGAGAGGAGGGATTTCAGGTCGGACCGGCAGAACCATAACAAGTCGAGGAAGGATTGGGTCGAACAGGGTTCAGCGAACCTTCAGACAGTCAATGCTGTGTTCCGTGAGCCAGTGCACCAAGTCCTGAAGAGAATCAAGAATGAACCTTTCTTCAAGAGGCCAAACAAGATGGTCGGAAACCCTGAAAGGCGCAACCACAATCTCTACTGCCAATATCATCTTGACCATGGGCATACCACTGAGGACTGTAGAAGCCTGTGGGACCATTTGGATCAACTTGTCAGCGAGGGCAAGTTAAAACAACTTTTGCACCACTCCTATGGTCAGGGAAACCAGGCAAACGCAAGGTCTCAGAGAGATGATTCTGTAAAACCCCCTTTGGGCACGATAAATGTTATCTTCGCCGCACCAGGGAGGACAGGGTCTTGCCCATCCAGAATACTATCAGTCGCTCGGCTACCCTCGGAGAGTGTTAACAGAAAGCCGAAAAGGCCTAGGATAGAGGCTCAACCAGTTCTGGCCTTTTCAGACGAGGACAAAATCGGGACTATACAGCCACACGATAATACTCTGGTGGTTACTCTTAGAATAGGTGGATACGACGTGAAGAGAGTGATGGTAGATCAGGGCGGCGCCGCAGAAATAATGTACCCAGACCTTTATAAGGGGCTGAATTTAGCTCTCGAAGACTTAACGCCCTACAGTTCCCCTTTGGTGAGTTTTAATGGCAAAGTGGTCATCCCGAAAGGCTAGATCAGACTACCTGTGCAAACCGGATCTGAGACGGTGGAGGTAGATTTTATAGTGGTAGATGCCTACTCACCCTACATCGCGATTATGGCTAGACCTTGGCTGCATACTCTCGGGGCTGTATCCTCCACTCTTCATCAGAAGGTTAAATACCCGTCCGGAGGACGAGTCGAAGAGATCCGAAGAGATCAATCTACGTCCAGACAATGTCTAGTGGTAGCCATCCAGTACAAACCCCAGGCCGAGTCATCGGACCGCAACGATGAAAGTTTATAGCAGTTAAGGACTTCGGTGCTGGCCACTGAAACCTCGGCCGAAGGGGCAGAGTGTGAAAGCTTGGTAAGGATAGTTGTTGGTAACAACCCAGAGAAGTTCTTTCAAGTCGGATTCATGTTGCCTCCTCAAGAGAAGGAAGAGCTGATAGAGTTTCTCAGAGCCAACGTTGATGTATTTGCCTGGGACTCCGCAGAAGCCCCAGGAGTAAACCCAGAGTTCATTTGCCACCATCTGAACGTTAATCCCACCATCGTCCCCAAGAAACAACCGCTCCGACGTTCATCAAAGGAACACGCAGATGCGGTTAGGGAAGAAGTGATGAAACTCAAGCAAGCAGGGGTTATTAAGGAAATCTTTTATCCTGAATGGCTGGCTAACACGGTGGTGGTAAAGAAGAAAAGCGGGAAATGGCGGGTGTGCGTGGATTTCACTGATTTTAATAGAGCTTGTCCGAAGGATCCGTTCCCAATGCCGAAGATAGACCAACTAGTTGATGCTACCGTTGGACACCCTCAAATGAGTTTCTTGGATGCATTTCAAGGTTATCATCAGATACCACTGGCTCTCGGTGATCAGGAGAAAACAGCTTTCGTGACCCCTGTAGGGAATTACCACTACAAGGTAATGCCGTTCGGCCTGAAAAACGCGAGGGCTACCTATCAAAGGATGATGACCAGAATGTTTGAGCTGCAGTTGGGTAAAAGCATGGAGGTTTATATTGATGACATGGTGGTAAAAAGCAAGGTTATAGCTGGGCACATTGGGGACCTCAGGGATGTTTTTGAAATTCTAAGGGGACACAGACTACGCTTAAACGCATCCAAGTGTTCGTTTGGTGTGGGATCGAGCAAGTTCTTAGGATACACGGTGACTCACAGGGGGATTGAAGTTAACCCCGATCAAATAAAGACCATCAATAACTTACGAGCTCCTCAGAACCCCAAGAAAATTCAGAAGCTGACTGGGATGACTGCTGCCCTTAATAGGTTCATTTCCAGATCAGCAGATAGGTGTAGACCTTTTTTCTCATTGATCAACAAGTAGAAGGGCTTTGAATGGACTGAGGAATGTGCCGTTGCTTTTTAGCAACTTAAGGACTATCTAGCTCGACCTCCAATCATGTCCAGCCCTGAGCCAGATGAGGTCTTGTTTGCTTACATCGCTATAGCTCCTAATGCTGTAAGCTTGGTGTTGATACGAATAGACTGTGGTGTGCAAAAACCAATTTACTACGTGAGTAAATCACTGCATGAAGCTGAAATTTGCTATTTGCCACTGGAAAAGGCCATCCTGGCTGTTGTGCTTGGTACAAAGAAGCTGCCTCATTATTTTCAAGTCCACACCGTTATAGTCCTCACCCAGCTCCCACTCAGGGCCATACTCCGAAGTGCCGATTACACTGGAAGGATTGCCAAATGGGGCACGATCCTAGGGGCTTTTGATATCAAATACATGCCTCGCACATCAGTGAAGGGCCAGATCCTTGCAGACTTGGTGGCCGAGTTCACGAAGCCCCATTTAGAAGAAATAACACCAACATTGGGCCTGAATGGAAGGTCTGTTGGCACGGTTTCTCTTCGAAGCCCTTTGACCTGGGAAGTGTACGTAGATGGCGCGTCGAATCAGAGAGGTTCAGGAGTGGGACTAGTGTTGATATCCCCCGAGAGAATTGTCATTGAAAAAGCATTAAGACTGGATTTCTCAACGACGAATAATGAGACAGAGTACGAGGCTCTATTGATGGGAATGACGATGGTACGAAAGATGGGAGGAAAGTCAATTGAGATGTTCTCGGACTCAAGATTAATTGTTGGTCAAGTGCAAGGTGAATTCGAGGCGAAAGACGAAAGAATACAGAGGTACTTAAGCCGAGCTAAGTCCCTGCAATCAGAGTTTGAATCTTTTAACCTGCGGCACGTCCCTAGAAGCAGTAACACGCATGCTAACTCTTTGGCCACGCTCGCCACCTCTTCGGCGCAAGAATTACCAAGGGTTATCCTCATTGAGAACATGCTTAGACCTACGGAATTAAGAAAAGAGGCAATCCAGGTTCATTATATTGTGGGCCCATTCCCTAAGGCGGCAGGAAACAAGAAGCATCTTCTAGTCGGCACGGATTACTTCACCAAATGGGTCAAGGCTGAACCTCTAGCAAACATCAGGGATGTAGATGTAAAGAAATTCATCTGGAAAAATATTGTCACGCGGTTTGGGGTCCCCTATACCCTCATCTCGGACAATGGGCTTCAGTTTGATAGTAAAGCTTTTAGGGGCTATTGTAGCGAACTGAGAATCACAAACAGATACTCCACCCCTGCTTATCCTCAGGGAAATGGGCAAGCAGAAACTGTTAATAAAGTCATAGTTAACAAATTAAAGAAGATGCTGGACGATGTGAAGGGTAGATGGGTGGAAGAATTGCCTCACGTGTTATAGGCATACAGAACTACGCCTCGCAGGTCTACTGGGGAGACCCTCTTTTCAATGACCTATGGGGCTGAAACTGTTATACCTCTAAAGACTGGTTTCCCAACACATAGGATTAGCTCGTTTAATCCGATCAGCAACGATGGGTAGCTAGAAAAGAGTTTGGATCTAATTGAAGAACGGAGAGAAAATGCAATGGTCCAACTGGCGCATTACCAACAAAAGCTCAAGCAGGGCTACGATGCCAACATAAGGCTGAGACCTTTAGAGCCTGGTGATTTGGTGCTGAGGAAAGTGGTGGGTACTGCAAAGAATCCAGCTTGGGAAAAACTAGGACCAAATTGGGAAGAACCATACCACATCACCTCAAGGGCTGGCATTGGAGCATATTTCTTAGAAGATCTGGATAATCATGTAGTACCCCGGTCGTGGAATGTAAATAACCTCAAAAGGTATTATTATTAAGTGAATCCTTCCTTCAGTCATTGTACCGTTTTATTATGCTAAGAACTCTCCAAAATGTTTAAACTTAAATTCAATCATGCCTGTAGTCCTCAGACCAGATGATTTGGGTTAGTTAACACTCATTTACGATTCTCCTAAGTGTTTAAACTTAAATTCAATCATGCCTGCAGTCCTCGGACCAGATGATTTGGATTGGTTAACACTCATTTACAATTCTCCTAAGTGTTTAAACTTAAATTCAATCATGCCTATAGTCCTCGGACTAGATGATTTGGGTTAGTTAACACTCATTTACGATTCTCCTAAGTGTTTAAACTTAAATTCAATCATACCTATAGTTTTCGGACTAGATGATTTGGGTTAGTTAACACTCATTTACAATTCTCCTAAGTGTTTAAACTTAAATTCAATCATGCCTGTAGTCCTCAGACCAGATGATTTGGGTTAGTTAACACTCATTTACGATTCTCCTAAGTGTTTAAACTTAAATTCAATCATGTCTGTAGTCCTCGGACCAGATGATTTGGGTTAGTTAACACTTATTTACAATTCTCCTAAGTGTTTAAACTTAAATTCAGTCATGCCTATAGTCCTCGGACCAGATGATTTGGGTTAATTAACACTCATTTACAACTCTCTAAAGTGTTTAAACTTAAATCCAATCATGCCTGTAGTCCTCGGACCAGATGATTTGGGTTAGTTAACACTCATTTACTAAGTAATTCCCCTACGAACAGTTTTTCTTAAGTATTATTGTCTACGTCATCAGCATGGTATGGTGGTTAGGTTTACAATTTCCCCAAGTATTTGAATTCAAACTCAACTATGTCAATAGTTCTCTGACCAAATTACTTTCACCAATTAACATTCCGATGCAGTCGTTATTATCATAAGACCTCCCTAGCTATGTTTAAGTTAAAATCATGGTATTAGTTGATTCTCATTTATCAAGCTATTGTTATTTGCTATGATGATGCATCCTGACATATACCATAATAGCAATAAAGATAAAAAGGAAGCCATTTCATTGATCAAAGGGAAATAACTTTGTTACAAAGCAAAAAAACGGGATCTAACTATTACAAGTACAAAAAATATATCCCCTAAACACCTAAGCCTTCTTCTAAGGCAATGGGTCAGTCTTTGACGGTTCGCCCACATCACCAGTCTGACCAGGTACCTGGCTTGCCTCAGCAGGGTCTAGAAGGTTTTGGTCGGCCGATGAAGCATCCAAGGTTTCTGGCAGGTCGCAGATGTTAGGGTGGTAATAAATACTCCCAGGCTGCCTCAGGGCAGACTCTGGGGGGACTCCAGCCGCATCAAGGCCTTTGCCCCACGTAATATCACAATAGTCCTTGCAGACCTTCGCAAACTCCTCGGTCAGCCTCATTTAGGTCTCCTTCACCCCCAGCATATAGGTAGCTTGCTTTTCAGCCTCAAGTGCTTCCTTGGCCAATTGAGCGTCCTCTTTGGCCAATTTAGCAGAATCCCTGGCTTTGTCAAGCTCAGCCCGAAGACTTTTCACCAACGCCTTCTCTATCTCCAGGTTGATCTCAGTAGTGTACAGCTTTTGGCGTTGGTCTTCGGCCTGCCTTTCAGCGCTCTTTAGGCCTGCCTCCAGACTTTTTCTCGCCTTTATCTCCTCTTTCAGTTGCTCGAAAACGCTGGCACACTCGTCTTTTAGGCTGCCCAATGCCTTCTCAGCCTCCGTCCGAGAATGGACCTCCGCTTGTACTTCAATGTGTTTCTTCTTGTTCCACTCCTCAGCCACGTATACTTATTGAGCAATCTGTGTGGCAGATGAAGAATTTTTTGTTAGTTGTGAGCACAGAAAGAAGTTAAGAGGGTGGGTCAATTCTCACCATGGCTAAAGCGCCTGTTGGCTGAAGCGCCTGTAGGACTCCATGTCCTTTGGGAGGAGCAGAGGTTGCTCTAGTGCCTCTGCGATATGGCCAGCCTTTCCTCTAGCATAATTTCTGAGGGAGGCATCATATGGGATGGCTGCACCATCCAATATTAACTTCGGGGACCATACCCGAGTTCCTCGCCGTACGTTTGCGACCAAAGGGTCTTTCCTACTCTCAGTAGACGAAGCCCTTCTGCTTCTAGTGTCGTGGGCCATTTTCTGTTGCTTAGGCCCCTTCGGAGGTGCCACCTCTTTCTCTTCAGTCTCAACTACAACCCTCTTCTTTTTTAGATCCGGTAGTGGCTTTAGGCCAAGATCAGAGGGAGCTTGAGGAGGGGGAGGAGGAGGGGGAAGAGTGACCGTGGGTTGGGATGTACCAGCACCTTTGGCCGCGGCCTTCGGCCTTCTATTCTTCATCAGATCTGTCAGACTCTGCATGTCTTCTTCAGAAGAGTCGTCAAGCACGTCTATCCTCTGTGGGAGAACAGCGAATTGCCTATCAATCCCCTCGTCGACGTCTAAAATTTAAACCTCTTCTGAAGCTTCCCCTTCGAATCTGAACTAGTCAATATGCTCGTCAAGTGAAGGGATTGAAGAAGCACTCTCTCTCCCTCTGCTGCCAGCTGAAGAGGAACCTGCTGAACAGGCTAGACGAGCAACGAAATGCCTTGTGGGTTTGGGTGTGGCACAGGGGCGAGGTCAAAGGGAGCCAAAAAATCCTTCCGAGCAACGTCGATGCGGTTAATGCGGCGGTCTCCGAGTGTTATCGCGTTGCCGATTGGCTGAAAATCTTTTGACTTTGGGGTATAGCCGAGGATAAGATGCATGGCCCTCAGCTACCCGTCTTTGCTTGCGAAGATCTCTAACCGAAGAAGGAAATTGAGTGCTGCGGTGTTTGTAAGGCTCAACCGAAGAGCAACGTGATCCCTATCTGTAAACATCAAAATGAAACTGTCAGAAAACTTAAAACGTGATAGAGAAGGCCGAATCATTGAAAGCAAAAACCCTTAGTCTATTGTTAAGAAACCTAAGTATGGGATATCCCACCTGGCTCTCCTGACTGGGTAGGACAATGAAGCCCGACATGCCACGCGCTCGAGACGATAAGATAGTCGTCTTTTATCCCTTTGTTAGATTTGGGAAGACAAGAGAAGAGCCTAACAATATCGGATCGGGATCTAAGATAGTATCCCGACCCTTGTTTGGTACAACACTCGTACATGTGTACCACATCAAGCCAGGTGAGCCCCAACCCTAGATGTTGGTTCAGGTCGTCGACTGCTCCTAAAATTCTAAACACGTTAGGTGCACACTACTCAGGGCAAAGTCGATGGTTTCGGAGATAGTCTCTGGTGACGTGACCCATGGGGATGGTCATTCCTCCTTCTAGGAAGGCGATAATGGGGATTACAACTTCGCCCACTTCTCGGTTTGTTAGTAACTCTTCCGTAGAGAAATATCTCAAGCCTACATCCTGGGGGATGTGATATGTCGCCCTAAACTTCTCCATCTGGGAAGGACTATTCTCCAGATATTTAAACCTACCCATTTTCAGTTAAGATAGAGGGGAACGGTGCAAAACATTGATTGGGGAGCGACTATCCAAAGGCCGAAGAGGCAAACTAAAAAGAATATGAAAGTCTCAAGTGAGGAACTTACGCGGAATCAAATTGAAGAATGACCTTTAGGTTCGTAGAAAGATCGTAGCTGATTCTGGGGTAAGTTGGAGTTGATGACAGGAGGGGCTTTGTGAGCGTGAATGCTTGAGTTCACTAAGAAGTCTGGAATTTGCAAAGTAAAGGGGAAAATAACCCCCTCTGGGGCTTTATATAGGGGCAGGCAAAATTGTGGGATTTATCCAGCCCAAATTTTGAGAAAAATCACATCCGTTGGATCAGTAGCTTACCGTTGGATTCCATAGACAAGACGCCGCTTGGAGCAATTAATGGCGCCTTGGAAACGGTACGACAACAGCGGCAATAATAAAGCGCCTAAATTTATGCGCATACACGTGTGGATTCAGAGATTCAATGATTTCAAAGCTTTTATTTCGCGAAAGATCAAAATCCCATTTTTTCTCTTCGGATGCAAGGGAAAAATTAGAATTTTGAGGGGCTATTGTGGGTGTGAAAGCCCAACGCTACGTATTGGGCCTGGGGCCCAATTTGAATATCACTGTTTGTCCGAAGAGGTAAAAGGGATCAGGGCTGAGTCCGTTTGGTGGAAATACACTTGAAAAGGAATGATGGATGTGTCCGAAGACAATTCTGTTGGTTCGAAGAGGTTCCCCTCATCGGATCATTAGAGAACTCGATCAAGCAAATATACTGAAGACTTGAGCGACCTTCCCAGCTGATTCCACAGTAAAGAGCGAACTCTGGGCATGCCTAAGGATGAGAAGAACGTAAAATATCTTAAAGGAAAAGCTGCCACCACCGCATTTAATGCACTGCAGCAACTTTTCTGGCCGCATTTATGTGGAGAAGACATCTGAACAGTTCAACCTCAGCTACTACTACTCACAGCAGACTAAAGTAAAGGCATGATGTGACATGCACTCAAGTGAATGCTTGGATGAAGAACAAGTGTACGGTGAAGATGAGGAAGGAGGAGGATATATAAAGGAAGTAGGTCTCTGAAATATAGGGGAGAGAAAAATTGTATTCATTTGGTCCAAAAACATTAAGCCTCTTCGAATTCAAGAGGATTCTTACTGAATACTCGTCTGAACACTGTTTTATTCTTACTTGCCTATCTGAATCGTTGCTAAATCCATATCCAGCCTAGCTGTTTAACCCATTCTCTACAAATTTATTGTTCGGGGTTCATTGAGCTCACAGTCTGCAAAGTTTGTGCTTGGCCCATCAAATCTAGACCCTACAGATGTATTTAAAATTAAGAAAAAATTTTGTTATAAAAATATAAATAATTAGTCAAATTAATTTTTTTAATTAAACGTAATTAATCACATATTATAATTCTTACTTAAATTTAATATTACTTATGATAATTTTTTTATTATTTTTAATAAGATAGAACGTGTGGTAATTTTTATTAAGTATATGTGATTGTTTTTTTTTTTTTTTAATTTTATAGTTCATTAATATTAGATACTTAGTATTTTGCACTCATTAACTTACTTGGCACAAAGATTAAAAATTTAAGTGGATAGTTATGGTGTAGTCCCCACAAAATTTAGACACATAGTGCAAAATTAGATTCTAATTTCAAATTTTAATTGAACTTTTTCTGAGCTTTACCTATTAATATATATATAGATATAAACTAACTCGTAACCGCATGCATATGCATGGATAAATTTTGAAGATCTACATTAAGATATATAGTATAATTCTTACATATATAATTTAAATATTATTAATATTCATTCTTATATTTTTTTTTTAACTTTTTAAAAAGTCTTGTAAGAATATTATTATGTAGAAAATGTAAATTTTCCATTTTTATGTTCATTAATTCTATACTCTTTAGTTTTTGTATACAATAACTCACTTGAATGTATATTTATGAAGTGATCTCACATATGATTCCAAAATTAAAAAATAAAACTCTTTCTAAAAATAAATAATTTAGGACACATGATGCAAAATTGGACTTCAATTGTAGAATCTAGTTGAATTTTTTCTAAATTTTTCCTATATATATATATATAATTTCAATCTATGTTGTGCACTTTATGATGATTACTTTTTATTATCAAATCAAAGCACTAATTAATTTTTTATGTATGAGGCAAGATTTGAACCTTAGATCTCTTGCTTGATGACAAAAGATGTTATTAGTTGAGCTAATTATAATCCACAAACATAATTTATTAATGACTAACTGTTTCAGAGTGAGGAAATGATAAAAACTTCTTCTTCTTTTTTGGAAGCTTTTAGGTTGAGTTTGACATTTCATAACTTCCGGTAGTTTACTTGTTAAAGACGAGATAAAAAGATGGAAGTTAGCTCATTTAAAAATAAAAATAAAATGTTACATATTTGGTAAACACTAAAAAGTGAGAGAAAAAAAAAAAAAAAAAAAAAGAACTAAAAGATTCTAGCCAAACGGATACTTAGTTTGCCAATTTACAGTCTACCGAGCCATGCATTCATCAACGTCTTCTCCTTCAAAAATTTTAAGACCACAAAAAAAAAAAAAAAAAAAAAAAAAAAAAAAAAAAAAAAAATTCACAACTGCCAATGTTGTTGACTGTGAGTGATAGAAAAAAAAAATAGTAAATCCATATAAAAGTAACAAATAGCCAATCACATTCTACAACGTAAGATTGTAGAATGTGATAGGCTATTTTACTTTCCCTTCTCGATTGTGTCTCACATGAGTCATGCTATGTCCCATTAAAAAATAATTATTTTGTTTGTTGGATACTCCATGAACACATGCACACAGCAATTCTTTCAATTCAGCAATATATATATATATTCCATAAATCAGCATCCTTGCAAACCTTAACATAAATTGAAGTAAACCTTGATTTCTTGCTGCAACAAAATCACAAAGCACTGATGGGATAAATGTCGTGGGAGGCGGTCATGTGAATGGATTATAATATTGCTACATGCTATATGGATATATACATCTTTCCCAATTCTCCACAGCTCTTGCTATCATTGATGTTTCTAATTTATTCAAAACTATTAGCGCCATTCAATATGCATTTCAACTGATATTTTATCTAAGAACCTACCTCTTGTTTCAGGAGATACATCATGCTGGTTACGAGATGATCAATTTAGCCGTCAAGCACTTGCAGGCATAAACCCTTTAAGCATAGAAAGGATTAAGGTAATTACAACTACAACATAATATCACTTTTTTTTAAAAGGAAAAAAGTACAGGTTTTTGTCATTGAAAATATTAACTTTCTCCTGAATAAATACAAATGATAAACCATAAACACAACCAAACAAGTGAATTCCTATAAATAAATAAATAAAACTATCAAGTGAATGATTATTATTATTATTATTATTAAAAATCATGTTTCTTTGAATAGGAGTTTCCACCTGTAAGCAAATTGGATCTCTCTATCTACGGCCCACAAGAATCAGCACTCAAAGAAGAACATATTAAAGGCCACCTAGATGGGATGTCTGTGCAACAAGTAATGAAGCTACTGAATCAAATATAATTTACTTTAAACCTACATAACCCTTCTAAAGAAGAGCCCTTTAAACACACCCCAAGTTAGTAATGAGAAGTTTATATATTTTCATATCTAATTAATTTCTTTTTCATATATTTCTCAGGCAATAGAAGAGAATAAGTTGTTTATACTAGACTATCATGACATTTACCTCCCATTTCTCAACCAAATAAATAGTCTTGAAGACCGAAAAGCCTATGCAACTCGAACAATCTTCTTGTTGACCCCAATGGAAACATTGAAGCCCATTGCCATTGAGCTCAGTCTTCCACCAGTGGATCCAAATTCCCCTTCAAATCAAGTTCTCACCGTACCCCACCTATTGATGCTACCACAAACTGGCTTTGGCAGCTTGGTAAAGCCCATGTTTGCTCCAACGACTCTGGCGTTCATCAACTTGTTCATCATTGGTATGCTAAAACTGTCCCCCTATTTTGTGTATATGAGACAAAATCAAATTTAGTCCTAGTCCAAGATTTATCCTAAAACCCTAAATTGACTAGAGTTGGCTCCAATAAGCCTTCAACTTTAGACAACCATATATTGGGCTTCGATTTTATTAAGATGTAAAAAAAATTGATTGAACAGGTTGCGCACCCATGCATGCATGGAACCGTTTATAATAGCTGCTCACCGGCAATTGAGTGCAATGCACCCCATATACAAATTCTTGGATCCTCACATGCGATACACATTGAAGATAAATGCATTGGCCCGTGAAACTCTCATCAATTCTGGAGGGATCATTGAGACTGAATTCACACCCGGCAAATACTGCATGCAGATTAGTTGTGCTGCCTACAGGGATTGGTGGCGGTTTGACCTAGAGGGCCTTCCCGCAGATCTCGTTAGAAGGTTTGGGAAAAAAAATGCTTTTAACTCCTTTAGCTATATAATTTAATCTTCTCACCAAAGAGGATGGCCAAAAGAATTTGACTATACTTACATTTCAATGTAGAGGAGTAGCAATACCAGACCCAACTCAAGCTCATGGGATAAGACTACTAATTGAAGACTATCCTTATGCAACCGATGGACTCCTCATATGGTCTGCCATTCAGAAATTGGTTCAGAGTTATGTGAACTACTACTACCAAGACGCAAGTGCAGTCTGTTCTGATACAGAACTCCAAGCTTGGTATGATGAGTCCATCAATGTAGGCCATGCTGATCTGAGACATGCTAGTTGGTGGCCCAAACTCTCTTCTCCTGATGATCTTATCTCCATACTCACCACCATAATCTGGCTTGCATCAGCTCAACATGCCGCATTGAACTTCGGGCAGTACCCTTATGGTGGTCATGTGCCAACCCGGCCACCACTAATGCGACAACTAATACCAAAGGAAAATGATCCTGGGTACATGAACTTTGTCAAGGATCCACAGGGATACTTTTTATCATCACTGCCAAGTTGGAGTCAAATAACAAAATATATGGCTGTGATTGATATAATTTCCTCACACTCGCCTGACGAAGAATACCTTGGAGTGAGAAAAGATTTGTCAACCTGGTCGGGAGACCCTAAGATCGTCGAGGCATTCTACAATTTTTCAATGGAGATAAAAAGCATTGAAAAGGAGATTGAGAAGAGAAACTCGGATATAAGCCTTAGGAACAGATGTGGGGTAGGGATTTCGCCATATGAGCTACTCATACCAAGCTCAGGACCTGGGGTTACCTGTAGAGGAGTGCCCAATAGTATAACAGTGTGAGAAATAAACTAATGGATGAACAATTCTCCAGATTATTTCAACTATCTAATAACAATTATTCACCAATGTAGCTACTAAAGCTATACATCCATAAAAACATTGCTGGTAATACAAGGCCTCAATAGCATCTTCTCAACTCAAAAATGAAACTGATGCTCCATTTGTTTTGACATAAAATATTTTCATAGTTTACATAGTTTGTTTTGGAGTAAAATATTAGGTTAAAAGTAAAATGTTTTCAGTCAACTAATACAACCAAGATTATTTTGTATAAAACATTTTACACTAAAAATATTGGTAAAACATTTTACATTTTGTGTACTCTCTCAGTCCCGATACTTTGCCTCTTCACATACTCTACCCCTCTTTCTCACTCTCACACTCTCTCAATATTCTCTCCAAAACTCAGCCTACCATGGTCCTTCTCTCACACCCATCACTTGCTCCACTTTAGGCACCACCCATCACCAACTCCTCCCTTTGTCAGCGCCACCCGTTACTAGCTCCACTATCACTAGCTCCACCTGAGGTTTTTTTTTTTTTTTTTTTGTTATCATCCATCGCCGTCATCAACTCCACCGTTTCTTGGCCACCTCAACTATCTAATGGAAAAATGCATGTATGCACAACGGAAAATAAACGGATCTACTTAATTTGAAATTGATAACATGCACTATGTAAATTTCAGAATACAAGAACAAGAGAGTGTACCTTGGTGTGTTGAATTTCAAAACAAAGATTGTAAGCACTTGGGAATACTTTTAATCTTCACTCTAATTCCACTAACGCCCAAGATGTGTGGTCTCTCAATCAGTTATATGAAATGTTCAAGAGAGAAATTAGAGAGTGTCCAACACTCACATACACCATTTCATGCAAGTTGTTTATCATATAAAATTTGTATGTTTCTCTTCTTATAATTGATTATCTAATTGGGCTAATCTTTTGAGCTTTTCCAATTGGGCTCTAGTATGTGGCTTGGAGTGAGACCAAAAGAGACCAATAAGACACTAGCTCCAATGGGCTTTGGGCTTTTCTATCAACTCTTAACAAGTCCAAAGTTACCATTAACTATATTAATATCACTATATAAATATAGTTGCACTCTAGGCCTTATTTACAAATTATATCCCAAGACTTATTGTACATGCAACCCTTTCATAAAATATTCGTAGTAATACAAAGTCATAAATATAGACTGCCACTTTGTAGATTACTACATCTTAATCCTTGAGTACCCAGTTTAATCCTTTTAAGTTATTCATCATATATTTATGAAATCCAATTTCATAAATATATATACTTTAGTAACTACTTACTAAAGTGGTTAGGCCTAACACTCTGAATAACCGTACCCATTAAACTTATCTTAAGATAATATTTTATATCTCTGTTAAGAGACTATGAATTTCATCTTGAGAATATATGTTCCATCAATACTAAATGTGGCTGCCCAACATACTGAGGTTTTGATCGTTATTTTAGATCTCACTCCTAATATATCAAAGCAACCTACACTTCATGATCAGGTCCATTATTCTCTCAGGATTAAAAGTTCATGCAAATATAAGTCGTGAGATTTATTATTCATTTGACAGTCATTAGGAGAATAATAAATCTCACAGCGGTCCAGTTCAATATGTCTTAACTCTTAAAACATATCAACATATCAACTAGAAGTCTCCACTTCCATGATCAAGACAAATCATCGTAATTGATATGTTATAATCTTCGCAGATGAAATGCCCAATTTCATCACCGACTACGAACTATAATTCTGAGTTTACAAAGAACTTGTGATTTATATCTTCTGTGATTTTTCACATAAATCACATACTATGCATCTCATGGACTATATGATAATGTCCGAACATTCATGTTACCATTATTTCAGATAATAATAAAATAATTTTATTAAACATGATATTAAGTCATACATAATGTCATACACAATGTCACACTTAATATCATACGTAGCATCATACAATAGAATTTAAGGGTACTAATCCTAACAATCTCCCACTTGCCCTAAAGATTATTGTGCACTAATCTAACTCCCATTCCCTCCAAATGCGACTCGAAAGTCCTTTGAGGCAAGACTTTAGTAAATGGATCTGCTAGATTATTTGCACTTTCAATCTTTGCTACCACCACATCTCCACGAGCAACAATATCTCGAATGATATGGTACTTCCTCTGAATGTGCTTTCCTTTCTTATGATTTCTTGGATCTTTAGATTAAGCAACTGCTCCACTATTGTCACAAAACAGTGTGATTGGAACTTGCTCCATTCTCATTACACCAATGTCAGAAAGGAATTTCTTGAGCCATACAGCTTCCTTTGCTGCATCACAAGCAGCAACGTACTCAGCTTCCATAGTAAAGTCTGCAATACAAGATTGCTTAATACTCTGCCAACTAATGGCTCCACCTCCCAAGATAAAAACACATCCTAAAGTGGATTTTCTAAAATCTAGATCCGATTGAAAATTTGAATCTGTATAGCCAATATGTATCAAATGCTTACTTCGGTAAACAAAAATATAATCTCTCATTCTCTATAAATACTTGAGAGTATGCTTTACAGCTTGCCAATGTTTTGGTCCTGGATTTGATTGATATCGACTGACCATACCAACTAAATAACAGATATCTGGTCTAGTACAAAGCATGGCATACATGAAACTTCCTACTGCAGAAGCATAAGGAACTTGTCTCATTATATCTTCTTCCTCTTGAGTCTTAGGCCTTTGGTCATCAAACAAAAGAACTCCATGTCTGAAAGGAAGCAATCATTTCTTAGAGTTTTGCATGCTAAACTGTTCTAGAACCTTATCTATATATCCAGTTTGTGATAAGCCTAACATCTTATTCTTGCGATCTCACCAAAGCTTGAACCCTAGAATAAAGTTAGCCTTACCCAAGTCCTTCATATCAAATTGGCTTAACAACCAAACCTTTGCTGATGACATTACCGCTATATCATTTCCAATTAGTAGAATATCATCAACATAGAGCACTAAGAACATTACTACTTTATCTCGATGTCTTTTGTACACACATGTTTCATCAAGATTTTGTTCAAAACCAAATGACTTGATTGCTTGATCAAATCTAATGTTCCATGACCTAGATGCTTGCTTAAGTTCATAAATGGACATTTTCAACTTGCATATCATATGCTCTTGGTTCTTTGCTATGAAACCTTTCGGTTACATCATATAGATTTCCTCTTCAAGATTGTCAATAAGAAATGCATCTAAACATCCATTTGCCAAATCTCATAATCAAAATGAGCAGCAATGGATAAGAGAATTCTGATAGATTTAAGTATTACTACTGGACAAAAGGTTTCATCATAATCAATACCTTCTTTTTGTGTATACCCTTTCGCCACTAGCCTTACTCTAAAGGTTTCAACCTTTCCACCTATCCCTCTCTTTCTCTTATAAACCCATTTGCAACCAACATGTTTAATGCCGTTAGGCGCCTTTACTAGATCCCAAACTTGATTGGAATACATGGAATCTAATTCAGATTTCATAGCTTGGACCCAATAATGTGCATCTATATCATTCATTTCCTCTTCATAAGTGTAGGGATTCGATTCAGCATCTTTTGAGATAGCTTCATAAGTTTCTCCTAAACCTATGAATCTTATAGGAGGCCGAACAATTTTCCCACTACGATGAGGCACCTGTGTACTAAACATGTCATGAGTAGTATCTTGTGGTGTATCTAATACAACCACATCATCCCTAATTTCATCCATTGGTTGTTCATTTATAGATTCATTCATTTCAGCCAACAAAACTGTACTTCTAGGAGTAAAACTATTCATATTGTCATTTTCTAAGAATTTAGCATTTGTACTTGTAAGGTTGAATTTAATCAACCATCTTGTTGGTTTTATTCCGTGCCAAATTTGCTTGTATTTTAGCAATTAATAACCCTATATTTAGGTGTGATTCTTGTAAGGGTAGTATATGAGAAAATGTGAAGAAATGCTCAAGATTGTGCAAAGATGCAGAGTTTCACAACTAGGACTCGCAGGTGACTCGCGACTGGGAGCCGCCAACTGCAGGCACGTGAGAAGCACACGGGGGAGGTGAAGGGTCACGCCAGCTGTCTCACTACAGGACAAAAGTTCCAGGCTGGCCAGGCCATTAACTCGCAGCCAGAACTCGCGACTCAGACCAATCGCGAGGCCAAGCTGCCAAACCACCCTATTTGAAAAAAATTGTCTCTTCGTATTCCAAACACTCACCACTATATATAGACTCTTATACCCACCAAATGTAGAGAGTTTCCAGAGAAAATTTTATGAGAGAAACCCTAAAGAAAAACAAGATTGATTCATCCACAATCTTTACCTTAAAGACTCTTCAAATTCCTCTACTCTTTTCCTCTCCATTGTTAAATCCTTAAGAGGTCTTTAGCCAAATCCTTTTCTCACTATACCCATATCCGTGAGAAGGTTTATTTGGTGCTTTGGGAAGCAGTTAGGAAGGAACCAATTCACATTAGTTGATGCTATGATTTAGTAGCGGAATCCCGTAAGCTAAAGAAGAAATAGGTTCGGCACAACCTCGTTGGAGCAAGAAGCTTGGAGGGCTTAGGTACCTGGGTAGATTAGGCTTGGAGGGTCTATTACTTTTCATGTATCCCAACTACATTCTTTAGTGGATTATTTACCGCTTGGAGGGCGACAGAGAGGTTTTACGCTGAGGGCTTCGGTTTCCTCTTCAATAACACATCGTGTGTTGTCCGTGTGTTTGCATCTTTCTTCCCTTTATCTTTGCCTTATATTTACTGCTGTGAATGTGTTTATATTTGGCTTAGATTGTTTATTAATTCTGTGTTTGGCTTATGTTCATGTTCCGCACATTAACTGTTTGATAATAAGCTTGAATTGATAATTTGTAATTTAGGGTCTGAACGTTTAAGGATGTTTCATACCCATTTTGAACATTCAGTACTAACAAAAACTTTGTTATCTTTACGACTATAGAATAAATAACTCCTAGTTTCTTTTGGATAACCTACAAGTAAACATATTTCTAATTTTGGTTTCAATTTATCAGGCTTCCCTTTTAACACATGTGCAAGACAACCCCAAATATGGAGATATTTCATACTAGGCTTACGCCTACTCCACAACTCCATGGGTGTTTTGGGAACAAATTTTAATGGAACTAAATTTAAAAGATGCATTGTTGTATTTAAGACATAACCCCAAAAAGAAATATGTAGAGTTGAATAACTCATCATAGACCTAACCATTTCTAAAAGAGTCCTATTCCTTCTTTCTGCTACACCATTCTGTTGGGGAGTTCCAGGTGCAGCCAATTGGGATACAATCCCATTTTGAGTTAAGTAATCCTTGAAATCTCTAAGAAGGTATTCACCACCACGATCAGATCGAATGGCTTTTATGTGTTTACCTAATTGATTCTCAATTTCAGCCCTAAACTCTTTGAACTTTTCAAAGGCTTCGGATTTCCGTGTCATTAGGTACACATAACCATATCTTGAGTAATCATCGGTAAAAGTAATGAAATACTCATAACCTCCTTTTACTTGGGTTGACATAAGACCACATACATCATAATGCACTAAACTCTTTGAACTTTTCAAAGGCTTCAGATTTCCGTTTCATTAGGTACACATAACCATATCTTGAGTAATCATCGGTAAAAGTGATAAAATACTCATAACCTCCTTTTGCTTGGGTTGACATAGGACCACATACATCAGAATGCACTAGCTCTAGCAAATCTTGGGCTCTTCTACCTTTTGCATTAAAAGGTCATTTAGTCATTTTACCTTCCAAACAAGATTCACAAACTGGAAATTCATCAAAGTCCATGGGCTCTAAGAGTCCATCTTTGATCAGTCTTTGAATCCTATTTGAATTAATATGACCCAAACGCAAGTGCCAAAGATATGCATCACTAGTAGAAGGAAACTTTCTCTTTATTGATTTCACATGAGAGTTATTATCTAATTCAGAATTATAAAATTCATGTTTATCAGGAATTAAAATATAAAGACCATCCACAATATTGCCAGAACAGATAAACACTTTATCCTTCTTTATTACAACATTGTCTTTTAGGATAACACAATATCCATGTTTACATAAGTAAGTAGCAGAAATTAAATTCCTATGAACATTAGGTACATACAAACAGTCTTCCAATATTAGAACTTTAGATTCAAAACATAAATTATAAACACCAACAGCTATAACTGGAATCCTGCTCCAATCAGCCAAAGTAAGAAACAACTCCCCTTCTTTAAGTTTTCTGGTCTCTTGGAACCCCTGCAAGGAATTACAAATATGATTAGTACAACCTGAATCCACACACCAGGAATCCATGGGATTCTGTACCAAACGTATTTCAAGAAGGAATGTATTATTCATACCTTTATTCTTGGCAGCCTTAAATATTGGACAATTCCTCTTCCAATGTCCTTTCTCACCACAATGGAAACACTTTCCTTTGATCTTCTTTCCTTTATCAGCAACCCCTAAGGCAATTTGTTTACCCTCTTGCTTGGTGAAGTCCTTCTTCTTCTTTTTCTTACCCTTGCCTTTCGACTTAGGTTGAGAAGTAGAAGCTTCACCAATATTGGCTTCAACATTGGAAGTACCAAGGATGCCTTTCACCGCTACCAACTCATTCATTAATTCAAACAATGTATAAATCTTTTTGTTCATGTTATAGTTAAGTTTGAATTCCTTGAATGATTCTGGTAGTGACTAGAGTATCATATCCACTTGGGATTCGCCATCAATATTGGCACCTAAAACTTCCAATGTATTCAAATTAGAGATCATTGTAAGACAATGCTCTCTTACTGAACTGCCTTCAGCTATTTTGGCATTATAAATTTGCCTCATGGTCTCTTACCTTGCAGAACGACCTTACTCACCAAACATCTCCTTTAGATTTAGCATGATGTCTGAAGCTAGTTCTACATCCTGCATTTGATGTTGTAGAACATTTGAAATAGATGCTAGGATGTAGCACTTGGCCATCTCATTAGATTTCTGCCAACGATCATATTGTTGTTTTTCCTCAAGAGGAGCATCTAATTAAGGAAAGCTAGGACATGGTTTAGTAAGCACATATTTGTGCTCTTCAGCAGTAAAAACAATGTCCAAAGTTCTTTTCCAGTCAACATAGTTAGATCTAGTCAGTTTGTTTTGATTAAGAATAGTTACAAGTGGGCTAAATGATGCCATGTTCAAATCTGAAAACAATAAACATGAATATAATAAGTAAACTGGACATTATCTATTTAGCATATAAACATATAATATAGAACCTTAATAAAACCATAATATAATATATGCAACGACAACCCAAACCCACAATTAATATTCCTTGGAAGCGAGGTCATACCAATCAATATGATTAGGCAAGAACTATTCTAATTATTAATGCTATCATAGTAACTCTTAACAAACAAAAATAATTTGCCGCTTTTCCTTCAGCCTCTAAGTAATAATGACATAGCTCCGAAGGGAGGTTAACATTACACTTAGTCTAGTGTACACCATTGCCTAGAATCAATGTGAATTACCAAGTAACTCCACGGAAGCATGGTCGTTCTCAATGTAAAACACACTTCATCCATCATTAAGAAATTTAACCTGTAGTACCATGAATTAAACACCCTCCAAAAGGAGCAAGGCATATACGCCAAGGCAAGATGCTTAATCACACTACTATAAACCGACAATGAAGGCCGTGAGATCCAACCCTTGTATCTCTCTCCCACTAGATGTTTTAAAATAAAGGTTTTTAATTATTAATCATGCATAATCTAATTACACATAGCCTTGCTCTTTATACATGTGAAAACACTTAGAAAAAATTCTAATATTCTTTCTTTCGATCGATCGAATGTGCCCCTCGATCGATCGAAAAAATTAAAAAATTCAAACTTGACCACCTGACTTGTTCGATCGATTCTCGATTGCCTCTCGATCGATCGAAAAACAAATTCGATTGATCGACTAGCAATCGAAAATCAATCTATTTAAAAGGTCTGATCACTGTTTCACTCGATCGATCGAAAGTAATTTTCGATCGATCGAAACTCGTGAAACTCGAATTTCCAGAAATTTTCTAAGGCAATTTTCTATGGTTTTTCTTGAACAAACAACATACAAACATGATAGTCAAAGAATGATATCAAAACTGAATTTCATTGATGCTATATCCTAAAAGATCAATTTAACATACTTAAATTCAAATTTAAACAACATTATAACATCAATATCAGTTTTTTATCAAATCATAGTTTCAACAACAATGTAGAAAATTAAATGTGTAATCTTCTAACAACATGAAACTATAACCTCTAATTCCAAAATTCACAAAACATGTTATACAATTCAAAATTGAAAACCACTCTGATACCATTTGATGGAAAAATGCATGTATGCGCAGCGGAAAATAAACGAATCTACTTCATTCGAAATTGATAACATGCACTATGTAAATTTCAGAATACAAGAACAAGAAAGTGTACCTTGGTGTGTTGAATTTCAAAACAAAGATTGTAAGCACTTGGGAATACTTTTAATCTTCACTCCAATTCCACTAACGCCCAAGATGTGTGGTCTCTCAATCAGTTATATGAAATGCTTAAGAGAGAAATTAGAAAGTGTCTAACACTCACATACACCATTTGATGCAAGTTGTTCATCATATAAAATCTGTTTGTTTCTCTCCTTATAACTGATTATCTAATTGGGCTAACCTTTTAGGCTTTTCCAATTGGGCTCTAGTATGTGGCTTGGAGTGGGGACCAAAAGGGACCAATTAGACAATAGCTCCAATGGGCCTTGGGCTTTTCTGTCAACTCTTGACAAGTCCAAAGTTACCATTAACTATATTTAATACCACTATATAAATATAGTTGCACTTTAGGCCTTATCTATAAATTATATCCCAAGACTTTATTGTTCATGCAACCCCTTCATAAAATATTCGTAGTAACACAAAGTCATAAATGTAGACTGCCACTTTATAGATTACTACATCTTAATCCTTGAGTACTCGTTTAATCATTTTAAGTTATTCATCATATATTTATAAAATCTAATTTCATAAATATATATACTTTAATAAATACTTACTAAAGTGGTTAGGCCTAACACTCTGAATAACCGTACCCATTAAACTTATCTCAATGGAATATTTTATATCTCTGTTAAGAGATTATGAATTCCATCTTGAGAATATATATTCCATCAATACTAAATGTGGCTGCCCAACATACTGAGATTTTGACCGTTACTTTAGATTTCACTCCTGATATATCAAAGCAACCTACATTTCATGATCAAGTCCATTATTCTCTCAGGATTAAGAGTTCATGCAAATATAAGTCATGAGATTTATTATTCATTTGACAGTCATTAGAAGAATAATAAATCTCACAGTAGTCCAGTTCAATATGTCTTAACTCTTAAAACATATCAACATATCAATTAGAAGTCTCTACTTCCATGATCAAGACAAATCATTGTAATTGATATGTTATAGTCTTCATAGATGAAATGCCCAATTTCATCATCAACTACGAACTATAATTCTGAGTTTACAAAGAACTTATAATTTATATCTTCTGTGACTTTTCATATAAATCACATACTATGCATCTCATGGACTATATGATAATGTCCGAATATTCATGTTACCATTATTTCATATAATAATAAAACAACTTTATTATACACAATATTAAGTCATACATAATGTCATACACAATGTCACACTTAATATCATACATAGCATCATACAATAGGATTTAAGGGCACTAATCCTAACACTATCATCGGCTCATCCACAAGTTTTTAGTTCTGATTTTTTTTTCCCTTTACTGCCTAGTGGGTTTACCGATCTGTGGGGCTTTGGATAGTTTATGGGTCAAGGGTGGCTGCTTTTGTGGGTTATGGTGGATGGTTGGGATGGATTGTGGGTCGTGGTGGCTAGGCTGTGGTTATGGTGGGTAGCTGAAATGGCTCATAGGTTGTTGTTGTAGTGGTTGTGTTGTGGTTGCGGTGGGTAGCTAAAATGGTTTGTGAGTTGTTGTGGTGGATGTGTTGTTGGTTATGGTAGTGGCTAGGTTGTGGCTTGCAGTGTGTAGCTGATATGGTTTAGGGGTTGTTATGGTGGTGATTGTGTTGTGGTGGTGGCTATGTTGTGGATTGTGGTGGTTAGTTGGCTAGCTTTTTTATTCTTTTGCTCTCCAATCTAGATTTGAGTGGTCAGTGGAGTGATGGTGGTTGGGTTTATGCCAATATGGTGGTGGTTTGGGTGGTCATAAATTGGTGGTGGATTGGTTTTTGCTTATTTGGTAGTGGTTGCTTGGATTTGATGGGCTGTGAGATTAGGAAAAAAATTTTCATTTTACCATGAAACAAACACTTGAAAATGATTTCTTGCCATTTTCATGTAAGCATCCAAACATTGTAAAACGAAAATATTTTCAATAAAATATTTTACATTCGAAAATATTTTATTTCGAAACAAATGGAGCATGAATCACTCATATTTGATAAAAATAAATTTTAAAGCGCACAATAATATAATCTAATTTATCAAAGGCGCTACTACAACTTCATTTAATAAAATGATTACCTAATAATATCAACTTGCCAAAATAAATATTAATTCAATACATAACTTAATAAATAATACTAGCCAAATCAAAATTAATTTATAGAGAATCAAATATCATGGTTTATGATAAAATTTAACCAAAAAATTTTGTATTTCCCAAAAGAATGAGTTTTAATTTTCCTTGAATAATGTTGATATTCTACTAGAAGACTAACTTATAAAAACTGAAATTTTAAGTCATTATATAAAAGTGATGATGATCTAATACATTCTTTTTTTTTTTTCTTTTTCTTTTTTTTTGTGTAACTGACTAGGATTTCAATTGAGTTATTAAATTTTTATTATTTCAAAATTTTGGGGGCTTCACTTTTTTTTTATAAAAAAAACTAATTATTAATTCAAATTTTTGGAACTTTCTTTTATTGGGGGCCATTGGCAATGGCTTAAGTGGCCTTGTCCAATGGTCGGTCTTAATTTATGTGGTAAATATTATAGGGTCAACAAAAACTTATATGTTTTCAATTTTATATACGATTGATTTTGTAATTGCATGTTCTAAAAACATTGTGGAAATAAATTTATGGTAAAACTTAAAAGCAATATTTCATGTGTGATTGTTTAGAGATTGGAGATGGACGTTGGTGTTTGCCTACTGGTAAAAGATTAACACCAATAGCCTTATCCAAGCTGAAGCTAAAGCATTGAGATGGTTTGTATGTTTGGCAGTCAACCGTAGAATGTAAGATGTGAAGATAGAAGGGAATTTTCAAATAGACAAAGTTTAGCTACAAAATTTGTTGTAGCCGTAGGCTACAACCTTGCTCAATAAAATAAAAAATTACTATATATTTTGAAATTTAACCGGTGAATTGCAAATTCATTACACTCTCAATACATATGTCAAATTTTGTGTTAATCGAATATTATTTACTATATGATCTATAAGTTTATATTTTATTCATAATTTTAAACTACAAAAACTTGCAATTTAATTATTTTATTGATGATATAGTTATTAATCTTTAATTTTCTTAAAATTTTGCAAGCATGGAGAATATAAGAAAAAGATGTAATCTAATGGTTGATTTGTCAAAATTCACCTCCAATAAAAAGATATTGAGTAAAATTATATGCTTAAATTACAACCACTTTTGTAACTAAATTTTGTTTTTCCCAGATATGTATAAAGATAATTAAGGAAACTCGCCCTGACCACCATGGAAAATCCAAGGCCTATTGGCTGAAATAAAAATTTGGCATGCCATATGCACTGAATTACCTTCAATTTGGCCAATAGAGAAGCCAATCTCGCAGCTCACTCTCTTGCGTCCACGTAGAACGACTTTGTAGTTTGTATGCAATTTTGATTCTTTTGCTGATGTAATCTGTAAAAATGCTATGGGTTTAGACTTCAACCCAGTTGTAAACTTGTAATCCTTTTTTTTTTTTTCAATAATACATTTTCATTAAAAAAAAAAATTGGAAGGGTCATTTTTTTATATATTGGCATATCTGAGATCAAAACGCATTTTATATATAATTGAGTCTTAGTTTTTAGTGTGTTCAAGAAGATCTTGGTTGAATAAACAAGTGGTATTATTAAAGACACAAGACTGTTCAAGAAACTATTCAAGAAAAGTTGAATTTGCAAGTCTTTATACCTATCAACTTATCGAGAATAAATAAATTTCAGTAACTGGCTCGACACCTTTTGATCTATCAAGTATCAGGAAAACTGAACATTAAATTTTATTTTCAACCCATGATAACTTAGCCTTCTATGAATTTGTGCAATAAGGTTTCAAAGCATATAAAAACATATTTTATAGTCGTCATCACATACACAAAGAAACACACGCATAATAGGAAGTTGCTGCAACATTTGTGCACTAGGATTTTGTACCAAGCTGCTGTAGGTTCATCCAAACGTAGATTAAAGAACTCTGCAAATCTACACTAATAAATAAATAAATTATTTTTGTGGAGTTAGTCACAAATAGGAGATTTGTATGGAAGAGAAGTCTATAATAAAAAGTAGTCTAATTAGGGATTGGAGCTGAGCTTTCTTATAGATTAGTAGGTTCTACTATAGGTAAGTACATTGTGCTGTAATTGAATTTGCATGTAATTTGATCTAATTAATCTTTTTTTTTTTTTTTTTTGAGAAACAAATACACACTCATAAGGGAGAGGGAAATGGGTACTAACACAAAGGCACATTACAACTCCACTCAAAAGTCATGGTAACTTTTAAGTGATGGTGGGACAAGTTATACTACACACAAAACACACTCTCTTAAGCAATGTGGGACAATTACCCATTCTTTTTTCTTTTTTCTTTTTTGAGAAACAAACAAACACACACACACACACATACAAGAGAGAGAGAAAGAGGTTCTTACATAAAGGCACACCACAACTCCACTCTAAAGTCATAGTCACTTAGGTAATTGATTAATTAAAAGGGGTCAATCTATAACCCAATAATAATAATAATAATAATAATAATAATAATAATAATAATAATGCATTTTTTATTGAGAAAAATAATTTATACTATTAATAACAGGATTCCCTGTTTGGGTTTCATTATTTTGCGTACTAAAATATGCTCATACAAATTCTTAAACTCTCTAAAATACCCCTATCTTTTAGTTGAATAATTTTAAATTTAAAAACACAAACTAGTTAAAAGAGTAATTTACTATTTTTTAAAAATTTCCTAAGTTTTAGATTTTCAAATTTTTATCAAGATCCTAAAAATCAGGACACTATTTTTATCTCACTTTTAAACATTATTTCACAAAATCCAAAATAAAAAATAAAAAGAGTTTTATTGCACACGCAAAGCACATGTGATGAGTCTAGTAATAATAAAGTAAAAACATAATGTATGATGAGTATTAAAATTACATGCTCGTCATACTACTGATGAGCATTCAATCTACAAGCTCATTCATATAGATAACGAGCATACACTCCACAGGGTCATCACATGAGGGGACGACCATACAACATTTATGGCACAGTCTTAATGGTTGCGTAACCGATGAGGTCCAATGGTCAAAAAGGCCAACCATGAGCCAGTTAAGCCTCATTTAAACTTAGGCATACGTTACAAAAGACAGCCAAGAGAGCCATTAAAAGGCTACCATCAGTTACCCTCATAATGTGCCTTCCAACAATTGTACTAAGGCTATAAATAAGCCACCAAGCATCAGAAGAAAGGTACACAAATTCAAACCTACAGAATTACATTTTAATTCTCTAAGAGATATTGAGAATTCTACTAACTTAATCATCGGAGAATTGTTGACTAACGCCATTTCGGTGTCTTTCTCTCTCATCATTGCAAGGAACGTTACCTCATCATAAACTCCGACAAGGTTATCAATTAACGACCATTTTTGGCTTCATCAATGTAAATATGAAATTTTATAGGCTTAATTAAAGGAATATTCATTCAAGTAATCACAGTTGTGACAGGGCAAAAATGGATTAACCTCTTTGGCAAATTAATTAAGTCAATTTAACATACGATAGGCGTAGTAACACAAACAAATCACTAAATAACTAAATGTAGCGGAAAATAAGATTGATACGGGTGATTTATTTACGAATGAAAAAAAACCACCGAGGCAAAACCCTACTGGGTGAATTTAAGGTCACCACTCCCGAGAATTCACTATTATCAATCACTAGCAGTTACAAGTATAAGGAATCCCAGTATCCAAAACCAACCTACAATTGAACTCTTACCCCAAAACCCAATTGGACTTATATTGTAGCGGCAATCTGTCCTTTCAATGCACGAATCTCAATACGTGACTAACCAATAATGAACGAGTCCCAGTACATGACTAACACACCAACTTGAGGAAGATGTTGGCTGCAAAGTTCTTCAGTTCATCAACAATGAAGACCAAGAAGCTCCTTGGTCACAAAACCCTTGACGTAAAAACACAGTAGCTTGTACAAAAAATATGATGAACTAGAGCAATTTTTGTTTCCGATCACAGTATGCATGGATTATTCTTTTGCAACACCTTGCATCACTTGTGACAGCTCTTAGAATAATCATTATATATGTCTAGGATTGTGAGAAAAGAAACCTTACACAAATACTCAAGGATATACATGTAATCAGATCTGAAAAACTTGATTTCGTAATTCTCGACAGATACAGCTTCTGTCAAGTTTCTGTCGAGCTTCAACATTAAATCTCGATAGAAATCTTTCTGTTGAGATTGCTGTCGAGGTTTAATGAACAACACTTTCTTGGTCAGACTTGCATGGTTTCAATACTTAACTTAAACACTTGTTTCTTGAAGTACTAAACTCATTCTAGATCTACCCAATTACAAGTAAAGTGCATTTTGTCAAAAGATTAACCAATTACATAAATATGCCCCCAACAAGTTGAAAATATGCGTTGTATCTAGTTCCACACTCAACCGACTAGAATATTGTAAGAGTAATATTTTCACATGTTTGGATAAGGACATGGCTCAAGTTGGTAGTGTACACATTTCCTTGTTTTCTTCATGTAAACAAAGGAGAGTCACTACAAAAAAGATTGCTATTTGCGACAAAACTTTTTCGATGACTACAAAAAGCCGTTGGAAAAACTAGCTTTTTCGACGGCAAGTCGCTTTCGTCGACAATTACTAGTCGAATATTAAAATATTTGTGATGGCAAAATGAGTTCGTCGAAAATACCTATTATTTTTGTCGAAAATATGATTTATTTTGGAGGGAAATGTTCCCGCCTTACTTTTTACGACGGCATAAAAATGTTCATCGCTAATAAAGTATTATTTATGACGACTGAATAAAAACCGTCAGAATTACTAACACTTGTGACGGCTTTTGTACATCAAAAATTAAAAAAAAAAAAAAAAAAATTATAGTGTTATTATTTGCGACAAACATTCTTCCATCGTAAATATGAAAGAGGGTATTATTTACAACGACTGAAGAAAAATCGTCAGAACTATTAACACTTGTAACAACTTTTGTGCGTCGAAAATACAGAAAATATATATTTTTATGGTGTTATTATTTGCAACAAACATTCTTCTATTGTAAATATAAAAGAGGGTATTATTTATGACGACTGAAAAAAAACCGTCGGAACTTTTAACACTTGTGACGGCTTTTGTGCGTCAAAAATACAAAATATATATTTTTTATAGTGTTATTATTTGTGACAAACATTCTTCCATCGTAAATATAAAAGAGGGTATTAGCAATAGCCATGAAGCCATCAAAAATGGTAAAATATTTTGGAGGGAAAATTCCCTCCTTACTTTTCACATTTGTGACGACATTTATCCATCGCAATTATTATTATTATTTTTTTCTAATTGGGTTTGTATTTGAGATGAATATGCTGACCATTGTAAATGGTTAATTTGCTTGAAAAGAAAGAATGCATTAGTGATGGAATTGGATCCCTCCCAATAAATAATATTTGCGATGGACCTAAGCCGTTGACAGTGGTAATTTTTTTTAAGGGGGGGGGGGGGGGGGGGGGGGGAATTCATGCCCATATTTTTCATGTGTTTGATGGTTGTTTTGCTTCACTATATATTGCATTCTTATTTGCGACGGACATTTTGGTCGTCCTTAATAATTAAAATTTTCTTAAGAAAAGAAGGTATTAGTGACGGTAAAGTAAATCTGTCACAATAAAGGTGATTTCCAACATACATATGGCTATAAAAAATTATTATTTTCTTTGAATGGTAAATTTTCCTCAATTTTGTCTTAAAACTCTAGAATGTTTTATCTTTTTATTTTAAAAATTGCAAAAAAAAAAAACATATTTCAAGACCATCCAAGTACTTAAGGGCCATTTTGGTCATTTCAGAAGTAAAATGTATTTTGATAATTTTGAAGCTTTTAGGGACACTTTCGTCACTTTAGAAGTTTAAGGGTATTTTGGTAATTTCCTAGCTTGGTTAAACAAAGTTTCCTAGTGGGTGGGTACAACAACATATGTCCATCATGCAACCAGATGGAGAACCAAAATCTGACCATTGGATTGGTATAATGTGGTGAAATATTTGTATTTGTAAATTACAATAACAATCAAACGGTCAGATTGAGAGAACAGAGCAGTCAAATCCTATGAAACTTCGTTAAAGTCTATTAAATTTGGTCAATCTTTGGTCAAATTCTTCAAAGTTGGTTCCAGGGCCATTGGATTTTATCAAATTAGGTTGATTAGAGAGGTTTTAAGTGGGTTTTGGGTATTGGTCAGTATTTTAAGGTTTTTTTTGGTTTTAATGCTTTTATCAGTTTCTAGTTTTAAAATGGCAAAGTCAAAGGTCATATGTAGATCCATTAGGGTCATTTTCTAGGCTTTTGGTTGTATTTTGAAAGTAATTTTCTCAATTCTTAGTAATATTTATATAGCGTATAACTCTCTTGGAAGAGTATTGGATATTTTTAGTGATTGAAGTTTCATGATAGGTAGATGCAACGACACGCATCCATCTTGTGCCAGAGTCAGATTTAAAATTTGACCATTGGATTAAAATTGTGGGATAAAATATTGGTTTTAATGAATTTTGAGCTCAATCAAACGGTTGGATTAATAGAACATGACCAATCAAATTTCTTGGTGTGTTGGTACAACAACACATGTCCATAATGCTTTAGACTCAAATCCAAAATCCAACCATTTTATTTGAAGAATGTGATGAGATATTGGCGTTGGCGAAATATGACAACAATTAGACGGTCAGATTGTGAGAAATGAGTAGTCAAAGTTTGCAAAACTTAGTCAATATTTGGCCAAATATGGTCAACCATTGAAGTTGGGTCTATGACCACTCGATAGGATCAAATTAGGTTGAATAAGGAGGTTTTGAGTGGGTTTTGGGTATTGGTTCGTATTTTAGGGTTTTCTCCACTTTTATGCTTTTCTAGCAAATTTTCTTTGCTAAAGTTTAACAATGAATAGTACATACAATACTGAAAATTTTAGAATAATAATGCAAAGTTTTTGAAGCACCAAAATACTTGCAATGACAATTCTCTCTACAACTCATTGAAAATCTTTTAAAGAAAATGGCATACTGAATATTTTAAAATACTCTTCAATTAAAAATTGAAATCAATGAATTTTAATTATGCAATAGGAAAATTTTGGAAATTTGCGGGTAGTTAAATACACAACATTTTTAATATAAATTTAACAAAATTTGGTTAATGGGATGTCAAGTGGAAAACGTTTTTTCCCTTCAAATGATGTGGTTTCGCCAAATAAAATAAACAAAGTTTTTTTTTTTTTTAATAAAAATATTGAGGTTATATTTCCATAAAAGAAATCCACCTACACAATATTGAGGTTATATTTCCTTGACTTTTTTAAAAGAACACTTGCTATACAAAAATTGCTAGAAGTGAGATTTCATAGTGTTTCTATCTTTTTTTTCTTTTTCTTTTTTGAGAAAATAGTATTTCTATCTTTTATTAATAATAATAATTAAAAAAAAGTGATATTTCAAAGTGAACAAAAAAAAAAATGTGACGTGGTTGTCATAAACAAATACATAATTTTATAATAAAAAAAAAAGTCACGTTGCTGTAAAGTCCATGTTTAAAAAAAAAAAACAAACAATATCATTTTAACACCAAAAAAAAAAAAAAAAAAAAAAAGTCAAAACCCTACCTCCTAGACCCTAGTTCCCTCTCCCACTCACTAAAAACCAACGCCCCCTTCTTCTTTTTTGATCCCACACCTCCCTTTCCCTCTCACTAAAATACTAACACTCTATTTCACTAAAGAAAATAAAGAAGAAAAAAAAAGCTCTCACCTTTATACTCTATAGGCCACATATTTTTCAATATCCCTTCACCCTTCACTCTTTCTTTCTCTTTTTGCCAATCACAATCAAACCCAAAAGGTCAGTTTTCTTAAATCCTTATATTTTGATTTATTTTGTTAATGTAGTGGATTAGTAAATGGATTTGTTGGTTTATTTCCTTCATCTAAATTTTGGGATTGGCTTAGATATATCTCTTTCATAATATATAATCTCATATTGTAGCCAAAGTTCTTGATAGTTTGGTACTAGTAAATAGTGTAATGTTTGCGTGTATTGGTGGCCCTAGCCAATCTATTAATTAGTCTTAATTATATGCAAGCACCTACTACACGTGTTTTTTTTTTTTTCCAATATAACCAACATTAATTTTTTTTTTTTTTCTATTTTATTGAGGTTTTTGAAATAAGTGACAAATTTGCTCATTATAGTTTTCAATTAGTTGCTATTCTTGGTGCGTATATAATTTTATGTGACTTGTTGTGGTCATGGATATATTGTTAAGAGTGATGGGGATGTACTATTAATGTGGTTATTGGTGGCAGATGTATTCTTAGAAATTCTTATTCACAAGAGAACTACAAGGTTCTTATCAGTAGTAAGGATTTATGATAAATGCAATGTTTGTGTTGGTAGTAAGGATTTATTTTTGATGTTTTGTCATTTATCGTGGTGATTGTGCTAATGTTTTTAAATGAATATATTTTAGTTAATTCTTTATTATTTACTGTAAAAATAAAATTTTGCGTAGTTATAATTTTTGTATATTTATTCAGTTTAATTTGAAATATTGCAGAATAATGCTAGGGAGGAGATCATAGTGTGAATAGTAACAAAAGATGACTTAAAGGAGGAAGGTGACTCTCGGATTGAGGAAACTGACTCAGACGATGACTGATCTTCCAATACTTATGCTTTCAAGTTTCATGAAGGATATAATTAATATAGCTTTCATGTATTATTTAACATCACGCTATTTTGTAGACCTTTTGATATTTTCATTTTTATTGCATTATACACTTATTAGTTTTGAACAATTATGGATTTGTACTTGTTATTTGAATGGAGAATTCTTTATGAGATGTATGTTTGTAATTTATATATTATTTATTTACTTTCATGTAATTCATATGTTTCTTTTTCGACAGAATTGTTTTGTCGCTGTGGGGCCAGTGGCCCAAAAAGATAAACGAAGAGTTCATGGGAAGTGGCCCAGCGGCCCAGCGGCCCAGTCCGAGGACACTCACACGTCCGAGGATAAGATTTATTACTCAAACTACGTCCGAGGTGGGTGTAATTTTTTTAATAGTCAAGGAACTTCACAGAATTGCATGCAAACTAACTAATGAATATTGAGCAAAGAAGGAACCGGGAAAAGTAACAAATATCCCCTAAAAGCTGCTACCTCCACATTAAATGCTTCCCAGCTAACTCTCTGGCCGCATTAATGTGGAGGTGATACCTGAACAGTAACCAAGCAGCCTTCCAACCACTAAGCGGAGGATCCAGGAAGTTCTGGATTGGACAAAAAGAAGTTCTCAGAATGGAACCTACACATGTACGGTGGAAGCAGGAAGAAGAAGGTAGTATATAACGTGAAATCGGAGTACACTAAAGGGACTTTTGGAAAAAGGAAGAAAGAAAAAAGAAGAGAGAGGATCCAGAGATATAGACACTAAAAATCTAGCTGAGGAGGAGAAGAAAAAAGGTTTTTCTTTTATTTAGTTTGAAGTTCCTTTTGTTGCATAAGAACGATGTCTTTTTCCTCTCACTGGAGCTAGTTCTTACGCCCATTCTCTATAAATTTTATTGTTTGGGCTTGTTGGGCTCGAATCTCATCCTTCTTTTGGGTCCAATACATTTTGAGTCCTTACAATTGGCGCCGTCTGTGGGAAGAGCTTGATCCGATTGTAGGAAAAGACAAGTGCAACAGCTGATGGCAGAAGGAGCACCACAGCAAATGGACGCTAATCCACACCAGGCAAAGTCCAGGGGGCCTCAACATGGTGACCCGTTGGTAATCCATGAACAGAGGGGGGATCGTGAGGGAAGTGCGCGAACAAGCCACACGGAGAAGAGTCAATCTAGGGGGAAGAGCCATGTCTCCCATGCGAAGAACGATGGGGACATGCAACGTGAGATTAATAGACTAAAAAGGGAATTATGTTACGAGCGACGAAAGCGTTCGACTCACAACGCAAGGCAGTCCTCTGAGGAGTCCGATGATACTAGTTATAGACGAAGGTCTAGAACTCCGCCCAGTGAGCTTTTTTCACATGATGAGGAGCACATGGGCGAACATGTAAGAGTCCACCTCGTCAGGGCTTAGGGAACGATGCTTTGAACAAAGCACTGAGTCAAGTCTCCAGGTCGCCGTTCACGCGACGCATAGAAGATGCAAGTCTTCCTCGGCGGTTCCATCAACCTATGTTCACCATTTATAATGGTCAGACGAACCCGGTGAAGCATGTTAGCCATTTCAGTCAGAGAATGGCCATCCATTCTAGGGATGAGGCCCTGATGTGCAAGGTTTTTCCCTCAAGCCTAGGTCCAGTAGCGATGAGGTGGTTCAACGGCTTAGAAGTGAATACTATTGACTCCTTTGAGAGGCTCATTCAAGCTTTTGGTGCTCATTTTATTACTTGCAGAAGGGTTGTTCAGCCCTTGGGGTCATTATTATCAATGTCTATGCGAGAGGGGGAAACACTGAAAGCCTATTCTAACAGATATTGGAAAATGTTTAACGAGGTAGATGGGGCCAATGACAACGTGGCCATTAATACCTTCAAGGAGGGCCTTCCTATCGAGCATGATCTGAGGAGTTCATTGACTGGCAACCCTGTTACTAGCATGCGACAGCTTATGGACCGAATTGACAAGTATAGAAGGGTAGAAGAGGACCAGATACGGGGTAGAGGAAAGTCCAAGGTAATCCCTCAGGAGAGAAGGGATTTTAGGTCGGACCGATACAATAACAATCGACCTCGGAGGGACTTTGGGGGGCAGTCAGTATCTGCTAACTCCCAGGCGGTTAATGTTATGTTCCGAGAACCAGTGCAACGGGTTCTTGAGAAGATAAAAGACGAACCCTACTTCAGACTGCCCAATAGAATGGCAAGGGATCCTATGAAACACAACCAAAACTTTTACTATCAATATCATCAGAACCACAGACACATTACTGAAGATTGCAGAAACCTGTGGGATTACTTGGAGGAGCTTGTCCGAGAGGGAAAGTTGACGCACTTGTTGCATCATTCCAGTGGCCGAGGAGGTCAAACAGGATCAACATTTCGGGGGAATGCCTCTATAGGAGCCCCCCTAGGCACAATAAATGTTATATTTGCTACCCCAAGAAGAACGGGGTCCTGTCCCTCCAGGATAATGTCCATATCTCAATGTGTGGATGAGGGCTCCAATTCAATGCCGAAGAAAGCAAAACTGAACGCCTCACTGGTGTTGGGTTTTTCAGAGGAGGATAAGAGAGGAACAATACAACCGCATGATGATGCCTTGGTGGTTACGCTTAGAATTATGGGGTATGATGTGAGAAGGGTGATGATAGATGAAGGGAGCGCTGCCGAGGTGATGTATCCTGACCTGTACAGGGGGCTGAATTTGACACCCCAGGACCTAACAGCTTATAGTTCCCCGTTGGTGAGTTTCGAAGGAAGGTTAGTCATTCCGATGGGTATGATTAGATTACCGGTACAAGCAGGCTCAGATGTGGTGGAGGTGGATTTTATTGTGGTAGACGTTTTTTCTCCGTATACGGCGATTTTGGGTAGTCCTTGGTTGCATACCCTAGGGGCTGTTTCTTCCACTCTGCATCAGAAGGTGAAATACCCATCAGGAGGCCAAGTGCTAGAAATATTGGGGAATCAAAATATGGCGAGGCAGTGCATGATAGCAGCCATTCAACATCGGCCAGAAGTAGGCACATCGGCCAAGGCAGAGGATGACTTATAGCAGTCAAAGAATCCGAGTACCATATCCAACACATCCGCCGAGGAAGCTAAGTGTGAGAATCTGGAGAGAGTGAGTGTTGGCGGTGATCCAGACAGGTACTTTCAGGTCGGGGCACTATTACCTTTGTTGGAAAAAAAGCAATTGGTTGGGGTTCTAAGGAGAAACATTGATGTGTTTGCATGGAATGCCTACGAAGCTCCAGGGGTTGATCCAGACTTCATTTGTCATCATTTGAATGTCAATCCCTCTGTTACACCAAAGAAATAGCCATCTCGGCGTCCTTCTAAATTACATGCCTAGGCTATCAAAGATAAGGTGACTAAACTTAAGGAGGCAAGGGCTATTAAGGAAGTGTTTTACCCTCAGTGGTTGGCCAATACGGTTGTGGTAAGGAAGAAAAATGGAAAATGGCGAGTATGTGTTGATTTCACAGATCTTAATAGAGCTTGCCCGAAGGATCCTTTTCCTATGCCCCGTATAGATCAACTGGTGGACGCAATGGTGGGTCATCCTCGGATGAGCTTTCTTGATGCATTTCAGGGCTATCATCAGATCCCACTGGCACTGGAGGACCAAGAGAAGACCGCTTTCCTCACCCCTAATGGGAACTTTCATTACAAAGTGATGCCCTTTGGCTCGAAAAACGCAGGATCTACTTATCAACGGATGATGACGAAGATGTTTGAGCCACAGCTAGGCAAAAACATAGAGGTCTATATTGATGATATGGTTGTAAAGAGTAAGGTAGTGGCCGAACATGTGACGAACCTCACCAGCACGTTTGAGATTCTAAGGAAGTATAAGTTACGACTGAACGCTTCCGAGTGCTCCTTTGGGGTTTGCTCTGGAAAGTTTTTGGGCTACATGGTGACTCACCGGGGAATTGAAGTGAACCCCGACCAAATTAAGGCCATAAACAGCTTGCAACCGCCTCGGAATCCGAAGGAAGTTCAGAGGTTGACTGGGATGACCGCTGCGCTGAACAGATTCATATCCAGGTCGGCAGATAGTGCAGACCCTTTTTCCTTTTACTCCACAAATGGAAAGGGTTCGAGTGGACCGAGGAGTGCGCTCTAGCATTTCAACAGCTCAAGGAATATTTATCTCGGCCACCCATTATGTCCAGCCCTGAGGTGGACGAGGTTCTTTTTGCCTACTTGGCGATAGGCCCTTATGCGATCAGCTTTGTTATGATACGAGTGGACAATGGTGTACAACGACCAGTTTACTACGTGAGCAAATCGCTTCATGAGGCTGAGGTGCGTTATTTACCGTTGGAGAAGGCCATTCTGGCAGTGGTGCATGCAACAAGGAAACTTCCTCATTACTTTCAAGCACACACTGTAGTCATTCTGACTCAGTATCCACTCAAAGCAGTTCTTCGGAGTGCAAATTACACTGGCAGGGTTGCCAAGTTGGGCACAATTCTAAGGGCTTTCGATATTAAGTATATGCCTCGTACTTCTGTGAAAGGTCAGGTTCTTGCCGACTTGGTGGCTGAATTTGCTGAAGGTCCTGAAGAAATTGAAGCAAGCCCACAGGGCATGGATGAAAAATCAGTTGGCCTTATCTCCACCGAACGTTCCTCCCCCTGGAAGGTGTATGTAGACGGAGCGGCAAACCAGAGGGGATCAGGAGTGGGGCTGGTTCTAATATCTCCCGAACAGACCATCATTGAGAAGTCTTTAAGGTTGGGATTCTCAGCCACCAACAACGAGGCCGAGTATGAAGCTCTACTAATGGGAATGAGGATGGTTAAGAAACTGGGAGGAAAGACAGTGGAAATGTTCTCGGATTCAGCGCTGATTGTGGGCCAGGTAAAAGGGGAATTGGAAGCTCGTGATACAAGAATGCAGGTTTATTTGAGCCAGGTTAGGCGTATGGAAGGGGATTTTGAATTCTTTGAGTTGTCCCATATCCCTAGGTGTGGGAATACCCATGCAGACTCTTTGGTCACACTCACAACGTCCTCGGCAATGAACTTACCTCGGGTGGTTATGGTTGAAGACCTAAGTGCGCCTACCCCAGTGTCGGAGAGCACACTTCAAATCAATCTAATTAACTTGGCACCTAGCTGGATGGATCCTATAATGCTCTACCTTGAGAAGGACATACTGCCCGAGGATGGTTCAAAAGCTGATAAGATACGCAGAAAAGCTCCTCGGTTCTAGTTGTCCGAGGACAAAAAATTGTACAAGCGATCTTTCTCTAGGCCTTACCTGCTTTATGTGCACCCTGAAACCTCGAAGACACTCTTAGAAGAGCTCCATGAAGGGATTTGTAGGAGTCATACTGGGGGAAGATCTTTATCTCACCGAGCAATCACCCAAGGGTATTGGTAGCCAAGCATGCAAAAGGAGGCCCAGGAATACGTTAGGAAGTGTGATCAATGTCAAAGATTTGCCCCGAACATCCATCAACCAGGAGGTGTTCTTAATCCTCTATCTAGCCCTTGGCCTTTTGCTCAGTGGGGTCTGGATATTGTTGGTCCTTTCCCTAGGGCAATAGGAAATAAATGGTATCTGCTAGTTGGCACGGATTACTTCACGAAGTGGGTCGAAGCTGAACCTCTGGCTAATATCAGAGATGTGGACGTAAAAAGGTTTGTCTGGAAGAACATCATCACACGATTTGGTGTGCCTCAAGCTCTCATCTTGGATAATGGTCTCCAATTTGATAGCAAGGCTTTCAGGAAGTATTGTTCCGAACTGGGGATAAAGAATAGATATTCCACTGCGGCTTATCCACAGGGAAATGGGCAAGCCGAGGCTGTCAACAAAGTCATAGTAAGCGGACTTAAGAAGAGGCTAGATGATGCAAAAGGAAAATGGGTGGAAGAGCTGCCACACGTCCTTTGGACATATCGAACGACACCTAGACAGTCAATAGGAGAAACCCCATTTTCAATGACTTACGGGGCTGAGGTCGTAATTCCACTTGAAACAGGCTTTGCCACACTAAGGATCAGCACTTTCACCTCGGATGGCAACGACGAACTTTTGAGTAAGAACCTAGACCTGGTAGACGAACGACGAGAGAATGCGATGGTTCAGTTGGCTTACTATCAACATAAACTAAAACAGGACTATGATGCAAACGTGAAGCTGAAGCCGTTAACTCCAGGGGACTTGGTATTGAGAAAAGTCTTGGGAACTACCAAAAATCCAGCCTGGGAAAAGTTATGGCCCAATTGGAAAGGACCGTATCGTATTACATCTGTAGCAAGAATAGGGGCTTACTACTTAGAAGATTTAGACGAAAAAACTGTACTTCATCCTTGGAATGTAAATAACTTAAAGAGTTATTACTATTAATATGAATAGTTCTGTTTCATTTCCCTCTTATAGCTTATCCCTAATTCTGATGCCTGTGTTTCTCAAATTATTGAAGTATTAAACAGAAACTAAGTTATGTAAGGTCCTCGAACCACAGCTTGGTGGAAATTAATACACTCTCAAATTATTGAAGTATTAAACAAAAACTAAGTCATGTAAGGTCCTCGGACCACAGCTCGGTGGAAATTAATACACTCAAATTATTGAAGTATTAAACAAAAACTAAGTCATGTAAGGTCCTCGGATCACAGCTCGGTGGAAATTAATACACTCTCAAATTATTGAAGTATTAAACAGAAACTAAGTCATGTAAGGTCCTCGGACCACAGCTTGGTGGAAATTAATACACTCAAATTATTGAAGTATTAAACAAAAACTAAGTCATGTAAGGTCCTCGGACCACAGCTTGGTGGAAATTAATACACTCAAATTATTGAAGTATTAAACAGAAACTAAGTCATGTAAGATCCTCGGACCACAGCTTGGTGGAAATTAATACACTCTCAAATTATTGAAGTATTAAACAGAAACTAAGTCATGTAAGATCCTCGGACCACAGCTTGGTGGAAATTAATACACTTAAATTATTGAAGTATTAAACAGAAACTAAGTCATGTAAGGTCCTCGAACCACAACTTGGTGAAAATTAATACACTCAAATTATTGAAGTATTAAACAGAAACTAAGTCATGTAAGGTCCTCAGACCACAGCTTGGTGGAAATTAATACACTCAAATTATTGAAGTATTAAGCAGAACATAAGTTAGGTAAGATTCTTGGCCCACAACTTGGCAAGAATTAATGCACACTTTAACCTTAATTGGAGTATTACTATTAAGTTTTCCCTCATCAGGTCAGAATTTACTCTTTCATAGTCTGAGATAATATGAAAATAAAAAAAAAAATAGTCATGCAGGAAATTACACAAGTAATAGATAAAATCACAATATTTTATATAAATCTGGGAAGGGAAATGTACATCACATTTGAGAATAACCTAAGTTAAACTAAAATTAAAAAGTTATATCAACTATTTGCTAAGTTTTATTTGTAGTTTGGGAGATTGAACTCTAGCGGTTCCCTGAGGAGGAACATCTTTCTCCTTCTCCTTTGAAACCTCCCCAGCAGGCAGGATGGTGGAAGCTAAGTCCTTTTCGAAGCTCTGAGAGACTTCTCCACCCTTAGGCTTCTCTGCAGCCTTGGCCGGGGAGATCTCTGTGACTTCTTCAGACCCTTCAGGCTGCTTCTGCTGATTGGTTGGGAGAGGGTTCTGATTCTGAGCTTCTTTAGCCGAGCCAACAGCAGTAAAGGAGACCTCTTGTTGTTGGGAAGAAAGACTGAGGGCTCGTATGGCTGGGGGGAAATAAGTGTTCTCAGGCTTTCTCAGCTCTGATAATGGCTTAACCCCAGCGCGATTAAGAGCTTCCTCCCAAGTTTGTGCACAATACGTTCGGCACACAACTAGGACCTCAGCTCGGAATCTATCCTCGGTCTCAGCCACGCCGACGTCATATCCTTGCTGTTCGGCCTCGTTCTTCTTCTTCTCAGCCTCAGCTTTCGCTTTTTCAGCCTCATCCCTCCCCTTTTCAGCCTGACCTCTCAGCCTTTGAGCTTCTTCAAGCTGCTTCATCAAAGTTGATATTTGTTCTTTAGAAGCTACCAGCTGCTCATTAACATCACGGAGGCTTTTCCTCTAAGCTTCAGCTTGCTTTTGAAAGCCGGTCAAAGCAGAGTCAGCACTCTTTCGAGCACGCTCTTCCTCGGCCAGCTTCTTCTTCAGCTCTTCAACATTTTTCTCACTGGTAGAAAGGGTCTGAACAGCAGTATTTCGCCATTTCCTCTCCTCATCTAACTGCTGATAAAAGGCATTGACCATCTGTTCTAGCTTGAAAGTGGCTTGAACAATCTTTAAAAAAAAAAAGAGTTAGAGGTGCAATAAACTAAAAGTAACAAGTAAAGCAGCAAGGGTACCATACCATGCCCAGATGCCTTTTTGTATTCATGAAGATCTCATTCTTCTTCATGCCTCTGAGCTCGGTCATGTCCTTGGGGAGAAGGAGTGTCTCTTCTAGGGCCGAGGCAACTTGGCATCCAATTCCACCGTTGTAGTCCCTGATTGAGGCATCTTCCCTCAGAGGCTCTCCACCAAGCATGGGAGCAGAGAGCCAAGCCTCGGGCTCCGATGGCCGTGTAGTCTGTTTGGCCACAACTTGTTGAGATCCATGGGTTGTCTTTTGTTGCTTCGGAGCCCTTTGGACCTCTTCTTCAGGAGTTGGGCGAGGCCTTCCAGTCTCCACCACCTCTTTACCTTTTTGTTCCCTCCTCCTCTTGGAATCAGTGGGTTCAACCCTCTGTGTTTGAGCTGGTTGAGGAGGAGGATGAGGGAGAAGACTAGTCTGAGCAGGCTTCCCTGGCGCCCCCTTTTCAGATTTGCCTTCAATTACATCCAGTAGGCTCCTTTGGCTTTTTCTTTGGATACCCATGTTATCAGAAGTCACCTCGGGAGATGGAGGTTGGTTAAAAACTTCGAATTCGTCGGCAGAATCCGATACCTCTACAACTTTGTCCTCTTCTTCTTCCTCTCCCTCCTTCATTTCCTGTTGAGCAGAACGGGACGAGGAAGCTGCTACAGAAACCGTGGCCACAAGTAACGGTTGGGTAAAAGGGGTGCCTTCAGGGATTGGAACACCCTCAGGAACTATAAATCCGTTAAAGGTTACGCTAATTCGATGCAGCCGAGGATCTTTAGCCTTTATCACACACTTGGGCGCTTGAAATGATGTGGAAATTGGCTTGTACTGGAGGATGATGTGCGCTGCCCTCAACTGACCGTCGGATGGGTTCACGTATATCTCGGATCATAGAATTTTGTCCAAGCTCTCTCTGTTAACTAGTCCGAATTGAGGCTTGGTGGCGCGCTTGTCTGCAAAATCAGTAAGACAACAAAGAAATTGCCGTCAGAAATAAAGATAACTTAAAGTAAAGAGCAAAAATTAAGATTTAGAGGTGCTCAGCCTAAAAATCCCACCTGGTGTTCCCACTTGGGTCGGACAGGGTAAACTGTCGTGCCATTCCCCAGAAAAAATGAGAAAATCATCTTTCAGACCCTTGTTCAGTTGAGGGAGACATTGGATTAATCTTACCTCAGGGTACCTAGACTTAAGATAGTATCCCTAATCCTTCAAATGATGAAGGTTGTATACCCAGTTTATATCGTGATGGGTAAGGCCTAGATTCATCTTATTGTTAAGGGCTTCTATACTCCCTAACACCCTGAACATGTTAGGAGTGCACTGTGTGGGGGACAATCTAAAGAACCTAAGATAACTCCTAGTGAGATTACCCATCGGAATAGTCATCCCTCCCTCTATGAAAGCGATCATAGAGATGACTACCTCCCCCGTTTCTCTATCATCAAACCACGTTTCTGTGGAAGCATATCTCATGCCCACCGTGGAGGAAATCCTATATTTTGCTCTGAATTCCTCTATTTTCTCCTCGGAATCAACTAGATACTTAAACCTACCCATTTCTTAGGAATTGTAAAGAAAAATTAACGAAGAGGATTTAAGACTGAAGAAGGATAAAGAAACTTACAGGTGTGAAAAATGAGCTCCTCGGACAGACTTCAGGTATTTATGAGAACGTTGAGAAGAAAGAAAGAGGGACAGGTACAATGAATACTCGCTAAGATTGTGACATTTTTTTTGTAACTGAAAAGAAATTTGATTTGAAAAGCTCTTTATAGGAGCACAGAAATCGTAAGCGGGAAAAATCCCGCTCATAAATTTCAACAGCCCTCCACCGTTGATTCGCATCATGCTAAAACATAAAGGACAAAAAAACCGCCATCATTTAATAATGGCGTGCTCCAGACGCCAAAACGTCAGGGACGTGCCTTGGGCAGATGAAAAGTCGTTCTGAAATTTAGAAAAGTCCATCGAAGGGAGTAGTGGCGTGATATCAAAATCTCCATTTTTCCGAGGTGACAAAAAGTGAGATTTTGAGGGGCTATTGTGGGACCAGTGGCCCAAAAAGATAAATGGAGAGTTCATGGGAAGTGAGCTAGTGGCCTAACGGCCCAGTCCGAGGACACTCACACATCCGATAATAAGATTTATTACTCAAACTACGTCCGAGGTGGGTGTAATTCTTTTAATAATCAAGGAACTTCACATAATTGCATGCAAACTAACTAATGAATATTGAGCAAAGAATGAACCGAGAAAAGTAACAAATATCCCTTAAAAGCTGCTACCTCCACATTAAATGCTTCCCAGCTAACTCTCTGGCCGCATTAATGTGGAGGTGATACCTGAACAGTAACCAAGCAGCCTTCCAACCACTAAGCGGAGGATCCAGAAAGTTCTGGATGGGACAGAAAGAAGTTCTCAGAATGGAACCTACACGTGTACGGTGGAAGCAGGAAGAAGAAGGTAATATATAACGTGAAATCGAAGTACACTAAAGGGACTTTTGGAAAAAGGAAGAAAGAAAAAAGAAGAGAGAGGATCCAGAGATATAGACACTAAAAATCTAGCCGAGGAGGAGAAGAAAAAAGGTTGTTCTTTTATTTAGTTTAAAGTTCCTTTTGTTGCATAAGAACGATGTCTTTTTCCTCTCACTAGAGCTAGTTCTTACGCCCATTCTCTATAAATTTTATTGTTTGGGCTTGTTGGGCTCGAATCCCATCCTTCTTTTGGGTCCAATACATTTTGAGTCCTTACAGTCGCAATTAAAGTACTATAAACAGCCTTTTTTTTTTTTTCGACAAAGCTATTTTGTTGCAAATAATGTATTAGTGGCGTGGTAACTAATTTTTAATAATGGTCAAAGTTCATCGAAAAAAAGTAAATGGTCACTAAGATTTTGTATTTTTGACAAAAAGCTAAGTATCTACGACGGCTTTTAGTCATTGAAAAAAATACATTAACGATGGCTATAGTTCGTTGCAAAATGTATTTGGTCATTCAACTTCATCGTTTGAAATTGTATTTTTGATGGCAAATCAAGTATTTATGATGACTTTTAGTTATCGAAAAAATACATTAACGATGGCCTTAGTTCGTCACAAAATATATTTGGTCGTCCAACTTCTTCGTATGAAGTTGTATTTTCAACGACAAATCAAGTATTTATGATGACTTTTAGTCGTCAAAAAAATACATTAACGACAACCTTAGTTCATCACAAAATGTATTTGGTCATCCAACTTCCTCATATGAAGAAGTATTTTCGACGGAAAATATCAAGTGCTTACGACGGCTTTTTACGGTCGAAAATGGGTGTTAGCGATGGCCTTGTCAGTAATATAGTATTACCGACAAGGCTTTTACTGACGGAAGTTGACGGCCTTTTGCCATCGACACTACTAATCTGCGACAGCTTTTTGTGTTGTTGTGATGAACTCTAGCCGTCGCTAATAGCAATCTTTTTTGTAGTGAGTTAAATAATAATAATAATAATAATAATAATAATGTTTTGGATGAAAATAGTGCTTGATCGTTTAAAGAATGTATTTGGATCACGTTTGACAAAATGTGATTGTGTATCTCCCAGACTCGGCCAAAAAAGATTGTGGTAAATGGATTCCTTTTTTGTTCTTTTAGGAGAGTAGTTGAATAAAGTCACGGCCCAAATTCGACAGTGAACTTAATTCATTTCTCCTTCATTTTTTTTTTTTTTTAAAAAAAAAAAAAAAAAGAAGTTACCTGCAAGTTAAATATGATAAATATGTTGTTGATGAAAGAAGGGTTTCTTCCAAGGAATAATACTATTCAACTATTTTAAAATTTTTGTTTTTTTTTTTTTTTAAATTACCTTTAACAAAGTGTGTTTATCTTGTTCCGACGCTAGTGGAATTTTCTGCGGGGATGAAGACGTAAATTTACAAGAACGACAATGGGTGTGTCTCTACTCTCTAATCTATATGGTGCTTTTGCACTATAAAAAGTGCATTGAGATCCTTAAAATTATTTTAATAAAAATTGTTAAACATTTGGTACTTTTGCTAAATAGATTTTAAGGGTTTAAAAAAACTAATTAAGGTTAAAGTAGTTAAAATTTAAAACTTTCAAAAGCTCTTCAGATCGAAACTGTTTGTTTAAATACTATTCACTATAACTTGCTATTCAAAATGCTAAAGAGTTTTCTAGATAAACCTCCATAATGAAAAATCTTTACTACTAATTATGAAAGGTTTTTGATGAACCTTTTTTTTTTTGATGAACTACTAATTATGAAAGGTTAGTAGTGAGACACTGAGACCCATACATTATAATGAGGATGATACATATGCTGGCCAACATGATCAAGATACCTTCTCCTGGAACAAATCTTGAAATGTCTTATAATTTGTGGCTCAAATTCTTATTCCTCATGCCCGGTCAATCATTGAAATTGAGGAAGAAAAGAATCAATAGAATTTTTATCTTAGATTCTTTACTATTAAAGCTTATTCAATTAAATTATATACACACATATATATAGTTTTTCTCACTTTATTTTTTAAGTCATATAAATTAATGAAAAATAAGTTATCCCATACGAGTAATTTTGGTGGGGATGGGGAATTATTTCACACATTGGAATTTGGAAGTCGAATTCTTGTAACCATTAAAGTTCTCCAAAATTTAATCTCATGCATCTCAACTTTTTTATTTCCTACTTTTTACTATATGGGTAATTTTTTCATACATACATACATGCATATATATATATATATATATTCTTTTTTTCCTTTTTTTTTTTAATTTCCGATAAAATTATCTAACTTACAAACTAAGTGGATATCAGGTAAAATGGTTGAAGGGGTGTTTGAGGAACCATAAAGAATTGAAAGCTTCTAAAAGAGCGAGTACTAATGTGTGTGTGTTTATATGTGTTAATGATACAAATTTGTGTTTGTTGGAATATAATTCTCTTTATTTCATGGGCTTTGATTTCTTTCACATTTAACAATATCACACTATTTCACAAAAGTGTGAAATAATAATTTTTATTAAAAATGGTTGAAGTACTGTAGCTGAGGTGGTGTTTGAGGAACCATAAAGAATTGAGAGCTTCTGGAGAGAAAGTGTGTATGTGTGATGTGTTTTTTTTTTTTTTTGATGGGAAATACTTGACTTTATTAAAGCAAAAGGACAAGTTACATTTTGTCATGCATACAGGCATGCTCTATCAGGCCAGGGCATTCCTCTAGCCACGCAATATAGTCCTCAACGTTTCTAGCGTGTTGAGCGAGTAAGTGAGCAGGGACATTTCCCTGCCTTTTAGTATGAGTGAACTTCCACCGCCTAAAGTGCGAGACTTGTTCCATTATTCCAGCGAGCACAGTGACTACTGAAGCAGGGGGCGATCCTAGTCCTTGTAAGGCGTTGCAAACTAGCAAAGAGTCACTTTCAAACTCAGCATCTCTGATACCGACGTCCTTAGCAAACGCGATCCCAGCTTCCAAGGCTTTTGCTTCAGCTTCTACGGCACCCAACGGCCACTTCCACTTCTTGCTTAAGGCAGCAACCACTTCCCCGGCGCCGTCCCTGATTAATACTCCGGCTCCTGCTTGCTTTCTGTCTGCGAAAACCGCACCATCAATGTTTACTTTATAATATCCTTGACGTGGTGGTTGCCAAGTGACCAAAGGCACGGGTTCATCTTGGTGCTCTGTTTTTGCTTCATTTGCAGACCGAAACTCTTCCACCAGATGTAAGGCATTCCTGAGAACTGTTCTACCTGCCTTTCCTTTTCCTCCCATCCGCAGCTCATTTCTATTTTTCCATATACCCCAGCATACCGTAATAAATTGTTCCATTTGCCCAGGCCGAAGGTGGTCACACCTTTGTAGGTTCGCAACCACGTCCAAGAAGTCCCAATGCATCGAGATTTCAAACGGCAATGCAAACTTGCTATTGTTCCATACTTCTTTGGCATGGTCACAGCACCACAGTAAATGGCAGACCGTTTCCTCACTTTGTCCGCAAAGCTCACATGTTCCATTTGAAGTAATTTTCCTCTTCGCTAAGTTGGATTTCGTGGCTAAAATACCACGACTTGCCTTCCATGCAAAGTGTTTTATTTTCTGTGGTATCTTCAAGAGCCATATGGACTTCCAAATTTTCCTCCTGGTTGTCTCGTCTGAGCAATCAGCTACAGTAGCGCGTGCCTTCTCTTCCAGCGCTAGTGCGTACGCACTTTTGACAGTGAACTTCCCATTCCTATTTTCAGCCCAAATCAGTCTATCTTGAGTGTTGCTTGAGCTCAGAGGGATACGCATAATAGCATCTCTGTCTTCGGGTAAAAACCAACTATTCAGCTTGTCAATATTCCATTCACCTGTTACTCTGTTTATGAACTCACAAACCAGAGTATTAGTGGAGTTTGGTTCTTCCTTTGAAATCGCCTTGTACGTGCATGGTCTGGGGATCCATTTGTCGTGCCAGACTCTAATCTTGTTGCCATTCCCTACTTGCCATCTCATACCTCTTTGAACTATGCTTTGTGCTGCCATTAAGCTCCTCCAGGCATATGATGGATTCCGGCCCAAAGTTGCCTCAGTAAAGCTACAGTGTGGGAAGTATTTCGCTTTGTAGACTCGACTAAACAAGGAGTTGGAGTTGGTTAGCAGTCGCCAACCCTGTTTGGCCAGGAGAGCCAAATTGAAGCTCCTTAAGTCTCGAAAGCCAAGACCTCCCCTGTCTTTAGGCAAACACATCGTATCCCAGTTTAACCATGCGATTTTCTTCTCATTCCCTGTCTGTCCCCACCAGAATTGTTTGATCACACTAGTCAGCTCTTCACAGAGATTCTTGGGCAGCAAAAAACAACTCATGGTATATGAAGGCACAGCTTGAGCTACAGACTTAATTAGAATTTCCTTCCCAGCAGGTGTTAGTAATTTTTCCTTCCATCCTGACACCTTGTTAGCCACTCTCTGTTTAAGCTGTGCAAAGGTATTGTTCTTAGACCTTCCCACCAGTGACGGCAAGCCTAGATAGGCTTCATGAGGTTTAATAACTTGTGCACCGAACATAGTTTTCACCCTCTCTTTTATTCCATTGTCAGTGTTTGGGCTGAAATACAAAGAAGTTTTGTGACAGTTTAATTGTTGGCCAGAGGATGTTTCATAAATCTTGAGAATTCTTTGAATTTCTGTGGCTTCACTGACTGTTGCTCTTCCAAATATCAAGCTGTCATCGGCAAAAAATAAATGGGATATTGTAGGTCCATTAGTTGAAGCAGCCACCCCTGTAATGGCAGTTTTTTGAGCTGCATCGTTCAACAAGGCAGACAAGCCCTCAGCACACAGGAGGAAGAGATAGGGCGACAATGGGTCACCTTGTCTCAACCCTCGGGTTGGTTGGATACAGCCATATGGTTGCCCATTGATCCTTACTGCATATTTCACCGAAGAAACACATCTCATCACGGTGTTAATCCATTTCTCATGAAAGCCAAGCTTCTTCATAATTTGTCTCAAACATTCCCACTCAACCCGATCGTACGCCTTACTCATATTCAATTTTATGGCCATCTCGCCACATTTACCCTTCTTCTTTTTGCTAATATGGTTCATCATCTCATGTGCCACCAAGACATTGTCGGTGATGAGACGCTCCGCCACAAAAGCGCTTTGGTTCTCACTTAAGATTTCCTGCATCACCAATTTCATCCTGTTTGCCACAACTTTTGAAGCAATTTTGTAAGCCACATTACATAAAGAAATCGGTCTATAATCACTCACTTTTTCCGGGTTCTTGGTTTTTGGAATAAGCACAATGTGGGTATCATGGAATTTAGGTGGGGACTCACCATGGTTTAGAAAATTAAGAACAGTGTTTACAATAATGGATTTAACAATAGGCCAAAAATGCTGATAGAATAAAGGTGGCATACCGTCTGGTCCAGGGGCCGTTAAGGGGTGCATTTGCTTTAGTGCCTTCTCCACCTCCATAGCACGAAAGTCTTGTGTGAGAGTAGTGTTCATTCTTTCAGTGACCTTGGATTGGACTGCATCAATCATTTCTTTCTCCACCTTCGGCCTTGAAGTAGAGAATAGCTTCTCAAAATAGCTCACAAAAGTCTGCCCAATCTGATCTACATCCTCCAACCATATGTTATTTGCATCCATAATTTTGCTAATAGTATTCCGTTGATACCGATTTGAGGCCTTAGTGTGGAAAAAAGTGGTGTTTTTATCCCCTGCCCTCAACCAATTATTTCTACTTCTTTGGTGCCACATTTTCTCCTCAATGCCAAGCCATCTATTTAGCTCCACTTTTGTTGCATGAATTGCCTCCAAATCTGTATCAGTTGTCTTCATAGTTTCAAGCATTTGAATCTTTCTTTGCAAATCAGCAACTTGCTTTCCCACGTGGCCAAAAGTGTGTATATTCCACGACCTTAAAGACACTTGACACTCCTCTAGACAAGCTTCTAATGGCCATTGTGAGTGGCTAGTTTGCCCCCTTTCCCATGCCTCCTCCACCACATTTTTGCATCTCTCATCTTCCAACCACATAGATTCAAAGCGGAACAATTTTGATTGTCTCCGTTTCTGCCTTGGAAGGCTAGTTTCCTTGAGCACTAGAATGCTATGGTCAGATACTGAGTTGGATAAATGATGCAACTTCACTAATGGAAAAGCATCTACCTAATCTGTAGATACCAGAGCTCTATCTAGTCTTTCCCGCACCCATCCTTGACTTCCTAATCGTCTACTCCACGTGTAGTTCGAACCCACATATCCCAAGTCCCTCAATCTGCATCTATTGATCACCTCACGAAAACATCGCATCTGCCCTTCTGGCCTAACCCCGCCACCAACCTTTTCCTTGGCATGCATTATTTCATTGAAATCTCCCATGCATACCCAAGGTAAGTTACTCCGATGACTAAGACTCTCCAACAATGTCCACGACTCCCCTCTTTTCCTTGTCTCCGGATGGCCATAAAACCTGGTAAATCGCCATTGTTTCATCCCCTGTTCTTCGGACACTATTGCGTCAATATGCCCTGGGGAGTATGACAAGATATCTACCTGCAATGGTTTCTTCCACAATAGAGCCAAGCCTCCTGCCCGTCTTAAACTCGGAACCACCAGTCCTTGCTGCCGTTCTATTTTCCGCTTAATTCCATCCATTTCCGTAACATCAAACTTAGTCTCCATTAGAAAGACTAAGGTGGGATCTTTCTCCAACACTACCTTTTGGAGTGCATTAACTGTTAGGGGGTTCCCAAGCCCCCTACAGTTCCAGCTGATGGCACTCATTGTGTCCGGCGGGGCTGCGCAACAGCCTCCGCCGATCCCAAGTGCTGTGCTAGTAGTTTGCCGAGCTTCTGTATTTCACCATCCACTTTAACCCGCTTCCCATTGTCTTCCTTGTTTTCTAATTCAGCCAATGGTGTTCTTGCTCTTCTTTTTATACCCATATCCATCATCTCATACTCCATGGTTGAAGCTACGTTGGTCGTATCTCTCTGGTGTTGTGTTTCCTCCCTGTCCGGCTTTTTATCCTTTCCAGGTCCCACTCTGTTTTCTTTATTTTTCCTTTCGTTACCACCTCTGTTCTTCTTAATACATTGAGTCTTTTGCTGCTTTGTAGAGGGCGGCCCCAAGCTAAAAGCTATCCCAGATTGAACCAAGCCCAACTCATTATTCTGTTCTTGCATGGGCTTAATGAAAGTGTCCTGAGGCCCATCTTTGAAGGACTGTACGTGGCCTATACCTTGTGGCCCAGTTGCATGGTAACTTTCTTTCATCCCCAACGAGGTCATATCCAACTCTTGCGCATTAATCTCCCTTCCACCACGTGCTTCCAGACTTGTTACTGAGATCATGGCAGATACATTGCCATTAATGGCGTCATCAATTTCCTGAATCTGTTGATCAAATTTCAAATTATGCGTGAAATCCGGGTTTTTGATATGGACATGCGCTGATTTATCGGGCACCCTTTCCACGTCAGCCTTTGAGTCCTCCATCTTCTCCGTTTCATCGTGATGCTTGCCGTAGCCACTCACCGGTGCCGGCGCTGAGACAGCCCCTCCATCCAGATTCCATTCAATATCTCCTCTACCACCTTCCCCGATACTATTTCCACCATTTTTGCCAGTCATAACTAGCTGTGGCTTCTGGTTTTTGTCCGGCGACGCACGCAACCATGGCCCAAATTGTTTCTCTTCAGGCCTTAGTGTGTCTTTGCTTCGTATCCACAACAAACAGTCCCGTTCATCATGGTCGATCTTTCCGCATAAATAACAAAATATTGGGAGCCTCTCATATTTGAAATCCACCCATTTTAATCCGTATTCACCTAGTCGCACTTTACGGCCTCGACATAGCGGTATGGAGACATCCAGACTAACCCTTATGCGCAAATAACTCCCCAAACAAAATCCTTTTTCGTTGGCGTCCACCTTCTCCACCTCCCCCAAGGTTGCACCAATACTCTTTCCCACTTCCTTAGTTTGACACATTGTGGGCAATCCGTGTATTTGGATCCAAAATGGTGATCTATTGAACTTGATATCCTTTACCGCCTCACCACGCACCAGCTTATGGAGGAGCAATAAATATTTGTCGAAAGACCACGGACTGAGCAATAGAACTCTCTCCATATCGTCCTTCGATTGGAAAAGGAACATTACCTTATTCTCACCCAAGTCGCTGGCCTCAAAACCGTGTTCCGCTCTCCAAACCGATCTCAAAACTCTAACCACGGACTCCATGTTGATTCTGCGTTTAGTACAGAACTTCCCAATGAGGACAGGTCCATCCTCTGTCAATGGAGCATGGATTGCGACTTCCACATCTTCTTTCACCGATAGCTTTAACCTAGAACATCTATCTGTAATCTCCTCCATGTTACCTTTTGAGAAAGATTGTTTCTACTGTTTGCACAGAGAGAAATTTTGCCTTACAGCAACCCTTATGCTAATACTAGCCCCCCTTTTCACCCCTAGGGTTTCTAGAGAAAACCTAGAGAGAAAACCACCATCGCCTAAGGCTCTATACTAGTTATTAAGCTTCCTTATGTGTGATGTGTTAATGATTCAAATTTGTGTTAGTTGGAATATGAATCTCTTTATTTCAAGGGCTTTGATTCTTTCACGCTTAATTTTTCTTATTTCAAATGAAATGAAAAGAATTTAATTATTTCACGATTAGTTAATCTTTCTCTTTCAATATGTCCTCCACATACACATAATGGGATTATGGGAGAGAGAGAGAGGAGAGATTTTATCACAATTTACATAAGTTGGAATTTATCACGTTTTATCTCGATTATTAAATCAGTGCCACATATAGTTGGAAGTTGGAACCTTGTGATCTCTCTGTAAAAGCATTGCGGACTAAACATTAATCAGCATTGGGAGAACCACCTTTTCTTTTACCAGCACTGTACTAAGAGAGTGAAATTAACACTTATAGTTATACAGCAATGGCAATGACTAAGAAAATCTTGGGGGCATTTATGGTGGAAGAGTTTTATGTAAATCCCTTCTCAAGAGCTCTTCACCTTAGCCATCACGTTCAGCACACAAAGTTTCCTACTACTCGTAAGAAAATACTGCATCTGAGGAAGGGTGTGAGAGCACCTGCCATAGCTCTCAGTGTAAAAGAGTCAGTGAAATCTGTAGCTGAGAAGCTTGTGGCATTGAATGTAACAGGTCTAGTTTTCAGAGATTTTGATGAAATGAAAAATTACAGAATCAATTAATTAGAAAAGATTACAAAGGGTATATATACAAGCTGTGAAGAGGAAGCTAATCTCTAAACTGCAAGAACAGAAAATAATTAACACACACACGTGCCTATCTACAGCTGTAACTAACACACGCACGTGCTACCACTTACTGATGCTTAAACATTCTGCTAAACCACAAGCCGTATACAATTAGGAACTTCTGTCGTTTACTCCTTAACTAATTCTGTAGCTCCATCTCTATTTCTGGTCAAGTCAATGAGGCTCTGCTGCTCTTGTTGCTTGTTGCTTGTTGCTGCCTTCATTCTGATACTAGTGACTTTGAGGAACAGTGAGATGGGAAATATTAAGGAAATGACGATGCCCCTATTGTTTGATGCTTTCATTAATCCTACCCAGAGGCTAATTGTTCTTCAGCTTGTTAGCACTAAAATTGATCCAAGTAAGAATACTTCAATCTATTTTTGGGGTCTTCATTAACTGCTTTATTGCTAAAGTCTGAGAATCTTAAGCTAGATTCTCAGACCTTGATATATAGTGCCTCTGAATTACAAAGAGGAATATTAAATTTGAGTTATGCATTAAAGTGGGTTGTCTTTGTACATCCAAAAATAGAAAAAGTTACACGTATCCTCGTATGAGAGAAGCTGACCATCAAGAGCTTGACTGATTAGTAAAACCGTTGGTGCTAGCCTGCTAGGTCAACATGTTTTTCTTCTCTCTCTCTCTCCATAACAAATGAAAATTTCAAATAATTAGTCCTTGAAGCATTTTTTTTGCCACCATTCCTGACACTCTGGGCACTTATCGATCAGCCTCGTATATTAATTCATTGAATTGAATTTAAATAGCGAAGCCATGCTATTAGACTTCAAAAATAAAAAAGTAGCCCTGCTTTTAGCTAGTCTACGTCGATTAATTCGTGACATATATATTCATGCTGAAAAAATACATGCATGCATATGGTTTGGACGAATCAAATTATCAATTTGCATCCCTTGCATGGTGACAATTAGTTACTCCATTCTTCTATTAATATCAGAGATATTTGACGCCACATGACCGGTTGTGGTGTAGAAGTTGTGAAATTTTCGTGAATGAAGAAAAGGAGCAATGTTTTCATTCTGCATGTTTAACCTTTTCGGACAATTTTCGAATGTTATCATATTCCATTTTGATTTTCTTAAAATGAAATGAAGGGACAATGGAGCCAGAGATGAGCAAGGAAGCTATATTAGACTGGTCCAAGAAGATAACAATTAATTGGTGCTGAGAGGAGCACTCACAAAGTTGAATTTATAGTAGACTCAGATTTTGGAGTGCCAGGAGCCATCACAGTGAGTAATAAATATCATAAGGAAATATTTTTGGAAAGCATAACCATTGAGGGGGTTGTTCAATTTGTATGCAACTCTTGGGTTCAGGCAGCCAGAGGTGGCACTGGTCAATATTGCAAACAAAAGAATCTTCTTCTCAAATAAGGTAAACTGATTCCACCAACTGCTCCCGACCCAATGCAAACCAAATTATAATTTATTATAAACAATTAATTATTGCAAGAAACTTTCTATATAATTTATATGTGACACTATCCGTTGGAGAGATAACACCTTAATATAACATATAGAAATACCAATTGACTAAAAAAGTTTTAGTTTATAAGTTTGGGCTTAAATAATTATGTTATATTAATCACTCACTTTTTTCGTTATTATTAAATGTGTAACTTCACTCACACATATATACTCAACAATCTCCACTCACATATAATTATTTACCTCTCTGTGGACTACGAACAAATAATATTACTAGCTCCCCCTTGACTAATGAGTTTTTTTCTTCTTCAACACATAATCCATGGGCCTCCCATATGATATGTCATCCAAGGGAACCATGTGTCAACCCTGCACAATCATCCATGGGAACCCGGCCCGCACTTCCATTTCCATAGGAACCTCACGTCATACCATGATCTAGCATCAATGGCAATGCTTCTATGTTAGGCCTTTTTCTAGGAGCGTTTGTTTGGACTTTATAGGCTTGCCTTGTGCAATCCATACTTGTGAGGGCTCCAAGTACACATACCTTGTCCCTACTCTAACTATGAAAGAGACTTGTCTCTCTAACCTTGTCACTTTACCCTACACCACCATGGGCTCTAATAACCCTTGTTAGAGAGATAACACATTGGGAAGATACCAATTACAATTAAGTAATCAATATAACATATAAGAATACCACTTGATCCAAAATGCTTATGCGTATGAGTTTAGGCTCACCTATATCGTATTAATTACTCACTTTTTTTATTATTATTCAATGTGAGGTTTCAGCCACACATGTATACCCAACACGATTTATGGTATAATTTAATCGAGGGAAAAGAAAACATTTATTGTTAAGGATAAAAATATAATTAGTTAATTGATATATTTAGAATGTAAACATATTAATTGAGTAGATTTACAATTTGGATAATTTATTGTGTAATTTTTTTATTAAAAATATTCTCAATATTGAAGATATCAAATTATTATATATATTTTTTTATTTTATATATATATATATGACAAAATTTAGCTACAAAATTGATTATAGCCTAAGGCTACAACCTTACTCAATATCTTTTTATTGAATGCAAATTATGAGAATTCTACCATTGGATTATATCTTCTTCTTATATCCTCCATGCTTGCAAACTTTCAAGAAAATTAAAGATCAATAACTATATCATCAATGAATTGTTTTAATTATTAGTTTTTGTAATTTAAAATTATGCATAAAATATAAGCTTATAAATCATATAGTAAATAATATTTGATTGACACAAAATTTAACATGTGTATTAAGAGTGTAAAAAACATACAATTCAATGGTTAGATTTTTAAAATATGTAATAATATTTATTTTATTGAGTAAGGTTATAGCCTCATGCTACAACCAATTTTGTAGCTATATATATATATATATATATTACATCTATAAATACTTCTTTATGTTTTGACAAAGATACAATTATTGTAAGTGAGTTGTGTTCATTGAACATGACATGGACGCATATCTTTTTTTATTGTTGGATGTAATTTTAGACTATAACCAAGTTTGTAATTAAATTTTTTTCCAGGCCAAATTAGTTTCTTAACTTTATTATAAAGAGCAATTATTATGAAAAAAACATCATAAGTCAAAATCTATTGTATTTATAATAATAATAATAATAATAATAATAGTGAAAAACATTACTTTTTGCATGGTCCTTTATGTCAATGTCGCTGGACTGTTGGGAAGGCAAATAGTGCCCATGTTCTCGCAAATTGGGCCTTTTCGTGTATGTAACTGGTGGTGTTTTCTTGCATTCCACTCTGCCTTTTGTGTAATGGAAAGGGAATGTTGTTGTTTAATGTTTTTTTGTTACTAATAAATCTTGTTTTGAATTAAAATAAAATAAAATAAATCAATTGGCAGCTTCACCCCTTGGGTGGGTGGAGGTGCTATTACATTTAACGGATTAATGGTTACTTATATTATAACATTCCTCTTATATAGAATAGAGGTGGGTCCTATCCACCCCATGAGAAAAAGATATTACATACAATAAATCTCTTAGATAGTGCATGCATAAGTAATTTTGATATCTTTACCTACAAAATAAAAAAAGAAAAAGAAATACGTTACTCCAATTTAGTCAACATCTTTGGTTGTCATGACAATGGATTGTGTATGATAGTGGGATTACTCCTAACTAGTACAAGAAGAAATAATTAATATTTCCACTAAAACTTAGTATGTAGGTCTCTCAATTTTTCAATACTAGGATTTGAAATATATAATATTTAACTTATGTCCTTGTTACGCATAGATTTCACATTAATGACAATGATTGTGGTGGTTTCATTAACAAAGTGGGATCAAGGTCAAGTGGTATTTTACATTGGGTTAAGGTGTTTTGACTCTTAAACTGTTTTCTAAACCGAACCAGACCACTTGATTCAATCGGGTTAATCATGCTTCAATTCAAGGGCTTATTTCTTAATCATAAAGAATCATATATTTTAGTAAAATTTAAGAACTAGGTGAACCGTGGTTGAACTGGCCAATTCTCCAAAGTTGATCGTGGTTCGACTACAGTGTCGACTAATTTTTTGTTATTATTATTATATTATAAAGAATCAGATGTTTTATTTGAACTAAATACTAGGTGAACCGTACGTGGTTGAACTAATCAATTCTTTAGAACCGTACGTGGTTGAGCTAATCAATTCTTTAGAACCGATGCTTCATGATGCTCTAACATGGACAACTATTATATTTGAATTAAATTTAAAAGGATCGAAATATATTTGCAAAATAATATGGTACATACCAATAAAATAAATAATATTTCATTATTGTTCATTACAACTGATATATTCATTTTTCTGTCAAAAAAAATTCTTTTTTGATACATTCACATTTTTTCATTATTTATTTTATTGTAATTAGTCATCTCTAAATAGAGAATATATAATTTTAAAAAAATTAATTACAATTATATACATTTATTGTGGCTATACATACTTCACATTACAATATTGAATGTAAAATTTTCAAAATTATTTGTATGTTTTATATTTACTTTTCAAAATTAATTGTGGCTATACATACTTCACATAATGCTTTCTTATTTTCTATCTTTCTTCTGTAACTTGTAAAAATATGCTTGAACATTATTTAATTTCCCTATTTTTTTTAATAAAGAATGTTGGAAATATTTATTCTATTTATTTATATTTTGTTAATTATTAAATTAATTATAATGTCATCATGGTTCGACTTCCAGTCGAACTCCGATACAACCTTAAAACCTTGAACCTCTTCTTTTTTTCCGTTCTTTAGATGGTTTGGCTTGTATAATCTTTCTCCTTATCAAATTGTGAGACTACAATCAAGCATTGAAGTGTGAAATGTTAACTTTAAGGAAAATCAATACAAAAATAAAATTTGCCTTTTTTATGACTGAGGAGCCAAAGATGTCTATGGAGTTTGTTTGGGGTTTGGCAAGTGCCAAAAAAAAAAAAAAAAAAAAAAGCTAATTTTATTCTTTTTTATTTTGATGGGTCCCATACCCCCAAAAGAAAAAATGAGAAGACAAGAAAGCTCTTTCCCCTCTATTTTAATGGGAAAAGTACACATTGCATCGGATATATGTTTTCTCTCTCTCACAACTGGTGGGACCATGGACGGAGCTGTTATTGGACTAGGGGATTGCCCCCCCTAATTTTTTTTTTTTTTTTCAAATATTACTATATTAATAGGTACTAATTTTAGCAATTTTGTTCAATAAAATTACACTTTGTCCTCCTTAATAATACCATCAATTCTTTTGAGAGTAATGTTATAGCCACAAACATTTTTACAACGGTTATACAAACTATTGGGATAGTAAATTCTTATTGGTTCGTACACTTGCATCACTTTTTACTTATCAATAATCATTCACCATATTAGCAATTTGTAAAAATTTTGTAGTTTTAGCATTTTTCACCTTTTAAAGGACATAAAAAATTATCTAAAACAAAATATACAAACCCAAAAAAATTTGCCCAACAAAAAAAATTACCAATAATAAAACTAAAAAAATTTAGCCCAATCAATCTATTTTACCTGGAAAAAACAACTTGGTTATTTAAAAAATTTTAAACAAAAATCCTTAATAATAAAACAATAGACTCAAATGTCGGAGCCACCGCACACAGCTAGCAGAAGAGTCGCCCCCCTAACTCCACGTCCTAGCTCCATCCCTAGGTGGGACCCACCAATTGTGAGAGAGGAGAAGCATATACCCGATGTAGGGTATACCTTCTCCTATGAATGTCACTCTCAATAAATAAGTAAATAGTATAGTGTATCCAAATGTACAAATAGTCCTTAGATGGAATCACTTTCTTCAAACTAGATTTCCCTCAAACTTTCTAAAAGTATGGTGCATTATCTCCACACACCGAAACAAAAATATCATATAATTAATAAATGTACAAAATTAAACAACTTGTATGACTAAACCCCTAACATGTGACTTGAACCTAGCAAAACATATATACCCTGTGAAACCCCAGTAGGACTCAAGGAGCTAAGAGATGAGGAATTAAGGGAACTCAGAGGTGATAGAAAAGGACTCAGAATGCCATCTGATAAAATATATTACTATGATGTGTACAACGACTTAGGAGACCCAGTTAAGGGATTCGAATACATGAGGCCAACACTTGAAGGTGAAAAGAACGCTCATCCAAGACGTTGTTGCACTAGGTGCCCTCATACTACAGGTGAGTGTGATTTTTATAAGTCTTTGTTGTTTACTTCCTATGCTTGTTGAATATTGTAAACTTCTCGGAAAACCTTCATCGGTTAAATTTGAAATAGTGGACATTTAAAAATGCAACCTAGGAAATAGGGTTCCTAGAATACACATGTAATAGAAATAAAGGAGGACATAAACTTCCGAAATTCTTGAAAACAAGAAGTGTAGGAGGATAGTCAAGCTTGTGGAGTCCGAAGTGCACAACTCAGTGAAAATTATATATATATATATATATATATTCTAATATGGGAAGAAACATGCAATGTAATTAAGTTAATTTTTCTTCATTGGCAAATTTGGCATAGATATAAATGTAGAGTCACGACCACATTCTTTCAAGCCAATATACGTGCCGAGAGATGAAGCATTGGAGAAGAGCAAGAGAGATGCTTTCAAATTAGGGAATTTGAAGGGAATACTTCGGAATATAATTCCTTCCTAAATATTACAGATACTGGCTATTTTAAAGGTTTTTCTGACCTTAACAACCTCTACAATGAGAGGACTCTCCTTGGAATGAAGTCTCAAGATAGGAGGAGTCAAATGAAGCGTTCATTGCCAAAGATGATTGTTGAGATCCAAAATGTAACAAGGAGCCAGGCCCGTAGACATAAAGAAAGCCCAGCCCATGGGAAAGAGAAGGGAAGGCTTGGGGCCCTAAAAGGAAAGGAAGCTTGGCCCAACAAAACAAAGAGGGCATGATGGCCCATGAAGGCCCAATAAGATAAGAAAGAATAAAAGAGTAAGGAAGCCCAGGAAGGAAGAGGATTTGGGCCCAAACCGTACATGGGTCCTCCAATCCCAGAGAGTGGATCCTCAAGAGGGGTTAGAGGATGCTGAATAGGACGTGGACAGCTCAAGAGATGGTCTAGGAATAAGGCATATGTATTTCAAAAAGGCACAAGAAACGAAGGAGTTCCTATCCAGGTCAAGTCCCTGAGATCCAAAAGGCAACGACGAGGACAAATGATGGCTTCAGGATCAATACCTAATGAGGAAGACCAACGGACCTCAAGTAAAGCAGAGGATATGAAATAAGAGGAAGGTGATCAGAAACCTTTTCAAGCACACCATTTGCAAGAAGGAATCCACCCATTTCTAGAAAATGGCCAAATTGTGAGAAGTCAACATCAAGGTCTCAAAGCCTTTGAAGTGTCCCTTTTAAGGCCTTGGAACAAAAATAAGAAGCATTGACCTCAAGGGGAGTCTAGGTTTACCTAACAAAGGAGCTCCCACAAGTGGAAAGTCAGTAGATGAACTTTCAACTGTCAGTTTCTAGAAATGTGAAATAAGAGGAAACAAGAAAAAGACCAACCACCAATGTTTCAGACAAAGTAATGGCTCAAGTACCTAGAAGAATCAAGGGATAAAATATTGATTTAAAGAGCCTTCAAAGAGCACTATAAAAGGGGTGAGCCTGAGGTGAAGAGGGGCAAAGATATTCATACAAGTAATCAAGAGATAAAAATACAAGAAAAAGGATCTTAAATCCCTAGTTGAGTTCATTAAGAATAAAGGCACTAACCAGAGATCTTGGGATAAGATATCTGAGGAGCCACTTGGATTTAAATGGACTCAAACCTCACGTCTTGAAACCTAAAAGGTGATTACTCAAGTTTGTGATCTTTGAGCTTTATTGAGCATTGTGAAACATCCTCAGAGAACAAGATCTAATGTACTCCAATTACTTGACTTAATCACATGAAATATAATCCTCTTTGAGATATTTATAATCACCTTTGTTTACTTTACATTGTGTATTTGTTCCTTGTTATTTGCTCAACCTATATGTGTGTGTGTGTGTGTGTGTGTGTGTGTGTGTGTGTGTTGTAAAGTTCATTTGTCTTGTGCATAAATTGGTTCGTATAACGGCCCAAGAGGGTCACGGTGAGCCAAGCCTAATCCAACCAATAATCATTAACCCCTTTTTCGCGGCCCAAGATCCCCTATCAATGCTGGGCCTGGGAATCGTCAAATAAAGGACCTACAATGATAAGCAAAATGCAAGAGTCCATAGAAGAATTCTTCAAGTTTGACCCCCCACAGATCATCTCTAGTAAGTATCATTTTAAGAATATTATTTCTAGCATTTTAATAACATAAAATAAATAAACATATTAGGTCAATCATTTCCCCCCAACCCTTTCTAATGAGATAGGTTTTACATGTGAAATTTTGATATTTTATGTAGGATTAGGGAGAGGGGTGGGAAAAGTCGAACCCAAACATCTTTGTTTAAAACATTAAAAAATATCATTTGATCATTATTGACTAAGGTTTCACATTTAAAATTGTGGGAGGCAGAAATGTTTTAGGGAAAGGTCTACTTCTGGAACATGGTACTTAAAGTCTTTTATTGACAAGGTCAATTGTTTGTTATTAGCAACTTTGTATATTTTACCGTCCCTAAGAAGCACAAACACAAACACAAAATGAGACACGACAGCAAAATCGTTCTTGAAAAACTATGATAAGACACAAAAATTAAATATTATTTTTAGGTATAGTCTGCCACTCCACAGTTGTGAAAGTGTCAGTAGTTAAGAGTATGTTTGGTAAACTGTAATAAGTACTGTAATGTAATAGTTATTCTTATAGTTTAGCTATTTAATAGTTCAGTTATGTTTTTATTAAAGAGAATAGTCATTCTTCATAAATAGCTATTCTTTAAAATGAGGAATAACTATTCATCTCTAAAATGATTCTAATAGCTATTACTTAGTAGGTGTATTAATTTCTAAAATTAATATATTTCCAAATAAATAAACTTTCCATATGCAAATAACAATTATGAAAATAAAAAATTATAAATAAATAAATAAATAGCTAATCTCTCTTTCAAATTTTAAAATATATATATATATATATTATTTTTTAGGATATATAATTATATAAGTAAGATATTTTCTAAAATATATCTTAAGTTTGATTTAGAAAGTTTTCATTTCATTGTCTTCAAAGTTTTATTATTATGTTGTCACCAAACTAATGAATCGTAATAAGTATTACATTACAACATCTTATAATACATATTCTTATTCCTATGTAATTACTGTTACAAACGTGCCCTAAGTAAATTGGCTTTTTCCCAGAGACCGTATCTTAAAAAGTGTCCACTCCTGTAGTTTTTCGAATTAAAGGATAACATTTTTTTTCCTGACACTCCATAAACACGCATGCAACCATGCCTAAGTTGTAGGACACAGAACTTGGCCTTTTTCTTGGTCATGCCCAAGCCTTCCCCCAACCTTTTTAATTTAGCAATATATATGTATCTATGAATAAGTATATTCCATAAATGTCTTACCTTTCTATGCACAGTCCGTGTGGGTTAGCAACAGGGGTGGCAAAGTAAACTCAAACTCATTTGCCCACTCAAACCCACCTACTCTAATTAAACTCAAACCCACCCAATTAATAATTGGGTTAAATGGGCATCAACCCAATTAGACCCAATGATTATTGGGTTTTAACTAAGGCTGCATTTGTTTCGACTGAAAATAGATTTAGGAAAACAATTTACACCCTGCCATGTGTTTGGTTGCGCATGGAAAATTTGGTCAAACGGAAAATCATTTCTGTTGACTGTAAAATACCCACCCCATACCCGTAAATCATTTTACACTTTCATTTTACCTTCAAACCATTTCCACTCTCCTCATAAAATTTCTCTCCTCACTCACTCTTATCACTCACGCTAAGCCCAAGCCGAAGGACGGAGAAAGCTATCGTCGGTGAAGCCCAGATCCAGTCCCCGACCCACTGCCCTGTCGGTCTGATCACGCCGCTTAAACCCATCTCCGATCTGATCGCACCGCCTCAACTCCTCCGTCGTGCTCAAACCCATCTCCAATGAACCCAACTAAACCCACCCCGGTTTCACCACATCCCAGTCCCCGACCCATGGCCTCACCATCGTGTCTACAAGCCCCTCTACCAGTGAAGGTAGTTTCTCATCTACTTCACTTTCGTCCTCTCTCTCATTCATCAGACCCATCATTCTTTCACCCACGTCGTCGCTGCCTTAATTTTTTTTTTTTTATTATTGTAAAATAACATTTTTGCTAGGGTTTTGAAGGATTAGTGGTTGGGGTGATTCATAGGTTTCAGTGGTGGTGGTTGGGGGTGAGTTTAAGCGTTGATGGTGGTCGATTGGGGGTGGTGGATCGTTGGCTATGGTGGTTTGTCGGTTTCAATGGTGGTGGATTATGGGTAGGGGTGTGTAGTCTACCCGCCAAAACCAACCAGACCCAACCCAATTTTTAGGGCTTCATGGGTTGGGTTGGGTTACAAAAAAAATTTTATAGCGGATCGAGTCAGGTTAGGTTTGGGTTATAAAATTCCAAACCCGCCAAACCCAACCCACCCATATATTTAATATATATATATATATATATATATTAAATATATTATATAATTAATAAATTTTTTAAAATAACTAACTTTTTCTATCCTATATAAAAGCTAATTAGTTCATACAAACTCTAGTAAATTACTATTGTTATTTAGTCATTAATGTTGTTTGCCTTTAAAAAGTTACATTTATACTAATTTTTGGGTTTTTTTAATATATTTTTTTTTCCACTCAATTTAATAATAATAATAATAATAATAATAATAATAATAATAATAATAATAATAATTTGTCCAACCCATGGGTTCAACCCGACCCATGTGGGTTGGGTTGGACTTATATGATTGGTTGGATTGGGTTGGGTCGAATTTTTTGACTCACCATGGTGGGTTAGGTAAAAAAATCTCCTTAACCCGACCCATGCATACCCTTAATTATGGGTTTTGGTAGATGCTTTTGATATTGATTTTGAGATTAATGAGTTTTGATTTTGATTATAATTTTTCAGATTAATTGGTTATGTGGTGTATAATGGTGTTTGGGTTTGTAGTGGCAGATGGTGGCTGGGTTTATGGTGGTGATTGTGGTTATTAGTTTTTTGAAAATAGGTTTTTACATGCAATGCCAAACACTAAAAATACTTTTCCAGCAAATTTTCCAAAACACAAACAAACAATTGAAAATATTTTCCTTTTCATAGTTGAAAATATTTTACCCTCGAAAAACATTTTATATAGAACTAAACACAGCCTAAAAACCCATTTAACCCAAAAACAATATACCCCAAATTCAACCCAGCCCTTCCCCAAAAAAAAAAAAAAAAAAAAAAAAAAAAAAAACCCAACCTTCAAGTTTCACAAGAGTTTTCATTTTTGCTCATTTTCTCAGCTTCCAATCACGCTAGCCGCTTCTATTTTCACGCTGACGCAGTGGCCATGGTGTAGTGCCGTCTAGCCAAGTCGAAGCGAAGAGAATTTATCCTCTGCGGACAACACCACCGCTGCGTGGATAGCCAGGGTTTCACAAAGTTCCAAGTACCACCATCAGTGGGACGACGCTAAGTACCACAAGTGGAAAGATAGAGGACGAGATTCTCAGTGATATCAAGCCCATCTCTTCTCTTACCATAGAGATTCTTCACTCTAACAGGTTCATCTTAGTCACTCTCAGTCTATGCCCTAATTTTTTGTTATTACTGCATTTGGCTGCCGAGAAAACGTAGGAAAAGAAAGTGAGACTTGCTTCAAGTGAAAATGATACTACCATTTGATAATTGATATAATTGAGAAAAATAAATTATGGTTGTTAAAATAAATTAAATGAATAAATTTTTAATTTTCTAATGTTTTAAACTTTTGAGATAACTTATCATGGTCATTTTTACTTTAGTGACATTTTGATAATTGGGTAATTGGATGGGTTGAAGTTTACCCATAATAATTATGTGGGGTTAGATTTGAGTTAGAAGCAATTAGTTAAAGAGTTTTAATAGGTAAATAGGTTTTATATACCCAACTCAATTATGCCCATCTCAAACCCACCATTTGCCGCCCCTAGTTAGCAACTTTGGTTTTTCAAGAAATCATTTGCTTTTATATATATCACAAAGCACTCATGGGTTATGGACAAATACATCTTTTCCAAACTGGGAAAGGAAGAAATCTTCACAGTTCTCCTTTTGTACTGTCATAATTGATGGCTCTCCCTCCGTCAAAACTATTAACACAGTTTTTTATGCATTTTCGTACAGAGTCATCGGCCCATCCAGCAACTATAGCTGTATGCATTCATCTAATATTTTATCTAAGAACATACCTCTTGTTTCAGGAGATACAACTTGTTGGTTACGAGATGATCAATTTAGCCGTCAAGCACTTGCAGGCATAAACCCTTTAAGGCATTGAAAGGCTTAGATAAGCACAAGTTTTTGTCACTGAAAACACTTGCTTTCTCCTGAATAAAAACAAAAGTTAAACGATGAACACAAACTAACAAGTGAGTGCTTTCTTTTTTTAATCCTGCCTCTTTGAAAAGGATTTTCCACCTGTAAGCAAATTGGATCGCTCCATCTACGGCCCACAAGAATCAGAACTCAGAGAAGAACATATTAAAGGCCATCTAAATGTGATGTCTGTGCAACAGGTAATGAAGCGCTGAACCAAATAAACAGTTTACTTTTTGTTAAAATAAGTAGAGAATTTTTTTTTTTGAATAGATTAAGATTTATTTTCATATCTAATTAACTTTCTTTCTTATATATTTTTCAGGCAATAGAAGAGAATAAGCTGTTCATACTAGACTATCATGACATGTACCTCCAATTTCTCAACCAAATTAACAGCCTTGATGACCAGAAAGCCTATGGAACTCGAACAATTTTCTTCTTGACATCAATGGGAACTTTGAAGCCCATTGCTATCAAACTCAGTCTTCCACCAGTGGATCCAAATTCCCCTTCAAAGCAGGTTCTCACCCCACCTGTTGATGCTACGACAAACTGGCTTTGGCAGCTTGGTAAAGCCCATGTTTGCTTCAATGACTCCACTGTTCATCTACTTGTTCATCATTGGTATGCTAAATCCATCCCCCTATTATGTTATATGAGACAAAATCAAATTTAGCCTTAGCCCAAGATTTATACTAAAATCCTAGAACGGACCAAAGCTGGGTCCATTAAGGCAATACTTTAGACAATCATATGATAGGCTTTGATTATATCAAGTACAATGTTATGAAATGATCAACTTACCCTTCTAACCAAGGAAGAGTCTAAATGATTGAACAGGTTGTGCACCCATGCCTGCATGGAACCATTTATAATAGCTGCTCACCAGCATCCGAGTGCAATGCACCCCATATACAAATTTCTGGATCCTCACATGCGATACACATTGAAGATAAATGCACTGGCCCGTGAAAGTCTCATCAATGCTGGAGGAATCATAGAGACTGAATTCACACCCAGAAAATACTGCATGCAGATTAGTTGTGCTGCCTATACAGAATGGTGGCGGTTTGACCTAGAGGTCCTTCCCGCAGATCTCATTACGAGGTTCAGGACAAAATGCTTATTTTAATTCCTGTATTCTATATATTTTCTCACAAAAGTGGATGGCCGCAAGACTTAACCCTACTTACGTTTCAATGTAGAGGAGTAGTGATACCAGACCCAACTCAAGCCAATGGGATAAGACTACTGATTGAAGACTATCCTTATGCAACCGATGGACTCCTCATATGATCTGCCATTCAGACATTGGTTCGAAGCTATGTGAACTACTACTACCAAGACCCAAGTGCAGTCTGTTCAGATACAGAACTCCAGGCTTAGTACAATGAGTCCATCAATGCAGGCCATGCTGATCTGCAACATGCTAGCTGGTGGCCCAAACTCACTACTCCTGAAAATCTTACCTCCATACTTACCACCATAATCTGGCTTGCATCAACTCAGCATACGGCATTGAACTTTGGGCAGTATCCCTACGATGGTTATGTCCCAAACCGGCCACCACTTATGCGACAACTAATGCCAAAGGAGCATGATCCTGAGTACACAAATTTTGTCAAGGATCCACAGGGATACTTTTTATCATCATTGCCAAGTTGGAGTCAAATAACAAAATATATAGCTGTGATTGACATAATTTCATCACACTCGCCTGATGAAGAATAACTTGGAATGAGAAAAGATTTGTCAACCTGGTCAGGAGACCCTGAGATCCTCAAGGCATTCTACAGATTTTCAATGGAGATAAGAAGAATTGAAAAGGAGATTGAGAAGAAAGACTCTGATATAAGCCTTAGGAACGGATGTGGGGCAGGAAATTCACCATATGAGCTGCTCATACCAAGCTCAGGACCTGGGGTTACCTGCAGAGGGGTGCCCAATAGCATAACAGTGTAAGAAATGGACTTATGAATGAAAAATTCCAGATTATTTTATCTATCTGATGATGATTATTCACTAGTGTAGTTACTAAAGCTATAGAGACAATATAAAATAGTTATTAATTCCGGGACTCAAATAACATCTTCTCAACTTAAAAATGAAAGTGAGTTACTCATTGACATTCTAGGTCAAGGAAAGCTTTAGTGAATTATATTGAGCCAGAGCCTATTAAAAGTTAAAACCCAACAAACCTTAGCAAACTGGAGTCTAAATTAACACAAACAGCACCTATCTTGTGTATGCAACACTTTGGTCCACACAAGTCATTGAGAATCATAAGTTTTACACCTGTTTTTATTAGCAGCCAACTACTTATTTATTTATAGATAAAGGCAACATGTAATAAACATAGCAGGTTAACTTATGTCTGCAAAATCAACATAATGATCCAAATTAACAAATAGATGGGGATACATTTATTGAAAAGAAATAGTAACACTCCATTTGCTTCTATATCAGTGGTGGTGGTGGTGCGGTGACAATGGTGGCAGTAGTGGTAGTCGTGGCAGTAGCACAAAGGACTGGAAAAGGTGATGGCACAAGGGAATGGTGGAAATGCTTTCCACTTCTTAAAAAACAGAAAACATTTTCTGATGGAGCATAAGATCGTGATGTTTGTCAAGATAAACTCTGATTTGTCTTGGGCAAAGGAGGCCACATCATTGATGAAAAAAGATATGGAAATACAAATTAAAAATCAGGCTCTCTTGAACAAATACAGGTGCAGCACACTAATGAATTTGGCAAGAATTTGGAGCACAAGCATATAACAGAACTTTGCAACCACCGCACACAATCTTAGATACAGAATTTATTACAAAACTTACAAATTTGTATTTGGAAAATGTACACAGTTGCCCCACCTAATGAGATTGATATATGTTCCACAAGATGACCATATTGTCTCGACAAGTGGGTCATGATTACAAATAAATCTGCAGAAAAACATAGTATAAAATATGAGAATCATATTGGTAGATCTGCAAGTATCATAAAATTTGAATATGGTCTGATCACATCTTGGAGTTTTGTAATGATGTTCGATTCAGATATAGGACAAAAAAATAAGTGGTAAAAATTACCTCAAAATAATGGCTCATGTGTCCCTGCCACATGTTGCTTCAGCTGTACATATTCCATTGTGATTGATGCATAATTGGGTGAAAATGGGGTTTGTACCCATCAAGATAGATACTCATCTTGACCATTTCCTCAAAGCTTATAGTGACAAAAATCAAGCTATTCCATATTCAAACCCAAATGAAGGCCTTATTACACAGCCATCCATCAATTACATCTCTATTGTACATGCCAAATATAACTTGTCTCCCCCACCTTCTCCCCCTACAAAGTGCTTTGACTCTCACTCCTTAGTCCTTACCCTATATCTAAATCCTTGTAAGTAAGAATAAAGCAAAAGCTGAGATAAAGCTAGCCCCATTTCCACTAAACCTTCCATGAAACAAATGAACCCCAAAATCAAAGCTCACCCAATTTCCTCCAAAACCAAAAATGTTGTAACCCAGTACACAAAACTTCCCACATATGCAACAACAACAACCAAACGTCCATTATGGATCCTCAACAGACTAACCAAGTGACCATGGTCGGCCATTTAGTTCACAATCTAAGCCAACATTTCACATAGTCTCTATACTAATCTAAAACACCCCCAAAATACCATATTCCCAAATTCTCACAAATCCAAGCACCATCAACCCCCATAGGAGCAAAACAACAAGTCTCTCATTATAAACTCAAAAAACGCAAAGATTTTACAAAGATTGAGTATACTGAAAGTTATACTTGTTTCTATATCCACAACAACAAATATAAAATTGCCAACAGTCTTGTAGCTCAACCAACCCCCTCTCGGTATTTCCAACAGAAACGTCACGCTTTTCTAACTATCAAATTATAAAAAACAAAAACAAAAAAACAAAACCCACATACATGTAATTAAAAAATTCGACAAAATATAATTAATTATACAGGAAATGATACGATATACCATTTGTGGTAAATAATGTAATGAGAAGAATGAGGGGGCTAATCGTACTTCTCACGCCAAGAGTAAACGAGAAAAAAGACCCAAGAAGCAGCCAATAAGATATCGCCAACTGTCTGCCTGAGCCAATCCCAGGCGAGATCCTCGACCCTTCTCTCGAAGTAAATCCGCCACATGGCCGCGAAAACGTGCAGCACCGAGCAGCCTTTGGCGAAGAAAGCCTGGAACTCCCTGTCCTTGACGAAGGAGACCATGAACAGCAAGAACCCGATTGCGAACAACAGGAGACCCGAGAAGGAGTCGGAGGTCCGAATCAAGAGCTGGTCGTGCGGCGTGGAGCCCAGAAGCTTCGTGGCGGTCTCGACCCCGTGGCCGATGGTGTAGATTTCCTTCATGTAGAACATCATCAGAGCCCCACACGTGGCCGCGATCGCCGAGTGGAGCAGGCAGATCACCATGAATGCCGACGACGACGACGATGCCATTCTAATGCTCAGATTGTTTTTCAGAAACAGATTTGTAATGTAGGCATGAGTGATTGTATGTACGTATTGGGAACCTGCAAAACCCTAAAGCTAGATTATCAAGAACAAGAAGAAGAAGGTTGTGGAATTTTTTTTTTTTTTTTCCTTTTTGTTTTTATTTTAAAGATTCTTAGAGAGAGAATGAGAGAGTGTTGAAGTATACGGTGGGATTCAGGGGGATAAGTATCTAGTGGGACCCAGTGGAGACATACATTGGGAGGTATATTGTTGTCATGTGGATGGACACGTGGCGGGTAGTTAATAGAGCCGACAGATACCATACGATTGGGTTTTTTTTGGATGTGAGGGGTCGATTTCAATCCCACTTAACTTTTTTTAGTTATAAGATTTTCGTCGATTTCAATTCCTCTTAACTCTTTTCAAGCAAATGGTGTCTTTAAAGGCTCCGGGCCCTGACAGGATGCCTATGTTATTTTATCAATATTTTTGGCCTTTGGTGGATAAAGATGTGACTAATTCTGTCCTTACGTGGTTGAATACAGGTATTTTGCCTCCTCCCATTAACCACACTTTCATTACTCTCGTTCCCAAGGTTGATAGTCCTGAGCTGATAATTGAATTTCGCCCTATAAGTTTATGTAATGTTTTGTATAAAATCTTCTCAAAAGTCCTAGCAAATAGGCTGAAAAAGGTTCTGCCTAACCTTATTACTGAGCACCAATCAACTTTTGCAAAAGACCGACTTATTACAAATAACATTCTAGTGGCTTTCGAAACTTTACACTACATGAAAAATCAAAATTCCAGTAAATCAGGTTTTATGGCCCTCAAGTTAGACATGAGTAAGGCCTTCGACAAGGTTGAATGGACTTACTTGGAAACTCTCATGGGAAAAATGGGTTTTTGTGCAAAATGGATTACTCTGATTATGGCTTGTGTGAGATCGATCACTTATTCAATTTTGATTAATGGTGACCCCCATGGCCTTATTACTCTATCTAGAGGGATTAGGTAAGGTGACCCTTTCTCTCCCTTCCTTTTCCTTTTATGTACGGAAGGGCTGCATGGTTTGATTGAAGATGCTACTAGATTGGGCAAGATTAAGGGCTTCTCCCTATGCAAAAAGGGCCCTAAACTAACACACCTGTTTTTTGCAGACGATAGTCTGTTATTTTGTAGAGCAAATCTTGAGGAATGCAACAATATTCTTGAGCTCCTTGGGGAGTATGAACAATCTTCAGGCCAAAAGATCAATAAGGAAAAAACAACTCTTTTCTTCAGCAAATCTACTGCTCAAGCAACTAAAGATACTATCAAAGGTCTCTTGGGAGTTCAAGAAATTAGGTTCTATGAAAAATACCTTGGGCTGCCATCTCTGGTGGGAAGAGGTAAGAAGGCTAGTTTCAATTACATTAAGGAGTGTGTTTGGCGAAAGCTGCAAGGTTGGGAGGGTAAGCTTTTATCATAAGTCGAGAGGGAAGTTTTAATTAAGGCAGTAATACAAGTCATTCCGACCTTTGCTATGGGGTGTTTTAAACTCCCGTTGGGCCTTTGTTATGAGATCGAAGCTATGGTCAAGAAGTTTTGGTGGGGGCAGCGTAGTGATAGAAGAAAAGTCCATTGGTTGAGATGGGATGTGCTCACCAAATCAAAGCTGGTTGGTGGCTTGGGCTTTAGAGATCTAATCCATTTTAATGATGCTCTTTTGGCGAAGCAGGCTTGGAGACTATTGAATAATAGGGAATCACTTTTCTACAAAGTTTTCAAGGCCAAATTCTTTCCCCATTGCTTCATTTTAGATGCTCAGGACTCGGCTTCAGGTTCTTACGCTTGGCGAAGCATTCTTAGAGGAAGGGATGTCATCCTAGATGGAGCGTGCTAGAGGGTTGGCAATGGCAAATCCATTAAGATTTGGCAGCACCATTGGCTGCCAATTAAACACCCAACTCGAGTCTCTTCCCCTGTGTTGGAGTCTATGGAGGAGGCGACTGTGGATTGCCTGATCAATGCTGATACTAGAAGCTGAAATGAAGAGATGATTGATGGTTTATTTATCTCCCAGTAGGCTGATCTTATTAAAAAGATCCCTTTATCCTGGTTTGAGGTTGATGATTCTCTTTACTGGCCTCTATCCCCAAATGTGCAGTACTCTTGCAAACGGGGGTATCGATTTCTAAGAGAAAATGTGGACTCCAATAAGCTTGAAGAACCTCCAAATTATGAAATGGGCTTGTGGAAGGCAGTCTGGTCCCTTGACGTTCCAAATAAAGTAAAACATCTTATTTGGCGTGCTGGCAAGAATTCCCTCCCTTCTAAAAGGAATTTAGTCTGTCGGCAGATTATTACTAACCATTCTTGTGACAGATGTTCAGGTGGTAGTGAAGATATTCTTCACGCGGTGTGGGACTGCTTTGAACTTGATGGGGTTTGGAGTGCTTATGGCCTGGATTTTGAACAAGGACAAATCTCCAGAATTGTTTGCAATGTTTGTTTGGTCCATTTGGTATCAACGAAATCTTGTGCAGAACCATCAGCCTTGCTGTCCCACAACCCGGCTAGCTCAGTTTGCTTTAGACAGGCTCAATGAGTTCAGAGCAATTAAACCTACTGCTCGCCCTCAACGATGACAACAGCGATCCTCTTGGTCTCCTCCAGCCCAGAATGTCTTCAAGATTAACTATGATGGAGCCCTCTGTTTAGACACAAACAAGTTAGGTATTGGTGTGGTTATTCGTAATGGTGAGGTCTAGTGATCGTATCTTTGGCCCAACCACTAAACCAAGCTTACAAAGCTGTGGAGATTGAGGCTCTGGCTGCTTCATGTGCTCTTGAGTTTGCTATTGACATTGGTATTGATAATATTATAGTGGAAGGTGACTCATGGGTAGTGACACAAGCTCTGAAATCAAAAGATGTGGGGCTGGCTACTTATGGTTTGTTGATCAGGGATGCTTGTTCCTTAGCTGGAAATTTCTCAGAAGTGTCCTACTCTCATATAAAGAGAGAGGGCAACAAAGTGGCACATGGTTTAGCTAAGTTAGCTGTTAATTTAGCAGAATGTGTAATTTGCATGGAAGAAGTTCCTCCTTCTATCTATCATCTTGTACAGGCTGATTTGGCCCCCCTAGTTAATTAAAGTCTGATGTCTTCCTTCTCAAAAAAAAAAAAAAAAAAAGTTATAAGATTTTCCTGACTGATTCCAGAGATATTATACTGTCTTTGAGGTGGACCACGTCACTTATCCATCATTTCAATAAAAGACTTCTATCTATTTAAAATTGCTGAGTTAGTATTCAATTTTTATTTAAAACTCCACAATTTTAAACAAGTGGGAGTTTTTTACTAGAATAGTGACAAGTGATGTGGTCCACCATGAAGACCTTATAATTTCTCCTGATTCTGAACTGAATGGGGAAGTTGGCAAAAATGGCCCACTACCGTTGTTTCTCGAAAAAATTAGTAATATACCAATGTTTTGAAAATATGTAGGGATCTACTACTTTTTTTAAAACTCGAGTTTGTGAAACTAGAGTTTACTGTGAAACTCGAGTTCTTAGAAAAAATGTACTCAGAAAAATTTTGAAAAATTTTTATAGTACTTGAGTTCCATTAACTCAAGTTTCATAAACTCGAGTACCATGGAAAACTTGATTTCACCACACTACTCAAAAAATGGTAGATCCTTACATATTTTCGAAACAGTGATACATTGAAACATAGTTTTCAAAAATGTGTTATTTGGCTATTTTCGCCGAAGAAGTTTGTTTAAGTTAGTATGTAACGTTTTTTCTCAAAAAAAAAAAAAAGGGAAAGTTGGTATGTAACGTTACATTATTAATTAATGAGATTTGAGAGCTCATCAAGTTTACCATTGTAAAATATAAAGGGACTTTCAGTTTTCACATTATATTTATATTTATATAGTACGTTACACAAAGGGCTAATTAATTAATAAGATGAGTTTGGAAGCGGGTGCATGGCACAACGGGAAGAAAAGCTCCTCTCTCATAAGACTCAAGGGCGGGAGGGAAACTTTGATCAAACTTGTTACTCAAAGCAATTCTAACGTATGTTGTTTTCTGACTTGCTTTGAGTTTCTAAGTGGTCTATAAACTATGATAAGAATCACATGTGCAATTTTTGGTGGATTAGTGAATTAAGGAACGAAAAATTTATTGGATCAGCAAGAAAGAAATAGTCCATTATCATTTGACAACAATTTATTAGCATTTTGTAATAAAAAAAAGTTAATAGAGAAATAAAATAAGATTTTTTATTTTCTGAAAATACTGTAATATATATAGTAAGACCCATAATTAGCAAATTCTACCTGGAATTTTGAGCAAAAATCATAGAGCGAGACTCGTAAGAGCATTCGTAGCAGATGTTCCAAAAATTATGCCATTTTACAACATCAAACACCTATTTTATCATTTTACCACATCAATTTACAACATCACATTTATCAGATGTTTTATCTTTCAATTTTATACATTAAAATAATATTTACTACACATTAAAATAATATATTATCTCATTCTCATTACAACCAACAACAGCCACACCATCAACGGCACAACCACCGGCCACCAATTTCCACTACTACAACACCACCTCTACTGCAAACCAACCACCACAATTACCAATATCAGATCAACCCAAATTGCAGCAAAAAAAAAAATGCAGTAACCAATATCAACCCAAACTGCAAACCAACCACAATTACCAATTACCAATATCAGATCAACCCAAACCCAAATTGCAGTTACCAATATCCTCTAACGCCGTAGCGACATTCTTGAAGGCGATGGTCGGCGATGGTCTCCGCGGTGGTTGGCGATGGTCGGCGACGGTCTCCACAGAGCGTGGATATACGGTGTTTTATAGTTTTGGTTTGTGGGTTCCGATGGAGTAGTTTGTGGGTTCCGATGGAGTCGTTGTGGGTTTGGGTTTGTGGGTTTGTGGGTTCCGATGGAGTAGTTTGTGGGTTTGTGGGTTTCGACGGTCTCCACAGAGCGTGGGTTTGTGGGTTCCGATGGAGTAGTTTTGGATTTGGGTTTGTTGCTTCGGTGGTGGTTGTGGTTGGCTGAGGTGGTGCTTGTGGAGGATGACGATGATTGGCCGCCGCCGCCGCCTTCTTTTGCACCACCTTCTTCTTGCTCGCGTCCGATTGTGAGAAGAGGAAGAATGGGTTGGGAACTTGGGAGAGAGAGAGAGAGAGAGAGAGATTCTGAAAAGGGAGAGAGCAAATGAAATAAAAAAATGAGAGGAGAGAGAATTTTCAAATAAAATAATAATTTTCAGTTTACCACATATGTCCATACTGTTGTAAATTTGCAACAGTACGGAGATATGTGGTATAATTTTATCACATATGCCATGTTTGATGGGGTGCTCTTTTTTGTGGTTGGTGTGGGATATGTGCCAAATATTTAGCATTTGGCACATATCCCACATCTACTGTGGGTGCTCTAATAAGCTAATCATACTTGACATTTTGAGCAAAAACAAGAAAGTGATACTCACTCCACAATAAGCAAACCATACTTGGTTCTTTTAACAAAAACTTTAGAGTGGGATCCACAAACAGTAGCTATGACAAATATTACAATTAATTAGCTAATAGAAGAATGAAACAAGCTTCTTTGAGATGATGGGACCCGCTAATAGTAGTTGATAAATTAGGTAAAAAAGGTAGGTTGTAAATGGTTTCCATATGCACATTAAGAGTGTAGACTGTAGACGGAAGAGGAGTTTTGAGATCTTAAGACTTTCAATAAAGCCCTATCAACTAAAGAGAGATGCTACATCCACAATATTTTCACAATATTTTTACAACAAATCATAGATGGTTAGTTGTTATTAGTTCAAATTTGAACCTAACACTAAAATTACTTTTTTACCTCAACAATAATCATCAGTAACCACCTGTCACTTAAGATTTGTTGTAAAAATGTTATGAAAATATTGTAGACATATCATTTTTCATTAACCAAATAAGGATGCCATCTTATCACAATTCACAAGAGACCCGATTAATTAATGTACAGCATTCTAGAAGCTACATATTTTCCAAATTAATTCTTTTCTATAGGCTACGTTCCCGGCTCACTCCTCTTATACTTGGCAAAGTATGCTTCATGTGCGTCATTTTATGAGGAGGAGGTCTAGCTCTAGTAGGATTGTTGGATCCCAGATTTGGCTCCTCATAAGATCATTCATCTCTCAATTACATATATATGTTGGGTCTAAATGCCATAGTGGGGTGAACTTATTGATCATACTCTGCAATAATGGAACAAGTTCATAGAGAAATTAAGTCTTCCTGTCATTTGAAGCTAGCCAGCATCATTTGCAACATTCCTCTAATAAGCTGATGATGCATTGATGTAGATAGGGACTGTTAATGGTCAAATTACAATGAGAAGCACTTATAAGCTCCTAAAAAATGAATTGAACCTATCTCCCCAAGGTTCCTCCTCTTCAATGCAAGTTGTTCCTGCATTTTGGAATATTGGTTTGGTCAATTGTAGTTTCAAACAAGATTTGATGTTTTTTATGGAAAGCATGCCAAGGAATTTTGCCCACGATAACAAAATTATTCAAAAAAGAAATCATATCCTCTTTCTCGTGTCTTTTGTTATGATAAGGCTGAAGAATCACTCATGCATTAGGCCTTTTTGCTCAAGAAGTCAAGAAAACTCATGTGGTCCCACATATGCAGAGGTCACGTAAATTACACAATATATTTTTCTATCTAAGTTAATAGCACAATTGACTGTAAGGTGTAAAGTGAAATACAATTTATAGTTTAGAGTAGTAATTGTGCATTTTAAAAGTTCAAGGTGTATATATTTTCAAGTATTAATTATTTGTAGGTAGTGCATTATTAATTATTTATGTAAAAAAAATTATAATTATTTCTATAAAATTTATATAAGAAACAATTGATTTGGAATCTAACCTCTTGCTCAAATTGAGTTAATTTGGCAATAAATGAAATGAAGTACAATAAAATATAAAAGAAAATTTAATTATCCACAATTAAGAATATAAAAACAATTGAAAACTTAAATTAATGAAAATAATTAAATATTTTTTTAATTCACTCAATTAATTCATTCATTCATAGCATGTAATATAACTCTAAATTTTTTTTTTTTTTGAGAGAGATAATATAACTGTAAATGATTCCCCAAATATTAAACATATATATAATATAATATTTGAAAAAATGTTTTAAAATGCACCGCTTATTACGTGGGACATCAAATAGTATTTTAAATAATGAGAGTTTAATTTGTAAAATTAGGAATTCAGAACTTTAACTCCAATCAAGTCAATAGAACTAAAAGGTATCTTTAGACAAGGTTTTGGTGGAAATATAGAGAATTGTAAGAGATCGGACAAGTTATTCTTTATGTTTTTATCAAGTGTAAAAAAGAAGACTTTCCCACTATAATTGCGGTTGTTTGCAGTCATTGTTGAAGCTAGTTTAGCGGCTTTAGCCTAGTTTTAGACGACAGGGAAGATTTGCCATATTTTTCTATAGAAGATTGAGAGTGGTCGGGGAAAAATCATAATCAACTTTTTTTTCTTTTTCGGTATGATAAAGACTTTGCAAAGGGTCATTTCAAAGCTATTAACTTCAAGAGTAATATTTCTGGAGCTTTATCATCTGTTTTTTTCTAGATCTTTTTTATCATATCTTTATCCAAATCTTTATCCAAATCTAAATTACACTAAAGATGTGAGAATTGCAAAATTATACCATCAAAATAAATAATTAATTATATACTATTGTTTTCACCAAGTCCTTAATAATAGATCTCAAGTAGTAGTTGAATAGCGTATGGAACAGCTCTTCTCAGCGAAAAAAAAAAGCATATGGAACTGCACTAGGATACATTTATTTTATTGCCAATGCGTGTTCACTTCTGCCCCCAGGCATTCTTAACTAGAAAATACATTGGACAATGAAAATCAATTCTATCCTTGTGGAAAACAGATTTCCCCGACAAAGAATTGCTGAAACTGTATTTTTTTTTTTTTGATGGGTCAGAATTGCTGCAACTTATCACGTGGGTTGATAAGTCGGTTGGTCCCACACTCCCACCCACTCATTGCCATATGATATGCCATTTATAACTGTTATATAGTAACAGTGCAGATAGGTTGGCTTTCTTTGCAGGGTACGCGTTTAAATGCATCATTTATGATTTATCTCACAACGCAGTCAAGTCTTACGACGCGTCTCTTTTGAAACATCATGTGTACCAGCTCACATAATTTGGAATCAACGCGTGAGACTGACTGACTGAGAGATAATAATAATAATACTGAATACATGAAATATATATTAATCGTGTTGAATTTATGACTAGCCAACATGATGGTCTATGCCTATGCAGCTTCAGCTCTTTGAAAGTAGAGAGACTGATTTTCAAATCAAAGCATACTTTCGGTGCCACAAAAGAAGTTACAATAATTTAGGCTGCACATGCATTAAGCACGAGAGAAGTGATGATGCTTTAGAAACAGAAAGCTTGTAGCACAGTTAGTTATTGGATTGGTACGTGCAAGTTTTATTAGCTTTTAAAGGAGATAAAAACCATGTTAGGGTTTAACTAAGTAAAGCAATATATCAGACTGCCCTTAGCGCCCAAGTTTTCATTAAAGCCCAAGCTTTCATTGCCATCAACCCAAAAATTATAAATATATATATACAGAAGAACAGAAGCAAGAATTTGGAAGTAGACAATATTCAGTAACTTTCATCAACTTTATTACCCCCCAGAAAAGACATGAATATAGCTTTCACATGATTGAGGTCCAATACAATGTTACTATGATAATGGAACAACAAAATGGGTCACTACGTTTAAGGATTTTTCGTGGCAACCCATACTATAATTATTGAAAATAATCAATAATTATAATATATATATATATATATATATACAACAAAAAATGATTAAAAATTGACGATTCCAAATGCAGGAAAGAATGAGAAAGACTCCTCTTTGGAAGCAGAAGCACAACTATAATCTTCCATGAATCTTCCAGCCCCCGCGCTGAATGATTTTTCAAGGGGGGAAGGAGAAAGAATAATGTAACTTAGCTTGAACAAAATTTCATCTGGAATTGATGTCCCTATTACCAGCTGCAACTTTGCGGTGACGCCTAGAACCGGACCTCCTGTCTCTTGCACGCCTGGGTCCAGCCTTTCTAATTGGAGTACTTGCAACTATTTCTGGTGAAGCTTCAAGTGTCGATTTAATTGGTAGTTCATCAAGCAGAGCTGGTGGTAGCAGTGGCAGTGGCGGTGGTGGTGGCGGTGGCAGTGGCGGTGGCGGTGGCGGTGGCGGTGGTGGAAGAGGTGGTGGATAAACAACAGGAACTGAAGAAGTAAGCTGCTCCAATACTTCTCTATGGTATTTCTGTAGACAGCAAAATAGAAAAAAAGAAAAAGAAAAGGGAACTTAGAGAGAGAGAGAGAGAGGACTAATTTATATAACCAAAGAAATACAACTGCAAGTGTTGGCTTTAGAGAATTAGTATAATTTGAAATAACATTGAACCAGCCTCATGAGTTCTGGAGAACCTTTATAAAATTTTGACAAAGTTGGGGAAAAAAATACCTAATAAGAAATATTTTATTTTCACAAATTAAATGTGATGGAACTGGCAATATCATCCACACAATTGGCAAGAAGAAAGAATATAAAAGAACGTCTTAACTGGGAGTTGGGACATGTTAGGATCAAATTGGGAAGCATAAACGGGAAAACAAGGGAAAAGAAAGTGGAAATTTCATTTTCTCAAATAATATAGGAAAATGGAATATAGAAAATAATCTGCAAAATTAACAGGGCAGAGTCGACAGAAAGCATCAAAGAAGTTCATGGAAATAGAACTTGAAATTTGAAGGACAAGGCTAGGGAAAGATTTAGGAAATACATGAATAATAAGCCAAAATTTATCCGGAGGTTTCAACCCTGTAAAAAAATAAATAATAAAAAAATCAGGATTGTGTTTCTCAGCTATTTGGACCTCTGGTGGAGTTGTAAGGCTCCATTATGTCCACAAATAGCATTTAGAGATACAACTTGCACAGCTTCATTGGAAATAATTAAGCTGTTGAAGATAAACTATTGCGAATTGATGGTATGACAACCATTGCAACTTACCATCATTGTGATTATGGCTCCCATGTCCAATAATGGCTCAAACAATAGAGATTGCTTCACACTTAAATAATTTATAAGATATAAATTTAACAACTTCAATTTCCAGTAGGAAAATGTACCATATAAACCCATAAATGCATAAAAAGAATTACCTGAACTACAAAATTGCGTCTTTCACAGTCCAAGAACATATTGATACTCCAATTCACCTTTGCCATAATTTTGTCCCTTACAATGGAGAAACTAATTTGGTCCCTGGAAGTAAAACGGTCCACTTCATTGAACCAAAGACAAGTAAAGAGGTTGCTAAGAGGAACATGCTCCCTTACTATCACACATCCTTCAGGAACATCTGCAAACACAACCATAAAACAGAAGACTTCACAAAAAATCAATACGAATCAACTGAAAAAAAAAAGAGAGAAAGGAACTTGCACCTACCACTTGTGATGGGAAGTTTAGCCTCCGAATATGGGGTCAAACCTTCATTTTTATAAAAGTTAATCTGAAAGTCAATAGAGGCGTTATCATATTTCTTAGCAGCTTTATTTGCCTCAGCTTCCGTAAAAACATCAAAGCGTTTATAATGTCTAGAGATTGCGAAAGTAGCATTTTTCCTCCACAAGAACCTGAAAATTAGGTTTTAAAAACAAATTATGGCAGTCCCAGACGATAAATAAATAAATATATATATATATATATATGTATGTATGTACATTGTTAACAGGCACAGTTCCTATTTTTAGCTGAGATCATAAACGCAAATTACTGTGGCATTGGTCAGATCTGTTCACTCAAAGAAAGTAAAAACATTCAAGGCCATCTCGAACAGAGAGCAGGTTTCAACATATAAACGAGCCAAAAAGTTAATAAATTATCAGCCCTCTCAAGATAGATAGCACGACATAACTAGAGGAGGAAATAGGGAAAGCAGCCGTTGAGAGTTAATAACTCAATATAAAATCACTTTTCTACAAAGCTAGTTGGTCCCACTAGTCGAACATGATGCTAGTTCAAGTTATAAGAAAAAAGGCTAGAAGAACATTCACTACAGAAGACGCCTAAAAAGGAGATCCCCAACTTGAGCAAAACAGACTCCACACCAGGGCTAATATAATAACAAGATTTTACCACAGAAGTTGAGAGTATAAAGCAAACGAGTCCTGCTATTGGTTTTTCTACTGCCCTTTTATACGAAGTCCTAGTCAAGATAATTCAAAATGATATCATAAATTTTTAGTTTTGACTCATAGGTCTCTTTGAGGATGTAGAACTCAGCAAAAGTATAAACTCCACATTTTCATCCTTATTCTTGAGAGAAAAGGCAACTGAAGTTATTCCTGAAGCATAAACCACATTCATCCAGATGAGACCAGATTCGTATTAGCATCAGAATAAAAAAAGCCACAACATAGGCCTTATGCAATGTAGATGAGCAGAAGGCACCTGATAAAAGTATTTTATGATTTTTGTTGAAACATATAGGCTATGAACAGAACAACTATCTATTGCAATGTGGACAAGTCTAAAAGAAACTTCTTCAAGACTTCAACGTTAGTAGACCCATGTGGTGATTCAAGTAATTGGTTAAGAATTTGTTACATGATGAAGCTTACCACCAATGTGCTCTAGCTCCAATGTCACTTCCCCCTCCCATGGTGGAAGGGGACTGTCGGTTCAAGACCCACAGTGTACATGTAACTTAACAGTTCAAAAAATATACATTTATATTGAACTTCCCAACATAACTTAGTCTTTCTATGGCTGCACCTAAAAGACCCCAAACAATGATCTAGTTTCCAAAATGTACAAATATTGTCCCTTATTTCTACTATTTGAAGCCTAAGAACAGATTGTATGAATAGGTATGAGAGAAGAACTCACAGGAAAGAGACTTTGTAATATAGGGGACACATATAAGACATTACAAGTAGACCCAAAAAAAAAAAAAAAAAAAGGAATGCTGCATTTGCAGCATTTGCTTTGGGCCCTTATAATTTTAAGCTTTGAAAAGCGCATCACGAAACTATTTGGAAATGTGCTGTGTCTGTGGACAGTGATTTTAAATAATAGAATCGATTTATTCAGTAATGAGATAAAGACTAAGGAACTACCAAGCAAGGTTCTGATTCAACGACAGACAATGACTTATAAAATATAGAGCAAAAAGAGAAGCTAACTAAAATACAAAAATATAAAGGTTTAGGGAAAATCAGAAAGCAGATGTACCTTTCAAGGATTTGATAAGGATCCACAACAAGTTCAAGTTTTCCATCAATCCAAAGAGAAAAGCGGGCATTTGGAAACATCCTATGCACTAGAAGCTTTGGGATCTGCCACAGGTGTACTTGGGGTCAGAGCTATTAGGTATATCAAAGTACTACCCTCATGTATATTGACATTTAACAAAACATTTTAGGCATGAAGTCCCATGAGTTATAATTGATATTTCAAAAAGAATGCACAGCAGTGCTTAATTCATTTCATGTCATGATATCTAAACAACAATCATTTATGATTCACATAAATTATTTTTGTTAGGTATTTAGTTTTCAAGTAAATGACTACTTTGTACAAAAAAATTAATATGCCCTGTTTTATGTATAAGCATGGAGCTATCTATCAAGTGCTTCAATCCATCAGAAAATATCTTTTTCATTATTTTATTTATTTTTTGTTTAATTTGGAGGGGATTGGGGGAGGGTCTTGACTTGAGCATTTTTGTAAATTCCACATTAAACTTTTTAATACCCTATATCATGGAATTATTTAACTGCATTATTATTATTATTTTTTTTTTTCAGGGGGGAGGGGGGACAGTTTTTTTTTTTGATAGGTAAGAAAAGTATATTAAAAAACTGCTAGATGCAAAGGTGCATCAGCAGAACAAAATGTCAAATACCACCTTTTAGGATCCTATCATGAAAAAGTAAACTGCATTTTGGCCATGATCTTTTGATTGTTACCTAACATGTAGACCCATTGGGTCTTGAACTCATAACCAAACCCTCCACCTCATATATGGTGCAATTTGAGAACTCAATGGCAATTGCATTTTGACTGTATTCATCTTCCTTCTCATTCATTTTAAAGAACATTGACCAAGCTAATAACGATAATAATACAGATACATAAGCATACACAGAAATAGTTGATGCTACAGTGCCAAATACAGGAAACTAAACAAGTTCTAAGCCAAACTGTGATCCCCAGGTAGAAAAGAACTTTACCGAAGTTTCAGATTTCTTACCTTCCCTGTCCGTCTTCCATCCTCATAAGGAAGGTTATGAACAACAACAACTCTCCATACCCCAACTTTCTTGCTGGGGCCCAAAGTGCGAGTTTTCTTCATGTATGCTTCTGTTTCTTCATCTATAAACATATAGAAGCAAACAGTCTCCTTGGAATAGTCACTTATGTTCCTTGGTTGGTTTATATCATCAAAATTTCCTGAAGAATATTAGTTTTATTAGGTAAGCACACCACCAGCTTTGATACTAAGCAGATGAAACCAAATTACAGAACATTACCAAATATGGCTGATGCAACAACCACCCCACGACACTGCTCCATCTCAAGGAGATCAGCATCATCCATGTCATATCCTGTGTTGCGGCCAGGTTTAATTCCCCTGACAAATCTGATTAATGGAAAAAAAAAATGTCCCATGAAAAGGCATGAGTGAATTATGTAGAAAAATTCCAAATATATGCTGTTACTGTACTTGCAAATACATTCGAAGAAAATTTGACCCTACACCCCTCCCAAAAAAGAAGAAGAAAGAACATACCCACAGTGCACGCTCATTGACTCTCTTATATCAAAAGAATCATTCCTCTGCTTCAAAGTAGGATATCCACCAAAGTCTGAACCTCCGAATTCACCATCTTTAGATAAATTTTCCTCATAAATATATGTTAAGTTTTTAAGAACTGGAGAATATGAGGGGACCTTTGGCATTAAGGCGATGGCTTCTTCAACTGGAAGGTAACATACTGGACAAGCTGTAACATAAACAACCAAGAAACTCAGTGAAATCATTAACATCACCATGATCATTGTGTATATCTTATACATCCTTGCCACCCTGGAACTAAATTTTTGTGAATATGATGAGTAGTAATTTCAAAACTTTTCACCCAAAAATAAATAGAGAAGATATCTAAAGTTACAAAAAATTTAGAACTTACGCCGCGGTCCAGTTCTTTTCTTATCTGCTGGTGGGGGAGGCAGAGTGAAACTATTACACGGATGCCCTGGAGGAAGGGTGTAGCCCAGAAAAGCAGCAGGAGGAGGAGGAGGCAAGGCCAAACTATGAACCATTTCCCCGAGGCTCGGTGAAGAAGTTAAATTGTTACTTTCCTCAGGGTAAGTTAAAGGGAAGCTCTCATTTACGCTAATGTTTCCAACATGGTTCTGGCCTTCTTGTGTATCTTCACCTAAAAACAAGCCAAAATGCATACATCATTTCCTCAGTCCTCACACAAATTAAATCAAAGTGACAAATATCCAGATAATGAAACCCAAAAAGAAGGATATCACACAGTAAAAAGCTTCCGTAAATATGGCACTTGGGTAAATACATCAATTAAGTTCAGTTGAATACAAGAATAAGATACAAAGAGCTCATGTCTATTGAATTTCATCCCCAAGTTTAAAAATGAACTAAGTATTAGAACTTCAACTATAAAACTTAGTAATAATCTATAAAAGAATGACCAAAATTGTATGACTTTCTCAAACAGAACCCAATACTAATATTAACAAAAATCAACATTACTAAGTTCAATTACTATAAGCACCTCAAAAAATGAGATAGCAATTGGCAAGTCACTAATCAATCAGCTCATTATTGAATTTGAATTTAAAGGTCGACTTAATGAATACTTAAACCAAGTCTTTACTCCTAACAGAAAGACTGACATGGTACAACTGAATTCTCTTTATTAATTGATCAATTAAATCAACTACATTAAAAATAAAATAAAATAAAAAGAGATAGAGAGAGAGAGAGCGAGAGAGAGCAAAAGAGGCAAACCTTTTCCCACATACAAAACCCAGACGAAAACCGCAGCGGAGATCACACATAGAAGCAACATTCCAACCTTTTTGCGGCCAGCAAACTTGCAGATCCAATGGAACAACCTCTCCTTCTCCTTGAGCATTTTGGAAGGCTTCCGTGCTGTTTGAATTGGCAACAACACTCCGTTGTAGTTATTGTTGCTATTGCTATTGCCGTTGCTATTGTAATTATTATTGTTGTTGATGTTGATGTTGTTCTGTTGTAGCTGTTTATCCAAAGACCCATAACTCCCCGAACGAATCCCCAATCCACTCATTGTTCCTCACTACCTTCATTAACCCCTCTCATCTCTTTCCCATTCAAACCCCAGATACCAAAAATTCAATCTTTCAATTGCCCCACTACCAAACACGGCCTAAAATTGCAGACCCAGTTCACCAAATTAGCTCCAGACTCAAAGGGCACCTCTGGATTACTCAAACAAAGCTCAATGCAGTAACAATTGCTACTCTCACTTCTTACCGACAATAAAGTTTGCTTTTTTGAAAAATAAACAAGTTCGTCTAACAAGCAAAGCAAAGCAGAATCAGATCAAATCTTTTTTTTTTTTTCTTTTTTTTTTTGGGTTCTGAGAAAAAGAAGTGGCAATTCAGTACCAATGTGTGATGGGATTTCAGTGGAGGGGGCAAAAAGAATAAGTGTTTGATTTTGGAGTGAGGATTAATCTAGGGTTTGTTATTGGTGTGTAGGGTTTTTGCAGGAATCTAGGTTTTTGTTACAATCGAGGTTTTGGTTTGAGTATAAATCTGGGATCACTGAAGAAAGACCTGTTGTATATTTTTGTTTTATTTTTCTGCTAATTTTGAAATGTTCACCAAAGTGGAAAACTCGTGGAATATTTATATGGTCGGAATTCGGAATAAATAATAATAATAATAATAATACTAATACTAATAAAAGAATTAAAATAAAAGAGTAGAAAATTAAAACATGGGAAAAATTCTGATTGGCTATCTTGCGCATGTGCGTGATGTTTAACAATGGGAGTCTGACTCAAAAAAAAAAAAAAACAATGGGAGTCTGATACATCACCTAAGGGTGCTCCTAACTTTCGTGCTACCCAATCTTGGTGCATGACATTTGGCATCTGATCTGATCTGATGAGGGACGCGTGCGTGTGACTTTTTGTGAAATTCTCTTCTTCCTTTTCTTTTTTTTTTCTTTTTTTTTATAATAATCTAGTAGTATTATTATATGACCTAAGCCTTATTATATTATATTATTCGAATGTTTTAATTTAATTTATATTAATTCCCCTTAATATCATACAATTATTGTACAACTAGTTTTTTTTTTTGATACGACACAACTAGTTTTGAGATTGAGAGAGATAGCTATGGCACAACTGCCAATAATGGATTGGCAGGATTAACAAGAAAACTGTGGTTTTGTTTTGTTTTCAATTTCTAACATGGATTTTTTGTTGTTTTGTTTTTTATTTCTATTTTGGAGAGACTTTTGTGACATTATGGATTTAGCTGTTTGTATCATCAAGGATAATACAAAAATTGACAGTGAATCTGACGTTTCAGTATCCTAATCACACCTGGAATTGCAAGCACGCATCATATTCGCATGTATTGAATAGTACATGAGTATGCTATCTTTTAATCCCAAAAAAATAAATAAATAAAAAATAGTACCATAGTAATTAATAATATAAATTTATTGCATTACATATTTGGAATATATGGCTTCTAGAAGGAAAATTAAGCACTTTAATGCTAAACAAAAATAGCCATTGATATATTTTACAGGCGATGTATCTGTAAGGTGTGATCGGCTATGATATCACACATAAGCCACCCTTTTTTATTCTTAAAAAAAAAATAATAAAATAAAATAAAATAAAATAAAATAGCCATTGATGAAACTACCACGCAAGTGCAGCATTTGAGGGGAGAAAGCCATGGGGGTTTTAAGTGGTTAGGCTATCTCGGATTAAACTCTTGTCAAGTGTTTAAATGAGTAGTTTTGAGATGAAATTGTATTCAAATCACCACTGTACTACCAACACCAACCGTCAACATTGTTATATATATATATATATATATTGCCAATTCGTTCTCATCATCCTTGAACAAAGTCATTATCACCCCCCCTTGTTATTATTATTGTAACTATTTATACTACTATAATTTCTTGATTTTTACATATATTCATTCAAAAATAAAAATTTAAACTAATAAGACTAAAATTCTCATCAATATTCGTTTAAAAATACTATAAAAAAAATTCAAATTATTAACCAACCACAAGGCTAAATGTTGCTATTATAGTACTAATTTTGTCTGTTTAAATACATATAGTAAGTTGGATTGAGTGGATGGGAGTGCTAGATAACTTAATACTTATAATGGAGAGAGGATTTTTACTTTGAATTTCTCTATTAAAAATACCAAGAGATGTCAGTTAAATTACAGAACTCTTAGTGCTCATGTTAATATCAAAAACCAACTTACATGTTAAAACTTAAAAGTATTATGGAGTTTTAACTATAAAATCCAATTCAAAATGGAACATATGGTGTTTTTCTAACAATTGATAGGAAGATGCAATATCATTTTTTTTTCTAGATAGTTAAAAATATTTATGGCTGTGGACCCTGCAACTCAAAGTCTTCACTCTTAACTCCCACACACTTCGAATGTGGGGAGATACCATTCCGCCTAAAAACTACAGTGGAAGATATAAGATACAAATATCTGTTACATTTAAAAGTGTCACAATTAATTCGAGTATGATCATTTGAAACCATGTGCATTTTCTAAGTCGCTTCCCATGCATGTTTGTATACAAATGGGGTGAAACCATCATTTGATGCAAGGTCTACGATAGAAAATGGTACCACGACCTTCCTCCATCTTGTTTGATTATGAAATGTTTAAATGCGATCGAATACATGTATCAAGTTTCCAAGTTGCTTGCTATAAATCTATGACAGCATGAATAAATTGATTAATTGATGCAGCACTTGATCTAATCAAGAAACGTTATTGCCAATATTCGAAACATTTGTTGAATTTCCCTTTTTGTTATTTTCCTTTTCCATGTCAAGTATTAAATTGAAAATGACCACAATTGGATGCAATGGCAAGGACAATGCCTTCCATCATGCCAATCTTTTCTATGCTTTATTTTAGTTTTTTTCATATTGAAAATGATGAGCACAATGTCGAATAGCTCAATAGGTCTACATATTCCCTTAAATGTCAGTGTCCAATAATAAACTTCACCACCATGATCTCCTCTCCTTTGATGCTGCAAGGCTTTGCTGAAAGTTAGAGATACTTTTCACAAATTTATTATAGTTTCTTTCTGGATAGTATTTTACTATTGATAAATGGACTGTTCAATGTTGGGACGGTGCAATGGTGCAAGGGTGAAGTGGGGAACCATGGACCGACCTAGACCTAGCAAACAATCAGGTTAATTGGGTTCAAATCAAAATGAGTCATCCAAAACAGATTGCAAAACCTATGACCTTACCCGGTACATTTCAAGGATTGGGTAAATTTTTTTTTTTTTGAGAATGAAGGATTGGGTAAATTTGATATGACTCATATTCTTTTTTCACATGCCAAAAAACATAGAAGTAAAAAAGTAACTTGATAATTTTGTCTTTTGTCTTCCTTTCAAATAAATAAGGAACAAATAAATAAATAAATAAATAAAACTCAAAATGAAATATAAATAATAAATAAATTCTTAAGTTTATATAGTGCAGGGTTCACTAAAATGAAGTCTTTAAAGAAATAATTTGAGTGTCTATGAGAAGAGAAGAACTTAAAAGGGGAAAAAAAAAGTTAATAAAGAAAATAGGGAATCAACCCATGTGACCCACAAGGTTACCAAACTCATTTATTTTAGCATGTCGGGTAATGGCAGACATAACAAAACCAGTCAGAATTCTCTGATCTAACCCAATTGACCCAAAAAATACCCGACCCAACCACGATTTTTTTACCCGAATAAAAAACAAGTTGACCTATGATCCAAACCATTTTTTAAAACTTTTTTTTTGGTAAAAATAAAATAAAATTAAGACAATATTGGTTTAATTGTTTGTTATGAGTTTTAAGGAAACAATTGAGACCTTTATATAAATGCATGCAAATGAATTGAAAAATAAATGGTTGAGATATTCTGTAATGTGAAAAAAAATTTAGATATCAAATAACAAAGTATATGCCAAGATAATCGGGTTACAGTAGAGTTAAAAACATATATTTAAAATAATAGACATGTATGAGAAATATTCATAAATGTGAAAAAACTGAAGCCAGAGTATCAATGAAATTAGTATAAATTATGAATGCTTAGGCCTATTTTTTAACAATTCATATCTAAAATAAACGGCTTTTCATAATAAATTATGATATTTTCTAGAGTGTGTATTGCTTAACAATAACATGATATTCATAAAAAAGACTATGTATAAATAAGTAAACAATCAAACTTAAATGTATATTTTCAAATTGAAAGAGAGTGTCAACCACAATTGATAATAAATTATAAAATTAGTTTTCAAGATTATAAATTTTTTATATGCTTTTATTATTTGTCAATTTAGTTATCCAATAAGGCATTTGTAATTTTATTTTATGTTTTGGGATGTTGATATTGTGTAGAAATGAAACTTATGTATTTGTTTTACTTATCCTTTGTACTATTTTGTTTTGGTTAGTATTGTTGAGATTTGTATAATTTTAAAATTATTAAACAAGTATTAATTTGTTTAGCTGAAATCATTCTTGATATGAGTGGGGAAGTCAAAGTAATGCATTTTGCATTAAGTAATTTTCTGTGTAACTTTCCAAATAGCAAATATATGTTATTTTTTTTATAATAATAATAAAAAATCATGTGAAAAAAATATGGGTTAACCTGACCCAAACTGACCCGACTGGCAACCCGATTGACCTGACTCATTTTCTAACCCGCTCAAAATGACCAATTTTTAACCCACAACCTGTTTGACTCGCAATCCGATTGATCCAACCTGCCCACTTGCCATGTCTAGGTAATGGTAGACACAATCTTATCACAAGTCAAAAAATCCCAGCAATATCCATATTTTTCATTCAAGTTCGAGTAGGTTACTAATATGCCAGGTCTACATTGACCTTTGTTGTACATTCAATACTCTTAGTCGATAAATCTAGTAATACAATTAGTGTTCATATTTTCTAACGGCTAACGCAATCTATTATAATTAGTACATAACAAAAGTGATGTGAATTTTAACTTCATGTAAAAATAATGTTGTATAACTAAATACTACTGTTGTAGTAATAGGCTGTGACAAATTTGTCGTATTGACAAATTTTGGTTCAAGTGACATAATATAAATTTTGCAATTTTGGTTCAAGTGACATCATATAAATTTTGCGTTTGGTATTAGCTTAAAAATCAGCTTATTTTACTATTTAGCTTATTTTTGCTACTATTCATGAGTCTCAATGCACTTTTTTGTATTATTTATGGATCCCACTGTACTATTTCAACTAATTTTTACATTTATCTACAGTACTTTTTTAGCATAAAATTTTCAGTTTCAGCTAAATAAGTTGTTTCCAAATAGACACAAAATTGGTTTTTTTGAATAAATTTATTTGCATAGCTTCCATGGTGCCTCGGCAATCAGCATGACCTAATGTCATTTAATTTTATATGGTAACTCATTTTGTGCACCTTGTACATTATCTGAAGGCTGAAACACAGTCAAATCATATTATTAAATACCATCATGCTAGATTTTAACCAAAAGTGGAGTCATCTTTTCTGACTTGGCCGCCACTAAAGAATGAAAGACGGTGTGTTGAATGCATTATCAAGACACGCAATAATGAAGATGCATATTCTCATTTTGACTCATTTAACAATTGGCTAATGGCTTGTATCAAAAAAAAAAAAAACAATTGGCTAATGGCTTGTATAAAAAAAAAACAATTGGCTAATGGCTAGGAAATGGGGGGTTCATAAAGATTCTTGATTTTCTTCTATCAAAGTAAAAAAAAAAAGTGTTTAGCAAAAATAAATAAATAACCCTATTGGTTTGCAAAAATTGTGAAAGCCAAGCTAGCATATGAATTATACTTACAGAGATCCCCTCATCTTTTTAGCTTGGTTCCTACTTGCCTACTACAACTTCATCTTTCTGGGTGACCAATATGAATTGGAAATTTCCATTTTCTATTGAAGGGTTTATGTAATTATGTGCGGTGTTGTTCTCACTTCTCGCAATTTCTAGTGGACATCAATTTTTATCCCCCAACCCGCGAAAAAAAAGGGGAGTTTGTGAATCCATTTGTTATCTATATTCAATGTTATAATTTAAATTCCACTACACTTTTTGCTTACACAATGCATAGTGGTTAGGTGTATTATTTTCATGATTTTTCAAATCAAATAAAAAAGGAGTTAGTGGGTGTATCTTTTTGAAGGTTTTTGTCAAAACTCAAAACAAACCAATAGGTTATTATTGTATAACTAGTCGACCGTACACGATTCGTGAATATTTTATAATTTTTGTTTGAAATAATTTTTAACTTTTTTTTTTTTTATTGATAGTCATCTTTATGGTATAATATTTTGGTAATTATGTTTAATTATATTATATATATCATTATGAGGGAGGAAAAAAACCAAAAATTATTAGGAATATGCATAATTAATCAAGAATATGAATATATATATATATATATATACAGCCTAAGAGATTAAATTTTGTAAGAATGTAATATAAAACCTATGTTTACTCTTCCAATCTCAAGATATCACATTAGCTTATCACATATCTATGAATAAATACAACTACACCTAATCAATTCTAATACCCATATATAAATCCAACCAAATTGGAAGTTTATTGAAATGTTATTAGGTGTGGTAGGATGTATTGAATTTTAAGTAAAACATTGATGTGGCAATCTCTTATTGGATTGTGTAAAACATGGGTTTTACATCTCATCCTTACCAAATTCAGACTCATTGCCTAAATGAATTCACAATTATTAGGTATACTTCCTAATATTATTTATTTTTTATTTTTTTTGTGTGCAGCTTTAGCACCCGTGGTTGTTCATGTTAAAATAGGAAGTATACTTGCTGAAATCCTAATCATCATTCTATTGAAGTTGGATGAGTCCTTTGTATATTTGTGTGAGAAAGTAACATTTGTTGTTTTTCTAATGGTCTTGGTTTAATTTATTAATTTCTTGAAATTATAGAGTTAATTTTATTATTTTTTTAAATATCATAATTGTATTGGTCTAAGAATTGATTTCATTTTAATTAATTAATGAGAATAGAAAATAAATAGATATTTTCTAATCAGTTTTTAATAAACCTAGTAAGGGTGTTGTGCATGGATTGGTCATGCCCTAAAATTTAATCAACTTGGTAAAGTTTTAGGCAATGAATCAATTTTTCTCCTTAGATTCTTCATACTATTTAGGAAATGTAGTATGTTTGTGTTATATATATCCATGTTGTATGTATAAACTTAAGTATGTTATATGTATAAACATGTCCATGCTTGAAATAGTTTGGATGAGTGCAAACTTACCATCTTGTCTTAGCAAATTTGAGTCTTGACAAAAACATACAACCCTAAAGTCTTTTCCGATAGGCATGACAAATTTGAGCCTGGGTTGAATGAGAAATAACAAGCATCATTAAAGGGTCCATTGCATGTTCTAATTGAGCCTATTACTAGAGCAAGATCCAAGAAGATCAAAGAAGCACTTAATGGGTTGATTCAAGAGATTTGTGTTGATTCTAAAATGAGGCATTCCAAGCTTGGCCCAAAAGAAGATGAAAGCATAATAAATTAATCCAAGTTATTGGTAGGTCTGATCTTGCTTAATTGGGCGTAATTTCCGTAACAATGGTGTGGATTAATGGCTGCTTGACTTTCTAGTTCCATACCAATTAATTAGCTGCCTTCCATAGGCATGATTTCCTTGCCTATTTCAGTCTATTTTTGGCATGGAAGAGTTACTAATTTTAGACCAAATCAACCTTACTTTTAGGCTTCTATTATTTAGTCATTTTTTTTTTATGAAAATCAAGACAAATGTGAGGTTTGCTTCTTCAATTGGTTCTTTAAAGAAATTGTGAGCTTATCAAGGATTCTTCCTTGTGGCGTTCAAATTTTATACCTTGGGTTTGTGATTCAATTATAATCATTAGGTCGAGGTTTGTTACTTTATACATTTGGTTCGCATTTCATTTATAGACATTAGGTCAAGGTTTTCTATCAAAAATGTGAATTTTAGCTTTCTTGGGCAAGTTTTCCAGTATTGTTTGTTGGGTCTCAAAGCTTGTTGATTAAGGTTCGCATTAGGGTTTCAATTAAAGATGTTTCATATTCACTTCTTACAAGAAGAATGTTTCAGTAGAGTTCATCTTTAAGGGGTGGAAATCTCCTCCATCGATTATATATATATATATATATATCCATGTTATATGTTTATACTTGAGTATGTTATATGTATAAACATGTCTATGCTTGAAAAAGTTTGGATGAGTGTGCAAACTTACACTCTTGTCTAAGAAAATTTGAGTCTTGACAAAAACATATAGTCCTAAACTCTTTTTCGATGGGCATGACAAATTTGAGCCTGAGTTTCAATTAAAGATGTTTCATATTCACTTCTTACAAGAAGAACATTTCAGTAGATTTCATCTTTGAGGCGTGGGAATCTCCATTTCAGTAGATTTCATCTTTAAGGCGTGGGAATCTCCTCCGTTGATTCTACCATATAAATCTCCAAGGCATCACCACCCTTTGTAAGAGATTGTTTTATAAGTGCTAATATGACCCTGATAACAATTCGGCAATTTATCTCATTTGGTGAATTTATCATTCTTTAAGATTCTATATAAATTTCCTATTTTGTTTTAGGGATAATTACAATAAACCCACCTGTAGTATGACCTATTTTTACTTTGCCTACCTGTGGTTCAATTATTTACACTTTACCCACCTGTGGTAACTTCTGTTAGGACTCTATTACCCACCTTTCCATTTGCCGTTAGAAAAACAATTTTTTAAGAAAAAACAAACATAACAAAAATAAAAAAGTTAGAGTTTTTGATTGTTGAAGAACTTCTACGAGAATAAATTGGAGGAATACAAATCAAATATAAATAATAAAAAAATCCAATAGCTTCTAGACCCATCTCCTTCATTTATTTATTATTTTTTCTCCCTCTTCATCTCTATCTCTCTGACTTCTCCCTCTCTTCAAACAAAACCCACTCATGGCATCACCCACAATTCACCATCAACCAAAAACAATGTCGTCATAGTCGGTGGCTACAGCGAAAATTTCAATTTCAATTTCGTTCCTCTCTGTCGAGTTCGAAGATTGCATTGTGGGCAAGATGGCTTGGCGATGGGGTGACTAGGAGAGAGATGGGTCGGCGAGAAGGAACAAAGATGGCTGATCGACTAGAGAGCTTGGGTGAGCGTGAGCGGCTAGTTGAGGAAGACGAATGAATAGGACCAATGTAAGACAATTTCCCTTTGTTTGCTTGGTCCAACAAGATAAAAGGAAACTAATTCCCAACCTTTCAATCAAACCCCTTTCTCTGCTATCTTATTTTCTTTGTTATGGGTGTAGTGGGTCTGTGTTTATGTTGCTAGGTGTGGTGGGTCTGGGTTTTGAAGAGGAGTTTGCTTTAGTTTTGGTTTGAGATTTGAGAGAGAACTAAGGTGAAGCCGTGTATTATTTCTGTGAATAACTGAAAATGTTTGAAAGGATTTTTGTGAAATTAGAGTAGAGCACTTTCAAGTCTAGGATTTTTGTAAATGTTTTTTTAGGATTTGTGCAAATATGAAAATTTTATTTGGATTGATTGGCTCAAGATTGTTCATACTAAGAGGAAGTGTGTTCTTGAACCCAAGCTATAAAACCCCCCTCTTTGATCTCGTTTGTTTGAGTTTTTTCTGTTACTTTTTGTTTTTAGAGGAGAGAGACATAAAAGTGAAGATAAAATACATTTTCACCCCTAATTTTAATAGAGGTGGGTAGCAGATGGGTAACGGATTGAAGTTTAGGTGGGTAAAGTGTAAATGATTGAACCACGGATAGGCAAAGTGAAAACGGACCATACAACAGGTGGGTTTACTGTAATTATCCTTTTGTTTTATCACTTATCTCCCCCATCACCATTTTCAATTGTCAATAACATGTTTTCTTTTTCTTTTTTTTTTCCTTTTTAATATTGGTAGGTTTCGATCTAGTGGCACATAACGTTTGATATTGGATCTATAACCGCTGCAATTGCTTGTATCCAAATTTTTGTTCTTTATTTGTTTTTTTTTTTTTTTTTTTTTGCTAAATAATGACTTTATTGAAACAAAAACAGGAAGACAAAAAGGATTACAACAAGGGAGAGGACCTGTTACCATCTCTATCTAATACCTGAGCCACCAAGCTAGGAAGACCAAAGAGGGGAATCGACCCTGTCTAATTGAAAAAAGTTGCCCATTGGGCCAAAAGATGGGGAGGGAATTACCCTCCCTATACAAAAAAGAAAAAGAACAATAATCAAAAGTGTTAATAAGCTCCTTTATATCAGCAAGAATTGCTATTATGCTCCAGTGGAGTTGTTGGGCTGAGTTTATTAGAGGCTCAATTACATTCCAAGAATCCCTTTCCACTATAACTTTCTTGTATTCTTCTTGGACTACTCTTCTAATTGCACATAAGCTGCCTTTGCTTCTCTTAGAATAGGACTACCTGGATCAATTTGTTATGCCCATGCCATTAGTAAGACTCATTTATCATCTTTGCACACCACTACTATAGATGTTTTCTCATCTCTAATGGCTGGATCAAAGTTCAACTTCACCCAACTTTCTGGTGGGGCTTGCCATTTGATTTCCCTCATGTGATGTTTTGGTTGGGCACACCAAGCTTGCTTATGCTCCTTAATGGCATGTTTGGATGTTTAAAAAACGAGGGAGAGTAGAGTAGAGGGAAGGAGAGTAATCCAATTACTTTATTTGAAAGTTTTTTAAGGAAGGAGGGGGAGGGGTTTTAAGGGGTTTCAACTCCCTCTAACCCCTCATTTTTAATTCCCCAAATTGGAGAGATTTGGAGGGAGAGTAGAGTAGATAAATTAATGTCCAAGTAAATTCCCTAATTTACCATTTCTAACAAATTAATCATAGACCAATGTTACAAGTCCATTTTCAAGTAAGGGTAAATTTGTCTATGTTAATCATTTCCTCTCCTCTCCATCCTAATTTTTAAAACATCCAAACAAGGAGAAGGACTAATTACTCCCTTCTCCCTTACTAATTTTAAAAACATCCAAATAAGGTGGAGCGGAACCATTCCCCTCTACTCTTCTCCCCACTACTCTCCTTCCCTCTACTCCCTTCTACTCTCCTCCCTCTCTAAACTTCCAAACAGGCCATAAAGGATCTAAGTATTTGTCTTAATAGCTCAGTTGGGTTGCTTTTGAGACCTTTTACTCTTGCTTTATTCCTTGTCATCCAAATTTGGTCACAAAGAATTAAAGCAAATGGTTGAAATTGGTTGACTTCATCCACCTTTAAACCCAAAGAGGATTTCGGGTTTAGGACTATTTTAATCCAATCTTGAATAGAAATGTTGCCCACACTACAATGGTTTAAGGCCATGGAGCAAGAAGCCAAATTTGGGACACGCAATCACATTGAATAAAGAGATGCTCCAAAGATTTAAGAGCATTTTGGCACAAGAAGCAATCAAGAGATTGGATAGGAAATATGTTATTTATAGCTATACAGGTTGGCAAGATACCCCAGGCAAGTTTCCATAATAGATTCTTCAGTCTTGCATGAACTTTGAGTTTCCAAATTGCTTCCCAATCTTTACTAGTTAGTTATTGGTGGTGGTAAGATGATGATGCTCTTAAAGCATTATAAGCAGATTTTACTGAGTACTCAGCTAATGGAGGTAAGCACTTGGATGAGTCCCCTGTATATTTACGTAAGCATGTAACATTTGTTTTTTGTTTTTTGTTCCTTTATCAGTTTACATTTTTGAAATTATATATCTAATTTTTTAATTTTTAAAATATCATAATTGTATTGGCCTAAGATTTGAATTTAATTTTATTAATTACTGAGAATTATAAATTTTTCTATTCAAATTTTAATAAACCTCGTGAGAGCGTTGTGCATGGATTGGTCATTAGGGATGGCCATTCCCATTGGGTAATGAATATCCAACTCTACTTGATCCAAATATTTCGGATAATTCTCGATCCTTAATGGGTAGAAGATAATTGGGTAAGGTTTAAATATTAACCATTTACCTATTATTACCGATTTAACTAATTACTTTTAACTCAAACCCAACTCAACCCAATTATTATGGGTAACTCCTAACCCACTTAATTACCCAATTATAAAAATTACCAAATTGCCCCTAAAACTTCAAGATGACCAAAGTACTCCTAAAATGCTTTAAAATTGCTGAAATACCCCCTGTGGGCACAAAAGAGAGTACGCCTCGGCCAAGTGGACTATGGCGGAAAAAAGTGGAGTCACCTAGATTAGGTCTAGGAACCATATTGGGCCTTTTGGGCCAATCACTTACATACATGAGTCCACATACCAAATTATGCTACCTCCAGTATAGTCAAGATCGCTAGACAACCCCTCAAGTCCCTCCTTCGACGTCGGTCGCTTATCTCTATTTCCTACTCCCTAACTTGCTTTCGTAAGTTTTCTATCTCCTGGTCCCATTCACTATGGTACGAATGCTCGAGAATGTAAGAGATCGATCTTTTTCCTTGCGAGGACCCCTCATCCGAATCAAGCCTTGTCTTATGCCCATCTTGCATGTAGTCCTGTTTCCTTTTCCATTTCCTCTCTAACCTCCTTTGGCCCTAAAATGAGACCCTTGAACGACTACCTCCAGGGCCTACCGATCCCTCTCTTGCATGTGGCCCCTCCATCCTGGGCGGTGATAAACTAGTTCTAGATCTTCAGCTGAGTAGGAGATTCCCATAGACGGTGCCAATTATGATGGCCCTAATCAAAGTACTACGTGGCCTTTGAGGTTGGGCTACCAATTTATTTGTTTAGAGTGAGTAAAGAGCTTCCTACTATAGGAAGACCTCTTGAGGCCAACCCAATGACCTAATCCATATTCTACTACCCTGTGTATGCTTTCCGAAAAGGCTCGAGCTTAGAACTAAGCTTCTCATTTTTAGTAGTTTCTTTCCCTTTTCTCTCGTGTATCTTTCTCCCCCATAATTTTCAAGCCCGCTCTCTTACTCATTTTGCCCCTATTTATAGACTTCCCTTTGTGGGGTTGTCATGATGATATGAGGGCTTTTTATGCTGGTGGGGTTCTTCTGGGATATATTCTTGACCAGACGAGGCTCACTTTTCATGACAGATGTGACTACCTTGAAATTTATACCCGTCACCAAATGGTGCTTGACAGGTGATTTCTCCCAAGGCACTACCTAGTCGTTCTATGCATGCCTCGACCTGGTATTGATCCCTGAATTAATATGGACCCTGATTAGCTATTGATCCCATAACTGATATAGGCCTTGATCTAACATTGGGCCCATAACTCTTAGGTATACGAGAGTCAAAGGGTTGGGCCCATGCCCGATGGCTGTACGGATATACTTCTATTGTCTTTTGTCAAAAAAAAAAAAAGAAAAAAAAAAGAGAAAATTCTAAATATTTAGTTTTTGTCTAATTTTTAATTTTAGTACCAATTATAAAAGGAAAATTAATAGAAAATCTATAAAGTTGGGCTCCCCACGACAAGCCGCCAATTATGGGCTATCATATATTGGTATTGGCAAAAGTTGGAACAAGTTTGGAGAGAAATCCTTATATATTTTTATTGGGTGTGAATTTTGAAAATCTAACTGTTGATTTGCATATTTCTTATGTCAAGTATTTTTTATTTTTATTTTTATTATCTTAACATGCATATCAAATTTGAAATAAGATGTTATTTACTATGCGATCAATAAACTTATTTTTTTACACAATATTAGATTACAAAATTTTGGGCTTTTAAAAAAAAAAAAAGATTACAAAATTTTGAAATTTAAATATTTGATTGATAACATGATAAAATTTTGGCGTAAATGCACTTTTAGTCCCTACATTTTGACCCGATTTCTATTTTGGTCAATACATTTTATTTTTACTACATTTAGTCCATAAACCAATTAACGCGTGACATTTAAGTCCTTACCGTCACCCAACTAACAAAAAATGCTGACGTGGCTAATGACACAGTAAAATAATAATTAAAAAATCTATTTTAGCATTAAAAATTTGCCACGTCAGAATTTAAATTAAAAAAAATTAATTTATTAATTTTAACTAAATGAAAAATTAAAAAAAAAAAAAAAACTTGGGAAGAGCATGATGAAAACAAGAACTCCAACCCAGATCCAACCCAGATCAAAGAACTCAAGAACACAAACCTAAACATAGAATTTTCTTTCCTGGCTCGTGACTGCCCTCAAATCACAACCACAAATCCACCGGAATCTGCCACAAAACCATCAACTATCCACCACAAATCCAAAACAATAAACCCATCGACTACCCACACAAACCCATCGGAGCAAACTACCCTACCCAAATTTGATTAAGAAAAAAAAAAAAAAAAACTCAACTAGTTCAGGCGCCATTCCTCTTCGATCTGAGAACGAAACCCATCACCAAACTCCAATCTGTGAATGAATCCCACCACTAAACTCTGATCTGTGCCATCATCGAAACCCACCACCAAACTTCCATCCAGCCATTGAAACCCACCACCAAACTTCAATCCAACCACCAACCATTACCGATCCAGCCACCAAACAATTACCAAAACTCCACCATAGACGCTGATCACCACAAACCCACACCTTCCACCACGCCGATCCACAAACTTAGACCTCCACCACATCGATCCCCATAAACCCACACCCTCCACCTCACCACGGCAAGTTGGCAACACCATATGCACAGAAACCCACACAAAAAAAAAAAAAAAAAAAAAATGCCAAAGAGAGAGATCTATTGATTTGAGAGAGGAGCTTGAGGCATATGGGTTTGGGTTTGGGTTTGGGTTTGAGCAAAATCAAGAGTTAAAGAGAGTTCAAGAAAGCTAAGCACCAAGATAGAGGGAGAAAGAAGAAAAAGAAGAAGAAAGAAAGAAGAAAAGGAAAGAATGGAGGCGGAAAAACTGAGAGAGAGACCGCTGTGAGGAAGAAAAAGAAAAAGAAAGAAGAAAACAAAAAAGGAAAAGAAACCACAAGCACCGTTGAGATAGGATTGTGGTGTATTGATCTGTACTGGGGTTGATTTTTTTTTTTAATTTTTTTTTCATTTAGTTAAAATTAATAAATTAATTTTTTTTAATTTAAATTCTGACGTGGCAATTTTTTAATGCTAAAATAGATTTTTTAATTATTATTTTACTGTGCCGTCAGCTACGTCAGCATGTTTTGTTAGTTGGGTAGTTGGGTGACGGTAAAGACTTAAATGTTACGTGTTAATTGGTTTAGAGACTAAAAGTAGTAAAAATAAAATGTAGGGACCAAAATAGAAATCGGGTCAAAATGTAGGGACTAAAAGTGCATTTACGCCTAATTTTTTTTTTTTGAAACTGATTGATAACATAATAGTTAATCTTTAATCTTTTTCAAATTTACAGGCACGAAGGATACATGCAATACAAAATTAGATTTTTTCAAAATTCACTCTTTGACATAAAATTATAGAGAGATGCTACATCCACAATATTTTTACAACAAATCACAGGTAGTTAGTTGTTATTGGTTCAAATTTGAAACTAACACTGAGATTACTTTTTTGCTCCAATAATAACAACTAGTAACAACCTATCACTTAAAATTTGTTGTAAAAATATTGTGGATATACCATTTCTCAAAATTATAAGTCTTAAAAGAGTTCCGGAAGAAGCCTTTTTCCCAAAAGTTGTGACTTTAGCGTGCTGCTAGAATTTACTCCTTCAAAATCTAAGGCCCTTTTGGTAGAAAAATTTAAGTAATGTTGTTTGTATTTTTTTAAAATGTGTATGAGTGAAAAAATACGTTATTTAAAAACTGGAAATACGTTGTTAAAATGCTCTACCAAACTGTCCTAAACCCTCCGAGTCCAACAATCTAAAACCGAATTTTTTTTCCATTTAACAATAAATATCAAAAAATTTAGTTAATTATCACGTTTCAAAACAATGTTGAAAACTAGCATCTTGAGTGTCTGAAACTCGAATTCCAAGATAAAAATCGAGTTTTTAAGTCTCGATTTGTAAGCGGATGGATGTGATGTGGAAAAAAATCCACGTGAAAATCGAGTTTTAAAGACTCGAGTTCCAAAAACGCCGCTATAGGGCTTAAAAATGTCATTATAGGGCTTAAAAATCAAATTTTAAAATTTTTTTGCAAGAAAACGCCGCTATAGGGATTTAAAACGTCACTATAGGGCTTAAAAATGCCACTATAGGGCTCCCTGAATTTGGTATTGAACACTAATAAAAAAATTTTGCAGGAAAACGCCGCTATAGTGCTTTAAAACGTCACCATAGGACTTAAAAACGCCATTATAGGGGCGATCAAACGAAATTTTTTTTTGCATAGAACTCGAGTTTCTAAAACTCGAGATTCATGTGGCATTTTCAGTCTAAAAACACTCGCAAAGCGAGTCTTCGGGACTCGAGCTTTAATATGGATCTCGAGTTTCTAAAACTCGAGATGCTGTTTTTCTTAATACTTTGAAACGTTGCCTAACTTACCACATTGTTGTCCCTCTCATTGCTAGTTTGTCCATTCCCCCGTCTAAAACCCTACTACTACTTTGTCAGAACTGACCTCAATGAGTCATCCATGGCGGACAGACGGTGTCTCCACGCTTTGACCCGCCACGCCTCTGCCCTCTTCTCCACAAACCCATCTCTCCCTTCCCTCCCTCTTCCACTTCCCCTCTCCGAAACCCAACCCTTAAAACCCTTCCTCGCCGCCCACATTTTCACCACTCTCTAACCCACCCAGTACTGGTCCAACACGTCATTTCTCATCGAATGGAGAAGACGAAGACGAAGAAGACGACTATGAAGATGAAGTGGGTGGGAGTAGCGAGCAGTACGAACTGGAATTGGTGAAGAGAGTACTCTCCGGGGGAGAAAGAGGCCGAGGCGGTGGGGATTGGTTACAAATTGGTGGGCCCACTAGAGCCCTCCGATTGGGTTTTCAAGCCGTACGACCCGGTTTTTGCTGTCGTTCAGGTTCTTCTTTTTCTTCTTCGTCTTTTGGTGTCGTTTTTCATTGGTTGTTTATGGGCTATTGATTTCTTGTTCTCTTTTTGTGTTTAGAGTTGATCGCACCAGTTCAAGGTGAGCAATGGGGATTCGATTTTCACTGAGAGATTGAAATTCTGCGAGGCGAATGACAAGGTGGGTTGCTATTGAATTTGCGCGATTACCTATAAATCTATAATACTATGTGTTCATTTGTACTTTGTAATTTTTTTTTGTGGTAATTTAATGCTGCATTGTTAATTGATAGTCACAGTCACACAGATATCGTTTCCATAACATATAAATTCTAGGATGCACGGACACTATTTAGGGTGCCATACCTGCCGTTTCATGTTATAATTTTTCAAAATTTATTTGTTCATGTTATAATTTTTCAAAAATTACTCATATTGGTACCTGTGTCTGTGTCTGTGTCCGTGTCCGTGCATCCTAGTATAAATTATGCAGGGAAAGAAAAGTAATGGGTTTTGCCTAGTATCTCATGTTGATGGAAATTCAGAGTTAATGGTTACTATTTTAAGGGAGAAGTTATGTACTTAGCATGCTTTATAGTTCCGGACAAAACTTACAAACAGTTTCTGTACTACCTTTGGTTCCCCAATTCAATTCAACTATGTTGCTGCATTGCCAACGAGTCACATACTTACACCAGAGTGGCCTTCAGGGCTCATTCATAGATCTATATGAAGAATTATTCATATGCTTCTCTCTTTCTGAGTTTAAGGTTTAGACTAGTAGATATATATATTTTTGATAAGTAAAAAGATAACCAGTTGTTTAAGATTTAGACTAGTAGATATATATGATGATAAGCTTTGTTGAGTATTTTTTTTTTTTGGTAAAAAAAGGCAATTAGTTAATGTCTCTGATGCGCTTGAGATAGATAGTGTATACAGCCCTTTCCATTGCCGAAATCGTTGTTAGTACTTTGGGTACTGATGTGAGCAGATATGCTTGCACTTGCCGTGAATTCACTTCTCTATGCGGTTTTTGCATTCAGATGCTCGTACATTTCTTTTTCTTATTTTTTTCACACTACCTATAAAAAAAATGAGTCACATAGTTGAATTTAATTGTCCATGAAGGAAGATAATACTTTTTATGCTTATTGGTCAATGCTGCCACACAGTTAAATTTAATTGGGGTACCTAAGTTGCAACATCTAATAAATTGTACCTAAGTTTTTCCATTATTGCTACAAATCATCAAGCATGCAACTAGATTTGCTGCTAATATAGGATATCATATGGTGTGGTGTACTCGCATGAACAGTTCTGATTTGTGCTCTTGACCTTCCCTTTACAACATTAGAATGTTGCTTGGAAATTTTCTTTTCAACAGGGTTTGATGAAAAATAATTGTTGTTCCCTAGGATTATGGCTCTTTGGTGGGATTTAAAGAAGTATGGATAGGAGTTTAGTCTTGTTTTTGTTCAAAAATAGGAGGGAGGGGGTGGAATCATTTTGGTTCTTGGCCATTGAGTATTTCAATGTGTTAAGATAGATCATTAATCGCTTCTCAATGATGAGATTATTGTTACTGGTTTCTTTTATCAGTTGACTCAAAAAGCAGATCTTATTGCTAAAAAAGGTAGCACTTTGGTCTGATCTTCATGCCTCATAGGTTCCTCTGTCTTTTATTTTATCATAATAAAGAAGGAAGTTGAAAACAAAAATGATATCCAAAGAAAGGAAACTGGATTTTTTTTTTTTTTTGATAAGTAATAAAAGATGTATATTCAAAAAACTACCTCATGCAAAACAGCATAAGGCATAACAAAGATTACAAAAAGAGAAAAGAAAAAACAAAGAGAAAACTAAATACAAAAGAGAGAACTAAGAAACATGGGGAGAGAATCACTAGAGGTGAGTCCCCAAGCCCTAGACCAGTCGAAAAGGGAGCCACTGAAAGCAGCGAGCAGCTGGTCATCTGCTTTCCATGTCCTCAAATGTCCGCCAATTTCGCTCCCTCCAAATACACCACATTAAGCACAACGGAGCTAAATTCCAAATGCTAGACGAATGCTTTCCCAACCAATTCTACCAACCAAAGAGAGTATCTGCAACCGATCTTGGCAAAACCCATGAAATCCCAAAAGATCTAAAAACTAAGCTTCATAGCCAATAAGCCTTTCCACAATGAAGTAACAAATGATCTACCGTCTCCCCATCACAATGACACATAATGCACCAGTCAACAAAATCAAACCCTTTACCTCGCAGATTGTCACCTGTAAGAATCCTGTCCCATACAGCGGTCCAAACAAAGAAAGAAACATGCCGAGGAGCCTTAACCTTCCAAATACCTTTCCAAGGAAAGACAATAGGCAAGGGACCTCGAAGTTTATTATAAAATGAGCGGATATTAAAATCCTCATTCTTCATTAACTTCCATCTTATACGGTCTTCATTTTCAGTTGGAGGTAAATTAGAACCCAAAGTACGAAGAAAATCATCCACAACACCCATCTCCCAATCATTTGGTCTTCGAATGAAATGGACATCCCAGCTTCTCCGTTCCTCTATCCCCAATTGTTCCAAACAAGAGGCCACAGAGGCTGCTTTATTGGAAGCAATCCCAAATACAGCCGGAAAGGTTAGTTGGAAAGGTGAGTCCCCACACCACCTGTCTGTCCAAAACTTCACTCTATCCCCCACCCCTACCTGAAATTGAATATTTTTGCTGAAAACCTCCCAACCTATCCGAATACTTCTCCACAAACCACACCCATGTACACCTCTACCTAGCTTGGATGTTCATCCCCCCACTCTTCCCCAAACTTCAAAGCTATAAACCTTCTCCAAAGCCTTGTCTCCTCAACCCCAAACCGCCATAACCATTTTCCTAGTAAGGCTTTATTAAAAGGAAACTGGATTTATTTTTTAGTCTTGGTTTACCTTTAAAGATGAAGAGATAGATGAGAAAGTTTTATAAAACAAGTGGAAGACCATTCATGCTTAGTAATATTGGATGTTGAGCAGCTAAGGATCAATGTGTTCATTAAATGAGTGGCTGAAATGTAGTTTAAGATGTAAAAATAGAAGTGTATCTTAAACTTAATTTGGAGGTAAACCAGTTTCAAAAAGGCTCTTGTAAAAAGTCTTAGATGGTATTGGTTGCTGGTTTCACATGTTGACTAGCCTCTTTCACATATTGCTGAATACTCTTTCTATTATGACCTTGTTAGAAACCCTCAGATCACAATATTCTCTGGTGGCCCACAACCAAAGCAAATAAACTTCCTTCTTTCTCATGGTGCTCACATTTTTTTTAAAAATAAAAGGCCCTGGTTGCACCCCTTTTAATGCTTTTCAATAAAATTTGCTTATAGAAGAAAGATAAATTTGGAAGCCTATCCAACGCGACAATTGGCATTTTACGCTGTCTTTGGACCTTTCAAGTCAATAAATTAAATTTCTTGTTAAGTGGTGCCAAATTGGTTGTATATCATTCACCTGATGGAGCAAGCCGAAATAGACATAGCAAATTACTTATTAAAAAAAAAGACATAGCAATTCAGCTTAAAGAAACTTCCATTTATTTTCCTTGTACCTATAAAAAAAGGTTACATTTATTCTCCTTTTTCATTTCTGCTTGGGCTAGTTTTCCTTGTTATGAAATGAGATATTATAAATCTTCTTAATAAGTGATGTGATGATGATGTTAGGTCATAAGAAGTAAGGATGATTCTGATCAAATTATTCAAGCTTAACGCTATTACACTCAAGCAGAGGTTGATGGTTGAATTCTTTATAATCTTTATAATGATGCTCACGTTAAGGTAAGTTTTAATTTGAAGTACTATGCTACTTATTGTATATTTTATTTTGATAGTCTAATTTGTATTTTTGTTTGTTTGTTGTGTTTAGGCTGCTAAAGGAAAGCCTAGTTATATCTGCAAGATTGTGGAGATGTTTGAGGCTATGGATGGAAGTTCCTATTTTACATCTTAATGGTATTATAGAGCCGAGGATACAGTAAGCATCATCTTAACACCATCTCTTAATTGATTTTGGTCCTCAATATTTAGCTTGCTAATGCCTAGTTCTAATTAAATTTTTTTTTCCACAGGTCATACAGAAATGTCATAATCTTATTGAGAGTAAGCGTGTATTTGATTCAAAAATCCGGAATGATAATTCATTGGATTGTTTGGTTGAAAAATTAACAATTGCTAGGATTCTTTTGAATGTATGATTTCAAGTTCTTATATACGTTTTTTTGATTTTTATATAATGTGATAGTGATTAAAGTCTGTTTTTCAGGTTGATCTAGCAAAGAGAAAGTCAATTCCCAATTGTGATTATTATTGTGACATTCTCTATTTATTGCCATATTTTACATTTGTTAAGTTACCAGTAGGTTGGAATTTTGTGTTATTTACATCAAATTGTATTTGTGTTTTTAAATTTGAAAGACTTTATTTTCATGTTTCTTATTTTTTCCTCCTTATATAAAATTGTAGAATAGAGGCATAGTAGTTGTGAGGCATCATCGACAATTTCTTGTCAGTGTGATATGAATGGGGTTGAACATGAAGAAGTTTCTCAAGTTCAAGATCACCCTAACCCAGAGGTGACATTGCTAGACCTCTACTCCAGTTGTGGTGCTATGTCAACTGGGTTATGTCTTGGAACTGATTTGTTCGATTTACATTTTGTTACAGTAAGTTCTATTCTTTAAGCCACAAAATATACTAACTTGAATTAGATGTCAACTTATCATCATCATTATGTCTTGGAACTAATTTTTTTCCTTTGTATGTTGTTGTGGAGATGGGCAGTTAACTTGAATTAGTATGCTTGTGAAAGTCTCAAGTTAAACCATCCAGAACCATCCGGAGGTAGAGGTAGATTGTTCGAGTCTATTTTCTTCTATTGATGTATAGGCAATTTCATGCTTAAGTGCAAAGCTTTAATATTAGTTTATCATTGGCAAATCAGGTTAGGAATGAATCTGCAGAGGATTTTTTGTTGTTGCTAGAGAAGTGGGAAAAATTATGCTATTATTTTTCCTTAATTATAAGTAATGATGTTCCACAAGAGTATGCGGATCTGTTTGGAATAGAAAATGTGGCTGATGATGGTAGTGGTGATGATAATGATAGTGATGAGGCTGATGGGGAAGATGAGGAGGTGTTTGAAGTTGAGAAGATATTAGGAATATGTTATGGTGACCCCTAAAGAGATAAAAAACACGCGAATTATATCTTAAGGTATTTAAATTTCAAACCAAAGTTTAAGGTAATTTGTGGAAATGAAGTGCAGTTTTGCCAGCATAGGTACACAATGACATGTGTTCCCAACTTTAAACTTTAGGTTGAAATTCAAATATCTTAAGATATAATTCCCGTGTTTTTTATCTCTTTAGGGTCACCATAACATATTCTTAATACCTTCTCAACTTCAAACACCTCCTCATCTTCCCCATTAGCCTCATCACTATCATTATCATCACCACTACCATCATCAACTGAAGAAGAAATTGAGACTCATAGTTATGCTTTTGTAAATATTTGCTCAGCAAATGAAATAAAAGCAAGTTTGTCTTTCTTTTTTGCAATTTCTCGGCTACCAAACGGAGATTGATTTTCTTCCATAATACAATGGTATATTGGTATTCTTAATCTTTCAAGCTTGTTCTATTTCTTTGTGCGATGGGATTGTGATTATATCGGTAAGGTTTTTGCCACTATTTTTGTTATATTTCTTTTATGTTCAATTTAAAAAAAAAAAAAAAAAATTATATTCGCACCTAATTCTTAGACTAATAATTATTTGCTAGTACAAATTTTAGATGATTGTGTGATTTATGAACTGGGTAGTGTTATTTATTTGTAAGATTTCATTATCAAAACCTAGACCCATGATTATGTTGAATATAGCCATGCAAAATTGGTCCTATGATTGAAATTCTTTCACTATTAAAACATCATGAGTAGATCGACTTCACTAACCTCTTTATGAAATTATCACATTTGGGTAGATGGATTGTTCATTAGTTTCTAAGTTTGAGGACCAACATGATCCTGTGCATCTTCATAGCTACTTTTACTCTAGTGTTTGAGCTTTTGTAACAACTAGCAAGTTTGCACTATTTGTAACATGGTTTGTTAAGCTAAGGAGCCTAGTTAGTTATAAAAGAACCAATCAAATGGTAGGAGCCTATAGCATTGTAGTGAGCCAATGGCATGCATACTTATGTAACCATACATAGGCAAGCACTTGCATATTGTAATCAGTGTTTTATATTCAACAAGAAAATACAACCAAGAGGTATTTCCTAGAGTGCGTCTCTTGAAGAGTTGATACAACCCAAACCCTACTCTAAGCAACTTAGCCTTGTCCACCATTCCAATTCCTAAACTTATTCCCCCCATCATTTTGGCATTATACCCCTATGTATTCAAGGGCCCTAAGCTAGTCTTTTAAAACTTGAATTTCAAGAACCCTCCAAGACTCTTGATCTGCTGCCCATATTAAAGCCTGAAACTTGTGTGGCATCAAGAGAAAATACTGTTCTTGAGAGGTTTTATGATCTTCGCACCAGCAAACAGAATTAAAAAGGAAAAAGCGCAAGAAATTTTTTGCAAACCTTGAACCAGAGGTAAAAGTGCCAGCCAATCAAGACCAAAATCATGTGGTTGAGCCTCAGACTACATTGGAGGAAGCTGTAGAATTGCTGAGGAGGTTAACGGAAGAAGTTAGGAAGAATCAACTTGCCAATTACAAGAGTAATGGTGAAGAATTTAAAGATGCTGATGCTGACAGCAACAACAACTTTGAGAATCTATTTGGCAATTTCAGAGGACAGCAAGCACCGATTCATGTGCCTAGACAAGGGCCAGTTCTTGTGTATCCTCCTCCAAGATTGAGTTGCCAGAAAGGGAGCTTGAATCCTAGAGAATTTGTTGACTGGTTGAATCATCTTGAAAGGATCTTTTAATACTATGATGTTCAAGATTCTAAGAAGATGAAATTGGTCTCCATCAGGCTGAGAGGGAGAGCCTCTGCATGGTGGGGGGACAATTGCAAATTCAAAGAGTAAGAAGGGGGAGGAAGAAATTATGACATTGGACAAAGATGAAGGAGAAAATGAGAAACCAATTTCTTCCTGTCAACTACATGTAAACTTTGTACAAAATCTCGCACAATTTGAGGCAACATGGCACTGTAGATGAATACAGAGTCCTTTCATCAATCAGTAGCTTGAGTGGACCTCAACAAAATGAGGAACAAATGGTGGCTATGGCTAGGTACTTGAGTGGTCTAAAACCTGCCTTCCAAGACATCCTGTCCTTCCATTCAGTATGGACAGTTTCTGAAGCTTACAACAGGTACTTAATGATTGAGAAACAGATAGCAAGAAGAGCCTACATGCAGTCTCAATCCTTTGGAAAAGCAAGAAGCACTACCGTCAACAACCTTGGAAGGCCCACGGCAACATAGCCCTTCAAGGATGACAAAGCAGGCAGTGCAGGCATGGCCCTAGTCATCAACATAGCCAAAGCACTATTGAAGCATAAATTTAACTTCGCATTCAAGTGAAGCAGGGCATAAGGCCACTGATGACAACAAAACAAGAGCAACCATTTTAAAACAAGGGAGAAGCCTTGATGATGGATGGAATGGAAGATCAAGAAAGTGATGACTATCACATGTGCAATGAAGAAATTGTTGGAGGAGACTCAGAGGAGGATGAAGTGCTTGCATTAGTCATGAAAAAGACCTTGCTTGCACCTAAGAAAGAAGATGAAGAAGAACGGCTAATGAGAAACATTTTCTACACCACTGGCAACATAGGCAGAAGAGTGTGCAGCCTAGTCATTGATGGAGGAAGCTGTGAGAATGTTATTTCTTGAGAAAGGGTTGGGCCTAGAAATTGAAGAACACCCACATTCCTACAAGCTAACTTGGCTGAAGAAAGGAAATGGAGTTAGAGTGACCAAAAGATGCATGTTTGCCTTGTCCATTAGAAGAAAGTATCAAGACAAGGTTCTTTGTGATGTAGTGTAGATGGTTGCTTGTCACCTATTTCTGGGCAAGCCTTGGAAATATGATAAGCAAACAATGCATGATGGGAGGAGGAACACCTACAGCTTATACAAAAAGGAACAAAGCATTGCGGATAATGAAAGAAAAGGTGATACTTAAACCTTCTAGCTCTCAAAGGTTTTCTTTATTTGCTTTTAATAATTTTGTTAAAGAGTGCCTAGATACTTGTATTGTGTATATGCTACTATCAACCCTTGAAAGCTCACCCTAAGCCCTTAGATGTGACCAAGGAAATGAACCCTGCTGGAACCTCTGCCTAGATGCAGGACAAAAAGGTTGGACCTTGCCCAATAACACACAAGTCTAGGACAATGCTTACCAAGTGCAGCTGCCATCACACTTGCATATTTCAAAAACCTTTAATGTGCATTGTTTGCTGCCCTATCATGAGTCAAAAGAAGAAGAATCCACTTGACGAGGAGTGCTTTTCTAAGAGAAGTCATCTTGATGGTGCATCTTAGTAGCTACTTGTACTGAAGTGTTTGAGTTTTGTAACAATTAGCAAGATTGCACTATTTCTAATGATGTTGGTTAAGATACTATGAGTATCCTAGGAGCCTAAGTAGTTGTTTGGGGCCTATTTAGTTATAAAAGAACCAATTAAATGATAGGAGCCTATTGCATTGCATGCATCCTGATGTAACTATATCTAGTCAAGAACTTGCATATTGTAATCAGTTTTTGATAATCAATAAGAAAAATACAATTGAGAGGTATCTCCAAGAGTGTGTCTCTTGAAGAGTTGAAACACCTGTAGCCTACTCTAAGCAACTTAATTTTGTCCACCATTCCAACTCCTAAACTCATTCCCTCCATCACATGTTAAAAACCTGAGAAAAACAAAGGATGGATTGTTCATTGGTGTGTAAAGTTAAGGATTTATGGACATTTATATTGTGCATATTAAAATGTAAAATAAAATCAACATCTTGATTGAAATTTAATTCATAATGGCGACCCCATCTAATCATATCAATGTCTAAATTAATAGATTAATGGAAAGTTATCACTTTTTTTTTTTTTTTTTTGATGGGAGGAAAGTTATCACTGTAAAGGGCCTAAACTGGCACATTTACATTGTGTACCCTAAAATATAAAATTTTTTGCAATCAATATCCTAATTTGAGACTAATCTATCCATTAATGTGTTAATTTAGATAATGGGATGGTTTGGTAAATTAATCTTAGTTTAGGGTGTTAAAGTGCATAATTTTATAGTTTAGAGTGCATATTGTAAATTTCCCCATATTTTAGGCTGGATAATTGCAATTAACTCATTTTCCTTTATTTTTTTTTTACCTCTCCTTCCTAAAGCATGATTGCTTAGGAAGACCTAGGTGTGATTGCCTAGTGTTTATTTATCTTGTTCTTTGTTCCATCTTTTGTTTCACCACCAAACAACTGCCAAGATTCATTTTCTTCTAACCTAAAACCCTTAAACATAGATTCTTATTCTAAAATTATTCAAGAACCCATCAAAAAATCTATTGTAGTGCTGAATTCTTAAATATCCCACATCAAATTTGGTATGAGAGCCCAAATCAGCACTAAGCAACTAGAAGCAGTCAGCCTTAAATGAGGAGGATGACAAATCAGTCAAGTCATTATTTATACACTTTCAGATAGAATTGATGCTTTGGAAGCAAAATTTGAAGAGTTATAGGCCGATATCCTTCACTAAAATTGAAAATTCAGCCAACAAGTTTGGTCTCTCAAGTCGTGGTGCTAAGGGTAAGGGCAGATTTTTAGAGGAGAAATCTGAATGGCAAAGAGAAGATCCTAACTCGCATCCTCAAGTTAAATCCGAAGGTACGTGTAGAAGTCTGTTTCCTATCCCAGTGGAGGTTGCAAACCGTATTGAGCAACTTCAACGAAATTTTCTCTGGAGTGGTATGGGGGATGTTAAAAAAACTCACCTAGTAAAATGGGCCACGGTTTGCACTCCTCTTCATTTTGGAGGTTTAGCTATTAGAAGTCTGAGAACTTTTAATACAGCCTTGCTTGGTAAGTGGTTATGGAGATTTGGGAATGAGCATCAGGCCTTGTGGAGGAGAGTGATAGGGGCAAAATATGGTTGTGAAGGGGGAGGTTGGTGCTCTCTTACTGTTATTGGCCATCATGGTGTAAGCTTGTGGAAGTTTATTAGTCGTGGTTGGCCATCTTTTGTTCGTCACATCCAATTTGAGGTTGGGGCCGGTTTTACTGTTAGATTTTGGCAAGATATTTGGTGTGGGGACGCTTCTTTGTGTACGCTCTACCCAAGACTTTTTTTATTAAGTCAAAATAAAGAGGCCTCTGTGGCTGAATTGATGAAGTTCCCAAATGGTGTTCTTTTTTGGGATCTAACTTTTAGAAGATTGATATTTGGAATCCTTCTACAGTTTAATGTCTAGGATTTATGGAGCTTCTTTGAAAGAAGTTGGGGATGATAAGATGTGTTGGAACCTTGCTAGAGGTAAAGGTTTTACTGTTTGTTTCTATTACCAGGTGCTGACTAATAGTTTCGATCCGTCTTTCACTTGGAAGATTGTTTGGAAGTCTAAGGTCCCTTCTAGAGTTGCCTTTTTTGTGTGGATTGCAGCTTTAGGGAATATTTTGACTATTGCTAATCTTAGGAAACGGCAGATTTTGATTTTGGATTGGTGTTGTATGTGTAAGAGAAATGGGGGAATTTGTTGACCACCTCCTCATCCATTGCTCTATTACTTTTGATTTATGGTCTATAGTGTTTACTCTGTTTGGCATTCGTTGGGTTATGCCGAAAACAGTGGTGGATCTGTTGGCCTGTTAGCAAGGAAAGTTGGGGAGGCATCGGAATTCGGCTATTTGGATGGCTGTGCCCCATTGTTTGATGTGGTGCATTTGGAGGGAGAGGAATAACCAGCATTTTGAGGATCTAGAGAGATCAGTTGCAGATATTAAACTCTTCTTCCTTAAAACTCTTCTGGAATGGGTTACAGTGTTTGGCTTTTGTTCTTTTTCTTCAGTCCATGGTTTCATGGACTTTTGTACTTTATGCACTTGATTTGTCTTTATCCTTGATGTTTACTTCCTGTATACTCAGGGGACTCCCCTCTTCTTTTTAATATATTCTTATTACTTATAAAAAAAAAAAAAAATTATGAGAGACATGATTATTGCGATGAAGATGGAGATATAGGGTGCGTTTGTTTTGGCTTCAAACCACTTCCGGAAATGCTTTTTCGTAAAAGTGGTTGTTTAGTTGTTACTGAAAATTGGGTTAAACTAAAAATGTTTTCAGTGTTGACTGAAAATAAGGGCAACGGGGCATAAAATATTTTTCGTTGTTATTTTCACTTCAAACCATTTCTGGAGACGCGCAAAGAGAGAAAGAGGGAGAGAAAGAAGGACTCACAGACGCGCAAATAGAGAGAGAGAGAGAGAGAGAGATCGCGCCGTCGAACCCACAATTGCGCTGGTCAGATTGTCGTCCTCGTCCCCTTCACGCGACGGTGAGTGCTCTGTTCATCCAAGCACCACAGAGATCGCACACTAGCACCCCAGCACCGGCGAGATTGATCCACATCCAAGAGCTTCAATCCCTCCTCCATGAGCTTTGATACACATCCATGAGCTCTGATCCCTCCTCCATGAGCTTCGATTCACATGACCCACCCATGCCCGATCTCTCTCTCAATTTACCTCTTCCTTTCCCTCACTTGTCGATCACTCTCTCTTCCTCCTCTCCGTTTGACCGAGTTTTTGGTGTTAACAAATGTTTTATTTTGATTTTTGTTTGGTTTTGTTTTGATTTTTGTTTGTTTTAAGTTTATATATTGAAATTTTCTATTATGAAATTTGTTTGGAAGCTGAGAAAATGGTTGAAAAAATGTGAGAAACTAGTAGAAAATGGCATTTTTAGAACACAACCAAACACTAGAAAATATTTTCCAAAGCATTTTTTGGAATGCAACCAAATACTTGAAAATATTTTCCTTTCTCGAAAATACCTGAAAATATTTTACACTCAAATACTAGATTGGCTTGCTTCTTTGGAAAGATTTTGATGGAAGAATTGATCCCAAAGTATGCAACCAAATACTAGATTTTACACTCAAGTACTAGATTTTGATGGAAGAATTGATCCCAAAGTATTTTTAGATTGGCTTGCTTCTTTGGAAAGATATTTTGACTGGCATGGGATTTCCAATGAAAAGATTTGCTGTTAGAGCACTCACATCAGTGGGTGCAAAATTGGACAAAATAGATAAAGATGCAAAATTTACACAATATTTCCTAAATCTGCTCCACATTAGTTTGGCTATTGTTGTGTAAATATACACATTTGCTACAATAACTGTGCATATTTGCACGGTTACTGTAGATATGTATATTACTATTTTATTAATTTTTTCTCTCACCTCTACTCTCATCAGTCTCTCTTCCCCCACATACTCTAAACACTGCCAAACCACCACTCAATCACCACCACCACAACCCATCACAACCCATGATATTCCAATCACAAAATCAACCAAAAACAAAGAAAAATCAAACCAAAAATCAATCCAAACTCAAAATCAAACCTTCAATGGAAAACTCAACAACTTAGAACCCAAAATCAAACTTTCAACAAAAAAACCATCAACCCAAACCCAAACTCAAATCGAAGCCGCTGTCACCACTACCATGGAGAGCTTGCTGCTTTCTTTGCTCGTGGAGAGCTTGTTGTTGCCATTAGAGAAGAGAGAAACTAGTGCTTGAGAGTTACGACAAAGGAAAAGATCAAAAAATGAAAAGTGAAGAGAAAAGACTTTGGAAGTAGAGAGAAGATTTGATTTTGTGAGATAAAAAAGGAAAAAAAAAATAAAAAAGAGGGGCAGATGTTTTAGTGGTGGGGGTTAAAGTGAGGGGAAAAGAAGCTTCCTTACTTGTAAATATCTCTATAATATAATTTAATTATAAAAGAATTATAATTGAGAGTTTTTATTTTTTTATTTTTTTATTTTTAACAAAGCATGATTTTATTTGGAATTTTATTAAAGTCTATATTAAAATTTTTAATTCAAATCATTGCCTTTTTTTAAACTAAGATCATACTAATAGTTAAAAAGAGTTGCTACATCTACAATAATTTTACAATATTTTTATAATAAATCACAGGTAGTTAGTTGTTATTGGTTCAAATTTGAAACTAACACTAAGATTATTTTTTTGCCCCAACAATAACAACTAGTAACAATCTGCCATTTAGGATTTGTTGTAAAAATGTTATAAACATATCATTTCTCAATAGTAAATAATATATATATATATATATATATCTCTCTCTCTCTCTCTCTCTCTCTCTCTCTCTCCAATGTGTAAACTTGAAACGACACACCGAAATATTTCATTGATGGCAGCATGATGGTCGAAGATCCCAATTTGTTGGCTGTCGCTGAAGCCATTATTTTGGTGGTTTGGCCACCAGTGCTGGCAGCACGGTGGGCAGAGACACCGATTTAGCAACGGTCGCCAGAAACACTATTTCGGCAGTTCGACCATCAGACCTCCACCACAAGTGGCTCCATTGGCCGAGCCACCGGTGTTGGTAGTTTATTTAAAATATAAGTTTAAATTAAAAAAGTATGACCATTAGGGAAAATAATAAAAAATTGATGAATAATGAATATTTTATTGAAATATCTTGTAAAATAGATAAACTGATGTGAGTATTTTGTAAAAGTGATGTTGTAAAATAGAAAAAGTAGGTTTTTTTTGTGTAAAATAAAAGAAAAGAAGATTACAAGGAAAAACAAGATTTAATACACAGATTCAGGAATTGTGGTTGCAAAGCTTTCTTGGAACCTTTCATAGGTTATTTTAGATTTGACCTTTTCCAATAAGTTTCATAACAGCAAATCTGACCCTCCTTTTATCGAACATGTCATACTAGTCAAAATATCTTTCCAAAGTAGGCAAATCTAAAAATACTTGTGGATCAATTCTTCCATCAAAATCTAGTACTTCTACATGAACTTTCTTTGTTATATCTCGTGCCTCGTCACAATAATCACATCTCTTATGATTATTTTGCTCCGTCAACCTTATGCCAAGTCATAAAGTGTAAAGCGAGGCCCTTCAAAAGTACACATACCTTCAGCTTTAACATGAGGAGGTGAGATAGGATCTTCTCTTTGCTACTTAGATTTCTCCTCTAAAGATCTTTCCTTATCCTTGGCACCATTACTTGAAGGATCAAGCATGTTGGCTGAATTTTCGCTTTTAGTGAAGGATATCAGCAGCTTGCAACTCTTCAAATTTGGCTTCCAAAGCATCGATTGTGTTTGTCAGCAATTGTATAAATAAAAACCTGCATTTACTTATTTGTCATTCTTCCTCTTTAAGGCTGACCGCTTCTAGTTTTATAATGCTGATTTGGGCCCTTATACCAAATTTGATGTAGGATATTTAAGAATTCAGCATTACAATCGATTTCTTAACGAGTTCTTGAATAATGATTGCTGTTTAAGGCTTTAGGGTTAGAAAAGATTGAATCTTGATGGCTGTTTGGGGTTGAAGCAAGGGATAGAACAAAGAACAAGATATCAATCACGCCTAAGTTTTTCTATGCAATCACACTTAGAAGAAGGCAATCACACCCTCAAAGCTTAAAGTAAGTTGCTGAATTTTATTAGAATCAAAATCACCATGAATATTATTGAATACAATAAAGCCTTTATATAGGTTAGCACTAGCATTGGGGGTGTAAAAAACCCCAGTTGCTATTTTACCACCTAGACCCTTAAAAACATGCTACATTTGGGGGTGGCTATCTAAAAATTTGTACCATATGTGAATAGTAAGGTTGTATATATACAACCCTACTATTCATGGGTTGTAAAAATAAAAACTAATATTTTAATAAAGTGAGAGAGGAAGAGAGGAAAAGAGGGAAGAAAGAGATGGGAGAGAAGAGAGAGAATTGATTTGTTTATATTATTTGTTGGTATAGTTTATATTATTTTAATGGGTTGTGTGTAAAAATAAAAACTCGGATGTTGGATGAGTTGTAAAATAAGATAGTAAAATAGATAAAGTAAATTTTGAGGATGTACAATAGACACTTTTCTGCATCCCTAAATGTTAATGCTCACGTTATATTCTTTTCTAGAAGGAATTGGAATCTAAATAATTTATTCCTAAAGTGACTAGGAATAATAATAAGTAACAAAAAATGACTTAATAAATCCTAAACCAAATAGGAAAAAAGGATTTCAAAACACAAAATAAGACTCCTAGGCCTCTAGGACAGCCCATCACAGCCCATTCCAGAAAATATAAAAATTACCAAACTACCCCTATTTAACTTTCTAACCCTAAGAACTAAATACTAAGACTCAATAATAACTAAAATAACCTATGAAAAGTTCCAAGAAGGCCCTACACCAAAATCGACCACAATTCTTGAATCTTTGTGTATTTATTCATATTTTTCCTTGAACTCTTCTTTATTGTATGCATCACTCTATCTTTTTGTTTGTGATTTTGAATTTGCTTCAAAATTTGTTTGTTGATAATATTCAGATGAGAAGTCTGATCTGACCAGCTAAGTTTGCAACTCTCTAAATCTGTATGATATCTGGCTGGTAAATCTTTTTTCTTGACAGTTCTAGATGTTTATAGTGTATAATGTATGTTGGCTTGGCTAGATGAAATGTCTTGATCGTGAAGGACTAGAAGAATGGTACTAGAATCCTACCTCATGACCTGAATGAATGCAAAATAAATACAAATAACTTAATCATTGCAGAGTTATTTTACCATCTCCTAAAATTACCATTCGTTTTCCTCATGTCATTACTCATGTTCAATTATTACTCTTAACAATTAGTGGAAGAATAATTTATTAAAAAAAAAAAAAACAATGTGTGGAAGAATATTGTTAGTAATTTTTACATCAATTCCTGCTAAAGTTCACATTGCCTTTTTTTTTTTTTCATTCCCATCTAGTTTAGAATCAATTATTCTGCTCTCTGTTAGTCATTATATGATGTCAGTTGGCGCTTTATGGATTGATTCAAACTACACTCTCTTTGATCTCAGGGCAGGGCCTGAATATCTGTGCCATTCCAATTCAGGCAAGGAGTTGTTTTTTCTGCTGACTATGCAGGTATGACTTGCAATTGTGGCCAGGATCTGTTAAGGAGTTCTTTGAATTAAATTGTTGAATTAGCTTCAAATTTCAAGCCCACCTGACCTGACGTGAGAGCCTTATTGTTTATGTATTGTCAAAACCTCCACCCGTTAAAATGTATATTAAGATGGTAATGTCTTTATAGAGAGAGGTGTCAGAACTTAGATCCAAATTTCCTTTTTCTTATGTCATAGGAGGGCACTTACTTGCACTATCAATGAGATTTACACATCCTCAATGTCAAACGCAGGCATGTGGGGCTGCCATTTCTCCATTTGAACTAGAACGTTTGTAAATATCATAGTTATCATGAGTGGTTGGGGTCCTAAACATCCGTAAAATTTATTTCCACTAAGACACACCAGTTATAACACTCATTTTTTATTTATTTATTAAAAGGAACACAACTTTTGCCACAACTTATTGAAGTGGTTGGCTGTGAGTGGTAAAAAAAAAAATAGTGGGTTTATATGAAAGTGATTTTCCAGCTCTCACAATCGACTAGGTTAGCAAGATGTAGTAAAAGTTGTGTTCGAAGAAGAACTTCTTATCACTCTACAACTTACCACATAAACTTTAAATTATGAAAAAAATTTATTAAATTAGTTGTCTCTGTAGCTCTAGGTTGGACTAAAGCCATGATAAGATAACAAATCCTTACTTTGCTGAGTAGACAAAAAATCGTTTCTCTTTCTTTCTTCTCCGAATGGATGAAAAGGTTGGCTATATCTTGTTCATATGTTTGTTAACCAAAGAACCTTAGGCTTATGGCCTATGGGTTTCTTCTCTGAACGGATGAAAGTTGCAGTTTGAGTGGGAAAAAAAAGTTATATGTACAAATACTTTAGTAATGATAAAGCTGCCTAATTGTTGGATCTGATTTTGAAATATTTAATGAGTAAATTTTACTATAAATGTAAGAGGAGAGAGCATCATAAATGGTGGTGCTATAAAAGTAATTAATAATTACTTATTTTTTTACCATTTCCTAAAATTACGATTTTTCAAAAGTCACACTACCTTTTTTAGAATTGTTCTCAGGCCTCTCGAGTTTCACGTGGTGAAAGTATCTATTATTTTGCTCTCTGTTAGTCATTATATGATGTCATGTTTGAAGCTTAATGGATGCCGGTTCAAACTGTGCCGCTAGGTCTTTGATCTCAAAAGGTGCGGCCTGAATGTCATTCTATTCTTTCTGAGCTTTTTTAATTTGCATCTTGCACAGAGAAGAAAAATACTTGGTATTTCAATGTAAAAGATTAAGAGATTAATGAATTTGACTGCAATTGTGGACAGGATTTGTTAAGGAGTTCTTTGAATCAAATTGTTGAAACATCATCAATTTCTAACCTACTTAAGCAAAAAGGATCAGACCGGGCAGTCTCGGTTGAATTTTCTTCATTATTCTCTTTTAAGTCTCCACATGCAAAAATTTAGAGACATCTGAACTTTAGATTCAAATGTCTCATTTTTTTTTTCTAGGCGTTTACTTGCACTCAAAACAGATATCAATGAGATCTCATTCCTCAAAGTCAAACCCCAAAAAAAAAAAAAAAAATTATCTCCATTTGAACATAGATAATTTGTCATTATCATTGTTGTTGTGATTATCATTAAGTGGTTGGGATTTTAAGTTTGAATCTTAAATATTTTCATTAAAAATACTAAAAAGTCAACCAGTTGAACTATAAAGTTTTTGAGGGGCTTAATATATCTTGGTCATCCATCTGTTTGTTAACCAAAAGAGCCTTGTGGGTTGGTTTCAAAATTTTAATTTTCCACCCAAGGTTTATTGTTGGCTGGCTCTGCCTGCTTAAACCAAGGGCAGGCATTTAATGGTTGCAGACAAGATAAGAGCGCCGAATGAAGGGAAAATCAAGAAACAGAGTATAATTTGATCAACTGTACTGTATTAGACAAAATTCAATGAGAAATGTCACATACAAAAGTCAAAAAAAAAAAAAAAAAATGTCGAAATTACTCGAAATGAATGTTCAAATCTCCACAAATGAATCCTATCCAAAAAATAAAGGGCAAATAACACTCCCCTTCTTTGAGGTTTAGAAAAATGACACTCACCCCCAAACTTAAAAGGAAAAAACACTCCCCCCTAAGATTTAAAAAAAATAACACTCTCCCCCCCTTCTGTTAATATTAGTAATGGAATATTCTAATTTTTTTAAAGATTCTCTTTAGCAAAGTTTAACCATGGTTAGTGAAAAGAGCATTTACATAAAATAAAATAAAATAAAAAATGAAAAGAACATATTATAAAACATGTTGCTTATGTTGATTTTTTAATCTCTTATAGCACATTTTCAATTGATTTTTTAAAGTTTGATGATCCTCTTAGATTTTTTAATCGCTCCTCTCTCTAACACTTTGGATCAAAATTTATGAAATAAAACAATTTGCTGAAGCTTTCAAGCTTTTATTGTTTAAAAACGAGTTTGAAATTTTCAAAGTCACTTATCAATATAAAAACTTTCAGAGTTAATTTGATTGATTGATGAACAAACTCACAAAAGTTTATTCTTTACCATCTAATGTTAAATTAGAAAAGCAGCTAAAAATATGGACTTTTGATGGAATAAGTTGAGGGCAATTTTGAGAATACATTATTAACCAAAGGGTACGTTAGTGCACAACATTTTTAACGTCAATTTAACAGAGTTTAGATAAATAAATGTCAAAGGGGGGAAAATGTTTTTTTCCTTTAAGTTTGGGGGGTGAGTGTCATTTTCTCAAACTTCAAGGGAGGGGAGTGTTATTTGCCCAAAAATAAAATAAAAACTCCACGAATGAAATTAACTTAAAGGGAACACTCAAATTTTACTAAAAAAGGTGTCGCCAATCATATAAAAATAGTTTACTTATTATTATCTTATTGAAGTGATGTCAATTATATTTATTATTACGTCAAATTTTGAAGAAGTCTTTTATTTATTTTTTTATAATAACAAAATAGATAATTGTTTTAGCATTTTAAAAATTATTCTTTTTTCACTTTTTATTTCCAGTACTCCAGTACTCCTAGTTGTATTTGTCCCAAATTATTGGTTCAGTTTAGTAAACCCAAATTTTTAAGAAATATATCATATCATTTATTGTTTAATCACTCAATTAAAAGATAGAAGTTTTCAAAATTTCCCTTAAATAAAGTTCCCAAATTTTTTTTATCATTTAAAGTGTTTGTGTTTGGTAGGGATATTATAGGAAACTTACTAAATTAATGATTTCTAATTTTAGAAATAGAATAATTTTGGGACATTAAAAAATGAAATACAGGGCCAACAATTTGGGACAGAGCGAGTAATAGTTACTAGTTATAAGTATTAATGTTTTACTTTACTCTAGGTTGTGGTCAATTTAGTCTTTTTATATTCTTTTTTTCTTTTTGTGGAGAAATGGTCATGGTCCTAATTTGTTATAAGCTTCTTCTCATATTAAAAAATAAAGAGTATATATATATATATATACACACACATACACGCAAGGTATTTCATTATAAGAACAATTTCTCAATTGTGGGATTAGAAGTTTGTATAGATGGGGTTTTGGTAGGGTTTAGGATATTTTTCAACCCAACTTGATCTCCTTGGGTTGAGGGTTGAGAAACCTCTAACTCAACCCAACCCAATCCATGATAGCTCTAAAACTAATCCCACCTATAGGGGTTGGGTTCGAGTTAAGACCATTTTGTTAAGTCTAATAAAAAAATTGAGTTTTTATTTCATTATTTAAGCTCAATTTTCAATTAAAAGATTATAATTTACACCATTGAGCCTATTATTTTTATTTTACCAAGTCTCAAAATACTGAAATATATCATAGTAAAAATTTTTAACAAAAAATGAAAACCCAAAATTAATATATATATATATATATATATCATGAGCTGGGTCATGTTATGTGGTTTGTAATTTTGTCAACCTAAATCCGACCTTACCCAAGCTTTAAAAAAAAATGTACAACCCTACCATGCAATCCATGAAAAACCAAGCTAAGGCATTAGGTTTGGTTGGATTAGGGTTTGGATTGGTTGGTTGAATACACACTCCTAGGTGCTTTGTACCGAATAGTTTATCTTAATTCCTACACTATAAGCCTGTTGATAGGAACAAACTAGTCTTTCTTTTGGTGATGTTTTGTGTTTTGTACTGAATAGTTTATCTTAATATAATTCCTTATTGATGTAATAAAATAAAATAAAATAAAATTCCTAATCTAACATTGAACAGAAGTGTAGTCACGTCAATACTTGGGGCAATGGCCTTTATAGTATTAAAATTGATTCATGCGTCTAGTAAATCTTTATCTATTTAATATTATATAAGAAAAGTCAAGTAGGTCTAGTTGATTGAATATTTCCCCCGCTAAAATTTAAAATTATATCAACTGTAAAAAGCATACACTAATGGACCTTAACTTGATTCGGTCTAGTAAATTCACCCATAACCAATGCAAAGCGAAATAGACTTAAAGCTGGTTCTTAATGCAATTCTATTATGATATGAAATTCACTTTTTATGTTTCTACTTGTTCTCATACTGTGTCAATTGAACAAACTAAAAAACACAGTACTACTGTAGCTACGTGCAATTGCACTTTTTATATATCAGGGACAGAGACAGGATTTGGAGTTAGGGGGCCAGGTCTGCTGCTAGCTATGTGCGGCAGCTTCAGCCTTTGACTATTCTACTTTATCACTAATGATTTTTGTTTAAAACTTTTTAAATGGCCAAGTGGTTTGTTTTGGGTAAAATATATTGATTGAGCTTAATTTTTTTTTTTTTAGCTTTATTATTTGTAATTTTTGTTGTTAGGTTAATTTTTTTGGGCTTGTATATTTTGTTTTTGATTTAACCTATTAATTTTCATGGCCTTTAAAAGGTGGAAAATGCTAATACTACAAAATTTCTACAAATTGTTAATGTGGTGAGTGGTTATTGATAAATAAAAAATGATGCAAGTGTGCGAACCAATAAGAATTTGCTATCTTAATAGCTTGTAAAAATGTTGTAAAAAAGTGTGTGACTATAACAATACTCTTAAAAGAATTGATGACATTGTCAAGGAGGGGCAAAATGAAATTTTATTGAACAAAATTACTAAAATTAGTATCTATTAATATATATATATATATATATATAAATTTAGGAGGGGGGGATGCCCCCTAGTCAATATATAGGTATGTTCCTGTTATATATAGATGGACAAAACTTAGGCACAGTTCTTTAGGCACAGTTTTTTAAGTTCTTTTTTTTAATATTTAGCCATGTGGCTATTTAACTAAAAATTACACTTTCATTCCATCAGAAAAAATTCACATGAAAAAATTTTAAAAGAAAAATCTAAAGAATAATAGCTAAGTCTGTACTTATGTCTTGATATATATAGATATAATATATAGATAGATAGAAAGCAAAGCACACAGCATGTAAATGTCTTGACCTATATGGATATATAGATAGATAGATAGAAAGCAAAGCACACAGCATGTAAAACGCAGTGTGCGTAAGAAACAACCCATATAAATATACGTACAAGCTCCAACAAACAGTTATGGGAAGGAGAAGCCAGAATTATTTCCTTATTATATCTACAACACCGCTTTACCGTTTGTATAGCACCACGTGTCTTTAATGTGCTTGGGAATTAAGATGACTTTGCAAGATCTAAAGGTTATTTAAAAAAATGAAATTTTGTCGGGGATAGAGAGAGAGAGAGAGAGAGAACTATTCTGTAGCCGAATTCTTTGACTTGTCTAAACTCAACTCTAAATAAACCATTGTGTTTGTGTGAGAGTCAAAAGACTAGTCCAACTATCTATTTAACCCAGCCACCATATGCAACTATCTATTTAATCCTTTTGTCTCTTTTTTTTGGTTTTTATTTTGATGTTTTAATCATTAATGTTTTGTGAAGATGATATTTCATCGAACCTTCTACGACTCTTCAACTCTAGCCACCGCCGCCGCCAAGAATTGGGTCAGATTTTTTGGAAAATAACCAAGATGCCATTGAGCGATTTGTTGCGGAAACAAACTTTCGCTCATTCAATTCACCTTTGATTTTTTTTTTTTTTTTTTTTTTTTTTGAGAAACCAATTCACCTTTGATTTAATTTTGAATGAAATATGTTGATCAACATGACATTGTATTATTGAATTTTTTTTGATAATGGAAATAATGGTTTTTATTTTTGTGTGTGTGTGTGTCTGTACATATTCCCTTTCGGCTAAACAGTTGTTGCAATTATTAAAATGCCATGGTATTAATTTTATATTAGTCTATGGTCATGGCCATTGACAATTGTAAATTGTTTATTTTATTATTTATTTATTTTAAAGGAAAGGTACCGACCTAAATAGCAATAATAACATTCTGAAGCTGATAATGGCGCTCCTAGATTAGCAACTAATATTTGCTTTAGAAAGTAGGATAGGAATAGGATACAATTTAAGATTTCAAGTGGATCTGCCCATCACAAGGAAAAACAGTACAGGGAACAAGTTGCAAATGCAACAAGCACGTGTAATTATCAGTTAATAGTCCATGTAGTAGATATAGTAAAATACATGCACAATTTAGAAAGTATCATGATCAGCTATTGGACTCTGTGGGGCTAGCTTGTGTTCGATTTGGAAAGTAATCGAATCCAATTTGGAAGCATTACTATTTTAAATGGAAGATTTTTTTTGAGGCTTAACCTATCGGCACAAACTATTTTGGAGTATTTATTTGTCGCTTTAGATTAGGGTTCATTTTTATATTAAAAAAATGTATTGTATGGCTGCTCTTGTATTTTCTTCATGACATAGTAAAAGCACAGTAATTCTGTCGGTGTAAGTAAATTGCCAAACCACATAAATATTGTGTTAATTATGTGATTGCTTCTTTTTGTGCAATTTTTTTCTCTATATTCATTTCTCACAGGTTCAGAAATTTGGTTAAATTCCTAACAACTAGTATTAGAGCAAAGGTTTTAGTGGGAGCAATGGTAGAAGAAGGAAGAAAGGCGTCAAGAATTAAGAAGTTTGACCGTACATATTTTGGGTTTTGGAAGATGCAAATCGAAGATTATCTCCATTGGAAGAAATTACATTTGCCTTTTCTGGGGAAGAAATTTGTTATTATAAAAGATGAAGAATGAACTCTTCTTGATAGACAAGTGCTAGGAGTTATTTAATTAATTTTGTCAAAATTAGTTGCACACAATGCTCTGAAGGAGAATACCATAAAGGATCTTATGACAGATTTTTCTAGCATGTATGAAAAATTGTCAACTACAACAAGGTGCATTTGATAAAGTTGTTCAATCTGAAGCTGGTAGAAGGTATCTTTAGCACAACATCTGAATGAGTTCAATATGATCACAAATTAATTATCCTTTGTGGATATTGAATTTAATGATGAGATCTACGAGTAGATCATTTTGGCTTCTTTGCTAAATAGTTAGGAGGCCAAGAGAATGGTAGTGAGTAGTTCTATTGGAAAGAGAAAACTCAAATATGATGATATCCGAGATTTGATTCTAAGTGAGGAGGTTTGTAGGAGAGATGAAAGAAAAACCTTAGGTTTTGGATCCACATTAAACCTTGAGAAAAGGGGTATAGGAATCCAAAAATTCTAATTGGGGTAGAAGTAAATCCAGATTTGGGAAATAAGTGGAATGTTGGAACTGTCGCAAAAATCACCACATTAGTAGGCACTGCAAAAATTTGAAAAAGAAGAATGAGAATGATAATGATTTAGCAAATGTTGTAACAGAGGAAGTACATAATACCCTACTTCTTCAATGGATAGTCCAATTGATGATTGGGTTTTGGACCCAAAAGCCTTGCTTCATATCACTCCACCAAGAAATCATCCAAAACTATTTTGCAAGTGATTTTGGTAGGGTGTATGTGGTTGATGGTGAAGCCTTGGACGTTGTAAGTATGAAAGACATACACATTTATATGTGTGATTATGAGAAACAGTCCAATTTATTCGCTCTTTTCTTAAAGATGGACAGTTGATACTTTAGAAGATTTGTGGAAATGAGGATTTGATAGATATGATGACTAAGGGTGTTATATATAGTTGAGAAACTAAGGTGGTGTGCAACTTCAGTTGGTCTTCTAGATTGAGGACTGGATGAAGAGTTGCTACAATGAAGATTATGTTTAGAGGCATGTGTTTGATGTTGATGATTGAACTAGTCTTCCAGTGGGAGATTGTTAGGCCATGTGGAGTCTAGATTTTGTTCGATTCATTTTATGACCTGACCCGACTTGGAAGCGTTAAGGTTTTAAATGCGAAATTTTATGACACTTAGTGTATGGAGGGGAGGCATAGGCCAACAAGCCAGCACTCAGCCTCTGAGAAAAATTTTGGCTTGTTATTTTAGGGGTATTTATTTTTTGTTTCAAATTATGGTTCATTGTTATATTAAAAAAAATGTATTGTATAATTGCCTTTATATTTTCTCCTTGACAGTAAACATATAGTAACTCTATGAATGTAGGTAAATTTTCAAACCACGTAAATATTATGTTGTATAATTGTTTCTCTTTTCATAATTTTTTTTCTCTATTATCATTTCTCACAGGTTTAGGAATAAGATTAAATTAAATACTTCCCTACTGGAGATATCCTGAATGCTAACCTTGGAAGCTCCCCCTCATACTCTTGGAGAAGCATCCACAGTAGCCTTGATGTAATTAGGAAGGGAACTCGGTGGCGAGTGGGAAATGGGAAATTAATCCATATATGGGAGGATAAGTGGTTGCCAACCCCATCTACTTACAAGGTTATTTCTCCGCCAAATGATATGCCCCAATTCCCAATGGTCTCTTCTCTCATAGACCCAATGACAAGATGGTGGAGAGTAGGCTTGGTTAGAGCAACTTTCCTTCCTTTTGAAGCTGACTTAATCCTGAGGATACCCTTAAGCCAATATCTTCCGGAGGACAAAATTATCTGGATTGGGAATAGTCGGGGTGTTTTCACAGTCAAAAGCGCTTATCATATAGCCCATAATTTGTTGGAACCAAGGAAGAAAGAAGAATGCTCAAATGGAGATCCTTGCAAGCTAGTTTGGAGGTATCTGTGGCACCTTAATCTCCCAGCAAAAGTTAAAATTTTTGCTTGGAGAGCTTGTGTCAATGGTCTCCCTACAATGGAAGCCATTTGTTGCCGTGGGATTACTCAATCTAAGGGCTGCCTTGTTTGTGGTAGTGAAGTTGAAAGCCTCGACCATGCCCTTATTCATTGTGCCTTTTCAGCATCGGTTTGGTGTCTTTGGGTTGATAATCCTCTCCGTTCTCATGGCATCAACAAATCCTTTCTTGACTCCACAATATTCATCCTCTCCCATGCAACTCTCCAGGACTTGGAACTTTTCTTTGCCATCGCTTGGGCTATTTGGTTTAACAGAAATAAGATTGTGCATAAGGATCCTAGTCTACTTCCTCTTCAAGTGTGGAAATTGGCAAAAAATGTTTCTGAGGAGTTTGTTAGTTCGGCAACTTGGGTGCTTGGCCAACCCAGAACCACCCCATCCAGCTGGGTCCCTCCTCCTTCAGGATTTCTCAAGATAAATGTTGATGGGGCCTCTTCTGAGCTTGACTGCTTCTCTAGTATTGGAGTTGTCATTAGAGATTGCAAAGGGGATGTTGTGGCTGCTCTGTGTAAACCCCTTCAGTCTTGCTTCTCTGCTGAACTAACAGAGGTTTTTGCTTTGGAGCATGGTATTCTATTAGCTCAAGAGCTTCATCTGGCACGAGTCATTATTGAATCTGACTCCCTAAATGCCATCCAAGCAATCAATGAGGGTGTCACAGGGAGTAGCTTGGGGCATATCATACAAGGCATTATCCAGGTGAGTGCCTCTTTTGAGTCCTGCCTTTTTAAGCACATCAATAGAAGCTTTAACACCGTGGCTCATGAGCTTGCTCAACAAGCTCGAAGATCTGGTCTCCATCGCCTTTGGAAAGGAGTTGCTCCCCACTGTATTTCTTCCTTTCTGCAATCTGATTTGAATGCTAAAGGCTTGTAACTTTGCTGTTTCTAGCCTGTTTTCACAGGAACTTTTATGTATCTTGCTTTGCGGTTTTAATGCCAGTATTTCCCTTTCAAAAAAAAAAAAAGATTAAATTCCTAACATCAGTATGACAATATGAATAGCATCAGTAGTAATTTCAAGTTGTGCATGTTGTTCCTATGAACGTAAAATGATCAGTAAAATAAATTTCATAATCTTCATATTTAGAATATAAATAATAATATTTTATAGAAATTAGATTTCACCATAATTGAGAGAAAATTAGGAGTTATTATCTCATTTCAACATATCTTGTAACATGATAAATAAATTGTTACCATCAATTCAACGAGTTTAAAGGAGGTGGAGTTGAGGTACGAACTAGGTCACTCTCTTGAGACATTGTGTGTACAATTTTTCGGTGTAGTAGACCAACAATTTTGCACGCCATTCCTTAAGGATACAACAAGCCCAACAACCTAGCTATATATCCTCACAAGTCTACACTACTTGTAAGATGAGAAGCTCTCAAATAGTAATTTCTTAATCCCATAATATAGTATATAGAAAACAATTACATCTCGTTTGAAGGATAAGATTGAGATATTATATATATATATATATATATATATTTAGTGGAATGGTTGAGGAGGAAGTGACTTTAAAGTTGGCTTACAAAGTGTGAGAACTGGAGATAACAAAAAAAATAATGATTGCTACTTCCCTTGACCACATATATATTAGTAGTGAGAAAGTAAGATACATTGCGGTTAGAATTGATTCAGTCACATTTACAAATGTTGGCAATTAAAGTAGTGGCTAGAACAAAACTGAATACTAATAGAAGGCATGGCAATTAATGACAGGTTAAAAAACCATTAGCCACAAATGTTCACAAAGCTTGCCAACTCATGAGAATTTTTTTTTTTTTTTAAGAAATAGTGATACTTATTAAAATACGAAAGTATTATAATAGCAAGTAATTTATGATGATTATTTAATACTATATCTTACCTATAATTGAATATAAAACTCATGTACTAATAATACCAATGATCATTTATTCAAAGATCCCCTAAAAAAAAATCATTCATTAAGAGATTTACAATAAAAATACTCCAACAGTGCATGATTGCTCGCAAGTCTCTCTTACAAATAATCTTTCATGTTGAAGTCAAATATATATACTCAATTAAGCGAATATATGTGCAAATGTTTTGACGGCTTTGGAAAGAATACAAAATAAAAACTTTGTTTGTTTTAATTGTGTTTAGCATTGGCTTAAAAAATCAAATTTTCTTATTATTTAGCTTATTTGTGCTACTATTTAGCTTATTTTTTCTACTATTCATGGATTTCATTACACTTTTTGGTACTATTTATGAGTCTCACTGTACCATTTCAGTTACCTTTTAGCTTTATCTACCATATTTTTAACAAAAAATTTTCAATTTCATTTAAATAAGCTGTTCTCAAATGGATTCTTGGACCCCCTCTGCTTATATTTTTAATATTGTTTATTTAGTTGTTCATGTGTTCATTATTTTCTATAGAAAAAAAAAAGGTTTAAGTTTGAAATTGAAATAATACCCAATCTAAATATCAATTTTAAATAATGAAATAAAGCAATTTTAGTATAACGAAGACTCGGAGAAGTTTCAAGAACATGATAATTAGTTCTGCCCACCAAAGAGGAATAAAAAAAAAAAAATATATCGTCTTCATAATAAATCAAGCATCGAGGGGCAATATCATAAACCCAAGAAGGTCTAAAAGTTGACCAAGAGAGTTCAATAATTCCTTCTCATCTAACATACCCTTTCTTTTCCCACTCCCACCGTCTCATCTCTCTTCCATTCACTGTTATATTCATCTTTTTGTACCTATACCGTAACCCCATGACATATCATTCCTCAATTTCAACTCTAGAATTATGAAGAAACACAAACACCACCACCAACCTCTCCAGCTATTTCTTTTTCCCATTTTCCTATTCTTCCAATCCATTTCAGCTGTTGATTTTGTGTTCAATGGCTTCAACTCCTCAGATATGTTACTGTATGGCTCAGCCACCGTTGAATCTCGTATTCTAACACTCACTAACGAAACAAATTTCATGATTGGTCGTGTTCTTTACCCTCAAAAGATTCCCACAAAGAAGCCAAACTCTTCTTATGTCTATCCTTTCTCAACTTCTTTCATCTTTTCTATGGCTCCTTATAAGAACACTCTTCCTGGGCATGGCATGGTTTTCATTTTTGTACCCGTTACTGGCATCGAAGGAGCTACCTCATCTCAAAATCTCGGCCTTCTCAACTACACCAACGGGAATTCCAAAAGCCATGTCTTTGGTGTCGAATTCGATGTGTTTAAGAACCAAGAATTCGATGACATAAATGCCAACCATGTTGGAATCGACATGAACTCCCTCAAATCAGTGGAAGCACACGATGCTGGGTACTGGCCCAACAGCCAAGGAAGCAACAACACCAATAGTGGTGCTCAAGATGAGAAGTCATTCAAGGAATTGAAGCTGAACAATGGTGAAAATTACCAAGTTTGGATTGATTACTCTGATTCTTTAATTAATGTTACTATGGCTCCTGTAGGCTTGGCAAGACCTCATAGGCCTTTGTTGAGTGTTCCTATTAATCTTTCTGAGGTTTTTGAGGATGAAATGTATGTTGGATTTACTAGTTCTACTGGACAATTAGTTCAAAGTCACAAGCTTTTGGCTTGGAGTTTTAGTAATTCAAACTTTTCGTTAAGTGAAATGTTGATTACAACAGGTTTGCCATCGTTTGTTCTTCCAAAAAGTTCGATAGTCAGATCAAAGGGGTTTATTGCAGGAGTCACAGTGGGAGGTTTCTTTAGTATTGGTCTTAGTGCTCTGTTTACTCTGTTTTTGATTAAGAGGCAGCGAAGGAGAGCAAGGGAGAGAGAGGAAATGGAAGAATGGGAATTGGAGTATTGGCCACATAGAATTACGTATCAAGAAATTGAGGCGGCTACAAAGGGGTTCTCGGAAGAAAACGTGATTGGAATTGGAGGGAATGGGAAAGTCTATAAGGGTGTGTTAAAGGGAGGAGGAGCAGAGATTGCAGTGAAATGCATATCTCATGAAAATGATGGGATGAGAGAATTTTTGGCTGAAATTTCAAGCCTTGGAAGATTGAAGCATAGAAGTTTGGTAGGGTTGAGAGGTTGGTGCAAGAGAGAGCAGGGGAGCTTCATGTTGGTTTATGACTACATGGAGAATGGGAGTTTGGACAAGTGGGTGTTTGAATGTGATGAGAGTAAGATGTTGAGCTGTGAAGACAGGATAAGGATTTTGAAAGATGTGGCCTCAGCGGTCTTGTATTTACATGAGGGATGGGAAGCCAAAGTTCTACATAGGGACATTAAGGCTAGCAATGTGTTACTTGATAAGGATATGAATGGAAGGCTAGGGGATTTTGGACTAGCCCGGATGCACGACCATGGTCAAGTGCCTAACACGACGAGGGTGGTTGGAACTGTCGGATATTTGGCACCGGAAGTGATTAGGAGTGGACGTGCATCGGCTCAAACTGATGTGTTTGGATTTGGGGTCTTGATTTTAGAAGTCATGTGTGGAAGGAGGCCTATAGAGGAAGGGAAGCCACCTTTGGAAGAATGGGCATGGCAATTTATGGTACAAGGACAATTACTTAATGCCCTTGATGAGAGATTGAGGGCTAGAGGTGGGTTTGATGAGGAGGAAGTGGAGAAGGTGCTTCACTTGGGCTTGTTGTGTGCCTATCCTGATGCAAGTGCAAGGCCAAGTATGAGACAAGTAGTGAAAGTATTGGAGGGGAAGATTGAGTTGGATGAGTCAGAAAGTGAGGACATGGATATATATTTGCTCCAAAAAATGAAATCCAGCGATATGTGGTCTGAGTTTCATCAAAATTATGGCTCTTCATTACACCCAACATTTGAAGATATTCGGCAGACCCAATCTTCATCCATGTCTTTCTCTTGGTCCAACACTACGGTGGAGGGCAGGTGATATATTCTACCTTGTGAATGGAAAATGAGGGTCATTTGTTGGTTGGAAATGTTGGGGCACTTGAAGATTATTAGAGTGTTGTTGTTTATGCACCTTTCTTCATTCGTTCATTCATGTTAATTGGGTTTGGGTATTAGAGAAAGTTACCGTTAGAACATGTTAGCTTGTACATGTATAATGTATTCAATTCAGCCTACATTTGTTATACTTAGAGAATATGTGTTGAATTATGATTATAATGCATATCATGATGTCTTGTATTAATAATCGTCAAATTTCAGAAACAGTTATCGGCTAAAAAAGAGTGTGTGAAAATATTGGCTCGGATTGAGCTCTTGTTAGAACTTCATTATCATAGGAATCATCCCGTCCTTGTCCAACTGCCAATTTGGTACCAAACGACCATAATTAATGCTGCTCATTTGAAATAAAAAGCTTTTATTTATGAAATGATTGTTATTATGTAGGAAGGACTAATAATTTCTTGCTCATATTGACTAGGCCAAAATAACCGGTCGGTCTCTAATGTTTACACTTTGAGCACTTTTAGTTCATGATATTTAAAATGTGAAATGCTTTTATTTATGAAATGATTGTTGTTATGTGGGAAGGACTTATAATTTCTTGCTCACATTGACCAGGCCAAAATACCCGGTCGGTCTCTAATGTTTACATGTTGAACACTTTTAGTTTATAATGTTTGAAATGTGAAATTTTAGTTTCTGAAGTTCCAAAAATAAGCTCTATTAGTCATTTTGTTTAGTTTAATTAGTTTATTTGTGTACTTGGCTAACACAGTAATGAGGATGTGGTGGCTTATTTTTAATGAAATGATGTCTATTTTTTATCATTATTATTTAAAAAAAAAAAAAACTACTCAATGTCCTTACCCAACCCAAACCATGATCATTAAAAATAGATGGGAGGCTTTTTGGGTTCCTCTGTATCCCAGTATTCCTGTGCTGCTATTCCTAGAAACCCAGCTAAAGATGTTTGGCCATTTTCTTGACAATAGGATGAAAAGAAATTCTTACATATGAAGCAATCACCAAAATTGACAGTAGGGTCATGGGGATAAAGTTTTGGGGGGTCTTGTGAAATGACATCAGTCCAGAATTTCTCTATCATGTATAATAGTGCGACACATTTTTTTGCGACTCTATTTAGGTCACAGGATTGCACATGTACTTGACACAATGAGGCAGTTCAATTACCATTTGACAATTATTGCCTGTTTGACTGTTGTTAATCCTTCTATCTATGGATCTTTTTTCTTTTGATAAGGAAAAAATGTGTATATATATATATATATATTTGCAGTCTCTTTAATTTGAAACACACACAATTAATATTTGGCATTTTTGCATTCTTTTCCTCACCTCTAATAAGATCTCCAAATATAGAGCTAATAGAATTCCAACCCTATCGAAAATTTGAAACCATAAACTATTTTTTCAGTAAAAAATTATAAGTATGCCAAAAAATCATTGATAATCAAATTTTCCAACAATTTCTAAAAGAAACATTAATAAAGCCTAAATATATAAAATAGATTAGTAAAAAAAGCCTAAATATAAATAAGAAGAGTGGATTTGAAATTAACAAAATATAATATATTGAGTTGTCCCTACTTTTCACACCGCCAACCTTGCACAACAAACGAAAATTTTGGATCCCAAGTGGTAGCATGAGGGACGCAGGGCCCATCGATAGTGTGCTGCTTGTTCGACAACACGACAGAAAATGTGAGAGTGATTGCTTACTTGCACCGCACTTTCTAGCTAGAGGAGTTTTCTGAGTGCATAAAGTATAGGCAAAGAACACCTTTTGGTCCTTATATTTTGGGTTTAATTTAAATTTGATACTCATGTTTTTAGAGCATTCAATTTAGTTCTTGATTTTTTGAATCTATATCATTTTGGTCCTTGTAGTCATATTTACGAAAAAAAAAAAATCATACGTGACTAATGGATTACCCAACTAGCATGACGTGGCTAATAAAATAAAAACATAATAATAATAATAATAATAATAATAATAATAATAATAATAATAATAATAATCACAGTGATAATAAAAAATGTTCAATATATAAACTTTATAGACCGATAATGTTTTTTTTAGCATGTTAGTTATTGATTCCCCATGTACCTTTAATCGTGTGCTTTTAGTGTTAGTGAATGTCCTTTTGGCTATCATAAACATAGTGCACCAATGGTCCAACCACCAATACTTTATATTTAATTGTGTGTTTAAGATTAAGATTTATTTTCTTATATTTTATGTAATTTTTGAAGATCAATCAATAGGAAATTAGAAATGGCATTTTTCTATTTTTTCAGAAGAATTGGTTAAGTGATTATTAAAGACTTATGAAATTCATTTAGGTTCAAAGCTCTTAATCTGAATCTTGGGATAACCCTTAAGATATTCTTTCATGTAATTACTTGGTAGGGGTGGCAATTCGTGTTCGCATGTCTGGTTCGTGTTGGGTTGAGTTATAAGTATTATGTTATATGGATCAACCCGAACCCGACTTGTTTAATAAACGAGTCAGGATTCTTCAACCCTAACATGATCTATTTATTAAACAGGTAACCCAACACGTCATGTTTAACCCGTTTAATTAGTAGGTCATATTAGGGTCGACACAAATGACCTGTTAATAACCTGTTTGATTAATAGATCCTAATTGACCCGAACCTGTTTAATTAATAAGTTAAACTTAACCTGAATAACCTGTTATCAACTCTCATATATCTAAAATTATAATTCAACCATAAATCAAGTAATAAAAATTCAAATAATAACAAAAGAAAATATTCTTTCATTCCTTCAAAATAAAATTACTAGTCCAAAAGGCTCCAACCTCCATACAATCAAATTCAATAATATGTCAAAGTTCCATAATAAAAAAACCAAAATTATTACATGGCATCCAAGTGCCATATAAAAAACTTTAAAGACATTACATATTAAGAAATTAAAAAACTAGAATGATTACATATATGGCTATCAAAATATCCATGATGGCAAAATCTAAGTCCACACATTCAAGTGCCATATCAAAAAGTAAAAGTCATCACTGATTAAGGGACTGGATAATCCATTGAGGGTACCATTGAAGAAGTGTCTTCCTTGTGCTCATCCTTATTGATATTCATGTTCATTATATCTTCAGTGAGCTCTTCCAATTGTGATTGTGTAAGTTCTACATCAAAAAAATTTAATGAAACATTAAAAACATATCAAAGCATTATAAATAAGAAATTTAGATACTGTGGATAATCAAGCAATTGAATCAATTAAATAAATAATAGCCATTCGCATAGTAGTAATTACTAGTAATGAACTTGTGATGTCTACTAAGTCTGCCAAAACAACATCTATAAACAAATGTGTTCTACCAGATAGATTATTTTAAAATCAACAAAAGATAAATAGATCTACTCTTTTTTTTTTTTCATTAAACAGATCTCCTATTAGTACTAAAAATCAGTAGAATGGTGATTAACACAAAAAACAAATGGATTTTTCTGCAATCTGTTTTTCTGCACAATTTTTTTTTTTTTTTTTTTTTTTTTTTGTGTCTGTTTTTCTGCACAGTTTTTCTGCAGTGTTGTTTTCTGCAGAAATAGGTCAAGCTTCCCCTTTCTTATGTACTGTTTATTATCTTGTTTGTTTTCTGCAGTATATGGTTCTTATGTATTGATTATTATACTTAATGTAATAAAATTTCTATCTTTTATTTTAAAAAAGAGAAAATAATCAACATGATAGTGATTAACAAAATAAAGGAACGAATCTACAATTATTTTCTTTTAAGATGATAGATACAAAGAAACTTGAAAAGAAATCATAAAGCAAGACCCACTTATTTCTTAAAAAAAAACAAACAAGTCTACTATTAGCACTAAACAATCAACATGATAATGATTGACACAATAAAAAAGATTTACAATTATTGAAAATTTCATTAGTAAGAAAACAAAACAAAAATATATAACATATATACCTTGCTAGTGGATTCGGTGGTTGAAAGCTAAAGAACTTGAACTAGTGAAGCTGTGAAGTCGTGAAGGAGAACAGAGAGCAGAGAGGGCAGCCACAGTTTTGAGGGGAACAGAAATTAGAGGATCGAGAGACGTGGGAAGGCTAGGGTTTTTATTTTATATTGTAGATTCAATGTATCTGTCGTTGCAGAAACTATAACTGTAGAAGTGTAAAGAGGATCGGTTGGAGTTTTGAGAAGAAGAAGAAGAGTTGGAGACAAAGAGTAAAAACTGACAATGAAAACGAAGAGATGCAAGACTGAGAGAGGCGTGAGGTTAGGTTTTGACTGAGGAAACGAGATGATAGATAAGCTTATATACCAAGGTTATAAGCGTAAAATGATAAAATTACCTTTATAAGCTAATCGGGTCAAACGAGTTAAACATATTAAACATGAACATGACCCATTTAATAAACAGGTTAGTCGTGTCAAACCGAATATGACCCGAACCCATTTAGCCTCAATCCATGACCTATTTATAAATGGGTTAGCCATGTCGGGTTCATGGGTCGTGTCGGATTTTGCCACCCCTATTACTTGGTGTGTATGAAATAGAGGACTACACACACCAAGGGTAATAAAAAGGTGCTCAAAGACAAACACACCCACATTAGCCAAAAAAAACATTGAAAATTGTATAATATCTTGCATATACATAATTTGAACCGACTCTTGAAATTCTAACATCAAATTGTATGGTGATTGCCAAGTTTAAATTAATGATGCAAGAAAAATGGCAATTTTTTATATATTTATTTATAGAAAAATGGCACTTGGTTGTGAATTTTTTTTTTCTTATGGATTACATTGGAAAGAAAATCGCAAGATATGGTTTTATATGCAATTGTTTGACAAAATAATGTTTTTGTTAGAAAGCATAAGATCCAAACCTTAGGGTGTGTTTGTTTGGAGGTGAAATAGGGTGGATGAAAATTTTTTAGAGAAAATGGGAAGGAAAACATTTTTAGAGTGCGTTTGGTTAGGTGGGGAGGAAGGAAAATAAATGGTGGGGTCTAGGTGTTTTCTCCCTAGGCTCACCAAAAAGTTCTCTCCAAAATGGAGAGAAAACTGAAGAGAGAAAATGGGGCTGCTTAATGGATAAAAATGCCCTTGTGCACTTGCACACGGGCCTTGTCCGTACATTGCTCTTCTTCACCTTTTTTTTTTTTGGGCCTAGATGTTGCCTTTGTTTTTTTTTCCTGAACGTTGCCTCCTCTTCATTTTTTTTTTTTTTGCTTCCCTCTTTGCCTCTTCTTTCCTTCTATTTTTTTTTTCTTTTGCTTTCTTTTGTGTTTTTTTTTTGGTTGTTTGTCACTTTTTTGGTTTTAATTGGACATCATTTTTAACAAGAGTACATGAGTTAATTTATACAAACTCACTTTTTTCATCCCTCCACTTTTTCACTCCCAACCAAACAAAAAGGAGGAAAATTAAAATCTTTTCTATTCTCCCACTTTTCCATCCTCCCACCATTTTCTATCCTCCCACTTTTCCACCTCTCCAACCAAACGGACCCTTAGGAAGAACATAATACAGAATATTATATGTAGAGAAACCATAAGATTCAAACCTAATGAAGAAAATAATACATAATATTATATGTAGAGTATAGACAAAACAATGAATTGATCTCTTCTCTTTAGGCTGAAAAGAGAGAAGATACTTTTTTCGCCTTTAAAATTTTTACAAACACTCACATGAGCAAATAACTCATGTAATTCTCACAACACACGGATCCTACACAACTATATTGTTCACTTACCTTTAGAGAGATACTACATGTACCATTGTAGACACCACATTTTGTACCTGTTAATAAATTTTGGTCCTCAGCCCCAATGATGAACTTGACATATGTCAACTAAGGGTAATTAAAGAATTCACAATAGTTTGAAAGTAATCACAACTCTAAAGTGCTCAAATTGCTTTGAAATCGATACTGAAAAATGACATTTTCTCACTGTTTTGAACATAACTTTTGATCCATAAAGAATTTTTGAGTGTGGTTTATTTCATTGGAAATTAGACATCTTGGGCTTCAATTTGAACACAATTTTTTTTTCCTAATTTGAACTTATATTAAATGAGTTATGACTGTTTGAATTTGGACTTATTGGGTAGTCCGATTTTTGGGTTTTAAAACTTTATTTTAAGGGCCCAAAATATAATGCTTTGATGCCCATGGACCCTTGAGAACGTCCAAAGATCATTAAAAAGTTTGAAAACTCTAATTTTAACTTATAAATACTCATTTTATGTCTTCAATCAAAACCCTAGCTAGAGAGAGTGTTTTTTTAGCCTTCATCTTCTTTAAAATCCTAATTCTCTTTTCTAAAACACACACATACACACAGCACCTTTGCGTGTTTTTTTACAAATTAAAAACCTCTCTTTAGTTAGTTCTAAGGCAGAAACTATTTTTCCAATTTGATTTCTCAAAACCTTTTTCAAAACTAATCTTGTTTTTGAGTTATGATTATTAAAAACTATTGTATTCTTTAATTCTCTTGTTCTCTCAACTTAATCTTTGTGTTATAAGCATTGAGGAGCCGGTTAAATATCAATCAAGAGTGTTTCCATAAGTAAAGTGAGTCTCCCTTCATGGCTTTTTCTTGATTCGGATCTTTTATAACTTGTTTAATTGATTTATATGTTGTGTATTCTATAGAAATATGATTTTAATTTGGTTTGGTTTTGATTTTTTGTGTCTCACCATATTTTGATTAGAGAGTTGAATGTTTGGATATTCCAATGAACATGTTTTGATGTGTTAAGTGTGTTATTGTTTGTTGTTAGATCCAATGCATATTTAGGAATAAATTTTGTTTTATTTATTTTGGATATTTTTGTTGTTAGTTTAAGTTGTTTATTTTTATATTAGAAGCATGTTAGGTTGTTAGTTCCTTAGTTTTTGTTTCTGCTTTGTTTTTGTGTTTCTAAGTTTATGGGTTAGGGTTTCTAGGGGCGTGTTTGTGTACGCAAAATTTTGTATGCACACGTAGGCTTGAAGTATGCGTACGTATACAACTAGCCCATGTACACAGGCTTATGTATGCGCATGCATACTTCAGCCTATAAACCCCAATCCGAGTTTTTCTGCTTCTTTTTCTTTATTTCCTTGTGTCATATGCCTCTGTTTTGGCTCATTTTTATATTTTTGAGTCTCTTTTCCTCTGTTTAATTGTTTGTTTGACTTTAACATGCTAGATTAGGTTTTCTTTTCTTTTCTTTTCTTGCTTTAATATCATGAACATGCATTCACATGTCCATTTATTGATGCATAGGTGTTGAGATGCAGTAAGGTAAGTAAGGTAAGTTATGCATCCATATGAACATGCATTAGATATATATTTAATGATGAGTTGAACATGCTTGGTTGGATGATGTGTTCTTGATGTCCAGAATGCAATCACATGTTTCTTTGATGTTGCTATGTCTATGTTTCTGCCCTTGTGATATCTTGTTGTTTGCTGTCTTGGATGAGATGATATGATATGCATGATAGATGTATGCTAGGCTTGATGTGAGTTGCCATGACAGATGTATGTTAGGACTTTTGGGATGATTGATGCCATGTTGATTGCTAGATGTATGCTAGTGAGTATGAGTATAGAAAACAATATTGAATGAGCCTTTAATGAGATTAAGATATAAGACACAATGACTGGAAGCCGACCTATGGGTTGGGTGGGGATTGGTGCCTAACACCTTTCCACCCTCATACCTAAATTCCAAACCTATACTTTGGTAATAAGACTAGTCCTTCCACATAAGAACACTATATTTATGGTTCCTAAACCTAATCTAGGTGGCGACTCCATTAGTCCACAACCATATACATGAGATCCTTATTGCACTCACAATTATGTTTGCAACTTATAGGTATGCAAACAAAATGCTTTTTTTTTTTTTTAAAGGTACAAGTATTGAACTAATTGAATACAGGTTTGTTGAAGATGATTAGGTAAACGACACCGTTAAGAGATAACATGTGCTATTAAACACATGTGTATCAACTAATTCAAACGGTGTGTTTCATCAGAAGCAACAATTAGTTAGTTTTCAAGAAGTTTGTTACGACATGAGTTTGAGCGAGAAATTCTGTTTTGGTTGTTAGAGGATTTTTCTAGATGATATTTATAAGTGATCCAAGATTTCTGGATTCTTTGGTTGACTATATATATCTATGTACTGTGTAAATTTCTCATATAGTGAAAATATCAATTTTCTCTTTCTCACAAATTTCTCTCTCTCTCTCTCTCACATTCATTCTTTAAGTATTTGCTCTAGAATCTTCAATAGCTTTCTTGTGATTCACTTACAAAAGCCATAGATAGCTTCTACTGCAATGTCATTTTTAACCTTAACAATGGCGTCCACTTCTGCAATGGCGTCCTCATCCACTACTTCGCTAATCAATTTGGTTAGTCAACCTCTTCTGCTACTATCAAACATGGCGAATATAATGACAATGAAACTTGATAGTACAAAATATATTGTTTGGAAGCATCAGATCACGATGGTGCTTGATACCTACTCAATGTTTGAGTTGCTTAACGAAACTCAACTAATTCCTGAGAAGTTTCTCAAAGATCATTCAGGAATAATCACAAAAATTGTGAATCTTGATTACTTGATCTAGAAATCAAAGGGGAAAGAACTAGTTACATTCATTAGCCTAACACTTACACCTTCAATTCTTGCTCTTACTATCGGTTGCCACTTAGCAACAGAGATGTGGAAGTTTCTTGAGAACCGTTTCTCCTCAATTTCAAGGTCATACATCATGAACCTCCAAGGAGAACTCCATAATGTCAAAAAAGATATAGATTCTATAGATCTATATTTGCAGAAAATTAAGGTTTTGAGGGACAAGTTGATGCCAGTTGGAGAAAGCAACCAAAGGTCTTCCAAAAGACTTCAATGCTTTTAGATTTGCCATATGTACAAGGAGTACATAATTGAGTTTTGATGAACTCACTACCTTGCTCAGTGCAGAAGATGAATCACTTAATGATACTACTCCTAGACCTGAAGGTTATAATAAATATAATCAGTATAATGGCAGAGGAAGTGGAAGAAATGGAAATAGAGGTAGAGGTAATGGAGGTGGTAGAGGTTCCAATTCTTCTCCATATCAATACTCACCATACTCACCAAATTAGAGTCAGTAGAATCAGTTTTCTCCTACATAGGCTCAAAGTCCCAAGACTGAGAGACCAACTGTCAAATTTGTGGAAAGATTGGTCATCATACCATTGACTGCTATCATAGGATGGACTATGCTTTTCAAGGGAAGCATCCTTTTACAAAGTTAGCTACCATGGCTATTGCTTCAAATGCAGCAATTACTCAAGAACAACTGTGGCTTGTTGATAGTGCAGCCACTGATCATGTCACATCCAGCCTAAATTCACTCTCTTTCCCTCAGTCGTACAATGGACAAGATCAACTTACTATTGGTAATGGTCAAATCTTCCAATCACACACATAGGTAGTGTTTAATTCCCTACTCAAACTTCATCTTTTCATCTTAAAAATGTTCTAGGGGTGCCTTCCATAACTTTAAATCTAGCTTCTATTCACAAAATCTATCATGACAATAAGTGTTGGTGTTATTTTGATGAAAATCTTCTATCTATTCAGGCTTTAGGCACAGGGAATGTCCTTTACCAGGGCAAGAGTGAACAAGGTGTCTACCCTATCTACCCTAGTAAAGCTTCTAATCTGTCTCTTCAGTTAGAGTCTGCAATCATGTTGCATCTACACCTTCCACTTGGGAAATCTGGCATAACATACTTGGGCATCCACATGCTTAAGTTCTGCAATTTCTTTTTCCAAAGTTTAAATTTTTTGCCAATAAGTGTAATCTCACATCTTGTACACATTACCTTAGTGGTAAAATGCATAAACTTCCTTTTAATCAGTCTCAATTTACCACACATTGACCTTTTGAATTAGTGCATTCTAATGTATGGGGTCTTGCCCCAGTTTCATCTCTCAATGATATCCAATATCATGTGTTATTTGTTGATCATTATACTCATTTTACATGGATTTAATTACTTAAGCAAAAGTATGTAGTCTTTTCTATGTTTGTCAAGTTTAAATCCATGGATAAACTCAATTTTCCTCCAAAATTAAGATTTTGAGATCAGATGGTGGTGGGGAATATGTTTCCAAATCATTTGAATCTTTCCTATCTGCAAATGGTATTCTCCACCAACTATCCTACCCATAAACTCTCCAACAAAAAAGTTTGGTGGAAAGGAAACATAGACATCTTATTGAAACCACTATCACTTTACTATCTAAAGCTTTTATTCCTTCCACTTTCTGGCCTTATGTTGTCCAAACTGCTATTTTGCTTATCAATTTGTTGCCTACTACTATTCTGCATTTTCACTCACCTTGGTCTTTACTTTTTCACTCTAAACCTGATATTAGTCAACTTAAGGTGTTTGGTTGTGCCTGTTACCCTCTTCTCAGACCTTATAACTCTTATAAGCTAGATACTAGAACTAAAGAATGTATTTTTCTAGGATATTCCACTACTTCTAAAGGTTATCTGTGTTTTGATCCTAGTTCTAAAATTGTGTATACCTCTAGACATGTTCTATTTAATGAGACTAAATTCTCATATCCAAAGCTAATCTCTTCCTCTCAGTCATAGTCTCCTTCTCCTTCATAGTCCTTTTAGTTCTCCAATCTTCTTTATTTTTACTCTCTTTGGTTGTGTTTGGGATTAGAGTTTAAAGTCAACTTATTTTAGTATTTACCTTATTTTGCTACTATTCATGGGTCCCACTGTACTTTTTTGTACTATTCATGAGTCCCACTGAATTATTTCAATTAGTTTTTACCTTTATCTACAGTACTTTCAAGAAAAAGTTTTTAGTTTCAACTAATAAACTGTTCCCAAATGGACCCTTAATTAGCGTTCTGCCTTAGGTCCATTGCCTTCTTCGAATTCCATTCCTTCCACTTCCCCTTCCAATTCCATTTTTGACATTTCAACTCCATTGTTACATGCTACATCTGATCCTATTTCACAATCCACTCTACCTACTCCAGCAACTCCCACTTCATCACCTACAGATTTACCTACTGTTCCTATTAATCCTAATCCATTACCTGTTGTTCCTGTTAATCAGCACCCTATGCAAACTAGATCCAAAAGTGGAATTTCTAAACCTAAGCTTTGATATAAAATTACTTTTGACCATTCTTTCACTAAACCCCCCACCTACAAGATTGCCTCTTCTTATCTAAATTGGTGCAAGGCTATGGATGCTGAATTTGATGCATTGTAGAAATAGCAGACCTGGGTGCTTGTTCCTCCACACCCTAATGTCAATCTTGTAGGACGTAAATGGGTTTTTAAACTTAAGCTTCACAATGATGGCTTTATAGCTTGCTTCAAAACAAGCCTTGTAGCTAAGGGCTTCCATCAGAAACTAAGCATTGATTATACTGAGACATTTAGTCTAGTGATCAAATGTGCAACAGTCAGATTAGTTCTAGCCATTGCAGTAAGCTTTAATTGGCCTATGAGATAGTTGGATGTATCAAATGCCTTTCTCCATGGTCATCTCAAAAAAAGAGGTTTATATGCAACAACCTCCAGGCTACATTAATCAATCCAAACCTTAGCATGTTTGCAAATTACTAAAGTCTCTTTATGGCTTGAAACAAGTTCCTGGATTGAGAGGTTTACCTCACAGTTGCTTCATCTTGGGTTTGTAGCTTCTTTGGCAGATACTTCTTTATTTGTATATCACTCTAATCCTACTGTTCTCTATCTTCTTTTGTATGTTGATGATATAATCATCATTGGCAATGTTCTTGCTCAGATTTCAAGTTTTGTTCATGCTCTCAATTCCACCTTTGAACTCAAGGAACTTGACCCTCTTGATTACTTTCTTGGTATTCAAATAACTTCTACTAGGTTTGGTCTCACCTTGTCTTAGTCCAAATATGCCTCTGGTGTTCTACACAAATTTAATATGCATAACTCTAAGCCCACCGAAACTCCATGCTATCCTGCTACAAGTCTTACTCCTACCACTGGGTATCTTCTCACTAATCCAACTACTTATAGGAGCATGGTTGTGGCTTTATAGTACTTTGCCTTTACTAGACCAGACTTGGCATTTAGTGTTCACCAGTTATGTCAATTCATGCTGATAGGTCAAAAATGTATTGACCCCTTTGGTAAATTAATCAATTCATTATTCAAGTTAATTAATTAAGTTAATTTAACATGCAATAGCGTGGTAGCACAAACAAATTACCAAATAACTAAATGTTGCAGAAAATAAGTTTGACACAGGTGATTTATTTACGAATAGGGAAAACCATCGAGGCAAAACCCCACTAGGTGAATTTAAGGTTACCATTACCAAGAATCCACTATTATCAATCACAAGTGGTTACAAGTAAAAAGAATCCAAGTACCCAATACCAACCTACAGTTGAACCTTACCCTAATACTCAATTGGACTTTTATTGTAGCTGCAATCTCTTCGTTCAATGCACGAATCCTAGTACATGACTAACACATCAACTTGAGGAAGATTGTTGGCTGCAAAGTTCTTCATTTCATCAACATTGAAGATCAGGAAGCTCCTTGGTCACAAAACCCTTGGCATAAAGACGCAATAGTTTCTACAGAGAATATGATGAACTAAAGCAATTTCTATCTCCGGTCATAATATACATGTATTATTACTTTGCATCACCTTAAATCCTTGTAACGACTCTTAAAATAATCTTTATATATGTCTAGGATTGTGAAAAAAGAAACCCTATACAAATACTCAAGGATATACGTGTAATCAAATCTGGAAAACCTGATTTCGTAATTCTCGACAGATACAGCTTGTGTTGAGCTTCTGTCGAGCTTCAGTAGTAATTCTTGATAGAAAGGATTCTATTAAGACTTCTATCGAGCTTTAATGAGCAGCACATTCTTCACTTGTTTCTTGGTCAGATTTGCATGACTTCAATACTAAACTTGAACACTTGTTTCTTGAAGTACTAAACCTATCTTTGATCTATTCAATTATAAGTAAAGTGCGTTTTGTCAAAGGATTAGCCAATTACATCAAATATATCCCTAACACATGCAATCTCATACTACTACGCACTTACAGGCTACAAAGAAAGTAATTTGTTATGTTAGAGGTACCCTTACTCATGGTGTTCACCTTTCTCGTGGGCCTCTCACTTTATCTGCCTTTACTGATGTTGATTGGGTAGGAAATCTACTACTCGTTTCATTGTATTTTTGGGGTCTAATCCTATCTCATGGTCATCAATGAAGCAAAACACGGTTTCCAAGTCCTCCACTGAAGCTAGGTATTGTGCATTGGTCACTACAGTTGTTGAGCTTTCTTGGCTCAGAACATTATTTCATGAGCTTCATCTTTTTCTTCATCATATTCCAGTTCTTTGGTGTGACAATGTCTCTGCCATTGCTTTTGCTTCCAATCTAGTGTGTCATGCCCGTGCCAAGCATGTCGAGGTGGGCTATCACTTTGTTCAAGAAATGGTTCTTCACGCGATCTTTGTGTTCGATTTGTATCTGGCAAGGACAATCTTGCTGATGTGTTTACTAAACCTTTGGTTGCTCCTCTCTTTCTTCTATTCAAAGACAAACTCATTGCTTGTTCCTCCCCCATTCATTTGAAGGGGGATGTTGAAGATGATCAGGTAAAGGACACCATTAAGAGATAACACGTGTATCAACTAATTCAAACGGTGTGTTTCATCAGAAGTAGTCCTCACTTAGGCACACAGGGCGTTTCATCTCATGCTAGCAAAGCAATAGTTAGTTAGTTTTCAAGAAGTTAGTTACGGCACGAGTTTGAACGGAAAATTCTATTTTGGTTGTTAGAGGATTTTTCTAGAAGATATTTATAAGTGATCTAAGATTTCTGGATTCTTTGGTTGAATATATTTATTTGTGTACTATATAAATTTCTCATATAATGAAAATATCAATTTTCTCTTTCTCATAAATCTCTCTCTCTCTTTCTCTCTCTCTCTCCCCTTCGTTCTCTGAGTATTTGCTCTAGAATCTTTAATAGCTTTCTTGTGATTCACTTACAACAGCTTAGCTTTTCTTCAAGGTTATAGAACCAAAAAATTTATTTGATTATTATTTGATTATTGACACATCTATAATTTAATATAAGACCCAACTATAATTCTTTTTTCATGCTGTTGGATAAAAAGCTTTCACAGCAATGCCACAAAGTCCTTCCTTAGCAGCAATGTCCCTTTGCATCTTTATATAGCCACCCTTACCCCATCCTGTGCCCCATGAATTTTTCACCAGCCAATACTCAGTCCCATTAGTATCAATACCATACCCAACTACTGTGACACCATGATCTAGGCTTGTACCACATTTGCCAGTGAAAACGCCAATTTAACAGAAACGGAAAGCATCTTTACCAGCATCAATGGCGACTGAGACTGGTTGGTTGGCCAAAGCCTGTAACAAAGCCTTCTTATCATTAGCAGGCACGTCTTGGAAAGCTCAGATTTGTGCTAAAACACAAGAGCTTGTTCAGCCCCAAATAAAAATTACAGCTAAATTGTTTTTACTCTAATTTAAACTAAGTACGGAATAAGAGTAAATAAGTGTAATGAACTGATAACTCTACCCTAAGCCATATTCATCCATCATCAACAATAAAATGAAAGTTTAAAGAGTAGGAAAGAGATATGTAAATACAAGATAACACCGAGACGTGTTATTGAAGAAGAAACTGAAGAACTCGGCAAAAAACCTCTCCGTGACCCTCCAAGTCGAAATCGATCCACTAGAGAATAAAGTTGGAGTACATGGATAACAAAAGACCCTCCAAGCATAGTCTACCCCATATGCTTGAGCCCTCCAAGCTCTTGTTACCAACGGACTTTTCGGAGTCTTGTCTTTTCTAGCTTTCCGGATCCCGTAATTTAGCCCGACTGCATCTACTAATGAATGACTCCTTCCAATGCTTCCCAGTAGCACCAAAATCTCACTTTACACTCAGAATGAGTATGGTAAGTGTTTGGCCTAGCAACCTCTCAAAGATCTAGAGATGGAGAGGTAGGAATTGAGGAAAACCACAAGAAATGTGAAGATGATTGTGGGTATAACAATCTTTAACTCTTAAGTGTATTTTCTAGGGTTTTCTCTCTGAAAAGAACTCCTTACAATTTGTGGATAATGAGGGTATATATAGTGTGGGTAATGACTTGGTAAAGCAAAACACAACTTTTTGCCAAACAGAAACTTTTGCGGGTCCTTCACGGGTTGGCCCTTCTTGCGAGATAGTCGTGAAATTGACAGCCTGACATGACTCTTCATCTTCCAATCATGTGTTCTACACGTGGCTTTTTCGCAAGTTGCTTATCACGAGCTACTCACGAGCCAGTCACGAAATCCACTTATTCAACTTTTAAAGCTTGATTCTTCACTGATCTCTCACACTCATCCCTTACAAATAAATCCACATACATACAGGGAAAATAATTGAAGAAATTACAATTAAATTTGGCACGGAATTAAAGCCAACACAATATAGTTGGAAATCACAACTTTACACTTCGTAACCATTTATTGTGGCTAAATGATCAGCTGTCTTCTTGGGGTTACAAGTGTCACCCATTCCCTCATAGGGGTAATTGGCTTCAGTTGTGAGTCTAGAATTATGTAGGACAAATTGGAAGGCATTGTCCATTAAACCGCCTTCACAACCTTGGTCTTTAGTGTCACAATCCATAAGTTCTTGCTCAGATAGAGAAGTTAAGTTACCAGTTTTAAGTTGGTTAATCCCTTCCACAGCTGCCACTACTGAAAATGCCTAACAACATCCTAAATAACAAAATGAAAGTGACCAATTAGCAATTTAGCATTAGTATGATATAATATATATAATTATAGGTGAAGTTGAGAAAAACTCAAATTAGAATTCTAAATTAGAGTTTTAATTTTGCGCCATGTGCCTTAAATTATTTATTCTCAAAGCGTTTTATTTTTTAATTTTAGAATCAAATGTGGGACTATATCATAAATATGTTAGGATTAGTGCCCTTAAATCCTATTGTATGATGCTATGTATGATATTAAGTGTGACATTGTGTAAGACATTATGTATGACTTAATATTATGTTCAATAAATTTGTTTTATTATTATCTGAAATAATGGTAACATGAATATTCGGACATTATCATATAGTCCATGAGATGCATAGTATGTGATTTATGTGACATTATCACAGAAGATATAAATCACAAATTTTTTGTAAACTCAGAATTATAGTTTGTAGTCGGTGATGAAATTGGGCATTTCATCTGTGAAGACTATAATATATAAACTATGATGATTTGTCTTGATCATGGAAGTGGAGACTTCTAGTTGATGTGTTAATATGTTTTAAGAGTTAAGACATATTGAACTGGACCGCTGTGAGATTCATTATTCTCCTAAAGACTGTCAAATGAATAATAAATCTCACGACTTACATTTGCATGAACTATTAATCCTGAGAGAATAATGGATTTGATCATAAGATGTAGGTTGTTTTGATATATCAGGAGTGAGATCTAAAGTAACGGTTAAAACCTCAGTATGTTGGACAGTCACATTTAGTGTTGATGGAACATATATTCTCAAAATGGAATTTATGTCTCTTAACGGAGATATAAAATATTCCCTTGAGATAAGTTTAATGGGTTTGTTATTCAGAGAGTTAGGCCTAACCACTTTAGTAAGTAGTTACTAAAATATATATTTATGAAATTAGATTTCATAAATATATGATGAATAACTTAAAGGATTAAACCGGGTACTCAAGGATCAAGATGTAGTAATTTACAAAGTGGCAGTCTAAATTAATGACTTTGTATTACTACGAATATTTTATGAAGGAGTTGCGTGTATAATAAAGTTTTGGGATATAATTTATAGATAAGACCTAGAGTGCAACTCTATTTACATAGTGGTATTAAATATAGTTAATGGTAATTTTGGACTTGTCAAGAGTTGACAGAAAAACCCAAGGCCCATTGGAGCTAGTGTCTTATTGGTGCCTTTTGGTCCCACTCTAAGCCACACACTTAAGCCCAATTGGAAAGGCTCAAAAGGCCAGCCCAATTAGATAATTGGTTAGATACAAAGGGAAAAACGTTCAGAATATGGTATGTAAGAAACATCATTGTGAAATGGTGTGTATGTGAGTGTTTGTCACTCTAAAAATCATCCCTTTGTTACCGATTGAGAGACCACACATCTTGGGCGTTAGTGGAATTGGAGTAAAGATTAAAAGTATTCCCAAGTGCTTCGATCTTTGTTTTGAAATTCATCACTTCAAGGTACGATCTTTTGTTCTCAAATTCTGAAATTTACTTAGTGCATGTTATCAATATCGAATGAAGTAGATCCGTTTTAAAACTTATTTTTCCACTGCGTTCATCTTTAATTCGTTCAAAATATTCATCCAAGTGAGATTTTAAGTACAAAAACTAAAGAGTCTAGAATAAATTAATCGTAAAAATAAAAAAGTGTTTCACAATAATAATAATAAAAAATATGGACAATTTACATTTTATACCTAATAATATCCTTAAAATTTTTTTTAAAGAGTTAACAAAATATAAAAATGACTATCAGTAGTATTTCAATTATATATATATGAGAATTATATTATGCATCTTATTGTATACCTTTAAGTGTATCTATACATATGCATGGGGTTACAAGCTAGTTATTATAAAAATCAAAATAGACAAAGGCACTTAATTATTACATTTTAAAAATTCAAAGGTCCAAAATCGATCATCTTAAAATTGAGAGACCAAAACCGAACATACTAATATTTGAGTATAAAAACACAATTTACAGTAATGATTTATAAATATCAAAAGAGGGAGTGAAAGAATCTATTTGCTCTTATAAATGATCACTTACCACACGATCCTTGGCCTTTGATGGGAGTCACAGCACCCTTCTGTCTCCAGTCTATAGAGGGTGGCACATCAGTCACATTCCCATATCTAAAAGATGTAGCTTTTAAGGAGGTGTGCAGTACTTCAGAGGATTGCATATTGTAGCCATTAAGCATAGCACGATACTCCTCATTGGTTAGGTCTGCTAATTTGTTTACATTCAATGCGTCCATGTTGAGCCATCCATTCCTCATGCTTCGTCAACATGTTTTGCTCATCAAGGGGGCGGCACAACACTTGTGAGGTACCAATGGCCAACATTAAGAGAGAGGCCAAGCAGAGGAAATAACTTAGGCTTGCATAAGCCATGGTACCAAAGTGATATCTTAGTGAGTATAAAGGTGGATCGATCTTTCAATGCACAACAATCCAAAATGGCCATGGGATTTATAGGCAAGGATTAATGTTGTAACACTAATTTGTCATTTTCTTGAGAATGCTGGAGAGAGACCTGCCATATACTAGGTGCCTTGGAGGATGTTCTGGCTTAGAAAACCTCGAATATTTGAAAATTGCAATGCAGTATGTCAAAAGAAGTCCTCTACTTAGCGCGTAAGCTGTTGCGATTACTTCCTAATGATCAAAAGGCTAAGTAAATGACATTTCCTATAAAAAGATATCATGTTTTATGATAATTGATATTGTGCTTTTGGTTGGATCATTTATATTAGTTTATAATATTCATTCATTGGTGTGAATAGATTTTCTACTCTAGTGACTAGGTTCAAAGGTCCACATGATAAATACTACAGTACTAAATATTTTCATTTTCATGTGTGTTTATAAGTTTAAATTATACATTGTGTAATTTTTAGACAATGCTAAATCACTCAATATTTTTGTCAAATCTTTTATTGGATTGGATGATCTTCCAATTCATTAATTTTTTGTTAAATATTCTTGGAGATCAAAAATTGTTTCATTTCAAAATGTTAAGAGTTTTCTTAAATTTTAAAAATTTATTAAAAATATAAGTTTCCGATTGGATTATAAATAATATCCAATTAACGTGAAATTTGACATGCATAATTATGTGTTTAGAAAATATTTAATACAACTACTATTGGGTAGACAAAAATGTTGACTCAATAAAAGATTAGTAAGTTATTTAGTATTATTTAGAATTACACAAAGTATTCTACTCCTTATGTATATATCATATATTGTTTAGGGATAAATAATATAATAAATAGTTGTCATCTATTGAAAAGAAGGAATCTAAGAAAAGGAAGCTACAATATTGTAGCACGGTAAGTAATCTTTGATAGAGAAATGATGAAATATAATTTTAATTATGACAACAAATGATGGATTTTTTTTTTTTTTTTTTTTTTTTTGGAGGAACAAGACAATCGCCTGGAGTATAGAAAAAAAATTGGGGTGGAACATCCTCTATCCAAATTAAAATTCTAGCATATTAACAGTATATTGAATCAGATAATGAGCTACCTTGTTGCCTTCCCTCTTAATATGAGAATAATGCAATTGAGTAAAAAAAATTAGACCCATATTGAACATCATCCAAAAGCAAACCACAAGGAAACAGATCAACACAATCATTTTTCAGAGCTTGAATCAATATCAAAGAATCACCTTCCAAAACAGCATCTTTAATTCCTAATTCAGCAGCAAACTCCAAAGCCCGTGCAGCAGCTAAGGCCTCGGAAAAGAAAAAAAAGGGTCCATCGAGCATTGTGGACCAGACCATTAACTTGCTGTTGGATTAATTATCAAGGCCAACAATCTAATTAGGGATCATAAAAAGTTGAAACATCTTCGAGAGGAAAACCATAAGCAAGGTCAACGGAACCCTCCAAGTTTAATCTCATATTTCATTTGATTGGTTATTACGAAAAAGCATTTACAAGGATGTCAGTAATGTTTGGAATTCTGTTACACTCATTTTTCTGGGATAATTGGATGTTTGCACTAGCAGTAGCATGAGAATAGCATCTAAATTAGTATTCTTTAATAGACAAATAGATCAACAAGCACCAGTGGTCTAGTGGTAGAATAGTACCCTGCCACGGTACAGACCCGGGTTCGATTCCCGGCTGGTGCAATTGGCGGTTGCGGGGATAGCTCAGTTGGGAGAGCGTCAGACTGAAGATCTGAAGGTCGCGTGTTCGATCCACGCTCACCGCACTTCCTTATTTATCTTTTTCTTTTTCTTCCTCTTCTACTTTCACTTTCAAAGTGGGCTTTACAAAGTTCAATTCATTCATTTCCGCCCAATGGGTTGGGCTCAATTTCTCTCTCAAACCTTTGGACTTTCTGGAGATCCAAATCTAATAATTCTCTTTAGCCTTTTAGTTATGACTTATAAGACCTACGTACTGATTCAATACACCGCAATTTTTCACTACAGCAACAAGACAAACCATACAATACATATAATTAAGCGTTCAATCATTTTGTCACTTCCTTTAATGAACTCACCTAAAGCCATCGGTACTAGCATAATTCTAACAGTTTGTGCCAATTAATTTGGCATAAAGGTAATGACATCAGTAAAAGAAGCTTGGGATAGTATGCTGGCGAATGTTGGAAAAAAAAAAAAAAAAATCCACTTTGAGATATTCAAAGCAAGTTAAAGTTAGTGTATTTTTATGCAATGGCATTTGCTTGTGTGAGAGGTTGTTTACTGATAAATAAAGTTCTCTTGGGGGTAAAGCAATTCCAAATCATTCATTCTGGGGATGAGGTTGTTTGTTTTACACCCCATAAACGTGGCTAAAGCATTCGTGACTCGTGAGGTATGTGATTGAAAAGGTCAAGAAACTCATCCTATATTCAAGAAACTCATTCATTTTACACCACTTCCACATTCTGAAGATTCTCGTGGCTCAATGATTAGTAAGCCGTTTCATATTGCAAATGCCACGGCCAGCTTAGCTTTTCTAGAAAGTATAGAACAGATTGATATAGGAGCAATTCTTATGGAAAAACCGAATTTTTATTTTTATTTTTAAATGGGAAATGTTAACGAATATTTTAAGGGCATTGGTTTAATTAGGAACTATTTTTAAAAACATTTGATAAAAAAATGATAAAACAATTAAGACTGTTTGGTAACCCTTTTTATCATCAGTTTTCTGTTTTCAAAAACAATTTTCTATTTCCTAAGGCAAAAAACTTGTTTGGTAACTTATTTTAGGAAAAAATAAAAAATTATTTTCAATTTCTATATTGTGAAGGAAACTGAAAATAAGTCTTGAGCTGTTTTTATTTTTCAGTGTTCACTCTCCTTAGAAAACACGCTAAAACACGCTATTACACGGCCTATCAATGAACCAGCACACTGGTTCAATCCACATAACTGACAAAAACTTTTCTCGCGCTTCCACTTTTTTTCACTCAATATTTAGCGTCTAAATTGTATCTAATGAACCCTTTATATCTTCCTCTACGCCTCCACTTCCCATCTTCCTCACAGAGAAAACCTTGATTGAGAGAACCACTTGTAAGTTAAGTGACTGGTCTTCATCGGATTATCCTTCATGATTGCTTTTTGTTTTTCATTTGATTCTACTATTCCTTTTCTATTCATTATTTCACTCTCCTTTTTTTTTTGTGTGGGTGTGTGTGTGTGTTGTAGCAGGTCTGTGCTAGTCTTTTAGATTTGGGGAAGTATTTTATAATTTTAGGGATCCAATCACTTAAAGGTACAAGTCTTTTCCTTTTTTTCTTTGTTTTCTTTGTTTATGGATTATTACGAAATTGCTAGAGTATTGGTATGTATTTTACGTAATGCAATCTGTTGTGCCTCTGTTTTCTGGAGCATGTTAGCTTGTGCATATAGCACAGTTTGTTACTAGGGCCTTTGCTGATTTCCTGTTTGCTATTATTATAGAGCAGCACACAAGCTGTTTGATGTAATGCTTGTTTGTAATTTTTATTGACAAGTGGGTTTCTCTATGGGTGTGAATCTATGTATGTGCATTGAATTTGGGACCTCGGGGTTTATTCAAAATGGGTATTTTTTGCGTGTATTTGGTTTAGGATTTTGGGGTTTCAGGTTTGCTTTGGCCGTGTTGGTACTCTTGTGGGCTCTATGGTGTAGCCGTTTGTGTCTTGTGTTCATCTATGTGAATGATAGTGAGCTTTTGTGTTAAAAAAAATGCATGCTTGTATGAATAAACAATAAATATGATATGTGTGTCTGTACAAACTGAAAGTAAAATGCTATGGAAAGGTTGAGTGTTACCTCCCCTGTTTTCTTTTTCATTACCCTTTGTTTCTTTAGCTATCTAATATGCTTTATTGATAGCTAAAAAAGGAACAAACTTTTGGTTAGACTTTGAACTAAAATTGGAAAAGAAAGAAAAATGAGAGTAAGAATAGAGTGAGAAAAAATTATTGGGTGGTCTCTACAATGCTCTATCCTCTTCTCTTTGGTTTTTTGGTTGAAGTTGTTGCCTTTGATGTTGCTTGTAATTGTCTTTGCTTGTTGGTTATTTTTGCTTGTTGAACTTTCTTGTGATTGTTGTTTGTTGCTGTTATTGGCTACTATTGAGAATGGCTGTTTAGGGTCTCGTATATATGGACAAGGTAGGATTTTTCTGTAGCTTTGGGTTTGTGAAAGAAAGGAGATTGCTTTTAGTGTTTGTTGTTGTGGTTTTGAGTTCTGTTTCTGGAGTTTTGGATGGTTGGTCTAGTTGTGGTGGAAGGTTGTTGCTGTTTTGTGTTTGTAGTTGCTGTTGTTGTTGGTTGTTGTTGAAAATGGTTTGAATTTAACAGTATATATGATTTGAATTTAAGAGAATTTTTTTTAAAAAAAAAAAAAACCTCAAGGTCCCAATATGTTACTGTTGAGTGTCAATTGTTAATGTGAGGTTAATGGTTATTATCAAATGAGTATTTTTGTGTTTCATATGAATCTGTCCAATTATAAGTTACTATTGTGTTTCAATTGTTAAGGTTGTACACAGGTTATTATAAAGTAGCAAACAAGTTGTTTGATGTAATGCTTCTTTGTAATTTTTATTGACAAGTTATAAAGATTTCTATTTTTTTAAGGTCAAAAATAAAGAAAAGAAAATAAATTCCTATCAATATATATAGAATGAAAAATGATGTCCGCAAGAAGCTATTCCTTAGTTGTATTTGATGGTTGTGTTTATAAAGGTTGTTCCTTAGTTGTTTCCATGTTTCATTGTATTATAATAGATGAAAAGAAACAGTTCAATTGATGAAGATAACCTTTGGACGCCACAACTTGAGAAATTATTTATTGACATAATGCTGAAAGAGATCAATAAGGGAAATATGGCAGATGGGCAATTCAATTCCGACACTTGGAAGAAAATGTTAGCTACATTGAATGAATTAGGTAAACAGAGTTTTATAATGACTCAATTCAAAGGGAAGTTTAATAGGATGCGTTTACTACATTGTGAGTTTTCTACACTCATAAATTAAACTGGTTTTGGTTGGGATGCTGAAACCAACACTGTTCATGCACTTGAGAAGTCATGGCAAAATTATTGTTGGGTAAATATCTTTGAATACAATACAATCTTCTATTTTGACACATTATCCCCCATCATTTTTTTTTACTAGATGTCTTTATATGTTTAGGCACATCCCAAGGCAAAGATGTTTAGAACCAAAGGACTTTCAAATTATAATTTGCTTGGACTTACATTTAACAAGTCTACAGCTACTGGGGTCCTACATTGTGCATCCACCCAAGACCCTCCTAATTCAGATGAAGAGAATGCATTGGAAGAACAACTAATTCATGGGAGAGTTCGTGTAAATTTAGAAAGTCCTACCTAAGACCTTGTCATGGCAATCCTTAAGTCTGACATTACAACCCGATTGAGCAAGCTTCCTAGTGATAGTTGTGAAGAGCGTCCTAGTAAGAGTAAGCGAGAGTTAATAAGCTCCCAAATGAATGATGCTTTACAATCAATGGCTGAGGCCACTAAGGTTAGGATAGAGACATCTAAAGCAAAGGCTGAGAGGTATAAGAGGTATACCATTGATAAAGTTAGTAGCAGTACTGCACCTACAAATGACTTCTCCTTATGCAAGTGCATTAATATCCTTGAAACCATGGAAGAAGTCAATGATGAAATATTTATGAAGGCTGTTGAGAAGTTCAAGCAGGATCCTAATCATAGAGAGATCTTTGTTAACATGAGTTTCGCCAGGAGGATGGTTTGGTTGGGTAGGCTATAAGGGATTATGTCTAAACAATAATTTCCTATTAGATTATGTTTATTTTAATGTCTTTGAACTATGATTTGGTACTATTCTATTGTTATTTAATGTTGTTAAATGACGGTTTATTATTATTTTATGGTAATCTTTTTTTTAATTATATTTTTTTATGTTGATTATGTTTTATTTATGTTAATAAAAAGCACTATTTGAGAACAAATTTGCTGTTTAATTCTCCAGGATGAATGTTGAACCAAATTATTATAGCAATTCATCATCTTTAGATGAGAAAGAGGATGATGATATGTTCTTCCCACTAATGTTTGTTGAGAATAAGAACAACTATATTCCGAAGGAGCCTCAACGTATCTCTATGTTGACTGGTGATGCATATATAAAAGAGATATCGAATGGCAATCCTCGAACATGTTATGAGTTATTCCGCATGGATAGACCAATATTTACAAGTCTTTGTAACTATTTGAAAACACATAAGTTCTTAACAAACTCACACTATATCACAGTGGAGGAGGCAGTTGGTATGTTCCTATTAATAGTGGGACATAATGTGAGGATAAGGCTAATAGTAGATCAATTTCAACACTAAACTGAGATAGTGGACATGCAATTTAAGGAAATTGTAAGAGCAATATGCCACCTGGGAAAATTCATTATACGTCCTTCTTAAAGCAATGAAGTGCATCCATATATTGCTTATATTTCAAGGTAATCCCAAATTACTGTTCATTTTATCATACAAATATTATTTGCTCGCATATGTTAATACTTGTATTTATATTTTTTTCTAGAAATGGATAGGCGCAATTGATGGAACATATATTAGTGCATGGCTCCAACATTAAAGCAAGTCAGCTATAGGAATAGAAAGGCCACAATCGCCCCTAATATAATATGTGCATGTGATTTTGATATGAAGTTTACATTTGTTTACACGGGTTGGGAGGGTACAGCCAATGACTCATGAGTATTCTTAGATGCACTTCAAAAGCCAGAAAATAATTTCCCATGGCCTCCATTTGGTAAGATATATTGTTGCCTCACTTACATATTTACAATTTTCAAGTTTAATCTATGCACCATGTCATACTTCTCTTTATCTTATTATATTTTTGTTAGGTGGCTATTATTTAGTGGATTTTGGTTATCCATGCACCTTAGGGTGGCTATTATTATTGAGAGCCTGTTGCACAATTCATAACTTCATTCGAATGGCAACAAGAAATGATCGCTTGTTTACTCAGTTCAATATTGATAACCTTACTATTGAAGGTGAAGGTAGGAATAATTTGGGTGAGCCATTGCACACTGTTGACTTAACTAATCAAGCCGCTAAAGTATGGCAACTTATAGGGATCAGATCGCAGGATTGATGTTGGCAAATAATAGGCATCATTGATGCCACATTTTTTTTTTGGGATGAAATTGATTCCCTGGCATTGATGCCACTTTGTAAAATTTTTAGTTATTGATTATCTTTTATAACACTTGATAATTGTTATAGTTTTAGTCTTACTTATATGATTAAAGTTTCAGGCTTGAATGTTATATACAAACCAATTGATTTTATAATTTCTTTAGGTGTAAGGATTTTAAGTACTTTGGAGCAAATGTGTTTTTGAATTAACCAATGCCTCCACGGCATTCGTTAACATTTCTCAAAAAAAATAACCAAAGAAAACAAAATTCAACTTTTTCAAAAACAACTACCAAACAAATTTTCTGAATTTTGTTTTTGGAAAATGTGATTTTCCTTTCAACTAACCAAACGTGTTTTTCATTTTGAAAACAAGAAAAAATTTGTTTTTTTTTTTTTTTTTTTCTTTTTCCCTTGAAAACAAGAAAACGAAAACAATTACCAAATATGGCCTAATTTTTTTGACAGATTTTTATATTTTCCTGAAAGTAGTGTTAAAACTTTTCTAATATGGTTTATTAATAATTACCCTATTAGCATCAGTTAACATGACCAATTTTTATAGTTAGAATCAATAAAAAATTAAAATTAAAATCCTACTGCAGTAGCATTTCTATTATTCCTCATTTATGAGCTGATCATTTGCCATAGGACGAGAACAGTTGCAAATGGCAGTGGCTCAGTATTCCTACAAATGAAATATATTGAGATTTCAAAAAGTTATAAATTAAATATTAGTTCATATTACTTTAAACATAATGCAATTCCATTTAAATAGGTTGAGGTTTGATTTATTATTTTTTGAAACTATAAAGTTCAATTTGTGACTTTTTGACGTATCAGGTTTTAATATGTTTATCTTTGAAACTATAAAGTTTAATTTCTTACACCCCTAAATTATAGGGCTTAAACTATAATTTACCATTTCTTTTTTAATAATATGAAGTAGGGCATTAAGTACAATCTACCTATTATTTAAAAAATTTACTAGCTAGTAAAATAAAGGGAAAACGGAAGAAATTTTCTGAATCACGATTTCAAATTTAAAGAATCTCTCTTGTATGACTTCTCTTGCTTTAAAATTATCATTTTATACTCATGAAACATAAAAAAATTCTTCATAGATGAAAATTAAATGACAAAAAAAAAAAAAAAAGAAAAAGAAAAAAAAGAAAAAAAGAAAAAAAAGAAGATAGAAGAAGTACAAGTAACATAAATTCGTTATCAATTTGATCCCATCCCCTGTTCATATTAGATCTTGACGAACTAGTATGGTTTAATTCAAATATGAAAACCATGTTGGAATGGCATGGAGTGTACCAACCATCCATATAAGCATACACAATTAAATTGGAAAAAGTATTTAGGGTAAGTGAGAAGTTAGACACATGACCAGTCAACGAAATGACATTACCATTATTGAGGATTAAACATGGCAACGATTCATAATTCATCTTATCTAATTCTTATAGCATGTGATTATAATGATGGCAGACTTGCATATAAGATAGAATGAAAGCATGAGTCCCTACGTGTTGTATTTAATGATTAAAAGGCTGAAATGTAGTACTAAAATACTCTGCTCAATGCTCATATAGTCATGTATATCAACCTGAAATCTTTATTATTATTTTATATTGCTGTCACAAATTAAAAATGACTATCATTCATCAATATCCTTTATGTGAGTACGTGAGTATTTGGATTTGAGTTAGATCATTTATGCTGTCTTTATCATTATCAACATCTTTTCTGTATCCAACTCAACCTTTTTCTTATCCAATATTGTTGGGTATCCAACCAATAAAGGGAAATAGGAATATAATGATAACAATTAATTGTTGGGTGGCCCTTACTGCATAGTGTCAGTGTGAGATTTGAGTGCCAGATGTAATAATACAGATGAATTGCTATCACAATCCAAATCTTATAATGCAAATGCGGTATTGGCGACAGATCTTATCTCGTTCTAATATCATGACTTACCTTGCAGCTTTTCTGACCCATTTCTCTATTCTTTTAGGGAACAACCACAATCGATTTTACTAACTTTTTATCTGTTTCTATCATTTTCATCAATGGATAAGAAGAATAGCAATCCAGTAAGGATGATGCATGATTACGTATTAAAACAACAAAAAAGATAAGAATGACTTGAATGTTCTCATTGTTCTGAGATCTCTTATACTTATGAAAGTGTTTGCACCATTTATAACGAGTCATAAATTTAAGAAGAATTGTCTCTCTCTCTCTCTCAAAGATTACAACCTTTCACCAAACAATGCAATTGTATTATAAAATAAAATATTCTTTCATGGGTACTTACACCTTACTAAACTTGCTTGGATTTAAATCATAAATATTGGAGCATTTGACAGCCTAAAGTTTGGGTAATTGTGTGCAAATTGAAAAGTAAAAAATCTGAGCAACCACTTAAATGCGGATAAATAATAAAATTGGACAATGCACATGCACCAAGAAAGGTAGAAGCTATCTTTGTTGTTCTGCAGTTGAGACAACCTTGCATCTATTCACGGTTTGTCCTTTTACTAAATCCTTGTGGTACCAAAGTCAATGGGGGTTGAGAATGGAGTCTTTGAATTTTGAATCCCCTTCGGAGTTTGTAAATTTTCTGTTATCTCCGAATTTTGCGAGTAATCTGTTGCCTAGCCATAGAGAGAACTTTTTGTTATTTGGTGCCATTCTCTGTGATGTTGTTTGGAAGCAAAGAAACCGGGTCATTTTTGAGAACATGGACATAAATCTGGACGGTGTGGCTGCCAGAATTTTCAGCCTTTTCGTTGAGCATAAAAGTGCCAGGCCCCTTCTTATGAGAACTCAAGGTTCTGCTGCTGCATCAAGCTGGGTTTCTCCACCAAGGTTTGGTTTAAAAATAAATGCCGACGCTGCGGTAGGTCCAAGATTCTCTGTCATTGCTGCAGTTACGAGAGATTGGAGAGGGAATGTGGTATTTGCTGGTTCAAGAAAAGTGAACACCACTTGCCCTCTTCAAGCTGAAGCGGAAGCAGTGAGATGGGCGCTCTCGTTAGTTCCGAACCTGTGGTGTGATTCTATAACTGTGGAAATGGACTCTCAAGTTGTGGCCAAGCTCAGCACGAACCCAGCAGCACCTTCCCCTTGGAGAATCAGGTTTTTATGCTCTGATTTGAGGTCTTTTTTATCTAGTTATAGTAACTGTAATATAGCAGTTAGATGGGTGCCTAGGATTTGTAACGAGGCTGCCCACATTTTAGCTAAATGGTCTTTGTTGTGCAATTTTTTTGGTTCTTTTGATGTCAGCTTTGGCCCAGACTGTTTCTCCTCTGTTGTGTTGAGAGAGTCTAGTGGCCTGTTGTAGTTTGTTTTCTCTTAATAAAAGTTTCTGATTATCAAAAAAAAAAAAAAGAAAAAAAAAGAAAGGTAGAAGCTAATAAATGTTTCTCGATCAAGACAATTAGACAAATAGGTATTACGTCTACTAGACTACGGTTTCATACGGCATGGAAAGATTCTCTATGCCCAGTCTTTGTTTACATTCACAGTAATAAGGCTCGAGCCAAAAGAAAAACGTTTTTGGCAGCCATGATAGTGACGAGTCATCCACGATGATGCACTATATTAGTTTCTGCATAGTCTTAATTTAATTGTCTTTAATTTGATTGAACCAACTAAAAGAGAACATGTTCAATGTCACCTGTTAACATTGACAACCAGTACATTTCTGCTGTGCAGATGATGCATTTGAGACAAGGTTCAGGTTGAACATTTAACTAGAAAGAGATATAGCATAGACAATGATCATCTTTATTAAATTTAAATTTGATAGGGATCATTTGACTGTGAAGATTTAGTTTTCATACATTTATAGTTGTATGAAATGAACACTCTAATTACGTGATACACGTACTTATACCATATACACCTTTAAATATTTTAAAATTACTATCTTAACAATGAGACGATCTCTACCAATTTGAAAATAAAATGCAGAAGATCCTAATCTGATTTAGCACTGCCCATTGCTTGAATGATGTTGCCAGCCTAGCTACCACAGTACCGTTGAAGCAAACATTATCTAGTCCATAGCCACATGACCTAGGTTAACACATTCCATATTAATGTGCAAAACAACATGAATAATATGAATGAATAATGGGGTTTGAATTGTTGTGTGGGAATATAAAACAAAGATAATGAACAGAGAGAGAGAGAGAGAGAGATTTTCAAAAGCAAGTATTAGTCAATCAATTTATTAAAAAAACAAAACTTAGATACAACATCTAAATATTGTACTTAAGTCTTCCCTTTATTAAAATATGTAAAACTTCCAGTGCAGGGTTTAATTACCAAAATCTCGTTTCCATAGTTTTATTTTATTTTGTTCATATCTCATTTATATATTTTATCGTCCACACTTTCCATGATCTGGTGTTCTCAAAATCCATATCTTACTTCTAAAGATGGTTCTCATTAAAAAAAAAAAAAAAAAAACTTCTAAAGATCCACTACAAAAAACTGGACAAACGCCACTATAAGTCCTAAAAAGGCCACTATAGGCCCATTTGGCTATAGTGGTGTTTACAAATGCCACTTTTGTACCGCTACTATAGACTTGTAGTGGCGTTTTACAAAAACGCCACTATAGGAACCCTGACAAACGCCACTATAGCATTTTACAAAAAAAAAAAAAAAAAAAAAAAAATGGTCTATAGTAGTGTTTGCAAACACCACTATAGGTTTATAGTGATTGTACAATAGTGGTGTTTGTAAAACGCCACTATAGACTTTACAAACGCCACTATAGCAAAAAAAAATTTGATTACCAAAAATTAATTTTTGGTAATCAAAAGAATTTTTTTTTTTTGACGTGAAAGAGTTTTTTTTAATTGAATTAAAATTGTAATTAAATTAATATTACAATTTTAATTAAATTAAAAGATACAAAACAAAACAAAATACAAACACTATAGCTATCCCAGCAAATTCAAAATGAAACATAAACCCACCTAAAAAAATTCAAAATCAAACACAACATGCTCACATCCAAAAATTAAAAAAAAAATAAATAAATAGCAACTCCAAATACAAACACTAGCTATCCCAGCAAATTCAAAATGAAACACACAAATTAACCCACCTAAAAAAATTCAAAATCAAATACAATATGCTCACATCCAAAAAAAAAAAAAAAAAAAAAAAAAGCAACTCCACAAGCCAAAACTTTTGAATTTTGAATTTAACAAAAATTAATCAGAAATCTCATAGACCCACGAAGCAAAGTTGACAGAAAACAAGTAATAGACCAAAACTATTATCAAAAAATAAATAGACCAAAACAATCATAATTTTTTTTTTTTTTTTAAATGTTTACCTGCAACTATACAACCAATGGCTTCAAACACCATCTAAAAATTTGAACAAAACCAATAAGCTGCAACACCATTTGCAAATCCAAAACCCACAAACATTAACACCACCACAAATAAAACAAAAGAAATAAAATCAAAATGGAGAGGAAGAGAAAAGTATCAATTCGGGTGTGAAGTGAAAGAAGAGTGAAAGAAAAAGAAAAGAAGAAAGATGGAGGAGTGGAGATAAGGGAGAGGCAGGGTATAAATGTAATAACAAATTTATGGAAAAGATAATGGAGTAGAGAAAAAGAGTTAAAAAAATGGAGACAAAGGGTTGGGGGAAAGTAACTATGATGCCTCAAATTGATTGGATATTGGTAGAGTATGTGTTGTGTAGATGTGTTCAAAGTCCCACATTAGGCATATATTGGGTTGATATAGGTTTTATCAACAATTATAAGAGCCTCAATTGTGCCTAAGCTAGTCTTTTTAGGTCAGAGTGTAGATATGACTAATTAACACTTTTCCTTAGATTATTACAAATCGTACCATAGCCAACATGGTAAGCCCAAGTGGGTTCATTGACACTGCATACAATTAATAAAACAATTTCTATAACACAATTTCTATGGACAATTAGATGGAAGAGGAGATATGGAGGGGTCAATTTGAACAATTTTTAAACCTCAGGGGTTAACAATACAAGATTGATAGTACATGTGTCTGTTTGTAACAGACCCAAATCCCAGGAAGTCTTTTTACAGGAGAAAATTGGCCTTTGCCCCTTTCACGCAAAAAATCCAGCATTTTGCCTCATTTCCCAAATTAATTAGGGAAATACCCCTATTTTGAAACTTGATTTTCTCAAAATCGAGTTTCATTGTAAAACTCGATTTGTAAAAAATCGAGTATGGGGTGATCAAACTTAAAAAAGAAAAAAAAAAGAAAAAAAAAGCATGGAACTCGAATTATGAAGCTCGAGTTCCATTTAAAACGCCACTATAGGGCTCCTTGAATGCAGCTATAAGTATGGGGCGATCAAACTTAAAAAAAAAAAAAAAAAAAAAAAAAAAAAAAAAAAAAAAAAAAAAAAAAAAAAAAAAAAAAAAAAAAAAACTTGCATGGAACTCGAGTTCATGGAGCTCGAGTTCTTTTTAAAACGCCACTATAGAGCTCCCTGAATGCAGCTATAAGTATGAGGCGATCAAACTTAAAAAAATTTTAAAAAAAAGTTTATGAAGCTCGAGTTCCAGAAATTTTTTTTTTATAATTTTTTAATTTTCAGTTTGTTATAGCTCGATTGTCCAACAATCGAGTTTTAAATTGAAACTCGATTTTTAGAAAATTGAGTTTCAAAATAAGGACATTTTCCTAATTAGTTTGAGAAAGAGGGCAAGATGCTGGATTTTTTTTATAAAAAAATGACAAAAACCCATTTTCTCCCTTCTTACATGTTGGCATAATTGAAATGACTTGATATATATAGCTGTTCTTTTAATCCTGTATTCTCTGTTCAAATTAGTAAATATATCTGTACGTATTTCTATTTAGGTTCTTTTCATTTTCGTTTCTTATTACTGAGCTAAATGAAACGTGTACGTACTCCATAGCATATAGCTTACACATAATTATTTAATATGTTGAAGGGATAAAAGGTAGAAAAAGGAAAATATAAATATCTTTTAGGGAGCTTTAGCTATTTTGATAATTTTGTATGAAAATGTTAGAACTACTACTGATTTTATAACAAATAACTTATAAATTGATATGAAAATAAATGAAATCAATATCAATGGATGTATCAATAATATAATAAATAAAATTTTAAGTTATCTTTTTTTTTTTTATTTTGCATTTAAAAATTGACATATAATTAAGCTTATAAAATTTATAGTAATAGTAGCATAACTCAATATAATAATAGTAGGTAATAAGTATCTTTTAAGAAATGTTTTTTTTTTTTTTAATAAATGTGATGAAATTTCAAGCTATATTGCTCACTCCATGATGATTGCACTTCATTAACAAACTAAGAATTCAATTGCTTTTGGGTGTAGGTAGAATTTGAACTCTAAATCCTTTATATTCGACAATAAAAAACTATATTTATATTCATTGATTTTACGAGAGAAGCCAATATCTTTTTCGAATGATTGGTAACCCATGAGTTGAGGTTTCATTTTAAACTCTTTGTTAGGGAGAGCAACCGCTAACAAATGATGATTAATTAAGATGTTGATCTTATTCATTTTATTTTGAACAAGTTGTCAATAGTAAAACAAAAACAAGCCTATATAAAAAATGAGGATCGTGGTAAGAAATCTTAACATCGGGATTCTTTCTTTGTAAAATTTGATTCCAAATTTTGTCATTTCATGTTGGTACAGAGAGGCAGCAACTATTGAAAATGAATTCCATGATAATTGGAGTATAAACAGTGAATTCCAATTCATGGCCAAATAAGGAGGCATAATTTGATTTGAGTTGAAGGGTTATCACAGGTAAATCAGGAGGCCTAAAAGCCATGAAGTATTAGGTTATAAATGAGTTGAACTGAGTATTAAAAGTTCATAATTTTAGTCATTTAATTTTATCTTGATCTTGAGCCAAGCTCGAGCTTATTAACAAACTAGCATGTTCAAATATGATTCATTTTCTTGTGGAACAAACTTGAACTTACTAACGGGCTATTTGATTAGTTTTTTCTTTTTCTTATTAATGGTAAACAGCGCAACCAAGATTTTACCCATTCACAAATCTATGTTAATAGTAAATGACTAAATTATAATGGAAATTATCATTTAAGGTAATTCGATTGAATGATTTTTCATTTATGAACTTATAAAAATTAGATTCAATAACCTTGTATTGCTAAAAAATTATATTTAAATTTTACTTTGAAATGGACTATATACAATATATTATAAATAATAATTTGATATTTTATGAACTTGTTTACAAACTTTCAAAATCCAATAATTAATCCAATGCACACACACACACACGCACACTTAAATCGAGTCTCATGTTCGCAAGTCTGTTTTTGTTCATGAACCTAGCCTAAACTTTTTATGAATAGTTTGGTCAATTTACAATTATGCCACCCAATATATATATATATATATTGAGAGAGATTCATAGCCTATAGCGTCCGCTCTTGTTGATAGCTTTCATTATCATACCAAGACACTAATCAGTTTTTGATGTAGGTAGGAATTGAATCTCAGATTTCTTATTCAACTATCAGAAACTTTATTAATTGAGCTAACTGAAACTTACTACTACCCAATATTAAGAAAAGACAATACCCATTGTCCCTGCTAAATTGAATATGCAACCCCGCATAGAAAGAAAAATTTTTGGTTTGTAAGGGTTTATTGGACTGAGTTCAAATATATTATGTACATATAATCTTGAAATGACCAAGAATAACAAGGTATTGCCTCAAAAATATTTTCAGAGTTAGAGAGGGAGGGAAAATATTTTATGGTGAGAAATGAAAAAAAAAAAAAAAAATATATATATATATATATATAATCATCAGTCAACTGCTAGATCAGGAGCATCTTGACCAAACAGTTTCTGATTGAAGGAGTAACATGGGAAAATAACTTTATCAGTGAGAATCATCAAACTAACGTGAATCTCTTGTCAGAATAGTAGTATCACATCATCAATAACCTTTAGCAGTAGTAGTAGCCTTAAGAGGGCCACTCATCAATCAATGGAAGAAGCATCGGATGGATAACCATCATAAGGATCCCATGGAGAATCATCATTACATTCATGCTCATGGTAGGTAGCATATTGATTACAGAGTCTGTAATATAGAAGTGGCTCAAACTCCAGAGTTTTTCCTAGGGTAAGAAGACTTCTTGGATTGCAATGATCTACTATACGCAAATGAGCAATGGCATTAGCATAGGGTCTGGGACCAAAAATAGAAATTCTATCTGTGCTACCTATGAAATGATAATCTTTTCATAGATTTTGAGCAACATCAAGAATTTGATTATTGAAATAATTTCTTCAACATTCTGTAGGAGCAAAAGGATCTTTGAAGGACAAGTGAGAATTCCCTTCAAGCCATTGTCCTTGGTGAGTGTGTCCATTAATGAGAATGAGATGCACTGAGGGCTGGACATTCATCCAGTTATCTCTTTCCCACTTTGGCAAAGTGCTCTAGCATCTAATGGAAACAAAAGGACTTTCAAATCCTCTAATAGCAGCCTGAATAATTTGTGGGAGCTGGTTGTTTTCGTTATGGCTTGTTAATTTTATGAACCTAATAAAACCATATCAAACATCTGAGAAAGCCAGTTAGGATCCCTGTCATCATCATCATCATCTAAATCATCAATAGCAACGTATGAACCATCATCATAATTAATCAAGAGACCTGAAAATGGATGTTTCTTTTCATACACTTTGAGACTACTCTCAAAGTGTTCTTCCCAATCCAGCTGGATAAATACATTATCAGATTCGTCTAATTGAAAGGGGAGGCCTTCACTTCTGTCTTTTGACAAGTTATCAAAACTCTCTTAAGAGGCAGATGAGTAGACCTAACAATGGTTTTTATCTTCTTTAACAAAATTTGATTTCTTTATCATATTCAAATGATTTTTTGAAACTTCATCTTTTGAAACATAATGGTTTTCAAGAAAATCAAAAAACAAAATATGTTTTTTCAATTGATTCATCTTTTCTAACTATTTTCTTTTAACACGGTTTTTCTCAGACTGAACAAAATTACTTTGGTAGTATTTTCTTTTATTTCTATTTTTAGCAAGCATAAATTCATTATACAGGGAAACCATATCAATTTCAAAACTTTCATCCAAAACATTCAAAACTCTTAATTGATTTTGGAAAACAGGATTTTCAATAGAAGGAAAATCAGAATCAGATGGACAAACAGATCTAGTATCTTCTTCTTCTTCATTAGCAGTTCTGCCATATGGAGAAGAAGGTTCTGGTTTAGTGGAATAGAAAACAGAGCTAATTTGAGATTTATTACTTGAAACACCTTTTAGCTTTAAATCAGTGAGTTTTTCAAGACTCTTTTGTAAAATGTCATTGAGATCTTGATCTCTTTTTGAAATACTTTCAAATCCAGCAAAGGAATGTCTTCCTTCTTTGATCCTCAAGGGTTGATTGTTTTGAAAACTTATTTTAATAGTACTATCAAGATATTTACCCAAGGGTAAATGTTTCAATAACAAGTATTTTCAGCTTTCAATTAATTATACTACTTGTAGCTACTGCCATCTTGGATGGTTCTAAATTTTTAATTGCTTTGATATATACTGTTTGGTTGGTTCTACCGCCTTACTATTGTTTTAAATTATTTTGATTAAATTAGTAATACCGCCTTCTTGGCTGGTTCTACTGTCTTTATTTTCAATATATATTATACTGTACTTCCATCCCTGTAGCTGTGCATTCCTTCCCCATTGAAATACTTTTAGATCCAGCAAATGAATGTCTTCCTTCTTTGATCCTCAAGGGTTAATTGTTTTGAAAACTTATTTTAACAGTACCATCAAGATATTGTTGAATATGTGTGAGATCTAGCTCATCAAAAACAGGGTTAGCAACAAGGGATTCTTGTTCCAACAACCATTCTGTGGGAAGCTTAACATCTTGCCATTAAATCATTTTTGGAACTTGAACTTTAGCATTAGGGGTTGAACATGTGATTAACATTATTTTATCAGAAGGTTCTTTATGATTTTTAGCACCAGGATTCAATTGAGTACCTAACAGTCTGTAATAAATGCGATAAATCAAAGCAAAATGCTTACTACCTTCTTCCATGTGATATCCAGATGAAGCAATATTTAAAGTTAAAGCTTTAATAATAATAAGATCATCGAAAGCAAGAGTAATATCAAAATAACAGTTGAAATATATAGGACCATCATACAAAGAAGCAGTAATCATACCAAGAATGCTATCTTTAAAGTTCTTAAATCTTGCATCTCTTAAACACATGAGAACAAAAGCATTTATTCCTTTTCTAGTAAATGGTTTAACAGCAACTTGAACCATACCAATATGCAAATAACTGAGTTTTTTAGCAAGAAAATCATTAATATTTCTTTTAGAAAACAAGCAACATTTTTCATGAACTTTTGAAATAGAAAATATTTGTTCAACAGTTCTAACTTTGTAAATGGGATGAAAAATAGTTTCAGCCCAACTAGTTTTGTAAATAGTTTTAGTATCAACTTTAGGAATATTCCATTTCTGGAAATCAGGGAGCTCATATATATATATATATATATTATAGGGATATTAGGCCCAGTAGAATGTATTGGGCTGGAGGCCCAATCCGAAGACACCTCATAAGTCCAAGGATGGATAAACATGTGATAGAGGTCAGCACTAATAAATAAAGGAAGAGATTTAAGCGTTATATTCCAAGGAATTGATTCGAGGATGAATGCTTCCTTGGCTAGGCAAAGCCGAGGTTAGAAGATGCGGTCTGACATCAAGAGCAACGTCCCGGACGATTCCATTGATGAGGATAAGTATCAAAAAGTAACAAGACAAAGGGAGGCCATGAAATATCTAAAGGGAAAGTTGCTACCACCGCATTAAATGCTTTACAACTAACTCTCTGGCTGTATTAATAAAGAAGTGATACTGAACAGTATCTTTCAGCCTAATAGCTACTCCTTAAAGACTTCGAGAAGGTGCTGATGAGACAATGATCAACACCAGCAATCTAGTCTACATGTGGAGGGTAGAGATGAAGGAGGGGGATAGTGTAAAATTGAAAGAAGACCCTAAGGGGAGGGGATTGAGAAATTAAGAGAGAAACACTGTAGTAATCTAGAATTGAACTTGTAATCAAACTTGAGCAGAAGTATATAAGAACTAATCTTCTCAGATTGTGCCGATGATAATTTTCTTTAGATTAAACCAGTCTATCTTCATTTTCTTGTTATCTGGATCCACTTCACTTGTTGTCTAACTCATTAAAGCCAGTTTTTCAACCCACTCTCAACAAATTCATTGTATTAGGCTTTTTAGGCCTAAGTTGACCCATCCTTTGGGCTAGGGACTCAATTTGTATCCTTATAATTGGCATCATCTGTGGGAATTTCTGGTGTGATAGTGAGTCTAACGTTCAACTATTATAGGTTTAGGTTCGAACCAGGAAAAATTTATGGGGTCTCAACGTCAAGATCACTTTTGTGATCTTGAACAAAAAAGGGATCGGGAGGAAAGTGTGCACACTACCGATATTAGGAACCAGTCTTGGGGTGGGAGCCACATCTCTCATGAAGAGAATGCTAGAAATATGCAGCTGGAGATTGATCATCTGCGGAGGAAGTTGTGCTGTGAAAGATGAAGGAAAACCCCCTCAAGGTTTGTTTCTTCTTCCAGTGAGGAAGGAGATGGCAGTTACAGGCCAAGATCGAGGACTCCCCCCCAGTAAGTCTTTCTCGTATAATGAGGACTACCACTATGAGCGTAGAAACAGGTTTTCATCTTCCAAAGGCTTGGGAAATGATGCGATGAGCAAAGTACTCAACCAAATTTCTAGATCACCTTTCACGCGCAGAATTAATGGAGGGAGACTTCCTCAGTGGTTCATTCAGCCCACGTTCACCATGTACAATGGTTGAACAGACCCTGTGGAACATGTGAGCCATTTCAACTAGAGAACAACTGTGCACTCTAAGAATAAGGCCTTGATGTGCAAGGTGTTCCCTCCAATTTAGGTCCCGTGGCTATAAGGTGGTTTGATGGCTTGGGAGCAAGTTCCATTGATTCCTTCAAGGAACTCACCCGAATGTTTGGATCTCGCTTTATTACATGCAGTAGGGTTCCTCAGCCCTTAGATTCCTTGTTATCCGTGTCCATGAGAGATGGGGAGTCCTTAAAAACATACTCGGACAGATACTGGAGATGTTCAATGAGATCGATGGGGACTTTGATGATGTGGCTATAAGGACTTTCAAGGTCAGCCTGCCTGCCGAGCATGATTTGAGAAAGTCCTTGACCAAGAAGCTGGTAAGGAGTGTGCTTTGGCTTTTGGACCATATAGATGAATACAAGCAGGTTGAGGAAGACCAGCAGCAAGGGAAGGGAAAGGCTAAGATTATCCCTCAAGATAGGAGGGATTTCAGGTCGGATAGATACAATAATAACAGACCCCAAAGAGATTTTGCTGGGCAATCTAGGTCTGTGGCTCCTCATGTGGTTAACACAGTGTTCTGAAAGCCACTACATCATGTCTTAGAGAAGATCAAGAATAAGCCCTACTTCAAATGGCTAAACAAGATGGGAAGAGACCCCATAAGGCGCAACCAAAGTCTTCATTGCTAGTACCATTAGGAATGATGGCATACCACCGAGTACTGTAGAACTCTGTGGAATCATCTAGAGCAATTGGTTAGAGATGGAAGGTTACAACAGTTTTTGTATCGGCCTAATGGGTAGCAAAACCACACAGGGTCGAGGGCTTAAGGGAATGCCTCTTCAAGGCCCCCTCTGGGCACAATTAATGTCATCTTTGCTATTCTTGGGAGAACTACCTCTCATCCCTCCAAGATGATGTCTGTAGCTCGGCCACACGCCGAGGACCCTAATTTTGAGCCGAAGAGGGCTAGAGTGGAGTTCCGACCGACGTTGAGTTTTTCGGATGAGGATAAGATCGGAACCATACAGCTACATGATGATGCTTTAGCGGTCACGCTCAGGATAGAAGGGTATAATGTAAAGAAGGTGTTGATAAACCAGGGTAGTGGTGTAGAGATTGTGTACCTTGACTTAGACAAAGGGCTGAACTTGAAGCCTGAAAATTTAACAGCCTATGATTTGCCTTTGGTAAGTTTTGATGGGAAGGTTTTCATTCCAAAAGGTCAAATTAGACTACCTGTGCAAGCAGGTTTAAAGATAGTGGAAGTGGATTTCATTGTGGTGGATGCCTATTCTTCCTACACGACTATTGTGACAAGACCCTGGCTTCATGCCTTGGGGGCTGTTTCTTCAACTTTGCATTTGAAGGTGAAATATCTGTCAGGAGACCAGATTGAAGAGCTTGTTGGGAGTCAATTCATGGCTAGGCAGTGTCTGGTAGCTGTAATTATGCATCAGCCTAAAGCTAAGTCATCGGCCTCTGTTGAGGGGAGCTTATAGCAATCAAGGATTCTCATCCTATCTACGGAGGCGGTGTTAGAAGGGGCAAAGTGTGAGAAGCTGGAGGATATTGTCATAAATGGTGATCCAGAGAAGTTCTTTTAGGTCGAAGCTCAGCTTCCTCCTCAAGAGAAGGAGGGGTTGATCATGTTTCTAAGGAGGAATATTGATGTGTTTGCATGGATTGCTTTTGAAGCTCCCGAGGTAAACCCAAACCTCATTTTCCATCATCTAAATGCCAACCCAGCTGTCCTCCCTAAGAAGCAGCCACCTCGACGCTCATCTAGAGAGCATTCTAATGTTGTCAAGGAGGAAGTGAACAAGCTTAAGTAGGTTGGGGCTATTAAGGAAATGTTCTACCCTGAATGGTTGGCCAATACGATGGTAGTGAAAAAGAAAAATGGGAAATGGCGGGTATGTGTAGACTTCATAGATCTGAACAAAGCTTGCCCCAAGGATCCTTTCCTTATGCCTTGAGTAGATCAGTTGGTGAATGCCACTGTGGGCCATCCTCGGATGAGCTTTCTAGATGCCTTTCAAGGGTACCACTAGATACCTTTGGCTTTGGATGATGAAGAGAAGACAACCTTTGTTACTCCTATTGGGAATTACCACTACAAGGTGATTCCTTTGGTTTAAAGAATGCAGGATCTACCAATTAGAGGATGATGACCAGGATGTTTGAGCCACAGCTGGGAAAAAACATTGAGGTTTATATAGATGATATGGTGGTGAAGAGCAAGTTAGAGTCTGAGCATGTTAATGACCTTGGCAATATCTTTGAGATATTAAGAAAAAACAAGCTGCGCCTTAACGCTTTTAAGTGTTCTTTTGGTGTTGGTTTAGGAAAGTTCTTGGGGTACATGGTCATTTACCGTGGAATTGAAGTCAACCCTGACCAAATTAAAGCAATTAAGAATTTGTAGCCACCTCGGAATCCTAAAGAGGTCCATAAGTTGACAAGGATGACTGCTACTCTAAACCAATTCATTTCTCGATTAGCAAACAGGTGTAGGCCTTCCTTCCAATTGTTAAACAAGTGGAAAAGGTTTAAATGGATCGAGGAGTGTGTCCTGGCCTTCTAGCAACTGAAGGAATACCTATCTCGGCCACCCATTATGTCCAGGCCTGAGGTGGATGAGGTTTTGTTTGCTTACATTGCTGTAGCTTCCCATGCGATGAGCTTGGTGCTTGTCCGAGTTGATAGTGGTGTACAGAGGCCAGTTTATTATGTGAGCAAGTCACTACATGAGGCTGAGGTCCGTTACCTACCGCTGGAAAAGGCCATTTTGGCAGTGATGCATGCTACGCGTAAGCTCCCCCATTACTTCCAATCACACACAATTGTTGTCCTAACCCAACTTCTGTTTAGATCTCTATTACAGAGTGCTAATTACACGGGAAGGATTGCCAAGTAGGGTACGATTTTAGGGGCTTTTGATATTAAGTACATGCTTCGCACCTCTGTCAAGAGTTAGGTTCTCACTGATCTAGTGGCCAAGTTTGCTGAAACCCCATTTGAAGAAAAAGTTGAGAAACATAACATGGATGGAAAATTGGTTGCCATGGTCTCCCTACAAGAACCTTTACACTGGAAAGTATACGTTGATGATGTAGCAAATCAAAGAGGATATGGAATGGTGCTGGTTATTATTTCTCCTGAGAAGATCATTATTAAGAAATCCTTAAGGTTGGGTTTCTCGGCCACCAATAATAAGGCCGAGTATGAGGCTCTATTGGTAGGGATAACCATGGTTCAAAGAATGAGAGGAAAAGTGGTGGAGATGTTTTCAGATTCAAGACTAGTTGTAGGCTAGGTAGGGGGGGAGTTGGAAGCTAAAGACCTTAGAATGCAAGAATATTTGAACCAGGTTAAACACATACAATCAGGATTTGAATCTTTTAATTTATCGCAAATCCCTAGAAGTAGAAATACACATGTTGACTCTCTTGCCACGCTCGTGACCTCCTCGGCACAAAGTTTACCTTGGGTGATCCTTATAGAAGACTTGTGTAAACCTACTGAAATAGGGAGAAACGTGGTTCATATTCATAAGATTAGGGTGGGTCCTAGCTAGATGGACTCTATCGTGCTATTTCTTAAGGTAGATATCTTGCCCGAGAGTAAGTCTGAGGCCGACAAGGTACGAAGAAAGGCTCCTCAATTTTGGCTGTCCGAGGACCAAAAATTGTACAAGCACTATTTTTTTGGAGCATATCTGCTATGCATACACCTTGAAGCAATTGAACTACTCCTAGAAGAATTACATGAAGGGATTTGTGGAAGCCACACAAGAGGCAGATCTTTGTCTCACAGGGCCCTCACTCAAGGATATTGGTAGCCAAATATGTAGAGGGAAGCACAAGAGTATGTGAAGAAATACGACCAATGCCAAAGATTTGCCCCAAACATTCACCAACCAAGAGGTTTCCTTAACCCTTTGTCCAGCCATTGGCCTTTTGCTCAATGGGGCTTGGATATTGTAGGACTCTTCCCTAAGGCAGCAAGGAATAAGAGATGATTACTGGTTGGCATAGATTACTTCACCAAATGGGTTGAAGCTGGACCATTAGCAAATATCAGGGATATGGATACCAAGAGATTTGTTTGGAAAAATATTGTCACTCGGTTTGGAATTCCTCGTACACTCATCTCAGGCAATGGTCTTTAGTTTGATAGCAAAGCCTTCAGGAGGTATTACTGTGACTTGGGCATAACAAATAGATATTCCACCCCGGCGTATCCATAAAGGAATGGGTAGGATGAAACTGTCAATAAAGTCATAGTGAATGAGCTTAAAAAGAGGCTGGATGACGCAAATGGAAAATGGGTGAAAGAATTGCCACACGTCCTTTAGATATACCGGACTACCCCTCATAGGTCCACTGGGAAGACATCCTTTTCAATGACTTATGGGGCCGAAACTGTGATTTCTCTGGAGACAGGATTTCCAATGTTGAGGACAAGCTCTTTTACTCCGAGCAACAATATGTGAGAGACTGCGCCCCCAGCCCCCTTTTTTTTAGGATGTGTTGGGCCAAACCCACGTGAGTGGGTGGAGTCGTGTTATTGCCTCTCAAAATGGAGGTTCGACTAGTAATATTTTCCCATTTAGATTAAAGGTTTTACAATGGAGTCACCACTTATTTAATTATTGGAATAAATAAGAAAACCAAAATTGAAAAATTCATCATTTTATTAATTTGAAATTGAATTTACATTGATCATAGGAAAATTACATGGCTTTGGTCCTAGATACAATCTAAGATAAAGTACATAGCTTTATTTCCTAATTACAATCTATAAATCGAAAATTACATGGATAAGTATTGATCTATCAATCCTTGATCTAAGTTCGGAGGCTATGTTACAAGGTGGGAAGGTGTTAGGCACCCACCTTGCCCGGTGAAACCGGTCTTCTAGACTATGGTGGCCAACATTCATATCATATCATCCAATATGTCAATTAATTTACATGTTAAATTCAATGTGTGTGCATGTGATAAACCCTAATTCAATTTATTAAGCATTGCATTTGGATTGAAAAATAAATTCTAGTGAATGTGTGTGTATGATGATATCCTAGATTCAAGGATTTAAAAGAATTATGAAACAAACATGTTTTTCATATTTTTGATGTGGATTTAAGATCAAAACTAGTGTTTATGCATGAACATGTGATGAACAACCAAAAACATGTGAAGAACACATAAGAACATTTAAGAACATTCAAACATATTCAAGAGAATTTAAATAATTATTATAATGCTTTAATCCTAAACTCTCATCATGGAAATACAAAAAACAATTAGGGAAAGGGATTATACCTTCATGCAAGATCCATATGGTGGAGGAGGAGACTTTTGGGGGAGATCCTATTGGTGGAGGAAAAAAAGAAGAACTAGGAGAGGGAGAGTGAGTCTCACTCAATAGCTTGAGTCTCAGGAAGACCAAGATATGACAAGACTACTCTACTTCACTAGAACTTAAGAGATGAGAAGAGAGAGGGGTTTTTTTGTTCTAGAATGAATGAGAGGGAGGGTTTATATAGTAGTAGTGGAGGGAATATGAATGGAAGGCCATTTATTGAGGGTTGACAAGGATTATGAACCTAGACCTCATTTTAGCCTTGGGAAAAATCTGGTGCATTAAATGGAGAGATTGGTGAGAGTGGAGAGCAAGCCAAAATTCGGTTTTCCCGTAACTGCTGTAACAGCCTGTGGAGCCAATTTCAAAAAATCATATTTGACTCAATTCTGATCAGAATTGTCTCATTCTTGTGCTCAAATTGAAGCCCCGAATGTCTAGTTTCTGAGAAAATTAACCTCATTCATAAATTCAAAATATTCTGAGAGATATCGATGAAATAGTGAGCAGAAGTCATTTGTTAGAAAATGGTTTCAGCACAATTAACATTAATAGGTCCCAAATTAGTCCCCAATTAACATTAAATAGCTCCAATCACTCCAATTTCAGACTTAATTGGTTCCAAATTTACACTAATTAAAAGATAATTGCACAAATTACTCATTGAAGAATTAATGTTTAACTATCTAATTAATTAGGTGTATGCAACCTCACCATAAAATGTAGTCCTAACCAATTAAATTATGACACATCATTGATCTCCAATTGATTACACTTATAACCAATTAAAATCAATTGTTCATAATCATATATAGTCGGACTCAATTTGTGATAGTGCATCTTAGCCATTAAAACTTGACTTGATGATAACTTTCAATCTAGTGGTCCGATTAGGGCTTATGACCAGTTGATTTGATCGTTACAACATCAAGATCATTTTGGTGAAATGAGATTAAGGATCTAATGGCCAGAATTAAGATGCATATTTATGAGGTGAAAGTACCCCTTTTACCCTCCATGTGAGGTTAAATGTGGGTTGCAAAATGGGGTATCAACACAATAATGGGCTATTGGAGAAGAGTTTAGATTTAATTGAAGAGCGAAAGGAAAATGCTATGGTTTAACTGGTGTACTATCAACACAAGCTCAAGTAGGGGTACGATTCAAATGTAAGTTTAAGGCCATTAGTGCCTAAAGACTTGGTATTGAGAAAGGTTTTGGGTATTGCTAAGAATCTGGCCTGGGGAAAGTTAGGGCCTAACTGTGAAGGGCTATATCACATCACATCAGTGGCTGAAATAGGTGCATATTATCTTGAAGATTTAGATGAAAAGGTTGCATCACGCCCCTGGAATGTAAACAACCTGAGAAGGTATTATTATTAATGAAAGTTTTCTTTACCATATGTGGGTTTATTACATTATTCGTCATGCATCCTACTATTTGTTTGAATATCAAATAGAACCTTGGTCATGCCTGACTTTTCGAACCACATACCTTGGGTAAATAGATATTTAAAGTTACCCATCTAAGTATTAAACAAAACCTTAACTATGTCTGGCTTCTTGAACTACATGTTTTAGGTAAATTAATACTTCCTAACATCTATCTAAGCATTAAACAGAATCTTAGTCATGCCTGGCTCTTCAGATCACATACCTTGGGTGAATTGATATCTTAAGCTATTTTTCTAAATGTTAAACAGAACCTTAGCTATGCCTGGCTCCTCGGACCACATGCTTTGGGTAAATTAATACTTCCTATTATTTTTCCAAGTATTAAACAGAACATTGGTCATGCCTGACTCCTCGGTCCACATATATTGTGTAAATTGATATTTTAAGTTATTTTCCCAAGTATCAAACAGAACCTTGGTCATGCTTAGCTCCTCAGACCACATACCTTGGGTATATTGATATCTTAAGCTATTTTTCTAAGTGTTAAACAGAACCTTAGTTATGTCTGGTTCCTCGGACCATCTACTTTTGGTAAATTAATACTTCCTATAATTTTTCTAAGTATCAAATAGAACTTGGGTCATGCCTGACTCCTCGGATCACATACCTTGGGTGAATTTATATTCTAAGCAATCTATCTATAAGTATTAAACAGAACCTCAGTTATGTCTGGTTCCTCGGACCATCTACTTTGGGTAAATTAATATTTCCTATCATTTTTCTAAGTATCAAACAGAACCTTGATTATACCTGGCTTTTCAGACCACCTTAGGTAAATTGATATCTTTTAACCATATTTTCTAAGTGTTAAACAGAACCATAATTATGTCTGGTTCCTCGGACCATCTACTTTGGATAAATTAATACTTCATGACAACTTTCTAAGTATCAAGTAGAGCCAGCCATGCTAAGTAGCAGAGATCTTCATGGTAGTAACTTAAGCAAATGGACATTTATGAGCATCACTTAAAGCATTTGAAAGAACACCAGGTATATCTATTATCTATTTGAGAATTGATTATCCCTCCAATCCTTTATATTTTCTGATAAGTGAGGCATTAAGTGGAATCAGACCTGTGAGGGTGTCTAACCATTATGTCTGTTTTCGAAGTTAAGGTTATACCCTGCCAAGGTTGTGTACTTAGTAGGTTTGGTCTATCTTATTGCTAATTATATGAGGTGTGATAACTATGCTACCCCTTTTGCAAATAAGTGAATGGGGCTATATCTCATTGTCACAGTCATTAAGTGTTAAATAAGATAGAAACTATATCAACACTTGTATGAGAATTAAAAGAAGAAAGAAAATGTTCATAAATTTCATTAATTAAAGCCTTAGAAAAAGGCAAATTGAGTACAAAAGAGTAACTTAATTACAAGCTTTGAAAATAAAAATAGAAGTTAAAAAAAAAAAAAAAAAAGCTACTATAAACTATTTCTTCTTTATTAAAATCTTTTCCTTTGGTGGGGCTTTGGTAGACTGGGAGAGGTTTGCCTTCGAGGATTGTTGGTCTTTAACCTTGGGGTCACCTTTAGTAGGCATTGGAAGGGTTACAAGAACAACCTCCATCCTAGGAGGTACCTCCTTCTCTTTGGAGGGATCCTGAGAAGCAGCTGGGGGCTTGGTGGCATCAGGGACTACTCCCTTGGTCTTGTCTGCCTCTTTTTCAGCGACCCCAAGCTGCTCAGCCTCTTTTGGAAGGCTGCTAGAGGGGAGAGGAACCTCTTTCGAGCTGTTCTTCTCAAGCTCTGCCACCTTGGAAGGGATGTCTGCCTTAGATCTAGTAGAAGCTGGTGTACGGATGGTAGGGGGGTAGTATACACACTCTGCCCTCCTAAGTGCAGAAGAGGCATCAACCCCAGCTTGGTTGAGGCCTTCATTCCACACCTGGAGGTAGTAGTTTCTACGTACCCTCAAAACCTTATCCCTGAGAACCTTTTCGATTTCTACCACCCCTACATCGTAGTCCTCTTGCTTGGCTTGATCTCTAGCCTTCTTGGCCTCTTCCAATTTCTTCTTTAAGGAGATAATTTGCTCTTTGGAGGTGGCTAGTTGGTCCTCAGCCTGGTGAATGAGCACTCGTTGACCTTCAGCCTGCCTTTCAACGCTGTCCAAGGCAGCTTCAACACTTTTTTTGTCCCTCTCCGCCTCTGTTAACTTACTCTTAAGCTCTTAATTACTTTTTTCAGCCACGTGGAAGGCGTCTTCGGTTGCAATACGCCTTCCCTCCTCCTCCTTCATTTTCCGGTGAAAGTAGTTCACCATCTCCTCGGCCCTGTATGTGGCTTGAATAGCCTGCCAAGGAGAGAAGCATTTAACAAAGGAAGAAAAAGAAGTAATAAAAAATAAAAATAAAATAAGTGACAAAGAAAGAGAGGGTTAAAGGACTTACCATGGCGAGGTCCCTTTTTAGATCGAGGAACACCTCATGATTCCTCATAAATTTGACGTCGGCCATATCCTTGGGCACCAATAGAGCCTGCTCCACTAAGTTAGCCACTTAGCCTACCTTGCCCCCTGGAAGTCTCTTATAAAGGCATCACTTGGTAGAGGAGCACCATCCAGCACCATCCATCACTTGACTGGTGTTGCAACTTTCTGATCACCCCTCCTTTCACCCTCATTGGATGATCTCATCTACATGCCTCTGGCCTACTTAGCCCCCCTCTGGGGCTTGTCCTCCTAGGATAGGTGGGTTCTTCCTGTTTCCACCACCTACTTACCTTTCTAATCCTTCTTCCTCTTGTGGTCAGTGGGATTAGTTCGGAGGGGTTGGGTGGGTAGAGGGATGGGAAGCCTGGTCTGAGCTGCCTTCCCCCTAAGTTAGGACTCCAACAACTCTTGGAGAGTTGAACTCGGCTTGCGCTAAATCCCCATCTCTTTAATAACGATGGTTTCTTCTAGGGTGCTATTTACTTAGACCAAAGGAAGGTGGCTAGAATCACCAACCTAAGGCTATGGTGATGGAAGCAGGTTGAAGATGGCAAACTCATCCTCAGATTCAAACAATTCAAATATTTCTTCTTCTTCCTCTTTGGTGGCAGGATGAGAAGAAATGGCCTCTCCAGTTGTATACTGCAGTGGCCGAGCTACCTTTGGTATGCCTTAGGGGATAGGATCGGTGGTGAGAGTGCCTTCTAGGATAGGACTGATGGTGAGAAAGCCCAGAGCGGCAACACTGATCCGATGAAGGTGAGGGTCCTTTACTTTGATGATGCACTTCGGTGCCTGGTAGCTTTTGGAGATAGGGGTGTAGCCGAGGATTAATGTGCTACTCTGAGCTGACCATCACTATGGACGAATACCTCGACCTTTAATATTTTGTCCAGGCTCGGCTGGTTGACAAGGTTAAAGTTAGGTACAATAGAGTTCTTATTTGCAAAACCATTGGGAAAAATAGAAAAACATCGTTAGCAAAAAATAGAGCAAGTCAAAGGAAAACTCATATACAAATATTCAACCTAGACCTAAAGCCCCACCTGGTGTCCCCTCTCTCGTCGGGCAGGGGAGGCCATTGTGCTACTCTGAAACGATCAAAAAGTTCTTATTTAGACCTTTGTTGGAATCATGAAGGCATTGGATGAGCCTAACCTCAAGGTACCTAGACTTTAGGTTATACCGTTGCCCCTTTAGGTGGTGGAGGTTGTAAACCTAGTTAACATCATGGTAGGTAAGCCCTAAGCCTATTTTCTCATTAAGGGTGTCTATACTGCCCAAAATCCTAAAAATGTTTGGGGCACATTGGGTGGGAGCTAAGCTGTGAGCCTTAAGGTAATCCCTAGTGACGGTGTCGATAGGGATTCTCATCCCTCCCTCTACAAAGGCAATCATCGGGATTACCACCTCTCCCTCTTGCCTTCTCTCATGCCACTTCCCTTCCTTACAATACCTAATTGGCATTCCTAGCAGAATCTTATACTGAGCTCTAAAATTCTCCATATTCTCCGTGGAGTCTACCAAACAAGTGAATTTACCCATTTTTAGAGAGATTTGGAGATGCTAAGAAGTTAAAGAATAGGAAGAAGAGTTGAGGAGAAAAAGACATAAAATAAAAGTAGAGGGAAAGATAAATAAAAAGATTTATGAAGACTTACGTGAAATGGGAAACTCTCCTCGGACTAGCTCTTGGTATTTATGAGTGCTAAGGTTCAGTTTATGGGTGCAAAGGTTCAACGTATAAATGCTAAAGTGAGTGGATGATTGATTTGGGTAGTATTTATATCAAAAAGAAAGTTACAAGCGGGAAAATTGCTACCCGAGTTCCAGCAAAATCCTCTGCCGTTGGAAGCCTGTAAATTTCTAAAACCCATTCCTCCATTGAGCTTTGACTTACACATTTTCTTCCAGCTAACCTAAGCAATTTTTGATTCTTGACCTCTTTGACCCCACCAAAATTTTCTCATCATACCTTCAATCTTGTCATAAAGACTTTTTAGGATCTGGAAACAACTCATGGTGTATGTTGGAATTGCTTGAGCTATAGCCTTAATAAGGATCTCTCGGCCACCCACTGATAGCATTTTCTCCTTCCACCCCGATAGTTTTTGCTCCACCCTCTCTTTAATTTTTGCAAATATTTCAACTTTTGACTTGCCAATGATTAAGGGTAGGCCTAGGTATTTTTTATGTCGGATATCTTGCATTGGATCCAACATATCTAGCACTTTACATCTTCTATCATCTGGGGTATTGTTACTGAAAAAGACTGAAGATTTATCTGCATTAATTTTTTGACCCAAGGCAGCTTCGTAAAGCTGGAGAATATCAATAAGATTTTGGCATTCTTGGATGTTTGCTTTACAAAACAATAGACTGTCGTCTGCAAAAAACAAATGTGTGATCTTGGGACTTCCTTTACATATTGATACTCCACTAATTCTTTGATTCCTAGCTGCATTATTGATAAGCGAGGAAAAACCATCTGCACACAATAGAAAGATATAAGGTGAAATTGGGTCTCTTTGATGGAGACCACTAGTAGGAATTATACTACCATAAGCAACACCATTAATAAGGATAGAGTAAGATACAGTAGTGATGCAATGCATGATCAAATTTATCCATTTTTCATGGAAGCCCATTTTTTCCATCACTTGTTTAATAAAACCCCATTCCACCCTATCATAGGCTTTGCTCATATCCAACTTTATTGCCACAAAACCTTCCTTTCCTTCCTTCTTGTGTTCTAAATAGTGCATAAATTCAAAAGCTATAAGAACATTATCTGTAATTAGTCTTTTAGAGAGACACACACTCTGATTTTCTGATATAATCTTGGGAAGGATTGTTTTGAGACGATTGGCTAACACTTTTGATATGAGTTTATAAACAACATTACATAGACTTATAGGTCTAAAATCTGTCATTTTTGTGGGGTTTTTTTTTTATTTTTGGCACTAGAGTGATGTTTGTTTTATTAATCTCTACCATAGACATATTTGAGTTTAGAACATTTAAGACCATACATATGACATCATTACCAATAATACCCCAATATTTTTGAAAGAAAATAGCAGATATACCATCAGGACCTGGGGCTTTTGTTGGATGCATCTGTTTTAGTGCTGCCTCAACTTCCTCCCTTGTGAACTCTTTGGATAAGGAGCTGATTCATATCTGCAATGACTCTAGTTGGAATAGTATCAAGGACTTCCGGAATGCAAGTCTGATAGGAAGTGGTATACAGATTTTTAAAATATGACACAGCCACCTCTTCTATACCATCAATAGAATCATGCCAATTTCCATTTTCATCCATGATACTATTGATTGAGTTTCTCTTTCTCCTATCTGAGACCCTAGTGTGGAAGTATTTCATATTTCGATGCCCAAGGCCTAACTATTGCACCCTCGATCTCTGATGCCACATAATTTCTTCACTATCCAATAAATCATTAATCTCCTTTCTTATCATATTGATCTCACTGCCTAGGCTGACATCTTTATCTCTGAGGACCAGAGTATTGAGAGTCTCCCTTTTCTTTTGAATTTGCCTTGGAATTTGCCCAAATACCATTTTGTTCCATCTAGAGAGATTTTCAACACAACAATTCAACCTAGCAGCTATCCTAATTGGAGAGTTTAACTCTTGGCTACCATCCTAGACTTCTCTGATAATATCTTTGCATTCCTCCCTTTTGGTCCACATAGCTACGAATTGAAATATTCGTCTATTTAGATACTTCTGAACATTAGCATCAGTTATCAGCAAAGCACAGTGGTTAGATGTGGATTCTACCAAAGGATGCACTTTTGTATCTTTTTAGTAATCAATCCATTCAAGAGTAGCCAAAGCTCGATCCAATCTTAGGGCCAAAGCTCGATCCAATCTTAGGTACATTATGTTGTCACCCTCTTACATATTACACCAAGTAAAATTAGGACCACAGTAACCAAGATCCTTGAACTTACATTGATGTATTGCTTCTCTAAATTCATCTGTTTGCCTCTAAGACCTTTGAGCCCCCCCCCCCCCTCCCCTAATTTGTCCTCCACTGACACAATTTCATTAAAATCACCAAAGTATAATCGAGGGAGTTGATACTTTTGGCTAAGGCTTTTCAAAAGATCCCAAGATTATTTTCTATAATGGGTTTTTGGATTCCCATAGAAACCCGTGATATGCCACTTGAATCCTGATTCCGGGTCAGTCACAACTGCATCAATATAATTTCCTGAATAGTCTTGGACTTCCACCTTTATGTCCCTACTCCATAACATAGCTAATCCCCCACTCCTCCCTACACTAGGAACAATTAAACCATTTAACAAACCAATTTTAAACTTCTCTTTTTCCATCTAATATTTCTTCAGCTTTGCCTTCGACAAGAAGACAATTTTGGGCTTCCAACGTTGCATGAGCTCGTGTAACACTCAAACTGGTCGAGGGTTCCCAAGCCCCCGGTAGTTCCATTCTAATGCAATCATTGATCTAGGCGATGCTGCTCTGCAGTCACCGCCGTTTTAGCATATAAGTTTTCACCCCCTTCATCTTTCCCTTCACAAAAACATTTCTAAACTCTACCATCAAAAATAAAAAGCATTTCATCATTACCTTTTCTTTTTTTACTTACCTCTTGGGCTTGTCCAAACTTCTCAACAACTTGGGCCTTTCCTTTTTCCCTTGCTATTTTTTTAATTTTGCCCCTAGCTGCTTGTTTAACCATTCGGTCTAGGCCTTGTTGCTGCCTATTTCTTTCCTCACTTGTGTCTTCTTTTTCTTTTGGCTTTGTTAGGCTTAACACTTCAAGCTCTCTTATAACTGGCCCAAGCTTCTTGCCAACTTCTACCTGAACTACCTCATTCCCATGCAATTCGTTTCTAACCAAACCAGTTTTAACACCTTTTTGCTCATCACGTGCATTCTGTTCCAGCCCCATTTTTGAAACCTCTGACACCCTATTGCCCCCATCAAATATGCTTCTCCTGCTCCCTATGATTAGACGTGACAGTACTCCTCACCGTGTCCAAGGGAGCTGCTTCCATCATGATCACATTACTGTTCTCTTCACCAACTCCGCCACTCACCACCAAGGATGGCGAGATTCCCCTCATAGCACCGTCCTCTTCACCATCTCCGCCACCCACCACCAGGGATGGCATGCTCCCCTTTTTAGCCTTCGAGTGCACTTTCACATTTTCCTTTTCACCTCCGTTTTTAAGAGCTCCTCCTGCCTTTAGCCATTCACCATATTGCCTCCCTGAATGTTGCTTCATTGGATTTAATTGGCAATGCTTCTCATCATGCCCAAGTATTCCACATATGTAACAAAATGTAGGGAGTCTTTCATACCTAAAATCAACCCAATATCTTCCACCCTCTTCATTCTTAACATAACCCCCTCTACAGAGAGGTTTATCAATCGGAACCTCAACTCGTATTCTTAAAAATTTGTTTTGATCCGCTTGCATAGCTCGTTTGTCAACTTCTAACACCCTTCCAATCTTGCTGCCAATATCCTTCCCAATTTCTTCAGTCATATTCTCAAATGGTAAACCCTAAATCTGCACCCAGAAAGGAGAATGGGAGAAACTGATATTTTTTGACGTTAAACCTTTCCTCCATCGACAAAGGAGTAGGTTGTTGTCAAAGTTCCAAGGACCACTTTTTTCAACCCACTCTAATTGGTATCTTGAGCTGAATTTGAACTGCAAAATATTATTTCCCACCTCCACAATCCTCAAGTTAGAACCCATCTTCCATGCTACCCTTAAAGTGTTCTTTAGAGCTCTTTGATTTTGATGACAATCTATAAGAAGATGCCCAAATAAGCTCAAAGAGCATTCTTCAAAAATCTCAGAACTATTGATATTTGCAATGACAATATCCTCCTCTTCTTCTTTTATGAGCTTTAACTTTTCCAAACTATTCACTACTTCTTGATCCATGCATACACAAACGAAAAAATGGCCTACAACCAATTTTGTAAATGGTGTAGTCCAAGAGAGAACCCTTAGAGAGGCCCTCTAGGGAGGGAGTAAGCTCTTATCGTGTTGAGAGAGAAAGAAAACTCCTACAAGGGAGAGAGAGTCTTTTTTCTTCTAATGAAATCTTCTTACATATGAGACTAGCATTTATAATTTTATAAACTAACTAGCTTTTTCTTTTCGGAACTAATAAAATCCACAAACAAAGCAACTTTTGGGACAAAATTGGCCAATGCCCTTTTCGCGCAAACTATACAACCTTCTGCCCCCCCCCCCCCCTTTCCAAACTAATTAGGGAAATGTTCCTCTTTTGTAACTTAATTTTCTCAAAATCGAGTTTAAAAAAAAAAAAAAAAAAATTCGGGACCCTATAGTGGCAGTGGCATTTTAAGGAGTTTATAGTGATATTTTAAGGACCTATAGTGGCATTTTGGAAATCGAGCTCCATGAACTCGAGTTATAGAGAATTTTTTTTTATTTATTTTTTAATTTTTTTACTTATAACTCGAGGTCATGGAACTCAAGTTTCAAAATGCCACTATAGGTCCTTAAAACGTCATTATAGGCTCCTTAAAAATGCCATTATAAGGCTTAACTCAATTTTGAGAAAATCGAGTTTTAAAAGAAGGGCATTTCCCTAATTAGTTTAGGAAGGAGAGCTGAAGGCTGTATAGCTTGCGCAAAAAGGGCCTTGGCCAATTTTGTCTACAACTTTGGTAATCTACAACCAATTTACTTATCAGCAATGATATATTTCTCGAAAATTCATATTTCGAACTTGTATTTCTTTCAAGAAATGTCCTAACTATTCAAATGATCAAATACATAGGTTTACAAATGATCTTGTAGTCTATGTTATAAAAGAGCTCAAATGGGGATCGGCGCTGAATTCTAGCGTCGTCACATTAAAAAAAAAAAAAAAAAAAAAAAAAAAAAAAAAAAAAAAGAAAAGAAAAAAAAAAGAAAAAGAAAAAAGGTAACGAGAACCATTATGTATACATTCATCATATATCATGAGAACCATGGAAAATAACACAAATCATGAAAGAAACCTAATTACCAACAAAATTTTAATCAAATTCAAAACCTGAAATCATGTACAAAACCAAAGTCAAATCAAAAGATAAACTCAAATAACTTCTAATTAGAGATGCATTTTTACCTCTAATAATGCTTGAATATTAGGAGTATTTTTTATGCACGAAAATCTTCTTCTTCTGCTTCTTTTAAAAAAATTATATCCTATTTCCTAATCATTAGACTATATCCTGAAGCCTGACTCGTATCCATGTGTAAATTATCACTTCGATCATGTGTCACGTTTTAGATTTAACAACGCAAAATTAGTTTTTCCAGAAGATGGATGGGCATGGTATAGATCACAATAACTATTTTCATAAAATCCAAAACTAGTAAAACCCTAGCTAAATGTCACATCTCAGATTTAACAATATAATATTAATTTTTTTTTCTAGAAGATGAATGGGCATGGTTTAACGACCACAATAATTATTTGCATAAATAAAAGCCAAATCTAGAAAACCCTAAATGAATCGATGCATGATTACATTAATGTAAACTTGACATTACCAGAGAAATAAAAAAAATAAATTGGTGAGATGATAATTCAACGTCTAGAACTCAGAGATTGGTTATTTAAACATGTGATTAACCATGATCTAGATAAGTAAACGTTTTATATATTTCAATAAAATTAAACTACAAAACACAGCAAATTAAAAAAAAAAATTAAAAAAAAAAAAAACTAAAACTGAGGCGGAATAATCACATGCATGAACAATTCCATTCAATAATCTTAGTATCCGTTTGACATGATTAATTTTGCCAATTTATTCTCCTATTTAGCTTATTTTGGTTACTATTCATGGGTCTCACTGCACTTTTTTATACTATTCTTGGGTCTCACTGTACTATTTCAACTAACTTTTACCTTTATCTATAACACTTTCAGCAAAAAAATTTCAATAAAATAAGCGAATCTTAAACAGACCTTTATCGGTGATTTCTCATGGAAAACTCTTCTCACGAGCAAAAAGCCAAAAACTCCAATGAACGGCGCGTCCTCTCCTTGATCACAAGCATGCTTGCTTTTAGAGAACACTTGTTGTGTGTGTTAGCTAATAAACATAAGGCTAGGGTTTTCTCTTCAAAATGGCGCTGTTGGGATTCGGAGTGATGATTTTATCGTGGAATAATAATGCTTTGATAGTTAATTAAAAAAGCTATCACAAAAAAATAATAATAATGCATTTATAGTCGAAAAATAGGGTTTTTTTTTTTACCCAGGAATTTGTTTGTCTTGAGAATGGTAGAAAGTGAATGCAATTTCTGACGAGTCATTAGGATTAAGGAGGAAAAAAAGAGAGTCGCACTTGTGGTAAGTTTTTTTTTATCTATACTAATTTTCTTTTTTGGAGTTCTAGGAACTTGGGGGACTTCAGTTTCAGGTGATCAAATGATGTATTTATCTTTTTAAAAAAATTAGGAAAAAATCACAAGAGAATAATCAAGCAAATGAAGAATCTTTGGAGAAGGGAAAACGAAGAATCGATCATTATGCAGAACTGTCAAATCACGTAGTCTCGATTGAATGTGACTCGGATGAGTCAGATTCTCCTAATATTTGGATTTTTTTTCCGATTTTCTTCAGATTTTTAGAATTTTTAAAGGATTAATTCATGGTTTTTTTTTTTTTTTTTTTTTTTTTTTTTTTTTTTTTTTTTTTATCATAATAAAATCTTCTTTGGGTGAGGATGATTCTAATCAGTTTTGGGTCTTCCAAATTATCAATTTAATTCTTTTTCAAAAAAATAATTAATTGATTTTGATCATGTAAATTTCACAACTATCTTATACAATCTTCCAATGCATGCATAACTAGGGGTGTACACCAAACCGTTGAAACTGTATGACCGCACTCAAACTAACCAAAATTGCCTGCAAAATTGAGTAACCACATTGCACCTGTAAGTGGTAGTAAACCGCACCGCACCGCACTTTGTGGTACAATGTGTAGTTTTACATAGGAATGATAATTCTGCCTCACCCCGCTTGACTCGCTTTTTCCTGCTTCACCCCACGTAGGTTTTTCCCGCTCCACAAAGGTAGTGGGGTAGGGATGGAGCAAGGGAGTCAATATCGTGCTGGAGACTGTATCGGTTTGGCCAACGGTATGATATATTTCAGATACCGGTCAATACCGATATACCGTTTTGAATTTACCGCTATATATATATAGAGAGAGAGAGAGAGAGAGAGAGAGAGAGAGAGAGAGAGAGAGAGAGAGAGAGAGTGTTTAAAGCCCATATATATATATATATATATAAATTCATAGATTAGACTAATTTGTAATCTTAAACCCCACACAAGCCCAAGCCCAAGTCTATAATCTATATCTATAAAAAGAATTAAAAATCATGTCAAATTTAAAATACTAAGCTTACCTTTCAGTGCTTTCACACGTGAACTAACTGAGGGCTTAAACAAAAAAAAAAAAAAAAAAAAAAAATAGAACATCTGACATGTGAAAGGACTTTTAAGTCTTTGACCGTTTTTAGGAGCTAGGAATTATTTAAAAAAACGAAAAAAAAATCTGACATATAAAAGTTGCTTTTGACTTTATACATCACTTTTGTAAGTTGTCAAATTTATTGGGTGTTTAAAGAAGCTGAAATTTAGGCTTGGGCTTAAGTTGGACACAACCAAGAAAGAGGAAAGAGAAAGAAAATTTGAAAGAGAGAAAGAGAACGCCGGTCAAGTCTGGAATTTGAGGGAGAAAAAACCATGCACTACGAGTTTGAGAAACTGCAAGTGACGCCGGTGAGTGGAGAGATGAGAGAGTGAGAACGTTTTTTTTTTCTTCTTATTTTTCTTGTTTCGGCCCGGTATGCATTTACCAGCCAGAACACCCAGATTTCGCTGATACGCCCGATATTTTTCTCGGTACGAAATAGGGGGGTTAAGCGTACCGGATCACTGACCGGTACGGTATATACCGGCCAGTACGGTACGAGATTCACTCCCTTGGGATGGAGCGAGATTTTAGCTCTGCACCACAAGGCAAGGTGAAGATGGGTTTAGACTTTTTAGACCCAACTCGCCCCATCCCCACCCCGCTCTACATTGATAAGGGTTAAATTGTAAATTTTTCATATCTTAAAACCCTACTATTATTATTATTATTAATTTTTTTTTTTTTGAAACTGAAACAGACTTCATTCATTCATTTAAAAAGCTAGAATAAGCCTCTCAAAGGCTGGTGGTGGCGACTCTTCCATCTATACAATTTCATTATCTATTTGGCTAGCATAACAAGCTAAAGAATGGGCAACTAAGTTGGCAATATGATGAACACAGCTAAAATACACATATTGAAGACCTGCTGCAATGCAGCAAATGTCCTTCAATGATCAAGTTATGTCGAGGAGATAGTCTGCATCATAATCACATTGCCACCTTCAATGATCAGGTCTGAGAAACCAGCATCCATAGCAAACTCCAACACTTTCCGACACACCAACACCTCGGCCTCCTCACTTTCATCTACAATAGCGCCTTTTGCAGATAATGCAGCCATCACCTCCCCTTTGTCATTGCGAATCACTGCTCCTACACCTGATGCCTCCTTATTTACAAAAACATCAGCATTGAAATTGAGCTTGTGCATCAGAGTTGAGGGTGGCTGCCATGATTGTGTTACCTCATTAGGACCTGTTACTGCTAGCTGAGTTTGTGCCTCCTTGTACTCCTCCAGATAGTCCCTAGTCCTTTTGTTAACCCATGATGATCTTGTAGCTTGCCCCCATGTAAGACCGAGTTCCATTGGTTCCATACCTGCCAACATTGAACTAGAAAATATTCAAACTCCTCCACAGACAATTTGGCCATCATAAACGATACCATCTGCATAAAATCTTCTTGTTCACACATACATTTCTATATCCGAACAGAACAGCCAGCCCATACATCTTGTGTTGCACTACATTCCCAAAGTGCATGAATCACTGATTTTGGATGTCTTTGACAGATACTACATCTATCATCATCTATGATATGCCTTCGAACAAATTCTCACGGGTTAGCAGAATATTCTGACATGCTCTCCTACTAAACACCTTTATTTTATTAGCAACATGAAGCTTCCATAACTTTGCCCAAACATGACAATTTGCCACCTACACCGAGCTCTCTTCTCCACCATTATCCTCCCTAGCTAGCAACCATGATGTATGGTCTCCTGACTTCACCGAATATTTCCCATTCTTGCAATAAAGCCACACGACTGCATCTTGAACCTGCCTCCTACTCAAAGGAATTTTTAGGATGGCCTCGGAATCAATCCTATGAAAGACCATTTCAATCCGCTCTCTATCCCACTGATTAACTCTCCAATCAATTAAATCTGAAACCTGCCATTCCCATTCCTCATCTGCTGGTTGAAAAAGAAACTTGTTTGTTGGATGATTCGGGATCCACCCTCCAGCTATAGAAGAACCATTCCCCACCCTCTAGCAACAACCTTTCTTTAATATTGGTTGAGAAGCAATCAAACTTTTCCATACATATGAGCTATTAGGACTATCAGATGCCTCAAGGAAGCTACACCTTGGAAAATACTTGGCTTTAAAGCACTTGCAGAGAAGTGACCCTTGATCCATAAAAATCTCCATCCTTACTTTGCCAACATAGCTAAGTTAAAATTCCTTATATCCCAAAATCCCATTCCACCCTCCTTCTTTGGTTGAGCCAATGAGTTCCAGCTCTTCCAATAGACTTTCCTTTCATCTCCATTTTGGCCCACCAAAACCTGGCACACATAACATTGAGTTCATTGCAAAGCTTCACCAACAACTAAAATACTCCCATTGTATATATATGTAGGGATTGATTAGGCCACGACTTTAATAAGCACTTCCTTTCTCACCCTAGAGAGCAATCTCCCTTTCCAATCCTGTAATTTTTTTCCAAACCCTTTCCTTAAGAAAAGAAAAGGTATGGTATTTTGCCCTACCAATTAATGTCGGCAAAGCCAAATAGGATTCAATCCTGTCCATTTCTTTCACTCCCAAAGTGTCTTTTATCCAATTCTTCTACCCATCAATTGTGTTGCTACTAAAATAAACCGATGACTTCTCAAAATTGATGCATTGGCCAGAGGCTATTGCATATAGCTGTAAAGTATCAGAAATAACCTGCACTTCTTATTGATTTTCTTGAAAAAAGAGTAGAGAATCATCAACAAATAGCATATTGGATATACTAGGTGCTCTCCTACAAATGGTAACACCATGCAGCTGCCCATCATCTTCTGCTTTAGCTAATAAAGACATAAAACCTTCTACACATAAAAGAAACAAGTCTATGTTATTTAAACAAACATATCATTAGCTTATTTTATTCTACCCAACAAGGCTTCTGCCTCTGTTTTTTCTCTAGCAAGGTTGGAAATAAGATACAATTTTAACATTTTATTTTGTCTTTATTATAAGAAATTATATACTATTGGATCATTGATTTTGTATTATGAGATTTTTATTTTTGTTGTGATATTGTCTTGTTAAACACTTTAATAATATTATTCAATTTTTGCTAAAAATTATTTTGATTTGATGGAATAAGTTTATTTGTAATTTCAAGTATATTTTTATTAATGAAATAGGTTTTATTAAAAACAATTGTAATAGCTGTGGGCAAATTAACAAGAAGTAAAGTTTTATAGGGTGGAGCGGGGCTTCGCAGGACCCCAATGGGCAGGGATGGGGCAAGAAAACTTTTCTTGTCATGCGGGGCAAGGTGGGTATAGGGTAAGACAAAATCATGCGGGGCGGGGGCGAAGACCCCATCCTTTAGACCCTTCCCCCCCCCCCCCCCCACACACACACACACACACACACACACACACACACACACACACGCGCGCGCGCGCGCGCGCCCCATTGCCATCCATACTCTTTTACAATAAGAAAACCGCACAAAACCGCACCCATATATATATATACACACACACACACACATACATAAATTTATTTATTTTATTTTATATTAAATATATATATATATATATATTAATAATTTAATATTATATAAAGTAAGTGGCTAGCCTAGTGTTAGTGCATTCCAATTTCACATTAAAACAGCTTCGTTTTGGTTAAATGCAAAATCAAAAGTTTAAAACCTCATCCACTTCTCCGTATCACACTCTCACTCTTCTCTCATGATACCCTCTCACTTTTAGTAGGCATGATTAGCACTATACATGATACATTGTTATGGACCTTATGGTTGTTGCTTGCTAAGCATTTTTGTATTACATGTTGTATTTTTTTTTTAATAGATATAATTGTATATGATTTACTATCATGGATTTTTTTTTTTTTTTTGGGTATATATTTGTGGTATTTTTAGTTTACTGTCAATCTCTCATGGATTTTTTTTTTTTTTGGAATATATATGTGTTACTTTTATTGTTACATAGTTTTTTTTTTTTTTTTTGGAAACTTATTATCATATTTTCATGGTTATTACTAGTAAAATAGTAATTGGCCATGACTTCTTGAATAATATATCAACCCAACACGGACAATATCACACTTTGTACACCATACCGAATTGCACCTTACCTCACTTGTGAACATAAAATTGAGGTGTGGTGCAGTGATTGTTTTGACAAAAATGCACTACAAAGTACAGTGCTAAAAATAGTCTAAAATTGTATTAAACTGCACCACGAACAACCCTATGGATAACCATGATAATATTTTAATATTGAACCAAAATTTTAAATTTAAATTTTTTATTACTCCTATCAAGGATAAATTAAAATCAATTCATTTTAATTCCGTGCACCATACTCACTTTAAAATCATTTCCAACCAAGGAAATTCATTCTTTCATATGACTTGGAAAAAAAAAAAAAAAAAAAAGCTCTAAATTACAAGTTAGCCCCTAAATTCCATAATTGTCAATTATAATTTGAATTTTTAATTTAGGTCAAGTTTGAAATTTTTTAGATTTATAAAATGATAGTTTTTTCCCTTTGAGTATTTTCTTTTTTAAATTGAATTTTTTCAAGATTGCGAAATGGGATGTCTACACTTAAGGACAACCAAGGGGGGCCATGGCCCACCTTCCCCAAAAACTTTTATCAATTTATATATGTCATTTTGTAAAAGTAAAACTTTTAAGTGTTTAAGTTTTCACAAAACTATGATTTGACCTCCCTAAAAAACTAGTCTTTTAAAGAACTTAAAAAATAAAAATAAAAGTAGTAGTATCTCATAAAAAAATAGCAAGATTACAATTAAAATATAAGAATTTTATAAGAGCTCCATCAAAACGAGGTTACAAATAGATTATACAAATGTTATAAAAAGTGCACTAAATTTCATTACTTTTGTGAAAAAATAGATAAAATTTCTTAAATTTTTCTAATACAATTATAATTAAGACATGTGGCTAAAGAAAATTTATTGTTAAATTCAAAATAAAATATTCACTTGATATGAGTAATAAATGTTGTTTAAGGAGTTTTAGGTTTTTTTTTTTAATAATTGTCTCGAGTACTAAGAATTTTTTTTTTTTCTTCAATTTATCTTTATTTTTCTTATTTTATAGTCTTTTGTTGATTTTTGGTATAGCAAAGGGTGCAAAATCCTTTGAGACATCAATTGAAAAGAAAATCAAATTTTTTTATAGAGATTGATTAGAAAGATAGTTTTCCATATGATTCTTCATTGGTGTTGCTGTGACCAATTCTTGGAAAGGCAAAACAAAATGGAGATTGGCCTAATCAGCCTATAAGAGGGGAGTTAAGCCCCAAACTCACTCTACTTGTCCAATTTGGGCTAATGGTGCATAGCAAAGTAAAATTCAAAGACACTAACTCATAAAACAGACAAATATACTAAATAAATATTTTGAACCTTTATTAGTCATCAATACATCCCCCCAGAGAGAGAGAGCTCTACTTTGTTCCCTTTCAGAAGATTAAGTGTTAGTTTCGATTGCAAGCTCTACTTTGTTCCTTTTGGTTCAGAAGATTAAGTGTTAGTTTAGATTGCGCTGAAACGTTTTTCAACGCATTTGTGTCTTTGTTAGTGGGTTCCGTGCACTGTTCATATGACCCACAAATACTCTTTTTAGCAAAATTCTCATTAAAACTGGGTCTTAGGGCACTATTCACACATTTAAAAGTTATTTTACTATAGTGTTTTTAGTTTTCAGGAACAAGTAGTATCCAAACAGACTCTAAGATAGAGTAAGTATGGTTGGTAAGGTTGGAATAACTGATTAGTTCATGGCTTTCGGTTTTAGGCATTATGCATGGCATATTAAGAGAGAAGTTATTATCCATCTTCCATAAGAATCAAAACATTTGGTTGTTGGATTCTTAGATGAATGTCAACCTTGTGCTTTGTTCTTGTCAGGATATCAGGATTATCTATTTTTTATGATAATTTCACATAATTTGTTGACTAAAAGTCTGCTTTTCTATGATAATCTGGAAGGAATCCAAAATTTATAGCAAATATAGCAAATTTGTTTAGTGCTTTTCTTTGTGTTTGTTTATGGCTAGCGCATGGGTTTTGTCATCGACTTTTAGACTTTACAAGTGTTACTTGCTTACCATGTAAAGTCTATACTTTGGGTCCATGGGTAAACCCAAATAAGCACGCTCTTTACCCTCCATAGTACATACCATACTCCTTTAATTTCCTCATAAAAAATACATGGGCTTGAGCCATGCATAAAAAATAAAATTTTACCAATAGAGATAGTGGTCCAAAAGTAATCAATTATTCTTTAAAAAAAAAAAAAGTAATCAATTATTTGTGGGTCCATCGACAAGTGTATTACTTTGTTGTTTGTGGGTCAAATAATTCTTATATGTTAATTGTTAACCATCTAGTGTATTCCAAAAATTTGTTGGTATAGTGATGGTAAATAAAGTAATTTTCTCAAAATAAAATTTCAAAAGTTTAAGAAGTTTAAAGTTCCAATAAAGCAAAAAATATATATCACAACAGGCGAAAAAATGGGACAAAATTGGCCAATGCCCTTTTCGCACAAACTATACAACCTTGTACCCCCCTTCCCAAATTAATTAGGAAAATACCTTTCTTTTAAAACTCATTTTTCTCAAAATTGAGTTAAGCTCTATAGTGACGTTTTTAAGGAGCTTATAGTGACGTTTTAAGGAGCTTATAGTGACGTTTTAAGGACCTATAGTGGCGTTTTGGAACTCGAGTTATAGGTAAAAAAAATAAAAAATAAAAAATGCCTATGATTTGAGTTCATGAAGCTTGAGTTCCAAAACGCCACTATAGGTCTTTAAAACATCACTATAGACTCCTTAAAACGTAACTATAGGGCTCCAGAAATTTTTTTTTTTAACTCAATTTTGAGGAAATTGAGTTACAAAAGATAGTCATTTCCCTAATTAGTTTGGGAATGAGGGCAGAAGGCTGTATAGTTTGCACGAAAAGGGCATTGACCAATTTTGTACCTAAAAAATGTAGTACAAATACCATATAATCCTTGATTTAAATTCAAAATTTTTTAATATAAAACTTATAGATATTTTGATTATTCAATAATATATATGACTTATACAATTTTTATGAAAGATACTAGTGTCTATACAAAACTTATATATGATATTAAAAAAAAATCTAAAAACAAAATTGAATTAAAAAACTTTCTATGATTTTAGTTTAGTCATCTCTCGTAAAACATGAAAATTTTACTCACATTTGCAAGCAAATAACAAACACTTACATAACTACGTACAGATATATATATATATATATATTATTTGAGTTTCATTCAATTTCAATGTGTGAATAATCTCTATTATACTGTCTACACTATAATATTCTATTAGAGTAATGTTAACAAGTTTACATTAAGGTCTCTGTATTCAGTTTTGTACGCGTGATTCATTATTCAGTCATTCTAAGTTTTAACACATGTGAAGCATATTTGTATAGATGATGTTTTATAATGTTTTAGAAATTGGTATTCCAACAATACATCACGGGCGGCTCTACTCTTTGTTCAGGGGGTTCAGACTTCAAAATATATATATATATATATATATAATATTTTTTTTAGTTTAATACATTAATTTTTTTCTTAAAAATATTTTTGCACACCTTAACTTAAATTTTATACAATCTTATTACAAGTATTTTTTACTCTAAAGTAAGAGTAAGTGTTTGTAAATTGTAAATGCCATTTTTTATTATAAATTTTTATTATATGTGTATAAGTGTGTCTAATATTAATTGTGTGTGCATTACTTTTTTATTTTTATTTTTATTTTTTATAATGTCATTTGTGTGAATAATGATGTGTACATGGATGTTTGTGTGTACAATATAAATATAATATAACTTTATATCATTTAATAATTAGGAAATAGAGAAAATTTGTTACATGAGTGTGTATAATTATCATGTTATAATAACTTTTTGTCATAAGTTAGAAAAATTCAAGAAAAAAATTGCAAAGTTAGTGATTATTCAAGCATTTAATTGATTAAGTAAACACGTAGTGAATTATTTTATGTATGAATGAGTGTGGTTGTATGTGTCAATAATTAATATAGAGCCAATGAGTTAAGTTTAGTCATTTAATTTAAAATATTTTTATAAAAACAATGACAAATATGTAATATTAATTGCATAAAAATAAAAATTTAGACAAACTTAACAAAATAAAATGGTCATAACTACCCATATTGGCAATAAATACTCGTAATGAATTGTCGTGTAACAATTCAAAATTTGAAAACTTGTAAAAGGAAATTGTAAAAATTAATGTATTTTTTTTTTTTTTTTGTTTATAACTCGATATATTCAAGTTCTCTTTTTATTAATTTTTTTTAAAATTTAAATTTCTTAATGACCCCCCTCAACAAAATTCTTAGAGCCGCCACAAAATACATATGGTTTTGAAAATAGGATAATTCTTCGTGATAGGCCACAAATTGAATGACCCATTGTGATAAAACCAATTAATTAAATTAACCAAGTTATTAATTAATCAATTTATCATGCAATTGCATGGCAGCACAAACAAATCATTGAATAACTAAAAATGCAGCGGAAAATAAATGACACGGTGGTTTGTTCACGAATGGGGAAAACCGTAACAGCAAAAACTCCATCGGGTGATTTTCAGGTCACCACTCCCGAAACTCCACTATTATCAAATCAAGCGGTTACAAGTAAAGGAATCTCAAGTACCTTACCAACTTACAGTTGAACCCTTACCCCAATACCCAATTGGACTTGATCTGTAGTGACAGTTCCCACCTTTGATGCACGGCTCCCAAGTACGCGACTAACCAGATGCGCGGATCCCAGTACGTGACTTCAAACACCAACTTTAGAAAGAAAGGTTGGTTGCAAAGTTCTTCAGTTCATCCTATGCGATGAAGATCAGGAAGATGCTTGGTCACAAAACCCTTTGGTGCAAATACACAGCAACTTCTTCAGAGAAGATGAACTAGGTCAAGAACTTCGTCTTTGATCACAATTTGCTTGAACAAGGATTGCTCAATACTTTAGCAACTTGTGTCTATGTTGACGGCTTTTAAAATAATCCTTTTATATGTTTAGGGTTAGAAGAAAAGAAGGCCCAAAAACATATTCACGGATCCCAAGAAAATCAGATTGGAAATCTGAAATTTTAAATTTCTATAGATAGCAGGTGTCGAGGTAGCTATCGAGCAGGTGTCGAGTTTTAAAAACTTTGCACTTCAGCTTGCTTTTTCTTGAACAGACTTGATGACTTCAACACTTGATCTTGAAACCTTGTTTCTTGAAGTATTAAAAACACCTAGAACTACCCAATTACAAGTAGAGTGCGTTTTGTCAAAAGATTAGCCAATTTACATAAATAAGTATGACATATGTTCTTAACATGTGAATCACATATGTCCTAACAATCTCCTCCTTTGACAATCCGTGACAAAACCACAACAAACAAATGAACATATGAGAGAAGTCATAAATCACTAAACTCATATTCACTTGTTGAATACAATAAAATCTATCATAACACAAACTCTTGAAAAACTTTGCAAGAAGAGAGTTTATGGCAAGTAAACTTTGACAACCTGTATTTTTGAAACACTTTTAAACAAAACTCATCAAGGCATCTTGTGTGAGATAGAAATAATTAGATTGCATACAAGTATAAAAAACATGTGTATAAAGAGAGAAAAGAAACAACACATGAAGAGATAGGTGAAAGAAACATACATCTACATATAGAGAAAAATGAGTATAATGTATGTAAAACTGGTCACAAGACCTCATATACAAGATCAATGTATCTAACAAGAATAGAAAAGAAAAGATACATCAAAATCTCACTACATCCCTCATAATATCAACTCTCCCCCTATCAAAAATGTCCTATACTAACTCTCCCCTTAAGATGACTACTCTCATAACCCAAAACTACTTCCCCTTTTTGTCACGAGTGACAAAGGGTAGAGTGTCATGTAGACATCTCATCAGTAGAGCTAGCATCTCCATCATCATCATCCGAAGCATCATCGTCATCACCATCATCATCATCATCATCATCATCATCATCAGAATCTGAAGCGACTGGAGGAGGTGGTGGAGGAGAAGCCTCAGAAGCAAAACCACCCATGGTCGCCTGCCGTCGTGCAATACGACCCACACGAACATTCACCTGATACAACTCAGTGGTGAGTGTATCGAGGCGAGCATCCATGCGTTACAGCTGCGCCATAATGTCCCCAAGAGATACATCGCCTGAAGAAGAAGAAGGAGCAGATGTAGATGGAGCGGATCTGGATGGAGCCGAACGGGAGGGAGGAGTGGAATCCAGCTGTATCGACCTAAACTGAGCCTCACTACATTTTACGGTAGCGGCATCTATGGCAGATATGTGAGTGAAGTGGTCAGACACAGGGAAAGGGATGGAAAAATGGCGTAGAATCCTCGTGATAGCAGAAGGAAAGATGAGCTTATCACGGGACATCGAATCTAGATGAACATCTATGATAGATAGAATGAAGTAAGACGGAAAATCTATCGTAAGATGCTCAAGAAGAGATAGCAAAAATCGAGCACGAGGCTTTGTGATAGAGTTATAGTGAGAGAGAGGATGGAGTACAAAAGTCATCACCATGTTAAGAAATCTAGGACCTTTAACAAAAGGTCTACATGATGTATACTGATGCTTACCCCAATTAGAAAGGCGCTTACAAAAGGCAGAAATGAACTCATCCTTGGACACAGTCCTTAGACGCTCACAAGTAGGATAGTCAGGAAACTCTATCCTAGAAACCCTAAGCACATCCGCCACTAGCTGCGGTGTGACAGGGATGCGTGTACCTCGAACGCGAGTGAAAAAGAGAGGTACTGAACGATCGATCCCGTGCATGTTGGAGTAAAACTCCTGAATTAGCACAAGAGGACAGGTGACCGGGATGTCACACAGTGACCCCCATCCCCTACTGTGAATGACAGAGGGAAGGTCAGTATCGGCAAAGTCCGCCAGAATGACTTGGCGTTCCGAATGAACACCTCGTCTAGAAAAGTTCTCAGTAAATGCCTTGTGGGCATCTCCATCACAGAATCGAAGGTTAAGAGGAGCAGAGTCAGAAGAAGAAGAAGCTCCAGAACGCAGAGGGTTTCGAGCAGGAGTGGATTTATGTTTGGGTGCCATAAACACAACTAACGTAAAAGAATGAGAAAGAGATAGAGAGGGAGACAATCAGAAAAGTCCCAAACAGTTCAAATATGACAAATATATTGAACAAAAAGTACGTATGCATGGGAATGCATGAGCATGTGACATGCAAACTGAAAAAGTATCATGGGCTCAGCCCAATCCAAACCTATCAGCACACATACAAGAAACACACATCTAAATGCATGTAAATATCATTCTAATGCATATGGAATGCAATGTATGACATTTTAAAATCATTTAAGTGAAAACTTAACCCAAAATTTTAAGAAAAACTCATCAATTTTGAAAAACCCCAAAAATTTCCAAAAATCCCAAAACCTAGGTTTCAAAACATGCAATGCATGAAAAAGGAAGGGAAAAAGAACATACCAGGTGATGGAATGCAAGGGAAGATCGAAAATGATGAAGATTTGAAGATTTGAGTGAGAGAAACTTATTTGGGAGGTGAAAAGTCTTCGGACAAATCGAGAGAGATCGAGTGAAATGAGAGGAAATCGCGACAGATCCTTAAATAGGCACCTCAGTAATTCTCAACAGCTGAGGTGTCGAGAGGTATTGAGGAAGCTGTCGAGGAAGGTATCGAGGAAATGGCCTTCGATAGCTGAAGGTGTTGAGATGGTGTCGAGGTACAAGACCAATTTCAGAGATCAGAAGCTCGATCGATCGACTAGGTGTCGAGGAGGTATCGAGGAGACAGAAGAAATCTCGATCGATCCATCAAGTGTCAAGACAGGTATCGAGATTGCGATTAGAAAAAGCTTGAGAAGCTCGACAGATGATCAAGTATCGAGGAGGTGTCGAGCCAGCAATGAAAGGCAGTTTTTCGAGAAGAGAAAAACACAATCATGAATGAATCAAACATGCACCTCAACAATGATCCAATCAACATAAAAGGCTCTCAAAATCATCTCTCAATGAAAAATTTAAGCACATGGATCTCCCAAAAACACACACACACTAAACAAGTCTAACCAATTTTATTTTTCAAAAACAAGTCAGGACAGTTTAACGAGCATACAAAAGCACATGTAAAACCTTAATGATGGCCAAATCACATTGTACCTATACATGTATCAAAAGTAGCAAAGAATATTGCGTGTTGTGTGTGAAAAACATCACAAGATTGCATATGTGTATACATGTTATGACGATTTGAGATATGAGAAAATAACTTTTGACTCACACACAATCATAACTGTTTGATGGGGACTATCACCTTCGAGGTACATTCTATAACTCCCACATCTCCTAGAATACACACTTGCAACCATTTTTAAAGCATTTTTTATCTTTTTGCTTTTTATTTTCTTTGCATATTTTCTTTTTAAGCATATCATGCATGGGCTTATGAGAAAGAAAAGAAATACCCATTGATATTTGACATTTCAATTTTGCTATGCCTAAGCACACAAATGTCATTGACATCACACTTTTGCTATGCCGAAACATACAGATGTCATTAATGATTGGCAGGTAACAGTGGTGAGATGATTATTTATGCCTTTCTCTTAGGATTTTCTAGTCCTACCCGTCAAAAAGAGTGATATGAGTGTTAAGTTTTAAGAGATAACATAATCTTACTCATCACAAACAAGAGCCACAAAGCTCACTTGCTTAGTTGTGCATAGAAATGCTCATCTAAGTTACAAGAGATACAAAGTTTAGAAAACTCTGTTTCATTGGCCATCCAAGGTACACAAGTATCAAAGTACACAAACACACATTGTTTTTGTATTTTTCTGATTTTTCAAAAAAAAAAAAATTTTATATCAAAAACAAAATAAACAAAACTGAAAGTAAACACACAAAAACATGTTAACAAAGCAAAGCATAAAACTAGACTGACTCAACAAAAATGCAAAACACACAAGCAATGCAATAAACAAGAAAAACAAGAAGGGAAAAGAAAGTGATGAAATCACTTAGAATCCTTTTTCTTCCACACCTTGGAAGAACCTTTCCTTTGATTAAAACTTTGAACCAGCAGTGAGGGGGAAGAATTGAAACCGTTCAAGTTAGAAATGAACAAAAGGGCTTTTAGAAGATCTCCAAGAGGAGCAAGAGAGGATTGAAGCTGATTTTGGCTTTTAGATGCTGTCATGCCGTTGCTCTGTTGGGTGGCTAACCACTTGTAGCAATTTGGTCGAGTATGACCAGCAGCTCCACAATGATGACAGAGATGCTGTTTCTTTTGGTTAGGCTTTTGAGAGTTAGCCTTCTTAGCCCTAGGGTTTCTACCATCTTTCTTATCTTACTTAGGGGGTGCTCCTAATATAGACTTACCCTTGTCTAAGTTCTTACTAGCTAATTCAGTTTTAACATCAGTGTTCTCAACTTTAACAGTATTAGCAGGAGGAACAAAAACAGTAGAACTAGTAGAAGCAAAATTAGAGAAAGAAAGACCATACCCTAAGCCTGTTCGATCTGAAGCAGATTTCTGAATGCTGAGCATCTCATCAAGTTTTGCACTTGAGGTCCTCTCTAGTTAGGCTCTTACTTGAAACAGCTCCGCTTCAAGCTTCTTGGTCTTCTCAACCAGGAAGTTGTTCTCAAACCTCAATGCTCCAATAGTTTGATTCGCCTCATCAAACTTTGTGGACAACTCTTTACAATCAAGTTCTACATCATTGAGCTTCTTGGTGGTCAGCCTATACAACTTCTCATGCTTCTTAGAGAGCTTGTAACGCTTCTCATAGGCTAAATGGATTTCTTCTTGATTATCCATCTTCTCACACTTGGTGTCCACCAATTCTTCTTCTTCATCTACTTCTTCAATAATCCCTTTAGTAGAATTGACTGTGGCAGTGAAGGCATTTAAGATTCCGTCATCCTCATCGTCGGAATCCTCTTCAGGCTCAGTGTCACCCAGGGTTGCAGCAAAAGCCTTGCTCTTCCCAATGCTGTTCAGATATGTAGGACACTCATTCTTCATGTGTCCAAACCCATGACACCCAAAACACTTGGGTCTTGCGGGAACAGTGTACTGACCACCTTCCTTTGCATCCTTCTTCCCTTTGTCTTGGCTCTTAAACTAAGAAGAACTGCATTACCTGCGATCCTTATCAAAGCTCCTTCCATTGGCATTCTTCATAAATTTCTTGAACTGCCTTGTAATGTAGGATTTCATCTTGGAATCTTCATCATCGGAAGACTCATCTGTATCACTGCTTTTTGCCTTCAAGGCCATGCTCTTGCCCTTGCTTAACTTACCAAGCCTTGATAATTCTAGCTCGTAGGTCTGTAAGTTCCCAACCAGCTCAGTCAAAGGAATTTTGTCAATGTCCTTTGATTCTTCTATTGCCGTAATCTTGGCCTGAAATCTCTCAGGTAGAGATCTGAGCACCTTCCTTACAACCTTGGGTTCAGGGATGGTTTCCCCAAGATTGAAGGCTAAGTTCACTATGTCCTTAAGTTTGGCATAGAACTCATCAAACGACTCATCCTCCTCCATCTTAATCTCTTCAAAGCTAGTAGTGAGCCTTTGAAACTTTGAATCTTTAACAGCCTTTGTTCCCTCATAAGTTGTTTGGAGGATGGTCCATGCCTCCTTAGCAATTTCTGTTGAGGATATCTTCTTGAACTCCTCATTGGTGACTGCGCTAAATAGGACATTCAACGCTCTGCTGTTGAAGTTTGCCGCCTTGATCTTGGCTTCATCCCAATTGGCCGGCGCTTCTTTTGGCTTGGTCTAGCCAATCTCAACAGCTTGCCACACCTTCTCATCTAAGGACTGCAAAAAAGTTCTCATGCGTACTTTCCAGTAGGCATAGTTAGTCCCATCAAATAAAGGAGGTATAATTAGAGATTGTCCTCTATCCATGACAAACAGGGGTCAATGGATCAACACAACAAAGATTAAAACCTAATCAAAGTGTGCTTGCTCTGATACCACTTGATAGGCCACAAATTGAATGACCCCTTGTGATAAAACCAATTAATTAAATTAACCAAGTTATTAATTAATCAATTTATCATGCAATTGCGTGGCAACACAAACAAATCACCGAATAACTAAAAATGCAGCGGAAAATAAATGACACGGTGATTTGTTCACGAATAGGGAAAACCCTAACGGCAAAAACTCCACCGGGTGATTTGCAGGTCACCACTCCTGAAACTCCACTATTATCAAATTAAGCGGTTACAAGTAAAGGAATCCCAAGTACCTTACCAATGTACAGTTGAACCCTTACCCCAATACCCAATTGGACTTGATCTGTAGTGACAGTTCCCACCTTTAATGCACGGCTCCCAAGTACGTGACTAACCAGATGCGTGGATCCCAGTATGCGACTTCAAACACCAACTTTAGAAAGAGAGGTTGGTTGCAAAGTTCTTCAGTTCATCCTATGCGATGAAGATCAGGAAGATGCTTGGTCACAAAACCTTTTGGTGCAAATACACAGCAACTTCTTCAGAGAAGATGAACTAAGTCAAGAACTTCGTCTTTGATCACAATTTGCTTGAACAAGGATTGCTCAATACTTTAGCAACTTGTGTCTATGTTGACAGCTCTTAAAATAATCATTTTATATGTTTAGGGTTAGAAGAAAAGAAGGCCCAAAAACATATTCATGGATCCCAAGAAAATCAGATTGGAAATCTAAAATTTTAAATCTTGACAGATAGCAGGTGTCGAGATAGCTATTGAGCAGGTGTCGAGCTTTAAAAACTTTGCACTTCAGCTTGTTTTTTCTTGGACAGACTTGATGACTTCAACACTTGATCTTGAAACATTGTTTCTTGAAGTATTAAAAACACCTAGAACTACCCAATTACAAGTAGAGTGCGTTTTGTCAAAGGATTAGCCGATTTACATAAATAAGTATGACATATGTTCTTAACATGTGAACTACATATGTCCTAACACTTCACTAAGTAGATGAACCATACCATTGTAGTTAATAAGAGAGAGGAAGAGGACAAATCCTTTTTAACCAGGAGACAAACCAAAAGCTTAAAGTCTTTTAGAGATTTTTGTAAAGTGGATTAGGACTAGGAGGCAATCATGGCGAAAATAGCCAAATATAATCTTTTTACAAACTATGTTGCAATGTACTACTATTTTGAAAATATGTAGAGATTTACCACTTTTTGGGTATTCGAGTTTAACAAAATCGAGTTTTCCATGATACTCGAGTTCATGAAACTCGAGTACCATGGAAAAATTTTGAAAATTTTTTATGGTACTCAAGCTTCATGAACTTGAGTACCATAAAAAAATTTCCGAAAAATTTGAAATATATTTTTTCAAAGAACTCAAGTTTTTGGAATTTGAGTTTCAAAAAGGTGATAAATTTTTACATATTTTCAAAATAATAATAAACTGCTAATTTTTTTGCTTAATAGTGGTAGTGGGCCATTTTCGCTGGGCAATCATTCCATCTTCCTTGAGCCTTGATCCAATCTATATCCATGTTAGACATCTTGTTAGGAAGCAAAAGACCCCTCCACCCAAAAAGACAAACAAAACAAATGAATCCAAATCAAAACGTGAAAGAACAGAAAAATGGAAAGATGGGTCCCTCTTGGAGTGCTACCTATCAATGCCAATTTTTTGTCCCATTCCAAATATGCCAATTTTTGTTCATAAAAAAAAAAAGAAATTTTTTTTTTTCCAAATATACTTATGATTAACCATACCATACCATTCATTCTCAAAAAAAAAAAAAAAAAAAAAAAAAACCATACCATACCATTCATTGTGCGTGCACGACTGATTCATTTTGTACAGTCATTTTAAGTTGTAACTAAACACGTGTTTTCAAAAAAAGTTATAACTAACACGTCAAGCATATTTCTCTATATTATTATTATTTTTTAAATTGTTCTACAAAAAAATTTTAGTAATGAAAATAATATGTACTTTGTTGAGGACATTTCCTTTTAACTAGAGGACTACAATTGACAAACCAAAAACTTGGATTTTAGAGGGGATTATGACTTATGATCCCGTCTTTATGACGGCTTGTTTAGAGCATTAGCAATAAAAAAGTCAATTTAGCAACCAATTCCTTTAAAACTAGTCTCAAGAGTTTATGATATGCATAACTTTTTTTTCATAATAAATGTGTCAACAAGTTTTTACTAGTTTTTTTTTTTTTTTTTTTTTATATATATAAATTCATTATTGACATTTTTTTTTTTTATCACAAATGACAATTTGCCATCTTAACAATTATGAAAGTTTTGTTTAAAAAAAAAAAAAAAAAAAATTATGAAAGTTTTCATTAAAAAAAAAAAAAAAATGAAGGAAAAGAAAGAATATAAAAAGGGAAAGAAGGAGGTCCCTCTTGCAATGATACTTATCAGTTACTATCAGCTCAGCAACAATTTTGGCCCATTCCAAATATAATTGCAGAGTATGCACAATGACTAAAATAACCTCAATGTTGTCCACAACCACAGCTAGGCCCACCGCATATTCCAATGGGAATGAAAGAATCGTTTATCGCAAAAAAGAAAGAAAGAAGCAGAACCATTAACTTGACGCCGCGTAATTAAGCGCCACCCGGCTCTCTGAGTCACTGACCCCTGACCAGTGACAGCACAGAGTAGTGACCATAATATTTGCGTTTGGTGCGTCTGGTGAAGGGACATGTGGGTCCAGCTCATTGGAAAAACACCTCTATCATCAATAAACGACCTTGATTTTGCCACGTTGCACCATGTCTGAACATTCAGGCACATCATCCCTGCCTATCCACAATGGTGGTGGTCCCCATGCTCTCACTATTTAAGGATAGCACATCACTTTCTCAATTATTTTTTTGAATCTTGTATTCTTGTTAACTAAAATCTACGTTCGTATGTTGAAGGAAAAATTACTCATGTAATTCACATTTTTCTTTTCTTATTAGTGTTCATTTGAAATCAATGAAACGTAATGGTGCTGCTTTAGCTAAGAGAATGAGATAGTCAATGTTTGGTTTGAAAAATGAAGTGTGCCTTCCTTTTATATTCTATTGTAGTAGAAATATTTTTTTTTAGAGAACATAATTTAAATTTTGAAATGTATATTAAGAATGATTGGGGTTGTTCACGAAATTACTTGGATTACACTTAAACCGGCTAAAACTGTATAAAAAATGAGGTAAACCGCATCACACTACCTTGCAATGCAGTGCAGTTTGTGGTTTTGTGTTAAGCAAAAATATAAAACAGTACTACACCCTATAAGTACATGTGTGTGTGCGCGCACATGTGCATGTATGTTTTATTTTATATTAAATATATATTATATGAATTAGAGGTTGATCACTTCATCCTTTAAATATAAAAGATGAGACTTGTCACACCTAAAAACTTGTTGAACTACTGTTAATCAACCCAAAACAAAGAAAAACCAGCCTAACATTTTAAAAGTTGACCTAAAACAAATGAAAAATTAGCTTTGGATTAGACCCAACCAACCCAAAATTTTGAAAAATGTTCCCATCCAAAATTGACCAAACCATACCTTGATACAATGTATAAAGGTGTAGTGCAATGACAGTTTTGTTCAAACCGCACCTTACATTGTGGTGATAAAAATATACCAAAACCGCACTAAATCGCACAATGAATAGCCCTATAAAATGAAAATTAAAGGTGAGTAATGGTAGTCTAAAATTGTCATTCATATCAATAAACTATTGCAATTAATGGAAAGTAATGGGCACATCATTAGCAAATTGAAAACAACTCATACTACTCAGAGGTTTTTTTTTTTTTAGAATGTAATTAGAGAAAGTTTTTATGTATATGTTTGTATACACACACACATATATATATATATATATATATTAAAAATACTAAGTATTTTTGACACACACACATATGGGGAGAGAGTCTTTAAAAAACTGACAGTGGTGCATATCCAAAAGGATCTAACTCTTGGATACACAGCACATACTTTAGACCTCTTTAACTCATACTCATTTTCAAATGTGAGATTAACTCACTATTTTTTCTTTTAAGAATGTTAAGTATTTTTAAAATACATACAAGAAGAGGAGAGAATGTCTTAAAAAAAAACACCGTCAGTTTGTATATATATATAGATAAACCCGTATATTTAATTATTTACATATTGACCTTCCTCCTCTCTAATACCGTCTAATAAAAGTTTGCATATGAAACGCATACAAACACAATGTTACCACTTGCTTTTTGTTCTTTTGGTTTTTCTTCCTAAATAAATAAAAATTATTATTTTAAATTATGAAATACTACTTTAAAATACATATTTTTATAATATTTAATTAATTTATAAATTACAGTTAACGCTCTAAGGTTTAGGCTCATCCTAACTGTTAGAAAAATGTGAAAATGAATAACATTTTTGAGAATTAATTGGTAAATTTAAAAAATAAAATAAAAAATCTAAAATCCGACTATACTTTACCTTATAATTTAAAAATAAAACCATATGAAACACAGGTTATGAGGTTAATAACTACTTGTAGAGTAAAAAAAAAAAAAAGGGTGAAATATTCGAGCATATCCACATCTAGTCATCCAGATTGGGTTCGTGCATCGAAATTATCGCAACCTGACTGATGTGGATCCTTGCTGTACAAGCCCAAGAGCCACCAAATTAAAATACTACTAGTCCGATTTAGAACACCCAATAACCTCACGCCACCTAGGCAACAAGACCAACCAAGCATGTGCGCCTATTACTGTTGGTCCCGCTTGGCCCACATAGGTCCCACCTTAATCCAAAGTTCGTGCAATAAAAGCCCTGTGCCTCACTCTCACATGCTCCATGCCAATTCACACCAATTTAATTTGTGCACACTTTTAGGTGACCAAAAAAAAAAAAAAAAAGAAAATTTGTGAAGCATCACCATCATGGCTACTAGAATTCCTGAGAATCGCCGTGATTGGATGTGTGGTACTTATTGCCATGAATTTGAGTACTTTCCGACACAACCGGCAGCGAGTTTGTCCGATATGGTTTTCGGGTTTTTGGAGGATGGTGAAGGGTTGCCGGGAAGTATAAGTAGTGAGGAAGGGTGTGGAGAAGAAATTGAAAACTTTGATGAGGATGAAGAGAGAGATAATATTGGTAATGTCGAGGAGGATAAGAGTTATTGGGAAAACCAGCACCAGATTTTGCAGGTACTTAAACTAAGTACTGTTCTATTTCACTATACTCTATATATAGTTAATATTAGTTTGTGGGTCCATTGAAATATGTAATGAGTTTGTATAGCAAAGCTCATCTTTTTCTTGTTTATTTTGTTTCTACTTTTCTTTGATCTATCATGGTTTTGGTACCTCTAATATTAGATCTTGACTCACACACTAAGAAATCTCATATTACAATCTTCCAAAATTAGATTCATAAATATACTTATATATGATAAAAGAATTGTACGTATAGAGTATAGTAATCATATCAACGAAATGATTGCTTAAAGGAATTATAACCTGATAGCGGAGCTATAGACCCCCCAAAATTTTGAATTTTTTTAATATATATATATATATATATAATTATTTTAATGTTTTTGAAATTTATAGTATACAAAAATTAAAGTTGGCCCTCTAAATATTTAAATTAATTCAATGATGCTCTTGAAAAGATAATTGGTCTAGTAGTTATAGAGATATAACTTTATTTTTTACAATTCTAGTTTTTTATTGTAAAATATACTCTTATATTTGTTAAATATTTGATAAAGTTTGGTACCAAACATATTTGAATCTATCTTTCTCAACTCATTATGTGGTGATTAACAAGTTACTAACTTATTAAAAAAAAGCTTGTCACTAAAACTACACATGAAATATCTCTTTAGTTGTCACATAATAAGTTAAAACAAGATAGCTTCAAATTTGTTTGGAACTTAACTTATTCCTTCAAGTTTTGGATTATTCGATATTTTGAAAATTTCATTAGTTCAATTGAAAGATTTTTTTTTTTTACAATTTGATAATTTGTATTGAAAATGAAACTTTTTAAAAATTTCACTATGAAAATGGTAAAAATGAATTTTATTTTATGAAATATCACCATCAAACATAATTTTGATTGAAAATACTAAGTTTTTTTTTTTGTTGGATATGTGCATATAGATAACTTATCAAATAAAAAAAGTGTGTGTATATATATGTGTATATATAATAAAAAAGTGTGTATTTGTATATATATATATATGTGTGTGTGTGAGTTGTTTTGATATATATATTAGTGCCACAACTTGGCCCCCAAACAAAAATTAGCTCCGCCTTATAGATCTCTTTGCTCAAAGGAACAAACATTCTTCTCTGATAGATCTGGTTTGTGATAGGCTATATTGTCTTATTTTCAGTTTGTCGTTTACTTGTGCATTAATGCAAGCAAATGAGCTCATCAATTTCTTTCTTATCTCTATTATATATAGGCTACCTTACGAAGGACTTCCTCTCTGGAATCAAGGATTAGAAGTACAACAAAAGAAGCACTAAAAGAGATACAGAGTGCAAATACAGTCTGTGCTTGTGGAAGACCATTGGCAAGCCGCTGCCGGAATTGCCTGATGGGAGAAGTTTCCGGCCGCCTGCAAAATGCAGGTTACAATAGTGCCATTTGCAAGTCTAAATGGAGAAGCTCCCCAGATATTCCATCAGGTAAATAAAAAAGAACTTTCTCAAAAAAAAAAAAGGTAAATAAAAAAGAAAGGTGAATGCATGCTTAAAATAAGTAATCCTCATCATGACAAAAAGAAGCAATATTACTATATGAGTCTGGGCACACATTAAGCCATCCATTTTTAGAAATATATTCTTGGGAATTGAAAAAATTGTTAGTACTTTTTCAAATTTTGAGAAAATTTTTTCCAAAAATGAAAATGGCACACATTAACAAAAGCCTTACTATATATCCCCATCATTTTCTTACATACTTTTCTTTTAACTTTTGTTTATTCCCACAAGATTTATGCCCTAATCGTATGATAGCTACAAGCACTTTTGACTCATAGCTTTAAATAGCTTTTAATGTGTAGTCAACATAGATAACTCATATTTGGCTTAATTTCTTTGGAGTTAATTTTAACGTGTTATCAATCAAGTGAATAAAAGATGTAATCCTTTAGTATTAACTATTGGGAGTAAGTTTTATAAAAGATATATCATCCTTTAGTTTTTCAATGTTTTGGACGTAGGTTTTAGTGACTGGATCACGATAATCACTTCCTTTCTCATCTCATTTTTATTTTTCAAAATATTTCAAATTTGGCTTTTAGTGTTGAGGATGTAAGTTTTTTTAAGATATTAAAACTTTGGCTTTCAGTGTTAGATTTTAGTGACCAAATTACGATAATCAGTTCATTTCTAATCTTCCTTCAAAATTTGACAATTTCTATAAGTGACAAGTGAGGCTTCTATGTGGTGCAGGAGAGCACACCTTCTTGGATGTCATAGAAAATTCTGGTTCTAAGAAAGGTGAGGTGAGGGTGCTAATTGAGTTGAACTTCCAGGCTGAGTTTGAGATGGCAAGAACAAGCGAAGATTACAACCGGCTAGTCCAAAGACTTCCTGAAGTATTTGTAGGAAAAGTAGAAAGATTGAGTACCCTAATCAAGATCTTATGTTCTGCTGCCAAGAAATGCATGAAGGAAAAGAAAATGCACATGGGGCCATGGAGGAAGCAGAAGTACATGCAAGCGAAGTGGCTTAGTCCATGTAAACGGACTACATCCACACCAAACTTGTCAATGGGATACTCTAACCCTTTGCCAAAGCCTAGGGCTTCCATGCTCACGGTAGATTTGCTAGAGAAATTGCCTAATGTGCGTTGCACAGCTGTTGAAGTTGTGTGATTGATGAGAAACAAAGATTTTTTTTATTCTTACTCTTGCTCGTGATCCATAATTTAGACAAGTTTCAACTGCTTGAAAGTATAGGACTACGTATATTTGTACAGACAAAGGGATCACTAAGCAATCAAAAATTAATATATACTTTTCTTCCCTATACCCGCCACCCCATCTTCAAAATTCAATTTTGCTTTATAGTGTTAGTGTATTGAAACACTAAGTATACCCAAAGAAATCTCATAAAAAATGTTATTACTTTTTTTTTTTTTTTTTTTTTTTTCCTTACGTGATTAATTCATTTTTATGTCTCAGTATAACAAATCAACATAAGTTTTATACTTTGCTTAATTTCCTCGGCCCTTTTTTTTATGCAACCCTCAGATATCCTTTTGGGTTCTTAATTTTTAGTACTAGTGAAATAAGGAAACACTTAAAATGATCAATTATCTTTTTAACCAGAATTTTTATTCTTAAAGGTTAATCTAAACCGTTTTGTCTCAAATAATATTCACCATATTGTTTCTTTCTTGGGAAAAATAAATTTTAAAAACAAAAGGGTAGCACATCTCTTGGATCTTATTGCCCATTAGTATCAAATATATATATTTGATACTAATGGGCAATATGATCCAACGTCTTTCTATTGTCCAACGTCTTTCTATGTTTGGGTCAAAGTCATAATTGTTAAATTGTATTGAGAATCCATTTTAATTTTCTTTATCGTGTATTGTAACATGCATACACAAACACCTTGAAAATTAATAAAATGATATAATTTTCATATATTAATTATTCATATATAATAAGAATACAGCATTTATTTTGCATTTACCTATCCCTCATCATTAGTAATTTCACTCTTCATAATATATATATATATATATATTGTGTGTATAATAATAATAATAATGAGTTTCTACAAATGTTTCTCTCTTTTTCTTTTTTTAATTATAGTCAATTAATTTTGTTCATTTTTATAGGGTGACGGGCATTTGGGTGGTTCGTAATTGATGCATTGCACTATTTGAAGCTCAAAGGTAAAATTCTTTTTGCATATTTTAATTTTATGTGGCTGGATATAAACTCAACAAATTATGTCTATTAGTATTTTTAACTTAGATAAAGTACTTTACATTTTGTAACATTGTGCATGCAATTTTTAAATATGGTTTATATATTGAAAAACAAAGTCAGAAATCATAATTATTTAGGAGAGGAAGAAAAAGATAAAATAGAACTTATCACAAAGAAAATACCGTTGCAATAACCTTGTATAAATTATTGTTCATGTTTATTCTCATAATATGGACTCAATTATTTTTTCATATTTATTGCCACGAAAATTTGAATTAATAGATTATCACAATGAGAATTTTGTTACAATAACGTTAAATTAGTTATTGTCTATATTTACTATCACGACTAGTTTGAAATAATAACTTATCAAACAATAATTTCATCGCAATACTTTGGTGAATGTTACTGCTAAAATATAATTCCTTGAAAAGTTTGCAAAATCTTATCACATTGGAGACTTTGTTGTGATAGCTCTTTAAAACTTGCTTTTGAAATTTATCGGTGTGCTACCTATTATTCTACTAATTGCAAGACTCTTTTCATTGATCGAAAGCAAAAGATAGGATCTTTAGAGATGTTATGTTGTGGGTTTGGAAAGAAAAAATGAGTTCCCTCAAGCATATTAAGTTAATTAAGGATAAGTATGACACAGTTGTAACTACTAGTGTGAGGACAAGTAAAGAATGAATTTCCTTTCACTATATAGGTTTGCATTAAGGATTAGTATTAAAACCCATATTTCTTTACACTAGTGCTGGATGAGCTTACTGAATCGATTCAAAAAAGTCTCTTGGTGTATGCTTTTTGCAGATGATATAGATTTAGTGAATAAAATTAGAAGTGGAGTAAATGCCAAATTAGAAATTTGGCAAGACGTCCTAGAATCTAAAGACTTTCATTTAAATGGGACTAAAATAGAGTACATAGAATGTAATTTGGTAAAAGTAAAAACACAGACAAATGGGCAATAAGACTTGATCGCTAGAGATACTGAAGAGAGAGATTGGGTCAATAATTTACAAAGATTGAGAAATTGAGGGGACGTGAATCATAGAATAAAAGTATTATAGATGAAGTGGAGAAAAACATTAGGAGTATTGTGTAAATATAAAATACCTATTAATTTAAAGCAAAAATTATATAAGACTATGTTGATGCTCATTTTGGAAGCCCCGTAACAAGAAGAAGCCCAACAATATGGGTAGAGAAGAGTTAGTAGATTGAAAGAAAACCATTAAACCTGAATGGCACAAACAATGGATCAAAGGCCCACAAAGTAAATAAATGGGCCTTGAGGAATGCAAATAGGTCTAAAGGAGCCTAGAGATGGAAGTAGTAAACTCATGAGCATTATGTGATGTAAAAGTAAGAATGGGCCACAGCAAGCCCAAAGTAATGAAGTAAGAAAGTAAGGAGTTGATAGAAAGCTCATGAGCTTCAAGGATAAATGATAAGGTAATTGGGCCAGTGAAGCCCAAAAGAGTTAGTAAAAGTCCATGAGAATGCAAAATTAGAAAATGGGCCAAGGATACCCAAGTAAAGCAAATGGGCCAAGGATGCTTAAGAAGAAAGAAATGGAAAAATGTGCCCACAAGCAATGTAATGGGTTAAGAAAGCCCAAAGTAGCATGAGTATAAATCCAATGACTATACGAAGAATAGGTAGTAGGCCCAAAAGAGGCCCAGCAAGCACGGGTCAAATTACACCACGATAGGAATAGTAGAGTAGTATGGTAGGAATGACAACAAGATTACGAAAAGAGCAAAGAATTGGCTAAAGCAGGGAAAACCCACAATCAAGCAAGGCCCAGCCCTTGAAAGAAGCAAGCCAATAAAGAATGGAGAATTAGAAAACAATTCACGCTTTAAGAGGTCAAGGATAAGCGGCATAATGCACAGATAAGCCTCCAAACCATGGTAAATGCATGAGCAGCAGATAAGCTTTTAACTTACACGGGAAGTGAATTACGTACAAGGCTCAGGCACTACCAACCTGTACCCAGCCAATACAAGAGTAGTGGGTCATGGGTCAGAAGTAATAGAGGGTATGGTCTGGCGGTGGGGAGAAGGAAAGCCTATTTTGGGGTTCCTGCTCAGATTCTTTTAAGGGTGATGTCCTGCTGGGATGACATACCACCCAAAAGAATGAAGGATGAGTTGGAACTACTAGCTGCAAGCCATGAGAGATAGTAAGAGAGGATACCCACACCGTGGTGAGCAAGCAAACAAAATATTCTTCTTTATCTAGTAATAGGGAGTGGCACAACCAGCACAGGTAAGTGGTGGTGGCTGGGCAGTTGACAAACCAATGTGTGGTCGAGAAGAATACTCTAAACCAAACAAAAGTAGTTAAAGACTAAAATGGTAAAAATCAGTCACAACAGGTAGTATATAAAAAGTCCTTGCCGTGCACAATAACATTATTGTAACAGTAGCAACCATATTAGGAGAGAATCACAACACCACCATTACCATAACACTACACAAGTAAGCACTAAGAAAGAAAGGAAAGGAGTGGGGGGAAATAATCAAGGTAACAAAAGGGAGAAAAAAGAGAAAGAAAAGAAATAAAGAGTGTAGAATGACAGGCATGCACCAATAAGCTAATCCCATCTCTCCCTCTAAAAGCCTACCCTCTGTTAAGGATAAAGAACTTGTTTAAGCACAAGTCATTCAAGCCTGTTCCCTTAAAGTGGATAATTTCTACAGCAGGATCCTCTTGTGAGGTTACTCGCGTTGAGGAAGTGGTTCCTTCCTTGACCTTAGTCTCGTAACATAACTGAACACGACAAACTGATCTTTTCCTTCTTTGATTTTATCGCATATTGCTATTGTTTCTTCTCTTGTCTTTGCATTTTCACCTATAATGTGTTTTCTTGTTGCCATATCGTTCTTTTTCCCTATTTTAATTAAGGATCTCTTACTTGTTTTGTCTGATAGTAACGTATTTCTTTTATCATTGTTTTATTGCATTTATCTTCCATAACTCTTCTGTAGCAGTTTCGCCTACCATGGGCATGTGACCAAAGTTTCAGCAAACGAGACATAGTTTGTATGCAAGCCAGACCAAGGTGAATTGCAATTGAACTGATCCCAACTCTCTTATCTAGAACACTTGGGCCTAGTGCAATAGGAGGCAGTCCAGCCCAAAATCACAAAAGGCCCACCATAGACTAATATACAACTATCTATGCTCTATGGTACTAAATGTTGAGTTGTTAAGAAATAACATATTTATAAAATGAGTATAACTCTCTCTCTCTCTCTCTCTCTCTCTCTCTCTCTCTCTCTCTCTCTCTCTCATTCAAATCCACAACTACCGTTAGTCCACAACTTCCATCAAATCCACACAAATTTGAGGTCACGATTCACACAAGCATGATCAACCTTCAATTCCATAAAAAAATCATTGACATAATCGTCAAACGCCTAAGGTCTCCAATAACTTGGTCAATTGCCAACCTCCAAGGTCTCCAATGACTTGCCAACCCATTAACAACAATCAACAACCGCCATCACAAAAAGCAAAGATTTGAGGTTGCCAAACATGTGTGTGTGTGTGTGTGTGTGTGTGTGTGTGTGTGTGAGAGAGAGAGAGAGAGAGAGTGAAGAGAGATGCTTTAGGCTTCAAGAAAATTGAAATTATTATGGTGAATAGTGGCAAAGCCTAATTCAAAGTTTGATGGAAAGCTTGAGTGTAGCCCACAAGTGAAATTAAGTGAAATTAGATCTATAAACTTAAATGTTATGAGAGGAAGAGAGAGAGGAAGGGTCATGATGAGGCCCGAGGAGTCAACAAACAACAACTATACAAGAAGGAGTGAGAGATAAGTTTAGTGCCAAATGAGAGGAAGAGTGAGGGGTTACAGTGGTTGTGAGAGAGAGAGAGAGAGAGAGAGAGAGAGAAATTATAGCATATCTAGTGAGAAAAAAAAAATTAACAATGAATAAAATAAAATTAGAGGTAGATTTTTAAGTCTAAAGTTGGATTATCTACATGACTACGTTAAAATAACTTTTTAGACCAAATTTGACTAAAATTTCTTTGAGCTTGATGGAAATACTTTAAGTAAACCAAAAACAAATAAAAACTAGCATTTTATGAAGAATTTCATGGTTGTCTTAATTTCAAAAAAAAAAAAAAAAAAATAGATAATTTAGCATAGACAAGATTGCAATTTAGACTCTACAATGTGCTATATATCTTGTTGCCCTTAAAAGTTTCAAAATTTGAATTTGGGCCCTTAATTTTACCTAGTGTTTTGAAACAAATCTTTATATCCATTCATGAAAAGGTGGAAAGATATTGATAGAAGTCCCAATCCAATCCAACCAAAGAGTTAGTATCTAAAAAGAAAATACATACATACATATATATATATATATATATACATAAGAAGAATTGCAAGTTTTTTCAGAAAAGACTTGCTACTCCCCTATCCGAATCCCATGAGTGACTAAGTGCAAGACAAACCATTACATTAGGGGTGAATCTACTCTTTATAGAATTAACCCTAGATATCATCTTTTTTGGTAGTTTTAGAGCCTTATGACAAATAGTGTTTAACCATTTTTAAGGCCAAGTTGTTAATTATATCTATTATGCAAGCCTTAAGTTAAACAAACAAGAACCACTATGATGACCTAGGAATTCAATGAAACCAAACCACTCACATGAAAAACCTAGGGGGGGGGGGGGGGGGACTTAACCTAATCAATCCTGAGGTAACAATTCACTGTAAGATGAAGATTTACAATCAAGGATAATTTTATTTGTAGTAAATTCAACTTCAGTTACTAAACTGAGCTCTAAATTCCATATACTTCTCTTACAGTGAACTAATCAATGTGAACTTCCAATCCACACAATTCAAAATCTCATTGAAAATTTGAATCTTGAGCACCTTTGATGACTAGTGTGAGTCTCTCTATTATTCATGTCCAATAGAGTCTCTTTTATAGTGTAGAATAAGTGGCATGAGGCCTTAGTAGATTGGATGATGGGATGGTGTGAGTGACCGCGCCCCCGGCCCCCTTTTTTAAAAGTGTTAGGCCAAACTCACGTAAATGGGTGGAGTCGTGTTATTTCCTCTCAAAATTGAGGTTCGACTAGTTATATTTTCCCCTTTAGAATAAGGGTTTTACAATGGAGTCGTCACTTATTTAATTATTGGAAAAATAAGAAAGCCATAATTGAAAATTTTCTCATTTTATTAATTTGCAATTGAATTTACATTGATCATAGGAAAATTACATAGCTTTGGTCCTAGATACAATCTAAGATAAAGTACATGGCTTTGTTTCCTAGTTACAATCTAGAAATTGAAAATTACAAGGATAAGCATTGATCTATCAACTCTTGATCTAAGTTCGGAGGCTATGTTACAAGGTGAGAAGGTGTTAGGCACCCACCTTACGCGGTGAAAATCGGTCTTCTAGACTATGGTGGCCAATATTCACATCATATCATCCAATATGTCAATCAATTTGCATGTTGAATTTGATGTATATGCATGTGATAAACCCTAATTCAATTTATTGAGTGTTACATTTGGATTGAAAAATAAATTCTAGTGAATGTGTGTGGATGGTGATAACCTAGATTCAAGGATTTGAAAGAATTATTAAACAAACATGTTTTTCATATTTTTGATGTGGATTTAAAATTAAAACTAGTGATATGCATGAACATGTGACGAACAACCAAGAACATGTGAAGAACATTCAAACATATTCAAGAGAATTTAAGTAATTACCATCATGCTTTAATTTTAAACTCTCATCATGGCAACAAAAAAAAAAAAACAATTAGGGAAAGAGATTATACCTTCATGCAAGATCCATATGGTGGAAGAGGAGACTCTTGGTAGAAGTCCTAAAGGTGAAGAAAAAGAAGAGTTAAGAGAGGAAGAGTGAGTCTTACTCAATACCTTAAGTCTCAGGTTGACCAAGATATGATAAGATTACTCTACTTCTTAAAACTCAAGAGAGGAGAAGAGATGGAGTTTTGGTGTGCCTTGGAATGAAGGAGAGGGGGGTTTATATAGTAGTGGTCGAGGATATATGAATGGGAGGCCATTTAATAAAGGTTGATAAAGAATCATGAACCTAGACCTCATTGTAGCCTTAGGGAAAATCTGGTGCATTAAATGGAAAGATTTGTAGGAGTGAGGAACAAGCCAAAATTCGGTTTTCCCGTAGCTGTTGTAACAGCTTATAGAGCCAACTTTGAAAAATCATATCTGACTCAATTCTGATCGAAATTGCCTCGTTCTTGAACTCAAATTGAAGCCCCAGATGTCTAGTTTCTGGGAAATTTAATCTCATTCACAGATTCAAAATATTCTAAGAGATATTGATGAAATAGTGAGCAGAGGTCATTTGTTAGAAAATGGTTTCAGCACAATTAACATTAATAGGTCCCAAATTAGCTCCAAATTAACACTAAATGACTCCAATCACTCCCATTTCAGACTTAATTGGTTCCAAATTTACTTTAATTAAAAGATAATTGCACAAATTACTCATTGAATAATTAATGTTTAACTATCTAATTAATTAAGTGTATGTATCCTCACCATAAAATGTAGTCCTAACCAATCAAATTATATTATGACATATCATTGATCTCAAATTGATTAGAATTATAACCAATTGGATCAATTTTTCATAATCACATATAGTCAAACTCAATTTGTGATAGTGCATTTCGGCCATTAAAACTTGATTTGATGATAACTTTCAATCTAATGGTCCGATTAGGGCTTATGACCAGTCGATTTGATAGTTACAACATCAAGATCATTTTGATGAAATGAGATTAAGAATCTAATGACCAGAATCAAGATGCATATTTCTAATTCAAAATTACCCTTTTACCCTCCCGGTGAGGTTAAATGCGGGTTGCAAAATGGGGTGTCAACATAATGCCCCTCATTGATAGAACTTGAAAAGCGAATGTCAATGTATGAAAAAGACACCTAACTTTGCAATCAGTATTTAACCGTGGTGAATGTATGATGCATGCAAATAAGAATGTAGACCATCATGTAGTGGATCAAAATGTGGACCGAATCTTAGGGGAGATTGCCTACGTACCTTTTGGTGAGAGGATCAAGTCCAAACGTAGTTCATACATGCAGCCTTTTTTTTTTTTTTTTTTTTTTTTTTTTTAGAAAAGAAATGAGTACAAGACATGCTTACCAGTGGTCACGACAAAATGAGGATTTCAGTCGTGATCTTGAATTTTGGACGTGCTTCCCAGAGGTCCGATGGATTGAAGTTTGGACGTGTTTTCCAGAGGTCCGATGAATTGAAGTTTGGACATGCTTCCCAGAGGTCCATTGAAATTGAATTTTGGACGTGCTTCCTAGAGGTCTGATGGTTTGAAGTTTGGACATGCTTTCTAGAGATCCGATGGATTGAAGTTTGGGCGTGCTTCCTAGAGGTCCGATGGAATTGGATTTTGGACGTGCTTCCCAAAGGTCCGATGGTTTGAAGTTTGGATGTGCTTCCCAGAGGTCCAATGGATTTGAAGTTTGGATGTGCTTCCCAGAGATCCATTGAAATTGAATTTTGGATGTGCTTCCTAGAGGTCCGTGGATTGAAGTTTGGACATGCTTCCCAAAAGTCCGATGGTTTGAATTTGGACGTGCTTCCCAAAGGTCCGATGGATTGAAGTTTGGACGTGCTTCCTAGAGGTCCAAGGATTTGAATTTTGGATATGCTTCCCAGAGGTCCGTTAGTTTAAATTTGGACATGCTTCCTAGAGGTCCGATAGATTGAAGTTTGGACGTGCTTCCCAGAGGTCCGTGGATTTGAATTTGGACGTGCTTCCCAGAGGTCCATTGAAATTGAATTTTGGACGTGCTTCCCAGAGGTTCGTGGATTGAAGTTTGGACGTGCTTCCCAGAGGTCCGATGGATTTAAAATTTGAACGTGATTCCCAGAGGTCCAATGGTTTGAAGTTTGGACGTGCTTCCCAGAGGTCCAAGGATTGGAATTTGGACGTGCTTCCCAAAGGTCTATTGAAATTGAATTTTGGACGTGCTTCCCAGAGGTCTGATGGAATTGAAGTTTAGACGTACTTTCTAGGGGTCCAATGGATTGAAGTTTGGACGTGCTTCCTAGAGGTCCAAGGATTTGGAAGGAATTATTCATACCGATGTGTGTGGGCCTTTTATCCTAGTACCTGCAAAATAAATATTTTCAATTAATAACGAAGTTATTCATTGAAAAGACTTTGGCATACCTGGCGAATGCCCCTAGTTTGGGACATATTCAATGTTTCGATGAATGTTGAGGGTGACAATTGACTTGATATTGCACTATTGGAGAATATGGAAGAAGATCATAGCTTTCTATTCCTGGAGAAGAATTTAAGGAAGATTTTTTTTTTTTTTTTTTTTTTTGAAAAATTTGGAAATCTTGAATTTTTTTGAAAATTTTGATTGAAGAATGATTTTTATTTTTTTATTTTTTATAATATGGTAACCTAAGAAGTATGAGCCCAATGCCCCTAGTCCCAAGGCCTTTTCTGAAAATTTCCTTTTTTTTTTTGTTTTTGTTTTTGTTTTTTTTTTTTTGAAATATGAAGATTTGTTCATTATCAAAAAGTGAGGAAGATGAAGATGAAGATTTATACATGATGACTTTTTTTTTTTTTTTTTTTTTTGAAAATGCTATCCTTTGAATGAGAATAACTTTGGATGGAAGTTGATGCGGATTGCTGGATAAGTCCTTACTTAATTCCTGCAAAAAGATAATTTCAATTAGCAATGGATTTATTCATTGAAATGAATTGGAAGTACTTACCCAATGCCCCTAGTTTAGGGCATATTTCATGCTTAGATTGAAGCTGAATTCATTTGATGTTGTGACCATTGGGGAACATGAAAAAAGATCATGGTTCGCCATCCTTGGTTCCTACAACAAGACTTTCTTTCTCTAGCTTGTTAGAAACCAATTATCATGAAAACTTGCACACAATATAAATAGGCCAATGCTCCAAGTTTAAATATGCTTAATGCAAACAAATGGGCTTAACTTAACATGTACCCAAACAATTTTGTCACATTGTTTTGACTTTGTTCTCCAAGGTTGTTTGGGTGAATGGGACCGGGCCTCTGCAAGGCTGCCTACATACCTCTCTCATAAAGGATTAGGTCAAGACGTAGTTTAAGAGAATTAGATTTTGAAAAAAGAATGATTTTTTTTTTTTTCCTTTTAATGAACAAGAGGTGATCCTTTGAACAACCATTTTGGCAAATCAAAATGTTTAAGAATCAAACAAATCTCTTTGATTAGGAAGGATCAAAATCATTAAACTCATGTAATCAATTTTGCTTCATTCTTTTGAACATTGTCAGATTAAGTCTCCAAAGGCAATCAAGAAATGAAATGAATCACATTGTTGGGTGCAAACAAGGTAAATGCTTCAGGTTTGGAAGTTCTTTTGAGTCATTTTGAGGGTTTGAGAATTTGAGAAATTTTGTCCTCGGACATATCATCCTGTGGGGTTTTGACAATTTTAAGCACTTTTCATTTTTAATTCAAGAGAAAAATATTGTTAGAATTTAAGATGCGCCTACAATTAGCAAGACTTTAAGGAGGTCTTATTCATGGGTTGTAATGTAGGCCGGGTTTAGGTTATGAAATGAATGATATAAAAAGGTTCAAAATTCCCTATGATGTTCCCCCAAGTATGCATTACTCAAAAATCAAGTATTTGAGGAGTTTTCCCATTTCTTCTTTGCCATCTTCTCATTAGTCTCCAATGATCACCTGTATCAACATTTGTTTTTATGCTCATTCCCTTGAATCATACCTCTAGACTTTCATCTTGTAAAATCCTTTTCTTTTTAGGTTACATCTTTAAGTTTTCAATTTGTTAAGATTTTCCCTTTTTTTTTTTTTTTTTTTTTTTGCCCTAACTTTTGCCTAGACCACCCTTTTGGGTTTTTAGACTAGTGGGCTTTTTTTTTTTTTTTTTTTTGGGCCCTGGCTTTTGCCTAGATTGCCCTTCAGGGTTTTCAGCCTAACGGGCTTTTTTTTTTTTGGGTTGTCTTTCATCTTTTGATTGAATGAACTTTTTGGGGATCTTTTGCCTACCTTGTTTTTCTCAGTTTAGGTCATTTTGATGCACTCTCTATACATCTTTCTTGCCTCGATGCACTTGCACATTTCTATGCTTGATGAATCTTTCCTTTTTTGATGAAATCTCTTTTGGATGAATCTTGTATTCCTCTTGGCATGATGAATTTTAGGCTCTTCAAACTTGATGCACACTTTTTTTTCCTCACATTGATGTAATTTCATTTCTCTTTTCTTGATTGAGTGAAAGCTCATTTTTCTTTAATGATCTCTTATCTTTAACTTAATGAATTCTCTTCTTGTCTTTCATGTCCTTTAGGAGAGCTTTATCAATTAGCTTCAAAGCTAAAGGTCGACTCCTCCTTAACATGAGATTTAAACATACATACTTTGAATTTTCCCACCCTAGGTTTAGATTTTAGTGGGTTCATGCAAAAAAAAGGCTAAGTGTTTAAAGGCTCAAATGGGCTAATAATGGATAATGATCATTCTAGGTATTAAGGTATAATCTTGTTTTACCAAAGACGGTCTCCTATCCCTAGTAATGCTTGCTTGTAGGCACAATGACTTAGCCTCTTTTAATAAATTCATCTTAAAAGAAAAGTATGAATGCTCTAATATTGTGAAACAAAAGATCTTTGGAAATTGGTTTGAGTGCATGGTTTCTTGGGATTTTTCGATAGATAGATTCTTTTTGATTGCCTTTTAAGACCATTTCTTCTTATATTCTAAGTCAAGTAGCAAAAGTCTTTACATGGATTAAATGAAATTAATCATTCCTTGGTACAATTTGATTGCTCAAGCCTTTAAACATCAATGTTTTGTCCAAGCGATCCTCATGTACCATTTTGAAAAGGAGATTTCTTCTTCTTCTTTTTTTTCTTTTTTCTTTTTTTTTTTTTTTTTTAATCTTGAAAGAAAAAAATTGGGTCTTTTTGGAAAAGTCACTAGGAAGTCCAATGGTCCTAGTTCAAAGATTTTTTTTTTTTTAAATGACTTAAGGGCTCAATGCCCCTAGTCCAAAGACTTTTTTTTTATTTGAAAATTTTTCTCTATTTTTGGGAAAGATTTTGAAATCTGGAAAAAAAAATTTTGAATTTTTAAAAAAAAAATATATACATGAACAAAGTACATCAAATGTTACATGGATTTTTAGAATTCAAAGAAACATAGAACATGGAATAAACTAACAAACTTTAAGCTTAACCATGATGTCGCAAACTAAATGTGGAGTGAGGCAAAGTTGGGCCACTTGCTTCTTCTTGGTCCATTTAGGATGCTTGAACCTTGATTGTGATGAACTGGCTTGGGCTTGCACTTGGAAGGCTTGAACCTTAATTATGATCTTTTGGTATTTGCTTGAAATGGCTTGGGCTTACACTTGGAAGGCATGCATCTTGTGAGCTTTTGGTCTTTGATGTTGACCATGTCTATACACCTTCGATGGGCTCAAGTGTTGGGCTTAGACTCATTCAAGAAACAATTTTGGGCTTCCATGCCAAGTAGGGTTCAATCATAGGCTTTCGGGCTTCAGTTAATTCACAACATACAAGGTTCAAACAATCATGATGGGCTTAAGCATTGGACTTGAGTCATCATGGTTCAAACAACGGCCAAACAAATGCGTAATGAAATGCAATTTACATGGACCGACTTAAAGGTAGGTTTTATGGGTCATTACAACATGGGTAGAAGGTAGGTTAAAGGTCCCCACAAGCTAGGACATTGTACCTCCCAACTTGTGACGCCAGGAGCGCCGCGTTGGTCCGAACGGTACAATTTGTCCCTATAAACCACCATAGCATAACCATGATGATCCTTGTCACAGTGGGTGGTAGGTTCACCACTGGGTATGTGAGTCTCAGGAAGACCACAATCCACGGCTAATACTATTGGGCTTCCGGGCTAGCACACAAATAGAATAAATTTCATTCAAGCAAATGATGCATGACATGCAATATAATGACATATTAGACATATTATATACAAAAAATAATAAACAAACAATGACATGGTTGGCCATCATAACCTAATTGAAGCTTAGCCCTTAACATCCCCAGTGGAGTCGCCACTGTGAGAGACCGCGCCCCCGGCCCCCTTTTTTGAAAGTGTTAGGCCAAATTCACGTAAATGGGTGGAGTCGTGTTATTGCCACTCAAAATGGAGGTTCGACTAGTTATATTTTCCCCTTTAGATTAAGGATTTTACAATGGAATCGCCACTTATTTAATTATTGAAAAAATAAGAAAACCATAATTGAAAAATTCCTCATTTTATTAATTTGTAATTGAATTTACATTGATCATAGGAAAATTACATGGCTTTGGTCCTAGATACAATTTAAGATAAAGTACATGACTTTGTTTCCTAGTTACAATCTAGAAATTGAAAATTACAAGGATAAGCATTGATCTATCAACTCTTGATCTAAGTTCGGAGGCTATGTTACAAGGTGGGAAGGTGTTAGGCACCCACCTTGCCCGGTGAAAACCGGTCTTCTAGACTATGGTGGCCAACATTCACATCATATCATCCAATATGTCAATCAATTTGCATGTTGAAATTGATGTGTATGTATGTGATAAACCCTAATTCAATTTATTGAGCGTTACATTTGGATTGAAAAATAAATTCTAGTGAATGTGTGTGGATGGTGATAACCTAGATTCAAGGATTTGAAAGAATTATTAAACAAACATGTTTTTCATATTTTTGATGTGGATTTAAAATTAAAACTAGTGATATGCATGAACATGTGATGAACAACCAAGAACATGTGAAGAACATTCAAACATATTCAAGGGAATTTAAGTAATTACCATCATGCTTTAATTTTAAACTCTCATCATGGCAACACAAAAAACAATTAGGAAAATAGATTATATCTTCATGCAAGATCCATATGGTGGAAGAGGAGACTCTTGGTAGAAGTCCTAAGGGTGGAGAAAAAGAAGAGTTAAGAGAGGAAGAGTGAGTCTCACTCAATACCTTGAGTCTCAAGAAGACCAGGATATGACAAGATTACTCTAGTTCCTAGAACTCAAGAGATGAGAAGAGAGGGAGTTTTGGTGTGCCTTGGAATGAAGGAGAAGGGGGGTTTATATAGTAGTGGTGGAGGAAATATGAATGGAAGGCCATTGAATGAGGGTTGACAAAGAATCATGAACCTAGACCTCATTGTAGCCTTGGGGAAAATCTGGTGCATTAAATAGAAAGATTGGTAGGAGTGAGGAGCAAGCCAAAATTCGGTTTTCCTGTAGCTGTTGTAACAGCTTGTAGAGCCAACTTCGAAAAATCATATCTGACTCAATACTGATCGAAATCGCCTTGTTCTTAGGCTCAAATTGAAGCCCTGGATGTCTAGTTTCTGGGAAATTTAATCTCATTCATAGATTCAAAATATTCTAAGAGATATTGATGAAATAGTGAGCAGAGGTCATTTGTTAGAAAATGGTTTCAGCACAATTAACATTAATAGGTCCCAAATTAGCTCCCAATTAACACTAAATGGCTCCAATCACTCCTATTTCAAACTTAATTGGTTTCAAATTTACTCTAATTAAAAGATAATTGCACAAATTACTCATTGAATAATTAATGTTTAACTATCTAATTAATTAAGTGTATGTATCCTCACCATAAAATGTAGTCCTAACTAATCAAATTATATTATGACATATCATTGATCTCAAATTGATTAGAATTATAACCAATTGGATCAATTGTTCATAATCACATATAGTCAGACTCAATTTGTGATAGTGCATTTCGGCCATTAAAACTTGATTTGATGATAACTTTCAATCTGATAGTCCGATTAGGGCTTATGACTAGTCGATTTGATTGTTACAACATCAAGATTATTTTGATGAAATGAGATTAAGAATCTAATGACCAGAATCAAGATGCATATTTCCAAGTCAAAATTACCCTTTTACCCTCCCAGTGAGGTTAAATGCGGGTTGCAAAATGGGGTGTCAACAGCTGGACTTTAAAATCTGCAAACTGATCTGATTCGTGATTTTCAATCGATCAAAAATGTTAAAATCTAGTTCCTTGAATCAACTGTTTTCCTATTCTTGCACACTAAATACCATCATCTTGAATGTTGTCTTATCAATCCTATAGACTCTATGAGTTATATCTAGACAAGTTTGTGTTCACGTGTTTTCCAATAAGACTATACAAGTATAGAACCTAACAACCTAGCTCCATGTGAATCCCAACACACACCTTGCAACCACACCAAACTTAAGAATAGCAATAATCAACGTCGAGATTGAATCTTGGATTTGAGTAGGGTGTAAGTTATTGGCCTAGTTGTTTTGATACGAGTGACAAACCTAAAACCCTCATGGACAACCTAATCAAAATAAGCATGGATTGGATTTGAGTTTGACCTTGGAAATAAGTCAGCATGGTCCTTGGCCCAGTCATTGAGTGCCAGACTAGCTAAAGATGAAGTTATCGAGATGAAAACCTTGTTTTTGTTAGTGCCAAACTAGCTAAAAATGAAGTTATTAGGATGAAAATCATGTCATAAAGACTAAATCTAATGTTGTCCATAGTGCCTGAAGTCGTGTGCCATTGTTGACCATGAAACAACTTGGTCAAGTATGTCGAGGGGGATAAACACCTTAGGAAGCTTCCTTAAGTAATTAATATAACATATAGAGACACACTTTAACCCAAAAGGCCTAAACCCAATGGGTATGTGCTCAATTATGTTATATTAACCACTCATTCTTCTCATCTTTATTCAATGTGAGACTTCACTCACATGTGTAACCCAGCAATCTCTCCTTCATGTGTGAGTCTGCCTCTCTATGGGCTTCAAGACCTCTCTGTGGGCTATGAACAAGTCATACTCACTCCCCCTTGCCTAATGGGCTTTTCACTTCATCAACCTGTCATCCATGGGTCTCTTGTACACCATTCCTGGGAACCACATGTCAACCTTCAGGATCTTTATGTGTGGGCCGTTTTGGCTTTCTTTGTCCCCACTAGGTAGGGAGCATGAACACCTCACCACCTTTGCCATACACCATTATGGGCTCTAATACCACTTGTCGGCACCTTGGGGAGCTTCCTTAAGTAATTAATATAACTTATAGAAACACACTTTAACCCAAAAGACCTAAGTTCAATCGGTATGTGCTCAATGATGTTATATTAATCACTCATTCTTCTCATCTTTATTCAATGTGGGACTTCACTAACACGTGTAATCCAACAAAGTACACATGCACCAATTGGATGGTAGTGCCAAAAGGGCACTAGATCAGAGTGGAGTTTATGATTTGATTTTTTTGTGTTTAGAATTGAAGAATGTGTGTGTGTGTGTGTGTGTGTGTGTGTGAGAGAGAGAGAGAGAGAGAGAGAGAGAGAGAAGGGCAAAAATGGAATAATAAAATAAAAATAAAAATTAATATTGATGTAGAATTTTTTTTTTTTTTTTTTTTATGTGGACAAAACGACATAGTTTTAGCATATTAAAACCATGTCATTTTGAGTTAAAGTGGTACTTAACCGTTACTTCATTAACAAATATGGATGGTTTTTATTTTTCCAAACCTTACATAACATTAGGGGAATGGAAATTTTGAACTTTAGGAAGCAAATATAAAATTACTCCAAACTTTTAAGAGTATGGCAATTTATTACTTAGTGTATTTCAAAACACCCAAATTGCTAGTACTTTTTTCATCTCTCTCCTTTGTGATGCTTTTTGGGGATGATATGTAATTACGGAATTTCTTAGTATATATAGTACCCGCCAACAAAGTTAATAGTCACTTAGGCAATGGTACAAACCAAGAAAACAAACTAAATTTAATTACAAATTTAATCCTCAACTTTTACCCCATTTTTTAAATTAGCCCCTATCCTTTGAAATGTTTCCTTTCAGCCATTATATTTTTAAGTTCATGTCGAAAGATCCATGCCATTACTCTTTGCTCTGATTTTGAGATTGGATTATGACGCAAAATCTTAGGGATTTTCATAGCACCAAAGGATGAAAGGGATTGGTTATTCAAATACTTCATTTTCTTCTTTTATATGTTTGGAGATAGACAAAATTAAACAGTTAACGGTAGAGATCTATTTGTCACAAAATTAAGTATAAGGACTAAAGTTAAACATCTCAAAGGATGATAACTATTTTAAAACATGGGGTAAAGGTAGAGGAATAAGTGTATAATTAAACAAAAAATATACCGCTTTTCACTAATTGCATGATACATAATATGTTATAAGATGTTTAACATAAGTGTTAGCTTTTGATACAGTAGTTTCTTGGAGGACTCACACTTTGGCATCTCTCAGCTACCTTAGTACAAACATCCAGAATTGTATCTCTCATGTGAGGCCAACAGTTGTGTGTGCGTCGCGTGCAACTTCCTTCAAAAGCTCTAATTGCAGACCCTCTTACAGTCAGTAGCAACCAAGAGCGGTACAGCCAACTCGGCTTTGATTCCGGTCTAAACCTCCACAACCTTAGTCTGAGTTCCCTAGTGCAGCAACAACTGTTAGTCTGAGTTTTATAGTTATGAAGCTCAATGATACAGCACACGTATAGGAGTGACTTGTGAAGTATGTGATCATATAATTTGACAAGGATAGTCAATTTTCATGTGCTTAATTTCATTAAGCAGGTATTAAGAATCTGTTTGGATACCGCTTATTACTGAAAACTGAAAACATTGTAATAAAATAATTTTTAAATATGTGAATAATACTGTAGAACCCAGTTTTAAAGTTGTTTTTGTTGAAAAAAGTACTTGCGGATCCCGTGAATAGTACACGGGATCCACACAAAAAACGCAAATGTGCGTCTGCTTTCCTTTTCAATGCAATCCAAACGTGCACTAAATGTGTTGTAATCATTTAGTTGTATCCTAAGTTAGTAAGGAAGGTGTTAGTGGCGAGTTGGCAAATAGTTAAAAAGTTGGTTAGTGCCAATGGCTTAGTGAAAGCTTAGCCTAAGTCAACATAAAGGCTAGCTTCTGGTTGTATGAGATTCATTCGGAAAATAAACCAAAGTTTTACTTCGATTCATTTCCAATACCTCTCTAATTTCCTTTCTCTAATTCTTGGAGGTCAACTGTCCTCAAATTCAGTTCTTATCATCATCCAACCCTCGAGTCATAAGTCAAAAACCATATGATACGATCTCTAATTACGAGCTCCTGATGAGCAAGATTAACTCGTGTAGCCTGGTTTTCACATAAAAGGCACGCATTGTACGGATTTCTTGGCAAAGAATGTCATTTAGATTATCTATTTATGACTCATGCACTGAACCTCCATCCTTTATTGTCGACAAACTATTGATAGATGTCAAGGTGTTGTGTACATCTATGAATTTTTTTTTAAAAAAATTCATGCACCCATTCATCCAAAAAAAAGTTCTAAAGCCGTGTGACAAGGCTAATGTAACATCAATTACCTCAGCTTCGTTCTTTGATTGACTAGAAATAAGTATTTTCTCATTTTTTCAAAAAATTGTACAATAATACTTCTTTCTTCTTTCAATTTTCTTTCTACGTCGTCTTCCAATATGATTTTATAATTTATTTACAAGGGATTCAAAGAATTCAAATGAGCCTTCTGTGAGTTACATCTCTGAATGCAATTACTTTTCAATTCAATAATATTCATCGTCACCATTAATCATAGTTGTAGTCATCAAAATCCTCTTCATTTTCATAGTGCAATCCATTGCTATATACTCTTGTGGCATCTTCCTGTTCCATGTCCTCATACCCTTGTCCCAGCTCTTCATAGTTGTCTGTGGTGTCCCTATCATGCTCTTTCTCACCATCGCTTCCATCACCATTTGATGCTTTAGCTTTTTTATTTGAATCAGAAGGTGGCTGCCAGGATTAAGTATAAAAAATATATAATAAGTTGAAATAATTTATTTTATTGGTAATTACACGCACGCACACACTTTCAGAAGCTTAACATTTAAGCTTTCAGAATAAAAATAAGAGGAAATAAACATACATCGTTGGCAAAGAGTGTCTCCAACACATCATAGTTGATTTTCGAACTAAGTCTCTGTGAACAAGAACACAATCAACACCAGAAGGAAATTAACATCTTAGTAGCAACGGTGAGAGAAGCAAAAAAGCAATGAAATTAGTAGACTTTACACTGGTAAAACAGGACAACAAGTGGAAGAAAAAATATATTATATGGTCCTCAGTGAAGCTAATAAGAAAACAATATTAGCATAGATTAAACAGAATAAGTGAATCATATTAATACAGTTGAGCTGATATACCGTGTTATTAAAACACACACACACACCTATTTACCATATTTAGTCAATACTCATTTGCTTCAAGCACTGATCTTTTCAGGACTTACCTTCTTGATTGGCATTTGATGAGCTGCTTCTGCAGCTGTTTGAGCAGGATTGGCATTCAAATCTTGTTTTCGTCTTCGCTCCTAATTTTAAATGAAACCAAAGATATTATTGTTAGAGAATAGAGATTTCTATTGAGAATTACAAGAAAAGCAAAATAATAATTTCAAAACAACCACAACTGAATGAAGAAACATTTTCTCTTACAACTCTGCAAGCAGATGGGGGGGAGGGGGACAAGAACAAAAACTAAAACTAACAATAGTCAAAGCAAGTGCATAAGTTTGAGTCATTTTATTTTTATTTTTGGGCTGAAAAAAAGTTATATATATAAACAGAGTTTAGGACTGTATTAGTAGATTTCGTTTTCCGGGACCCAGATCAAATGATCAACACTGGGTATAGGCCTATCTAAACTTTGACAAAAATATAAGCTACAAATTAAAGCCAAAACATATCACTAACATGATTTGATCCCAAATATTTTATTTGGAAGATGAAACTATTACCACAAATCCAATCACATGAGATATCAAATTTATAGGTAAATAACTAACGAAATCCTTTCATACATATCTTTTACTTGACTCCCAATGCCATTATAAACACTATGTAATTGGCAACCTTCACCTGCATTTTTTCAACAAAAAAGCTCCAGTCCTCTTTGCGTCTAAAAGTCTAGGTTTTCACTAAAATAAGTTACCGAAATGAAAAACAAAGTTGAATAAATGGCATGTAAATAAACACCTTTCTCGACTTGGCCACAGCTGCTGTAGCTGCTGCGGCTAATTCATGCGCAGCTTGTAATTCATCAGAATAATTCTCCAAGTCCATCTGACTAGCGTCCATCTTAGCAGCAGCTACTGCTTCTTGTTCCTGGAAACCATACAGATACAGTACATTATATAAACCTTCAAGGGAAGAATATTGTCAGATTATGTATATTTTATGTTCACTAAAAAATCAGTCAATGTTGCAATGAAATGTTGACCTCAAGATGCTCTTTGTTCATTTCTTCCCATATAATTGTCTTATAACGCGTCTCCTTGTCATTATTGAGGTAGCCATCAATCTAGTAAAACACAAATCAAGCAACAAACTCACTGTTAAAATTAAATGAAAGAAAATGAAATATTATCATGCATAATTGTATAGAGCTTCATGTAACCAACCCAATGAATTCAGTAGTTGAGAATTTCAAATTTTGAGATTTACTAATTCTTGGGAGTTCAAACTCAACAACTCAAATTCCCAATAACTGATATGCTATTGCTTGAATGTGTTTAGAATTTGTTCCAAACCCCATCCCCCCAACCACCCCCCCCCCCCCCCCCCCCCCCTTCCCAAAAATTCTTCTTTCAAAAGGAATTCATTGTAAATAACAAACAAATAAAAATTACAAACCAGGCTTATACACTTACAAAACCCTCAACCATTTTTTGGAAAAGTCAGTCTGAAGAACCCCATAAAATTTGAATTCAAAGCTCCATATACCTAAAAATAGGCCACTCTATTATTATTTCTACAACCCCATTAAACAAAAAACTGAAATTGAGATGAGCTTCCATAAATCCTCAAGAGTCCACCGGCAGAAGCACAATATCCCACCCAACTTTCTTGAACAAATTGACATCCTTTTTAGTCACTATCTTTTTTTCTTTTTCTTTTTTCTATAGATAAGTATGCCTTCTATCACTAATTTAGCATCATCTTTCATTAAAGCCTGCTTGCAGCCCATATCAAGCACCAACTCCAGAGCCCATCTCACTGCCAATGCCTTGGCAGCTGCTGAATACAATCTAGTGTTCTCCACCCAAGCTTTTGAACCTTCCCCTGTGCTATTCCTTGCTACAACTACTACACAAGCAATATCTTCATCCCAAGCGGCATCCACATTATACTTTAGCCACTGTTCAGGAGGGCATTGCATTCCCAACTTGGTATCACTTGATTAAGAATAACCATCTCTGGTTCTTGGCACTTCCTGGCACTCATGGTAAAAGTATGATGTATACTCCAAGCAAAACCTCTGGCTAAACCTTAACTCCTCCAAATAAAACTGAACTTCTCAGCTTCCACAGAACATCAATGGTAACAGCAGCTAGCAAGGAAAAATAAACTGCACCAACTTTGATCCCAAGTAGATCTGGACTTCATCCAACTTCAAAGCCCAATCTGAACCAAACCAGATAGCCTTGCTTCTTAAGAACTCAAAAACAAATGAGTTTCTGTCTCCATTCCACACAAACCTCACACCTCTCCTTCACCAACCAAGTTTCTAGCCAATCTGCCTGCTAATGGTAGAAAACCAGTTGCAACCCTCCACAAAAACATCCTCAACCTTTTATGCAGCTTTCCACTCTTTTTCTCTACCCTCTTGATCTACCCTTTAGGGTGACTTTAATGGCCTGTTTGGATAGAGGTTAAAAATAAGTTAATTTTGTGCTAAATCTACTTTACTCTACTCTACTCCCTCTCTCTCTCCCTCAATCCAAATGAATCATAAAGAGAAAATACACAACTTTTCCCTCAAGCACACAACTTTATCATAACTTGAACCATACCTGGAAGTAGGAATTTTCTTATACCATATTTTAGACAACACTATGTTTAAAAATATAAAATTTGGTTGTTTAAATAATCTTCTGAATAATTGTTTTGTAGCTACAAAATTAATATTTTGACCATTATGGATAATTTTCAAATGACAAAAAAACCCTACAACAATGATAAACATATTTTTGGCTGAAATATCACACCCCCCCCCCCCCCCCCCTCCTCTTTTTTTTTTCTTTTTTTGGAAATCACTCAATGCACTTGTTTGTTCGATGAAAACTCAAATTGATGTGTACTATATATAATTATTCATTTTCATGTAGATTTAGATAAACTAGAAATTTTTATTTTTTTGATAAGTAATAAACTTCATTGAAAAATATAGAAATCATACCAAAGGGGCCAAAGCACACAGGCAATGTGCTCAGGAAAAAAACAGCAAAAACTTTATAAAAAAAAAAACTATGGTGCATGGAGTGTACAACATTTATCTATAAAAAAAAGGACGTACAACTATCAACCAAAGAGTTAAGACTTCAAACACCTAACACAATTATCCTCTCAAGCAAAGTCAGTAGGAAAGATAGTTTCAACTCATAGATCGATCTCTCCCCTCCTTCAAAGGTACGCATCTTCCTCCAAATACCCCACATGAGGCAATGAAGGATCACCACAGATTATGTCTGTTAAACTTGCACGACTAGCCAGATAGAAACTCTACAACCCCACTTGACATAACCCATTGAACCCCAAATAACGAAAAGACCATATTCCACAACTCTCTAGCTACAGGGCAGTGAATAAGTAAATAGTCAATAGTCTCGCCATCCTTCTTATACATGAAACACCAATCAATCACAACAACTATTCAACACCTCCTCAAATATCAATAGTTAAAATTCTCCCCAAAACTGCTGTCCAAAGAAAGAAGCTGACTTTTTGTTGGCATTTCATATCTAAGTGATGGGAGTTAGAATTCTCATGTTTCATGAGAACTAAAATGCTAATTGTAAGTGTTGGCAATTATGTCAAATATTTGTGTGACATTCAGCTCTCATATGATAAGCTTTTGTGTAGTATGTGCACCTCCCATGAGACCAAAATATACTATAATAAGACCAAAAAAAAAAAAAAAAATGGTTAATGCAATAAGCTTCATACCTCAACATCATCAATATCAGAAAGGCCATCTGAATCTGATTCATCATCGGTGATGGAACTCGTATCCTTAAATTTCTGAAATTTATCAGAAATACCATCTACTTCAAACCGATCTCCAGTGGCAGCCGCTGAAAATTAAGCATTATTCAAAATTCAATACGATTGCATGCAGAGATGTAGTGTATAAAAATACGTACAGGACTAAAAAAAAAAAACAAAAAATTTCCTGTAACAATATTTTTTCAAAGAACACTTAACAGTTACAGTTACTTCCATTCTCCCTTTGGTTCAATTGTTCATTCTCAGTTGCACATCCCATTAATTAAGGTCTAAGCACAAATTCTTGTGGTGTAAGTTTGTACTACTTGTGTCACACTGCCTTGATAAGGATCTTCTTATGATAACATGCCAATGTATAATGTATTAACCGATGAAGTTTTCGCCAAACCTCGTCTTTCAAAGAAGAAAAGGTTTTATTATAATTAGCCTGCGCCGTATATAGGTTATGATATTAACATGTCACCGTCCGTAATCCGTATTAACCCATTCGTGACCCAATTATGTTTATTTTTTAGGTCAATGGGGGCCAAACAACATTAGCCCAGATTTAGCCCTCACCATGCATACTAAATTATTAAAAACAGGCCATGTAGTCCTTGGGCGTGCATGGGCTGGGCTGGGTTTGGTTTGGTTTTATTGCAAGACATTTTCAGTCTAACCCACTATAGGTGGGTTGAAAAAATCTCAACCCAACCTATGAGGGTCAGGTTGGACCCATAGGTTAGACCATTTTTTTTGTTTTATTTTTTTTTAATTGGGTGTCAGAACAATAGCAACCGGCATTATTACAATGTTTGCTGCCCCTACAATCTTCTATAGATTCTAAGCATAGCACTATACACAAATTATTAAACCAAATAGTTTTATTATCCCACCTCAGTTATTGACAAACAAAATAGGATAGCAAAAATATTAAAACTATTTACAACTCCTTGTCGTCTGAAAATTCTAAGCAGTAGCACCACCTATCCATTTATGTTAATGAGGTGGCCGTTAAATCCCATTTAAGCTTGTCATGTCCTAGTTAGTGCAATAAAAACATGATATGTTATTTCAATTATGTCACGCAATTAAATAGCCTAAATTTTTTTTTTTTAACTTTAAAATTAAAGAATAAAAAATTAATTCAAATCCCTTATCTAGGCATCCAAATAAAATCCAAACACAAAACCAACAATCCCAGTTTTCTTGAATCCAAATAGAAATTCAAAGGAAAACCCTAACAATCTTGGTGCTTAGCATCTAAACACACATCCTAACCAATGGAGTGAGAAAAAAAAAAAAAAAATTAACAGGGGGGCAAAATCTAAATATATCAATCATTTTAAACCAAAAAATAAAACACGCACATAAAACATATCTTTAACATTATTATTATATTATTATTTTCTTGTTTATATATCTTCTCAAAAAAAAAAGTCAGTTTTATATAATTCAAGGAAAATATTTTTTTATTAAGTCATGTGTATTATCCTTTAAATTATAATAATCATAATTAATATTTTGAAACAATATTTTTTTTTTTTTTTTTGAGGGGGGTGAAACAATATTTCTTAAGGTTTGTTTTTGTTAAATAAATTAAATGCTACTATCAGAATATAATAATATAATAAGATATAAAATGCAGACAAAACAATTAATTTCAGATAAATTAAAATGATGAATATCACTTTTATACGCTCTAACACAGTGATATAATAATAATAATAATAATAATAATAATAATAATAATAATAATAATCTCTTCAAAAAAAATAAAAAAATAAAAAATTCTTTTATTTACTTATGACAAATAGAGCATGCCCAATCTTTTAACCATAATTATTATAGTATATTTTCTTTAATAGAAAAATAAAATAAAAAGTAATGCATTTGGATCTCCCTAACTCTCTATAACGTGAAGAAGAGTTTTTTTTTTTTTTTTTTTTGGAAAAGAAAAAAAGTTTTTACTTAAAAGATTTATTTATATATTCTTGAAAACATAATTTAAATGCTCTTAAAGTTAGTGAGTTCAACATGGAGGAAAAAAAAATAACTAGATATTAATACTTTAAATGAGAAATGAGCATTTTGTACAATTTTAGAAAATATATACATATATAAAGGCCATAGTTAAGCAAAAATTGAACCTTAAATTAAAAAGCTTCGTTTTAAAAACTCGATTTTTATTTGGATATCGAGTTTTAAAAACTCGAGATGCTAGTATTATATATTCTTTCCTGACCGGGCAACTAACGAAATTCTTAGCATATTATAGTTATTTAGCAAGGGTGTTCCTCACTAGGAGCTATCAAATCACCAGAAGAAGAGACTTTGTGAGAGATTGAACCGCCACTAACTCGCAACCGCCAACGGCAACTACCAAAAAGACCCACACGGGGTAAGCAAACCAACAAAAGCCAGGGAGGAACCACAAACAATGGCACAACACGTGCTACCCGCCACGATCGTAGCAATGATGTCTCCGTAGGCATAACTACAACCCGGCCTTACATCATAATGCAGAAAAATCACAAAATCACATGACATACAAGATATAGTTGTATACATACCATTCATTGAATGCTTGTTGTAATAGGTAGCATTACCAAACCACAGATTCTAAACAAATCTCTCAAGCCCACTAAGAGCTATCAAATCACCATAAGAAGGGACTCTGCAAGAGATTGAGTTGCCACTGACTAGCAACTGTCAACGAAAACTACCAGAATGACCCGCATAGAGTAGGCAAACCCACAAAGGGCAGGGATAAACCACAAATAGTGGCACGACGCACGCTGTATGCCACAATCGCAGCAACGATGTCTCCGTGGGCATGACTACAGCTCGGCCTTACATCATAATACAAAACAACCACAAAATCACATGACTACAAAATATTTAGTTGTATACATACCATTCATTGAATGCTTGTTGTAACGGATAGTATTACCAAACCACATATTCGAAACAAATCTCACAATCCCATTAGGAGCTATCAGATCACCATTAGAAGGGACTCTGAGAGAGATTGAGCAGCCGCTAACTCGCAATCGTCAACGGCAACTATTAGAAAGACCCACACGAGGCAAACAAATCCACAAAGCGTAGAGAGAAACCACAAATAGTGGCACAATGCATGCTGCCCACCATGATTGCGGCAACGACGTCTCCGCGGGCATGACTACAGCCCGGCCTTAAATCATAATTCAGAAAAATCACAAAATCACATGACTAAACAAGATACAGTTGTATACATATCATTCATTGAATGCTTGTTGTAACGGGTAGCATTACCAAACCACAGATTCTAAACAAATCTCACAAGCCCATTAGGAGCTATCAGATCACCATAAGAAGGGACTCTGCGAGAGATTGAGCTACCACTGACTCGCAACCACCAATGGCAACTACCAGAAAGACCCACATGGGGCAAGCAAACCCACAAAGGGCAAGGAGAAACCACAAACAATGGCACGACGCGTGTTGCCTGCCACGATCGCGGCAACAACGTCTCTGAAGGCATGACTACAGCTTGGCCTTACATGATAATGCAGAAAAATCGTTAAATCACATGACTACACAAGGCATAGTTGTACACATACCATTCATTGAATGCTTGTTGTAACGGGTAGCATCACCAAACCACAGACTCGAAATAAATCTCATAAGCCCACTAGGAGCTATCAGATCACCATAAGAAGGGACTGCAAGAGATTGAGCAGCCATTGACTCGCAATGGCCAACAGCAACCACTAGAAAGACCCACACGAGGCAAGCAAACCCACAAAGAGTAAGAAGAAACCAAAACAATGGCAGTGTTAGACCCACACAAGGGTAGAAAGAAACCCACACGAGTGTAGAAAAAGACCCACAACGGGTGGAGACAAGTCCTCTTATTAGAAACTATTGATTGATGTCAAGGGTGTTGTTTACATGAATGATTCTTTTTTTTTTTTCAATAAAGCCACCGAAAAGAAATAAGTTCTAAGCCATGTGACAAGTCTAATGTAACATCAATTACCTCATCCTCTTTCCTCTCCAAAAAAAAAAAAAAAAAAAAAAAAATTACCTCATTCTCTTTGCTTGATTAGCAATATTTAATTCCGCTTTTTTAGAAAAAAAAAATAAAGAAGAAATAATTAATTCCTAGAAATAGAATATAATCACAAAAGGAAAGAATGATTCGTTTACCAAAAAAAAAAAAAAAAAGATTCTAAGTCACGAATGGACTTTCCACAAAAATTATTCACAAAATCTAAATTAATAAAAAAATTAAAAAATTACAGCTCGAAGAGACAACTCTAGATACATTGATTTTTATCCCAGGATTGGGAGAAATTATACAATTCTCTAGTAGACCACGTCACTTGTCTACCATTCTACTAAAAGACTCCCACTTGTTTAAAATTGCTGAGTCAGTAATCAATTTTTGTTTAAAAAATTTTTCTATTTCAGCAATTTTAAACAGGTGGGAGTCTTTTAGTGGAATAGTGGACTACGTCACTTGTCAACCATAAAGACCTTATAATTTCTCATTGAGGACTAGGGGAAAATAAAAGGAAATAGAAAAGGAAAGCTTTAAATTCAAATTGTATCTTGAAGAATTGCTTCACAAGATTAGGTATCCGTATTACATCCAGTTCAAGCCTTTCCTTAATAAATTCTACAATATTATTTCTTTTTTCTTTCAATTTCCTTTCTATGTCGGCCTCCAATCTGATTTTATAATTTCTTCGCAAGGGCTTCAAAGAATTCAAAAGAACATTCCGCGAACTACCTCTTCGAACACAATTACTTTTCGATTCAATATTCATCGTCACCATTATCATAGTTAAAGTCATCAAAATCCTCTCCATTTTCATAGTGCAATCCATTGCTATATATTCCTATGTCATTTTCCTGCTCCATGTCTTCATACCCTTGTCCCGGTTCATCATAGTTGTCTGTGATGTCCCCATCATGCTCTTTCTCACCGTCAATTTGCCCTGTGGCATCACCATCACCATCTTTGGCTTTTTTATTTGAATCAGACGGTGGCTGCCAGGATTAATTAAAAAAAATTATAATAAGTTGGACTAATGTATTTAATTGGTAAGTACATACATGCGTGGACACACTTCCAGAATCTTGACATTAAAGTTTGGACAATAAAAATAAGAGAAAATAAACATACATCGTTGGTGAAGAGTGTCTCCAACACTTCATAGTTGATTTTCGAACTGAGTCTCTGTCAACAACACGATCAACACCAGAGGGAAAATAACACATTAGTAGCAAGGATGAGAGAAGCAAAAAAGTAATGAAATTAATAATAGACTTTAAACTGGTAAAAAAAGGATTCAAAAAGATTATATGGTTGTCAGGGAAGCTGATAGGACAACACAATTGACAAAGATGATACAGAAAAAATAAAAAATAATAAACCATATTAATTCAGTTGAGCAGAATACCAACATACCGTGTGATTTACACACACACAGTTATGGTCATCAGTGAAGCTCATAGGCAAACACAATTGACAAAGATGATACAGAAAATGATTTTTTTTTAATTAAAATTTTAAAAAAAATCATATTAATTCAGTTGAGCTGAATACCAATACCATGAGATTAACACACAGCTATTTACAATATTTAGTCAAACTCATTTGCTTCAAGACTGATCTTTTCACGACTTACCTTCTTGATTAGCATTTGATGAGCTGCTTCTGCAGCTGTTTGAGCAGGATTGGCATTCGAATCTTGTGTTCGTTTTCGCTCCTAGTTTAATATGAAACCAAAGATATAAAAAGTATTGCTAGATAATAAATGTTTCAAACAAGAATAACTAGGGAAACAAAATTATCATTTCAAAACAATCATAACCTAAATGAAGAAAACATTTTCTCTTATAACTGCAAGCAGGTTTTTTTTTTTTTTTTTTTTTGGGGGGGGGGGGGGGGGTGGGGGGGAGGGGGTGTTGTGGGGAAGAAAAAAAGCTAAATTTAACAATAGTCAAAACAAGTGCATAAGTTTGAGTCTTTTTATTTTTCATTTAAAGAGGAGTTAGGAGTGTATTGGAATATAACATTTTCCAATACCCGATTGCGTGATCAACAATAGGTAGAGGTTTATCTAAGCTTGACAAAATATATAGGCTACAAATTAAGCCAAAACATATCACAAACAAGAATTGATCCCAGCAATTGTATTTGGATTTTGGAAGATGAAACCTTTACTAAAAGGCATGAAATTTGTACATAAATAATTAACGAAATCCTTTAGACATATTTTGACTCCCTCTGCCATTGAAAAACTAATTTAAATAGCCAACTTCACCCATATTTTTCCCACAAAAAAGTTCTTGTCCTCCTTGCATCTAAAAGTCTAGGTTTTCACTGATATAACTTATAAGTTACCTTTAAAAATATAAAATAAAAACAAGGTGCAATAAGTGGCATGTAGATAACACCTTTCTTGACTTGGCCACAGCTGCTGAAGCTGCTGCAGCTAATTCATGCGCAGCTCGTAATTCATCAGAACAGTTCTCTAAGTCTACCTGACTAGCTTCCATCTTAGCAGCAGCTGCTGCTGCTTGTTCCTAAAAACCATTCCGATACAGTACATTATACAAACCTTTAAGGGCAAAATATTGTCAGAATATGTATATTTTCTGTTTACCAAAAACTCAATTCAAAGTTGCAATGAAATCTTAACCTCAAGATACTCTTTGTTCATTTCTTCCCATATAATTGTCTTATAACGTGTCTCCTCATCATTATTCAGGTAGCCATCAACCTAGCAACACACAAATCATGTAACAAACACAGTTAAAATTAAATGAAAGAAAATAAAGTATTATCATGCACAGTATAGAGCTTTATAAGAATGCAACCTGAACCAACCCAATGAATTCAGTTATTGAGAATTTCAAATATTGAGATTTACCAATTCTTGGGAGTTCAAACTCACAACAATTAAAATTCCCAAGAATGATATGCGATTTTTTGGATGTGTAGAAAATTACAAAGCAGGCTTATACACTTACAAAAGCCCTCCTGGAAAAGCCCAAGTCTGCAGAACCCCAGAAAATTGAATCTAAGTCTCCATATACCTAGCAATGGGCCACTATTATTTATTTATTTTTTTTTGGATAGGTAACGAAAAATTTTATTAATAAAGAAACCAACCCAAGTACATTGGGGATGTACTATGGGGGCATAAATCAAGGGCCAAAATTACAACGATCAAGAAAAACAAGAAAATTGCGACAAAGCCACACTCCAAGAAAGGAGAGTATGTAGGAAAGAAGACTTAACCTCTAGCAAGGACCGTTCACATCCCTCAAAACATCTAGCATTCCTTTCACTCCAAATACACCACATCAAGCAGTGTGGCACAAGTCTCCACATGTCTATATTGTGATGTCGGCCGAACTTACCTTGCCAAATCTCAAATAACTCAATTACCTTATTTGGTATAACCCAGTGAATTCCAAACACACAAAACAACAAAGACCACAACTAAAATGCAATGGGTCAATGAAGAAGAAGATGATCCACCAACTCCCCCTACACCTCTTACACATATAACACTAGTGAAGAACAATAATACGTCTTTTGCGAAGGTTATTTGTTGTAAGGATCTTACCTAAGGAAGCAGACCATGAAAAGAAAGCTACCTTTGGAGGAACTTTCGATTGCCACACCATTCTTCAAGGGAAAGAAGGAAGAGTAGGAGGGTAGAAAGAAAGATAAAAAGTCACTCCATTATTATCTCTACAACCCCATTCAACAAAAAACTAGAATCAAGATGAGCTTGCATAAATCCTCAAGAGTCCATCAGCAGATGCATAATATCTCACCCAACTTTCTTGAACAAATTGACATCCCTTCTATTCATTTTTTCTATATTGATAAGTATCCTTTCTATCAGTAATTTAGCATCACCTTCTATTAGAACCTACTTGCAGCCCATGTTAAGCACCAACTCCAGAGCCCATCTCACTGCCAGGGCCATAGCAGCTGCTGAATACAATATAGTGTTCTCCAACCAAGCTTTTAAACCTTCCCCAGTGCTATTCCTTGCTACACCTGCTCCACAAAAACATCTTCAGCCTTTGGTGCAGCTTTCCACTCCTTTTCTCCACCCTCTTCTTACTATGGTTTAATACATGCCCTTGATCCACCCTTTAGGCTGACTTTAAAGAGAAAATACAAGACTTTTCCCCCAACAACACAACTGTATCATATGCAACATACCTGGGAATACGAATTTTCTTACACCATATTGACCACACTATATTTAAAATATAAACTTTGATTATTTAAAATAATCTTCTGATAATAATTGTTTTGTAGCTACAGAAATAATATTTTGAACATTATGGATAATTTTAAAATGACAAAAACCCCTAAACGGTGAAACATATTTTTGGCTGAACTAGCACCCCTCTTTGCTTTCTAGAATTCACTCAATGCACATGTTTGTTCAATGAAAACTCAAATTTTTGATAAGTAATGAGAAAATTTTATTAGAATTATCAATGAAAATTCAAATTTACATGTACTATTTGTAATTTAGCAATTCTCACAAAGATTTAGATATGCCAGAATTGGCAATTCATATCTAAGTGATGGGAGTTAGAATTCTCATGTTTCATGAGAACTAAAATGCTAATTGGAATTGTTGGCAATTTTGTCAAATGTATAACTAAACTTTCACAACTTCCTTAGAATTGAAAATTCCCCTTCTAAATTCAACATACCCGTACAAAATATTTGTTACGTCACTGCCAATGAGCTCTATCTATCTTAAATGCCAATTGTAAAAACAAGGTAAAGGGTAAGTTCTTGGTTGAAAACCCTCTAAATGCATACATAATTACCAATAAAAAAATATTTTCCTTTCCTACAGCTAGTTAAACTCAAAATATCATAGAAGGGATGTATTGAAGAGGTATTATTATTTTTGTAAGTACTAAAAACTTTATTGAAGAATCAGTGGAAAAGTAACTTCCAGAAAATTATAATATACAGGTCAAAAAGGATAATAAAAGTGCAGCTCCCCCCCCCCCCCCCCCCCCCCAACCCCCCCCAACATAAGACAAAGCAGTACAGCATTTAAAATCTGACAAGTTCCAATAAGCCAAAATCCCCCTTTCAAACTTGCTAGAACCTCCAGCATTGTCCTAAGCATCACCAAATGCACCCCAAATAATGACAACACTAACAACAAGGTGCAGACACCAAATATAGACTCTTGATCACACTTGCTTTTGGACATTGAAATACAGTCCACCTGGTAACTTTGTCAATGGACAATGGAGGCCTACAGCCCATTGGATCTGATTGATTCATTAGATCATATTTCATTTTTTGAAATTACATCTATTTCCTTTTATTTTTGTATTTAATGAAATCGGTTATGAGTTATTTCATTTCCTTCCTTGATATAACTGGGGAACCCTATTTAAAGACCTTAGAATTCAGTATTGGTACATTTTGACTTGAGTAATAAAGCTTTTATTGTAATTTTCTTTCAATGGCTTGGTGCTGACTCTGGGCAACCCCAAGCCTCAGAATTCAGTATTGGTACACGCTTTTTTTTTTTTTTTTTTTTTTTTTTTTTTTTTTAAGTAATAAAATTTATTGATATAAAAAAATGGACACCCTAGTACATAGGAAGTGTACAGGGGTCAAAAAATCAAGAACAAAAATTACATAAATCAAGAAAAGGAAAAAAAAAATGATTGGTTTCGCAAAGCTAACAACCAATCCAATAAGGTTCTAAAGAAAAATAACTTGAGGTCTGGCATGAATCTCTCATTATCTGTTTATTGATATAAAAAAATGGACACCCTAGTACACAGGAAGTGTACAGGGGTCAAAAAATTAAGAACAAAAATTACATAAATCAAGAAAAGGAAAAAAAAAAAAATGATTGGTTTCGCAAAGCTAACAACCAATCCAATAAGGTTCTAAAGAAAAATAACTTGAGGTCTGGCATGGATCTCTCATTATCTGTTCCCCCCATGCAACTCCCTTGAAATTGCTATGGGCTGCATCACCACACCTCCTTCACCAAACCACAATGCAAAAGATGGATATCTACAATCTCAACACCATTTTTACACATGACACCAAACTACAATAAATTTTCTTTCTCCCTAAGGTTGTTGTTAACTGTCAAAATACTACCCAAAGTTTATGTCCACCAAAAGGTTCCTCATATGGCAACTGCTGAAAGAACATATAAGGAAAATATTTGTCTGATATTCAGATCTCATTTGATTAGCTTTTGTAAAGTATGTGCACCTCACATGAGACCAAAATATTCTTATAATAAAGCACAAAAATAAATGGCTAATGCAATATTCATACCTCAACATCATCAATATCAGAAAGTCCATCTGATTCATCATCAGTGATGGAACTCGTATCCTTAGATTTCTGAAATTTATCAGAAACACCATCTACTTCAATCTGATCTCCGGTGGCAGCTGCTGAAATTGAGTATTAATAGGATTGCTTGTAGATATGTTGTATAAAAATACAGGACTAAAACCTTTCCTGAAACAATATTTTCAAATAACACTTACAATTACTTCCATTCTCCCTTTGGTTCAATTGTTCATTCTCATTTTCCTTTTGGCTGTTTTCGGTGAAATCCCTTTGGTTCAATTGTTCATTCTCAGTTGCCTTTTGACTGTTTTCAGTGAAAGACTTGACTTTCTCAACCTAAAGAATATCAGACAAAAAAGAAACAAAACTTAAATATACATGGGAATTCTAGGCAAAGAAGTTGACAAATCCTGAGAATCAGCAATACACTAGAAGAAATGACAGATAAAAATACACCAATAGTGCTTTTATTTTTTTTTCTTTTTCTTTTTTTTTTTTTTTTTTTTTTTTTTTTTTTTGAATCAAACTAGGGATCACAGTAAATATCCATGCCCTTGCTTCTTTCTAATAAAAAATTACCTCCTAACTTCAATACTTGTCAAGAGAAAAATACAAACACAAATACTAACCAATAAGGAAGTTTTTTTTGAGGAAGTTGGCATGCCGAAATAGGACTGACATTCAGTTGCCTGTTCAATGTTTTCACTCTCTTGCTGAGGCACACTTGATTCATCTGCCTTGTTAGTAGATTCCATGGCTATTCTCTCTTTTTCAGCATGCTGGAAAGCAGGAGGTTCTGACCCACCATGTAGTCCTCCGGAAAGTTTAACAAACTATAGCAACCAAAAACAACTATGAACACAGAAGTAAAACACATTGAAGAAAATAGTCAAATGAAAAAAAAGAGAGGGAAGTTACAGTGTCATAGCAAGCTCTACAAAGTCCATGGGCAAAATGAGGTGCCCCACTATTTTTATGTTCACAAAGCACTTCCCCCGACTTTTGGGGCACACCAACTGATGGTACACTCTCCTTTAGCTCTACAGCATTTTTGGTTAACTCCTCAATCTATTTAAAAAGAAATTTACAAGACAAGCTATCAACATCATATCATAGGAGAATCAAGTTCTTGATTTCACAACATTGTATCTAAATAATGTTGTTAGACCCAACTTCTTGTTCTAGCTTTAATAAAATCTTAAATCAATTTATTGTCATTACAAAGAATTAAATGTGTGCTAGTTAATGCATTTAACATTAACACCAATCAAGCATTCGAGGGAATTTGAACAACTTACTACCATGTTAAAAGAATTTATTAAGCAGTTGAGTACATTGAAATTAACTAATAAAAGGAAGAACAAAAAGCACATTATTTAAAGAAAGTAGCCACAAAGTATCAGCCATGAACTGAAATAAGTTATCTCCAGCTTCAAACAAGCACTTTATTTCAAAGTGAAGAAAAAATATCACACAGAAGTTTAGGATATATGTTGGGAAAACATTAATACTTAATGTATCAAATGAGCAGAACAAAACCAAATGGAAATGAAGTTTACGAATTACATTCTTTTTTTTTAATAGGTAAAAGGAATTTTATTGAAATAGATGAATTTATTTTTTTAGGTAACAGGAATTTTATTGAAGTAGATGAACACTGTGTTCATCATAATAAACACTCTAAAATGAAACAAATACATATAACCAAGAATTAAAGCTTGCAGATTGTAGAAAATCAGAAATGGATATACATTGAGTAAAGCCCCATATACGAGCCCACTGAAACAAAGTCCCAAATAGAAGAAACTTTAAGAGATCTAAAGGTCTCGCATTATCTTCAAAGGTACGGGTATTGTGTTCCTACCAAAGTAACCACAAAAGACATGCTTAAATCAAGGAACCATATTTCAGATATTTGACAGGTATTTACCAAACCAATTCCTCCATGCAAAAAAAGAGAAGCCACCATCTTTGGCATCACCCACTAGATCCCAAAAACCAAAAAACTTCGCTCCATAAAGCATGAGCAAACTTACAATGGATCAATAGATGGTCCATAGTGAAGAAACAAAAGAAACTAGCAACTAGAGAAGAGAGGAATAAAATTATTGTATTATTTCTTGCTTATTCCACTATGTACAACACTGATTAAATAGAGAAATCCTAAACTTATAATAGGAATACAATAGCAGAAATAGGAAATCAAATAATCTCTAATTACTCAGTTTCCTTCTCTAAATATTTCCTTCACCTTCACGCCCAAGATTATACCATATATAGCTTTCCACACATACCATGCATAGAATCTGTCAACACTCTCCCTCAAGCTGAGGCATAGATATCTCTCATGCCCAGTTTGTCCAGGATTCTATGGAAGTGATTAGTTGTTGCCCCCTTTGTCAAGATGTCTGCGAGTTGATCTCCAGTTCTTACATATGGAGTGCAAATGATGCCTTTACGCAGTTTCTCCTTGATAAAGTTTCTATCAATTTCCATATGTTTTGTCCGATCATGTAGAACTGGATTATGAGCAATATTAATTGCTGCTTTATTGTCACAAAACAGCTTGATGGGATCCTTACTGTCATATCCAAGCTCCCTCAATAATATCTTCATCCATAATATCTCACATATCCCATGGGCCATTGCTCTAAACTCAACCTCTGCACTGGATCTTGCAACCATGGATTGTTTCTTACTCCGCCAAGCAACCAAGTTACCTCCAACAAATAGACAATATCCAGAGGTGGAGCGTCGGTCTATGATTGACCCTGCCCAATCAGCATCTGTATAAGCTTCTATCCTCAAGTGATCATATCGAGCAAAAAGTACTCCCTTACCCGGTGAGGATTTCAAGTAACGGAGAATTCTACGAACAGCTTTCATATGTGTCTCTCGTGGTGAATGCATAAACTGACTTACCACACTTACCGCATGAGCGATATCTGGTCTAGTGTGTGATAAGTAGATTAGTCTACCAACTAGTCGCTGGTATCTCCCTTTTTCTACTAGGGGGCTGTTAAGGTCTTCTCCCAACTTGACATTCTGCTTTATTGGATTATCAATAGCTTTGCACCCTAACATTCCTGTTTCTTGGAGAAGATCGAGTGTATTTCCGTTGAGAAAGAAATATTCCATGCCTTGATCTTGCCACTTCAATGCCTAGAACAATCTGCACTGGCCACTACTTTTCAGCGTGGTGCCAAAGGAGATTCTAAGAATCGGGACAAAGGTCATTGGAATGAGAATGCTCTAGATGACAAGGACAAATTATTTTGTGATCATTGTAATAGGCCACGCCATACTCGAGAGACATGTTGGAGGCTCCATGGCCGTCCTACAAGAGGGCGAGGGGGCCGTTCTGGTGGATTCTCTCGTCCACGTGCAAATCACACTACTTCCACAGAGGACATACCTCCAGCACCTACTCCAGCCCCTAATCATGAAAGGGCACTTAACATAGAGGAGTTAGCACAGCTGCGTCAGTTTATGGCTCGATTGGAAACACCTACTGATACATCCTCATCCTTTGCCCATTCAGGTAATTTAGCTACAGCCCTTAATGCATCGTCAACGGAGTACGATGATCCTTGGGTAATTGACTCAGGAACTACAAATCATATGACTGGTAAATCCTCATCTTTTTCCTCCTATAACCTCTGTTCCAGCAAGGACAAAATTAGAGTAGCCAATGGTTCTTTATCACCTATCTGTGGTAAAGGTTCAATTGTTGTGACTCCATCCATGCCTTTATCCTCTGTGCTTCATGTTCCTAACCTAGCAGCAAATTTATTATCTATTGCTCGTATAACCCTTGAGTTAAATTGCCGAGCCATTTTTTACTCATCCTACTATTGTTTTCAGGACCTAAACACGGGGCGGATGATTGGCAGTGGTAGCCTTAAGGATGGTCTATACTATCTGGACAAACAGCCCAAAGCACAAGGATGGCTCAAAAAGGCTTATCATACAGTACAATCAGATGACTCGGCAGCTCAGATTTGGTTATGGCATCAAAGACTAGGACATCCCTCTTTTACATTGTTACAAAAACTGTTTCCTTCTTTATTTCAGCATAATAATGTTTCCATATTCCAATGTGAGACATGTGAACTAGCTAAACACCATCGAGTGTCTTTTCCTCTTAGTAGTAATAAAAGTTCTACACCTTTTTTGCTTATTCATACTGATGTTTGGGGGCCCTCTAAGGTTGTTTCTTTAAATGGGTGTTGTTGGTTTATTTCCTTTATTGATGATTTTTCACGAACTACATGGGTATATTTGTTAAAAGACAAAAGTGATGTGTTTACTGTCTTTCAACTGTTTCACAAAATGGTTCAAACACAATTCAACACCTCAATAAAAATAATTCGTTCGGACAATGGGGGGGAATATATGTCTGGTACTCTTCAAAAATATCTTCATACACATGGTATTATTCATCAAACCACTTATGCCTATACCCCTCAACAAAATGGGGTTGCTGAAAGAAAAAATCGACATCTCCTAGAAGTCACACGGGCTCTTCTCCTTACTGCCAGTGTTCCAAAGTCCTACTGGGGAGATGCCTTGCTCACTGCAACTTATCTCATCAATAGAATGCCATCTCGCGTCCTGGACTTCAAGAGACCACTTGAGGTACTTTTTTCATCTGTACCATCCTCTAATTTTATCATCCCTCCTCGTGTCTTTAGGTGTATCTGCTTTGTCCATCTTCATGGTCAATCTAGGAGTAAATTAGACCCTCGTGCCCTCAAATGTGTCTTTATAGGTTACTCTCCTACTCAAAAGGGATATAAATGTTATCACCCTCCTTCTCGAAAACACTTTGTGTCAATGGATGTAACCTTCTTTGAGACACAATTTTACTTCTCACCTCAAACTCCTCCTCAGGGGGAGTATAATGGTGATGAGGAGTTTTCTGTGTCATTACCTATTCTTAGAACCTCCACTAATGTTGACTTGAAACCTGATTTCATTGATGTTGAAGTGCAAGAGGCTAATAATGAGCTGTCATCCACTGATGATAAGCTGGATGAGACACCTGTGAAAGAACTAAGGGTCTATTCAAGGCGCCAGAAAAGTAAGACTACTCCTAAAGCTCCCGAGCAATCATCTGAACCCGGCTCAGGTAATTCTACTCCTGTTCTCTCTATACCCACCATAAATGATATTGATCTTCCTATTGCACAACGCAAAGGAGTTAGATCATGCACTCATCATCCCATATCAAATTTTCTTTCATATCAACACATCTCACCTATATTTCATTCTTTCCTATCCAAGTTATCTTCTGTGTCTATCCCTCAAACCTTCCAGGAAGCATTAGGAGATCCAAAATGGAAAGAAGCAATGCAAGAAGAGATGAGAGCTCTTAAGAAAATGACACATGGGATTTTGTTGACTTACCGAATGGAAAAAGGGCAGTTGGATGCAAGTGGGTGTTTACAATTAAGCATAAAGCAGATGGGTCAGTGGAAAGATACAAAGCTAGATTGGTTGCAAAAGGTTTCACACAAACCTATGGGATTGATTATAAGGAGACATTCGCACCAGTAGCAAAGATGAACTCCATACGAGTTCTTATCTCATTGGCAACAAATCAAGATTGGCCTCTACACCAATTGGATGTAAAGAATGCTTTCCTCCATGGAGATCTTGAAGAAGTATACATGGAACTCCCCCCTGGCCTTAAGCTACTAGCTTCTAATGGTAAAGTGTGCAAACTAAAGAAAGCCTTGTATGGACTGAGACAATCTCCTAGAGCATGGTTTGAAAGGTTTTCCCGAGCTATGCAAAAATTTGGCTACAATCAAAGTCAGGCTCATCATACATTATTTATTAAGCATTCACTACAAAGAAAAGTAACAGCTCTGATACCATGAAGAAACAAAAGAAACTAGCAACTAGAGAAGAGAGGAATAAAATTATTGTATTATTACTTGCTTATTCCACTATGTACAACACTGATTAAATAGAGAAATCCTAAACTTATAATAGGAATACAATAGCAGAAATAGGAAATCAAATAATCTCTAATTACTCAGTTTCCTTCTCTAAATATTTCCTTCACCTTCACGCCCAAGATTATACCATATATAGCTTTCCACACATACCATGCATAGAATCTGTCAACACATAGTTTCCCCCTTGCAACAACACAAGCAACACCAATTAACTAAGGGCCAACATTTCTTAACCAGATTATTAATCGTAAGTATTCCACCCCAAGCTACTATCCATAAAAAGAAAGACACCATTTTAGGCACCTTTACACACTAAATGCTCTTCCTAGGAAAAACATAAGTAAGAGGACCAAACAATAAATAATAATAAGAGCGCACATTAAACACACCATACCGAGTCAACTTCCAAGTCAGGTTATCATTCCCTTCATCCCTCGGCATATTAGAATAAAGAAGCTCAAAAAAAGAACATACACCCTCCAATTCTCAATCATGAAAAACTCAACGAAATTGTAAATTCCAGCTCCTACTTCTCCATTCTGATGCAAAAACAACCAAGTCAGAAATCCAAGCTTCTTTAGACAGAGAACATGTAAAAAAATCTGGAAAAAGATCCTTTAGAGGAGCATGCCCGCTCCAAGGATCATGCCAGATTCGAATACGATGACCCTTTACCGCAATATACACTACCTATCCGAAGAAACTCTTTGCACCTGCCGTAATACTCTTCCACATCCCACACCCATTAGTCCCTCTTACACCTCTAGTGCACCAGCCTCCATTAGCCACACCGTATTTGGTTGCTATAACCTGACGCCATAATCTGTCACTTTCCTTCCTAAAGCACCATAACCACTTTCCAAGCAAAGCTTGGTTAAACAACCTAATCCTCCAAATCCCCAAACCACCTTCCTCCACTAGCAAACAAACCTTATTCCAAGCCACTAAACGATATTTAAAAACTTCCTCAGAAGTCCCCTAAAGGAAATTCCTCTGAATCCTTTCTAGTCTAACTGCCACAGCTTGAGGGATAGTGAACAAGGATAAAAATAGGTAGGAAGGTACAAATTACATTCATAGTTAAAAATATTAAATATAAACTGAGAAGTTTATGCAATTATATACATCAACAAATAGTCAATATTATGATAATTTTTTTTAAATGATAAGTATTACACGAGCCAACGGATTTTGAATCAAGACTTAATCCTCCACCCAATCATATCATTATATCTCATAGCACGTGTCAAAAGTAACAACTACAGAAGTAATAGACACATTTTAATAATGAGTTTAATAAAGTATGCATGCATCACATCCTAAAAGAAATGGAACATACCATCAAGCTTCCTGAATCTGTATTCTCAAATTCAATCAATCGTTTTGTCAGCGTCATTTCACAAATATGTACAATTTTTACCTAGTGAAAAGAAAATCCATCAGACAGTTTATGAAAAGTGGTTCACACATCAAGAAAATTTTTGACATAGATTATTTAATGCCATATAGAAGTGGGCAATATCTAATTAAAGATAGGTGGAAAAGACTTTAAGAATGAAGTAATTCATTATTCATTATAATCAAGTTTTTCATGTTAACTAATAACAAATTGCACATAACTTCCAGAAAATCAAGATAGTTTTTTTTGATAATGTATGGAACCTTTCTAAAGAAGAGCTCTTTGGACTCTTTTTGATTGGGCTTGGGGACTCACATCTAGGGATTCTCTTCCTTTATTCCTTAGCTCTCTTCTTCTTTGTAATTAGTGCTTTTTTATGTTTTTGCTTTTCCATCTTTTTTTGGACTTTTGATATGCTAGTGCTACTTTGCATTTAGCAATTTTTTGAATATACATCTTTCTTACCTATCAAAAAAGAAGAAGAGCCCTTTAGACTCACCTCTAGCCATTCAGTTAAGCTAAAAATAACATTCTAATGGAATAAAATTGTTAAAAATAATGCTTCTAAAAATATTAGAAGTACAAGAAGACATGAACAGTAAATGGTAAGGCAATGTAGCTTAACAATGTTTAAGAATTTACAATATAACATAGATAGTGAAATGGTTATCACAAAAATCTAGACGTATGACACGGTTAAAAATGTACCGTAGTGACGTTATTATCACATACATAACAAATTGTTAGGCACATTTGGTACACCAAAAAGAAGATTACATAGGCATAAGAATGAGTATTTCCAGGAATACAAGATGTAGAGATAGTAAACAATTCTTATTTATTTGTTTAGTGATAACATAGGAATACAACCTTGAATCTGTATTTCACAATTTAGTCCAACATGATAAGAATATGAAATAGAATCATATTCTAGTCAAATTTCCTAAAATACCTTTAAAAGAGAATATTTAAACAGTGGAAAAGAAGTTTGGACAACAATGTATGTCCTAAGCATATATCATGGCAATTTCTTGCTAGGAATAGCAACGTACAAATCAAAAATGGGTGGACTTACAGAAAAGAAACCCAAAAATCTAAACACTTGGATTTGAAATATGCAGAAATATCACATGTAGTGCTGAGAAACAGTTTACATGGTTTAGCATTTGGCTTACTTGCTAACAGAAAATTTAGTAACAATACTGATGGCTACTTCACCAGTATAAACCTAAGTCCCATTGCACCCAATTTGGTCTTTTGTTCTCTGTTCTCTTTTCAATATAAAACATCAAGTAAAACTATCAGTCACAAAAGAAACAAACTCTTATAAAACCTCTGATCAACTTAATTCAACTCAAGTAGTAGCAGTAACAGTTGTAGTAATTTTTATGAGTAATATTGCATTATGGGGTAAATACACTCCCCTCCCTTGAGATTTGGGGGAATGACACTCCACCCCAAACCTAAAAGGAAAAAACACTTCCCTCTCTTAAGGTTTGAAGAAATTCACACTCCCCTCTTTTGTTTATATTAGTTTATATCAGCAATGAAATTTTCTAAATTTTTATAAGAATCTCTTTACAAAAATTTAATCATGGTTAGCAAAAAATAACTGATAAATTTAGAATAAAAATTCAAAAATTATCAAGCACCAAAACACTTGCAACGACAAATCTCTCCATAACCCATTTAAAATAAAAAAAATAAGCAAGATTATTATCATACATTTGTCCATTAACAATTGTTTTCAATTTTGCTATATAAAAATTTTAAGAAATTGACATAAATTCTATAAAATTTGAACTTACAAATTGTGCAATTGCAATATCTACTTTAGCTAATCAGCAAAATAAATTACTATTTTGAGTTTGTTAACTTTGATTTATTATATGTAATGTAAATTTTCATTAGAAATTATTATATTATTATATTTGAAAAATGAGTGCTTCACTGTAGCCAGGCGTGTGCTTGAGCTTTGCACCTAGGCTCCAAGAGGCTTGTGCACTTAGTGCACTTGACACTTTTACCACCACTGTCTAGCACAAATATCATTACTCATTCTTCTGATTGGTCTGCTTTGATAGCCACAGCTACAAGTCATGTTAACACTTAACAAAGACTGTGGAGGTCAAGGTAATAAGGGCTGTGATCACCAGGGAGGCCAAGGTAGATGAAAGGGACCCACTCACAAATGTTTTCATTGTCAGGGGTGAAAATCAAACTGTTGATTCATTGGATTCTCCCTTTCACTATCAATATCATCCTGATCATCATTCTCTTCAAACTTTGAAGTCATTAGTACACCATCCTGTCATCAAGTTGAGACCTTGCCATCCAATGCTTGTCAGTTAAGTAAGCATCATAGGGTGTCCTTGTCTAGGCATGAGAATCTACTTCCTCTTCCAACATAGCGTTCCATGAGTGAAGCAAACATATAGAGTTGGATTGTCATCTTGTTCAAGAAAGTGTGAAAAAGTGTAGTTGCTACTTTGCATGTCTCTATAGGGATCCAAGCTACTGATATGTTCACAAAACCATTGTGCAAGGCTGGTTTAGATTTATTATGTAACAAGCCGAGACTATATGATTTATATGTTCCAACTTGAAGGAAAGTGTTACAGAGTAATAATGTATTAGCAGAGAGGGAACTTTAGCCATTTTGTATTTTATCATTAATACTATAAATGATATATGTGTATTATGGTTAACAAATGAATTAACCTTAAGCATTTCATTTCCAGTAAATTGGTTTACAGTATTAATCATGATGGAGCCATGGAGGCTACCACACACTTATAAACCCAAGTCCCATTACACCCAAATTGATCTTATGTTATCACCTCTCTGTTGTATAAACGTCAGTTACAAAAGAATCAAACTCCTATTAAAATTTGATTACAATATACTTATGCAAGCAAAACTAGATCTCCAACTAACAATGCATCAATTTGCACACAAGAGAGCAAATTACAGAGGTAGGAGTAGATAAGTTGGACTTACAATGTCAGTCTTCGAAAAGCTGTACCCATGTGAAAGAGCAGAGATATATAATGCTGCACCACAGAGCCCACTAGGTTTTCTGCCAGTCTGTAAATGATATAAAGTTTTTTTTGTTGAAGTAAATGATATAAAGTTAAAGTAAGCTTCCCGGTAATTAAACATGGAAACAAATTTCAGCTGCTATATATATATATATATATATTACCTGCATCCAGTCTCTTTTCATTCTGGCAATAATGCAGTTTGAGACACCTTCATATTTCTTTGCTTTAATAATTCTACAAGGAAAAAAACATGCTACATCAGTTAATAGCTTCATCAACTCCAACAATTCATTATAATGTCCATTTCTCAAAATCCTCCAATTTCTGTTTCCATCTTTCTGCAAGGGACTCGTCAACAGAATAATTCATCACACGAGTATTAGAGAATTCTGGCAGCCAACTGAAATTCGTATACTTCCGTCAGAACAATTATATATTTCTATTTCAAAGCAACCTATCTCTCTTTTTTATCCTTATGGAGAGAGAGAGAGAGGGAGAGATATTTTGATTCACAAATACAACTCACACACCCATGAAAGGACCTATGATCCCCCACCCTCCTCTCCCTGTTTATGGAGAGGAAAGACCCATCTCTTTTCTTTTCTTTTTCTTTAATCAAGAACTCCCTCTGTCCCAAATTATTGGTCCTCTATTCTATTTTGGGATGTCCCAAAAGGTAGTCCTCCTTGAAATATCAATAAATATCTTACCCATTACTTTATTTAAAAAGTCAATGCCATTCTTCTCTAGAATTTAAATTAATAAGGGTAGTTTTGGAAACTTATACCTTTTTGAGTAACAGACAACGCATTAAATGATATTCCCTTAAAGAGTTGGATTTTCTAAACATGACAAAAAATTTGGGACGAATGTAGTAGAATGAAACAAATATCATGGCCACAATGCCTTCAACAAAATTGCTCGTTCCTCACTGTTCTCAAATGAACTAGAATTTGTTGTACTACATTGAACATAGTACCACTCTTAGGAACGATGATGTGTAATACCATATTGCATGACTCCTCTAATTAAAGAGTTGGATTTTCTAAACATGACAAAAAATTTGGGACGAATGTAGTAGAATGTAACAAATATCATGGCTACAGCACTTTCAACAAAATTGCTGGTTCCTAACTGTTCTCAAGTGAACTAGAATTTGTTGTACTACATTGAACTTAGCACCACTATTAGGAACGATGATGTGCAATACCATATTGCATGACTCCTCTAATTAAGTATCTTTTTTTTTTTTTTTTTTTTTTGCATTTGCTAATATTCATTCATGTCAGATGTATTTGTTGTGTATGTTTCTTTCTTTTAAATTCAAGGGTAACATACGGAGCTGTCTACTCTTCTTTCTCATTTCTACACTCTTGGTACATTCAATGTTCATAATTCTAAAATTCAATAATTGAGTTTGGTCTTTGAAAAAAAAAATAGAAGATAACAAAGTTGCATCAACCCAGAAGGTTAAAAGTGCAGATTTTCAAACATAAAATAATTAAATAAAAGATTGAAGTAATAATTATATGAAATCCATTTTTTTAGTAGGCAGAGAATTCATACATTTGTTTGGAAATTTGTTTCCAAAAACAGAAAACTGGCTCGCTGAACAAAAACATTTTTGGCATATTCTTAAAACAATTTTTGGAAAACATCTAAAAGATATTTTCAGAAACTTGATCCCAAGAACAAATATTTTGCACACTAGTGAACAATTCACATGAGTGCACAGTAAAAGGATGGTTTTGTTCTCTCTCTCTCACATTGTCTGATGCCAACCGCAGTAGGGATTCATAGGGATGGAGGGTAGGTTTTGCAAGGGTTGATGGGAGGGGGGGTTGGCTTTCCAGAGTTAGGGGAGATTTGTAGGGTTGGTCGCTGGGATGGGTGGGTGAGGAAGGGTCTATGGGGTGAGTCACAGAAGGGGGACAGGTGGGTACATAAAAACAAATTTTTGAATTTTGTTTCTAAAAATTTTTTTATTAATCACTTCCCAGATATATTTTTCATATGAAAACAGAAAACCTGTGGGTATGGAGGTTAGATCAAAGAGGATTGGGCCTAGATTGAGCCCAAAGAAGGCCCAATTGTGTATTAATGAAAGAGAAATGGGCTCAAACCAAGCATTTTGGCCCGAAGCTAAAGGATTCAGCCCAGAGAGGACTTGTCCAAAAACAGACCACCCTCTGGTACTTCGAGAAGACCCACCCAAGGAAGGTTTGAATCAAGAACCCGGGTCAAGGAGAAGGGCAACCTCAGAAGCATAGACAGACAATTGAAGAGTGAAGACTAGCAGGCTACTCCTAGGATATTATATGGCATAGGAATAATGGTTTACCCAAATGAAGGTTGGAGGAAGCTTCCTGAGAAAGCAACCATCTCCTCTACATTAAATGCACTGCACGAACTAGCCATGCCACATTTATGGCTGAATGACCCTCCTGAACAGTGCTCCGTCAGCATGTTGCCTTCACATCTCAGCCTCAAAAGGAGGGGAGGGGGAAGATGAGATAAGTATCCCACCTGAAGAATCATCTGCCCTACAAGTGGACAACTAAGATGGAAGCAACCAACCTATAAATAGGAAAAGACCCATTATGTGAAGGGATCTGAAAAAGATTAAGTCTAGAGAGAGAAATTATTGTAAACACTTTTTATTTTGTACTATGGTTATCCTTGTGCATTAGTCTTCCTTGGACAGACCAAGGAGAGTTTATAAAAGAAGAGTATTGTTCATTTCTCATATCTCCCAGCCTTTAAGTCTTTTTACTTTGAGTTTCTTTTCATTATTTCAAAGTTAGCTTTTAAGCCTATCTCTACAAATTAGTTGTTTCGGTTAAGGGCCCAACCCGAGAGGGTTATTCAGCTTTTACCCCATACAAAACCAATAAAAAAAATGGTTCCTATCCTTAAAAAACAAGATTTTCTGAGAACAATTTTTAGAAAACATTCCCAAACAGGAACCATGGATCCTCTAGTTTTATCATATTCTCTATAATCATGCTCAGTCTACTAAGCCTTTACATAATGCAATGCAAGCAAAATGGACACAGGCAATACACACTGGTGAATTCTAACTCAAAGAACAAGCCAAATGAATAAATAAACAAAGCAAAGACAGCAATGCAAATTCTTGTACTGACTTATCAAAAACAAATTCTTGCAATATAATTATAAACAATGAACAGTAGGCCCTTACTTTCTGTAAATCGAGAAATATAAAGGGAAGGATCAACAGGTTTTATAATGGTAGGATGCTCTCCAAGGCTTAGAAGTTGGCAAAGCTGCAAAAATACAGCACCTAGCACATAACTGCATTATTTTAGAAGAGAAGATGTCAATAGTACAAGAAAAAAAGTGACAGTAAAGTCATAATGTATTATACTGTTTAATGTCAATATAGGCTGGACATAAAAAATTAAAATTTGATATTGAAGTAGGTTCTCTCTTACACATTTATGGACAAATACTCGGAAAAATCAATAAGAAGAAACGGTTTTGGGTCTTTAGCTACACTGCAAAACATAAAAAGTTAATTTCAATTATTGAGTCCCATTAATAAATGCCTAACAATTAACAGAAGATATTATCACAGGTACCTGCACATTAACATGCCATCCAAGGCCACAAAATGAAATTAAAAGAAATATGAAACAAACCATAAGTAAATTTAAAACCATAACTGTTTGATTCATGAGTATTCCCAAGTACAAAACTATTTCTCAAGTTGAGTAAATGACTAAATGGTAGCAATGTCAATTTTGGACATTAGGTCAGCCACTCGGCTCTTAAGTCATAACGTTGATATCGAATTACTGTTGTCAACTAGGAAGCACAGGCAAGGGTATGACATGTGGACCCAGCATTTTTTGAAAAAATAAGACACAGGTACGGCAGGACACGTCTATTAAATATATTTTTAATTTTATTTTCTATATATTGTTAAGCTTAAGCATTTATTTTTCATATAATGTTAAATATACATAGATTTAAGAGCAATAATGGGTAATAAAGTGAATTTGTGACTATTAAAGGATGTTTAGAAATTAGAATACAAACCAAGAATAAGAATATTAATTAATGTTCAAATCCATTGTTACTATTAGAGGATGAATGCTCTCTTTGTTTTGTGAAAGGATATTCAATTCCTCTTGTTCTCATATCCCTTCCATGTCCCACAATTTTATTTTAAAAAAAAATAAAAGTAAAAACACAGCTAGGACACACGCATACAAAAGTGTCCTAGGCGTGTCCTATGTCCAACAAGGGTATGAAACTAGTACAGCACCCCAAATGAAGTGTTTGTGCTTCATAGGTTGTCAAACAAGTACAAGATGACCAATTAAACGTACAACAAAATAAAGAGTATAAGGTCTTCCAACTATAACTGTAATTGCAAGTTTTAAGGAATCCTATATAAATTTGCTTACCGACATGCAATATAAAGGCAAGCAGCTGCAACTTGATCCGTTTTACGCCCCCTAGTAAAATTCCGTTCAACAGCTATCTGCAAAGTCATACCTAAATCAGATGTGTGAAAATAATATTCAACTGATGAGGACACCATAGGAAAAATAAATAATAAAATAATAATAAAAATACCATACCTGATAAAATGCACAGGCTGGATTAACTATAGAGTCACCACCACTTATATTAAATGTTGTAACAATACTTTCTATCATATCTCTCCCTATGAAAAAAAATAACCATTTCTGATTAGAAGTGAAATTACTATTCCAGACTAGAAATGAAATTATTATATCCGATTCCATCTTTATGCATGCATAACTTCTAAAACTTTTTTTTTTTTTTTTTGATAAGTAATAAAAATATATTAAAAAGAAGAAGGGTGTCACCTAAGTATACAGGAAGTATACATCAAGGACAAAAACAAATCAAGTGCATAAAGTACAATAGTCCATAAAACCATGGACTGAAGAAAAAAAAAGAAAGCCTAACACTGTAACCCAATCTAGAAGAGTCTTAAGGAAGACTTCTAAAACATGAAAATGGTATATGAGATTATCAGGACTTGATTATCTTGTGAAGAATATGGTAGGACGGACTTGTATTTTTCTTTGCCTCATTCGCTTTACTGGATATGTGTAAAACTTGCAAAGTTTGAAACTTGTGGGGCCAGGAAGATTTGTTACCTGAACATTGGCAATTGTTTTTGCAAAATAATAAACAATAAGGCAAACCATCCAACTATGGGGTTAGTTTCTATTTGGTCCCTAAAACTTTAATTTAATCAATGTTAAGCCACAATCTAATACGTGTCAGATTCAATCAATGTACATTATTAAATTGACAAGAAGCTTCATGAGTGAAAGCCTGAGTGCTTTCAGATACAACCTGCTGTGTCGTGACACAGTAACTACTGCCCCTGCACCACTGGGTTTTGGTGCACTAACTTGTGGCTCTCTCTCTCTCTCTCTCTCTCAACAACTGCCTAAAAATTTTTACATCTGGGTGGTTTCAAATTAACCTTAAATTTTAAAACGTTACAATTAAAACAGTTAGAATAATGGTTAAGCGATAATTCATCATTTCTTGTCAATATAAACATTTTGGACAACAGGACAAGTGGTAATTTATCTTGGTTTCAAAAATGGTGGTCATGAGTTCCAATCATGTCTCCATTCTACCCCCAGTTTTAAAAAGAAAGAAACCTAGCGAGATGGACCCCACTCATTGATGGGAGCTTAGGCCTACTTACAATAGGATGAGTACTTCATAAATCCAATTTGGTCACTCTGAGCCTATCTGTATCCATATCCCTGCATAGCTCGAGAAAATCGTTCAACCTAGCTCTAATATATTGCTTCAAGACATACAATATTTTTTTTTATTCTATATACCTTCCCTTGTGTAAAGGGATTCCCGAGACCTGAAAGAACATCCATATAAACCTCTTCTTCTAAATTACCATGAAGAAAAGCATTTTTTACATCAAGCTAATTCACAATCCAATTCAAATTAGTTGCTAGGGATAGGATTACTCGTATGACACTAATGTTCTCAATTGAGGCAAATCTCTTGATAGTCAATCCCATAGGTCAAAGTGAATCCCTTTGCAACCAATCTGGCCTTGTACCTCTCTATAGACCCATCTGCCTTATGCTTAACTATGAAAATCCACTTGCAGCCAGCTGTCTTTTTTCCATTTAGGCAAGAGAACTAATTCCTAAAAAAAGAATTATTCAAAGCTGTCATTTCTTCAATCATAGCTTTTTCTTTATATAGGCAACTAGGAACTTTATTTTAAAAAAACTATGAAAAGGATACAGGCTGACCTCCACGTACACAGGCCGTGCGTACTAAGGAAGGATAGCAATCAACAAAAAGTACATATATCTAAGAACTCTACAAGAGAAGAGAAGGATAGACCACTCATAGCATATTTCTACTATGGATCATGTGAAGGGCAATAAGAGCATCTAAATCATCATTCTTCTCAGGGCTAAGAATATGAATATAGCTAGAGGTATCACTTAAAATAACTTGACCCCCAAGAAAGCTGACATGTAGACAGCAGATTGGTCTTTAGATTCTGTTTTTGAAATACTTCAAGGTGACATCCTTAGTGAGAAGGAGAGCTCCATCACCACTTGAGACTGTTAATGTTGTTCCACCACAAGAGGTTGTTGGGGTGGTTCTTCGTGCCTCATCGGATCAACAAAAGTAACAGTGGAAGGGTGAAGGGGTAATCATATGCAACACATGAACACCAAAATGGGGCTCTTCTTCACTAATGTCCTGCCCTTGATGAGAAGTGTTCAAAAACGCAAGTACCGGACTCAAAGTATTTACAAGAATGACAATGGTGACAATATCCTTTGTGTGGCCAAATAGCCAAGAAATATAAACTTAAGAGCACGAGGATCCAACAAACCACCTTCAAGACAATGAATGGGAAACACATATAGCGCACACGAAGAGTGAGAGGAAATAATTCTAAAGACAAGGGAGGAGACAATACTTCTATAGAAGTTTTGAAAATCAAGACACGTGATGGCATCCGATTGATAAAATATGTTGACGTGAAAACAACATCTACTTGGTAATGCCAAAAAGAGGATAGTGTCAAAATGCCGTTAATCTTTATTTGGATGGAAGGATTGGTTTGGCAAACACTTTTTTTTGTTATTTAGCCCCATTATGCTTGGTGTGGACACTATGGCGAACGAGGAATCATCGTACAATTGAAGATCTGTATGACTCAATGGTTCAGCTAAGCCTACTGACAAAATGGGTCTTTCATGAGAACATTGTTTAAACAGTCCCATATTTTGCAACCTAGGGGACCTAATGATATCCATTCTCTTGTAGATTTCATTGATTCTCTCTTTTTTCTTTTGTAATTCTTTAGGCTATCTTATCCACTGGACTACATGAGATAGTTCCTATTTTTCCGTAATATAGTTTTAATTATCAAACAATATTTACAAACCATTTCAAAGTTACTTATCAAATAAATAAATAAAACCATTTCAAACTTTACTAAAATGAGTTTTCTTTATGAACAACATTAACACACTGAATATTGAAATTTAAACTCCTAATAGGACAACCTAACTTAGTAATACATAAAAGTAAACAGTTACAATGCACAATTACACACCTTTATCTAAAGTCCTCCTAAATGATTCTGAATAGCCACTTTGAATGGATCTTACCACGCTACCTGACAATTTGCTCTGCAGATAAAAGAGTTCCACTATTAAAAACTCAAAACATGTGGCCATAAAAAGCAAAATCAAGAACAATGTACACTACAATTTATTTGAAGCATTTGAAAAATAATGCAAAGTTGCAAACTATCAGAGTTATAAATCCCACAAACATTGGTCTAAATTTCATTACAAAAGATAGTTTACTCATGCCTAAAGATTAAAATAAATATATTAGAAGGAAAAGATGGTGACATTGACTTAAACATATATTTTGACCGAGTATTGTTTATGCACTTAAAAATAAACTAACAATGTCTAAGAAGCAAAATATAAGCATGTACATTTCAGTTCATCACAAGCATTAGAAAAACAATGCAACGATATCAGAGTACAAAATCCTTTTTTTTTAGTAACATAGGGAACCTTTTAAAAGAAAAGCCCTTTGGACTTGCCTCTAGCTAGTAAAACTACAGGCAACTAACCCCACCCTTCAAAATCAATTATAGGGTAACGCATTCACAATTTATGATCATGCCTAGGAGCATCAAAGTACAAAATTCTCACATGCACTAATCTAATTTTTTATTACAAATGGCTGTTTACTTACATATAAATATTTGGAAAAAAATTTCAAAAATAACATGTGTTTTCTTATAGGTAAGGAGTGCAATTTTATTAATCAAAGAAAAAAATAAACTTTGAGTTCATGATGATGATCACAAAGGAACAAAAGAAAATACAAAAATATTATAAGGCAAGTCTAAGTGAAGCGAGGAACTCAAAAACAGATGAACAATCAGAAAAATCCCAACACCGTGCCCAAAGAGTGTGTTGAAACACAGATTTTGATTGGTCCAATGAAATTACACCATTCCACTCCTTCCACACAATCCACATTAAACAACCCAATACCATATTCCATGTTACAAAGCCATGCTTCCCAAACCAGTTCCCCCAACAAAATAATAAAGCCGCAACAGTCCCTGGCATAACCCAATTAACCCCGAATATCAAAAACACATCCCCACAGAGCATGGGCAATATCACAATGCAATAAAAGATGATCCACTGACTCCCCATTACTTCGACACATAAAACACCAATTCACCAAAGGCAACCCCTTTCTCATAAAGAACGCAACCCTTTTAGAAACCTTAACAGACCAAAGACCCTTTTAGGGAAATGGAGACTTAGTAGCTGCCCGAATCACCTGATAAAAAGGCTATCAAACTAGCCACTACTTTTTTAAGGCACCAACAGATCCTGTCAATCCCCTCAACCCTTGGAAATCGAGAATAAACGTGCTCAAGAAAAGAGAAGACTGACTCTAATTCCCAATCATGAAAATCTCTATGTAATCTCAAATTCCAACTCCTAAAAACCCAATCCACCTGGTGAACCAAAACACCAAAGATAAAAGCTTCCTTATCACCCAAACACGCAAAAAGATTAGGGTACAAAAGCTTAAGGGGACAAAAGCTTAAGGGGATTATCCCCAGCCCACCAACTATGCCAGAAGAGAATACGATTACCTCCTCCAACTACAAATGCCAAATGTTGAGAGAATCTATCTCATCCTGCTCTTATACAACACCATAACCCACACCCATGCGTCCCCCTGCTAGCTTTAGTACTCCACCCCCCCGTAGTCCTCCCCATACTTGGTGGCAATAACCTACTTCCATAAATGAAATGTATCAATTCCCAAAACTCCATAACCATTTCCCTAACAATGCTTGATTAAAATGAACAACTCTCCTAAGCCCCAATCCACCCAAAACAACGGGTGGACAAACCTTGTCCATAGCCACCAAGGAGTACTTAAACTCCTCTGAAGCACCTCAAAAGAAATTTCTTTGAATTTTTTTGAACCTATCAGCCATTGATTTAGGGATGGTGAATAAAGATAAATAGTATGTTGAAAGGCTTGACAGATTCAACAAAGTGAGTCTACCTCCCTTTGATAAGTAGAGTCACTTCCAACCCAAAAGTTTCCTCTCCATCTTCTCCATAATGGGAATCCAAATAGAAGTTGCCTTAAACCAAGCACCCAAAGGTATACCCAAATATTTCATTGGTAGACCACCCACCCTGCAATTAAAAGTGCTTGTTAAATCATTGGTAGACCACTCACCTCCCCAATAGAAACAATTTTTCACTTTTCCCCACATTAATCAAAGCAGTAACTGCTTCAAAGCATCTCAATGCCAACCTAATGTAAAGTAATTGTTCCCTAGAAGCATCACAAAATAAAATAGTGTCATCAACAAAAAGAATATGTGAAATACTCACTCCTATTGAAGTATTGCGTCCCACATGAAAACCACATAGTAAACCACTTTCCTCAGTTTTCTTCAAAATCCAGCTCAATACCTCCATGACCAAAAGAAACAAAAGAGGTGACAAAGGGTCACCTTGCCTCAAACCCCATGAGCTGCCCAAAAACCCAACAAGAGATCCATTCACCAATACTGAAAAGAAAACAGTAGAGACAAGAGCCTCTCCTCCATCTCTACTCAAAACACATTCTACCCAAAAGATAAAACAGAGAATCCAATTCACATGCTTTTTCTATATCCAGCTTGAAGATCACACTTGGGACACAGCTCTTCAATCTGCTATCCAAGTACTCATTAGAAATGAGGACTAAATCTAAAATCTGCCTACATCAAAAGAATTTTGTACAAAGTTTTCCTCCAAATCAGTCTAATGGAATCCCTCCAACCCATTACAAGGCCATTTCAACAAATACAACACATAGTCAAAAAAAATCTTAATAAAAAATTGATACACCACTATGGGGTACAAAACTACAAATACAACCATTTTTTTATTACATATGGAATCTTTCTAAAGAAGAGCCCTATGGACACATCTCCGACTAGTAAAACCTACAGGCAATTGACCTCACCCACTAAAACCAATTGCTGGGTAATCCATAGTCAAAATTATCTTTTCAAACCTTTCCATCACATTTGATGGATGAAAGAACCTAAATACAACCCTTTTAACTATTCAAGAGATTGATTACATATTATAAACTTAAAGAACCAAAATGAAACTCTTATAATTTTCAAGAACTAAAATAGGTGTTTGTTCTAAAATACTTATACATGAGAAGCATTTTCAAGACAAGCCACATCAAAATTCTTATTCAAAACAGATATTCCAGGTCTGAATATTTATTTAATCAACCTAATTTGATCTATACTCTTTGCGTCTTTGCCATTAATGTTACGGCTTGGATCTTTTTTTCATTCTCTTTTCTTATTTTTTGCTTTGCTTCTTTTTTAGCTTTGTATACTTCCTATATAAACTTTCTTTTTCTGCAAGAATAAAAACTCACATGCATCAGATGAAGGTAGATTGTTAAGTAATAGAGCACCAAGCTCCGAGTAACCTCATACCACCATAAAAAGACAGTCATTTTAAGTATGTAAGCCGCAATAACAAACTCTTACTGGCCTATTTCATTCTTTTTTATTGGCAAGTAACATATGCACCCAATGGATCTTGAACCCATGAGCTAGAGCTCATTAGCAGTTTAGATCATTCATTGGAGCATATAATTTAGTGAAACAATCAAGCCAAATCAAAACGGGTGTCAATCCAAAAACCCATGAGAATCAAAAAGCTGAAGCAAAACCAAGAGGAAAAATGAATAAACCATGAATAACAAATTCAAACCCCACAATCTGTCAAATAAGCTTCCCTGAAAAACACATAACTGATGCACTCCAAACCCAATTACCCAAAGTAGGCAAGAGAAATAGTATTTGAGCCAATGTCCTAATAATCACCTTGCAGCAACACCAACACCAACACGTGCCAACCAGTACTCAAGTACACAACATTGTGTTGCTACCATACAAATACATATGGGAATTTCTATGTTTTCCCAAGTTCAATAAGTCTGTATTGAATCTCCGACGCTACTTCCAACCTCTTTTTATTTTATTGACTGTTTGATCAATAAGTAATCAAATGTCAAATCACTATTACAGTTTCTCAAATTCATGGTTCATACAGCCAGCAGAAACATGCCTGGAAAAAAAGATGTAACAAATGGTAGCCTATCAACTAGTTGAATTGGCATCACGTCACAACACAACACAACACTAATATAAAAAAGCAGTCACATTGATTACATACCTCTCCTCCCGCACCCTTAACAAACGAAGGTTCGTCAGTGTACAAATCTTCATGGAGAACTTTCCCACAAACGTCACAACACCTATTGGTTAAAAAAAAGATTTAATTATTGTGAACTCAAGAACAAAGCATAACACTTTTGCACATTGGAGTATTTTTGAAAAGACTAAAAATCTACAAGGTACTTACACCAAGCCATTGGCATAAGACGAAGTAGGCCGATGGTTACCGTTAGCACAACTCAAGAATAGAGCCATAGTTTATTGAATTGGAATTCGAAGCCAATCTAATTCACAATTAAAAAAAAAATAATAATAATAATAATTAATTATCATAAGAAAGAATTTTGGGGGGAATAATAATTGGGGAAGCATACCTTACCTTAATTGGCCTCGAAAGGTTGAAGAATTACAGAGCAGTGCCACTTTAGGAAGAGAAAATAGCTTAGTTTGGGGTTTTGGTTGCAGAGAAAGAAATCAATAAGGCTAGGCTGGTGTTTGCGCCAATTAAAAACCGGTTACTTACGAACCGGAATAGCTGCCGGTTCTTTGGATTCAAAAAAACCGGGTATTGCCAACGGTTATTGGGTCGGGGCTTTGAGTTATTTAGATGGGGTTTTGAGAAAGGGATAAGGCCTGTTTGGTGACGTTTAAACGACAGAATATATATTTTTACAATATTTTTTTATCTACACGTATTTACACAACATTTAAATAATATTACTAAAACAACATTACCAAACGGGCCCATAATATAATATAGTGAACGTTTCGATAGAGCTGCGTCCAGCATTTTTTAATGGGTCTTGTGCACTGTTCACAGGATTCGCAAATACTTTTTTCAGTAAAAACAATTTTAAAACTGAGTCTCACGGCACTATTCACATATTTAGAAATTATTTTACTACAATATTTTCAATTTTCAGCAATAAATAATGATGATGTGCTAAATCAGTTGGTTGAACACTTCGGCTTCGGTGGGCTACGGCGATAGTGAAGGCCTGAAAAGAAGAAACAGTGAGGGGGTGACCGGGGTGGACCGGCCAAATATCCTCCGATGATAAAGTTAGTTTTCTTAACAAGGAAAAATGTAGTTCCAACTTTTCGAGAGTAATTTCTCAGAATTTTCTCATACCTTTGCCTGTTTCAGACCGGTCCTTTATATGGGGAATCTTGGAGCAGTTACCTGGTTTAGTAACCTCCCCAAGATTTATGGAATGACCGGTTTTACGGAGATAACTTCCCCAACGGCTATAGAAGCAGTAACCGCTGACGGAAGTTACATACTTGGGAGAAATTGCTGGCGATAAACACGGGTTGGTTATCCGCTCCAGAATTTGTTAAGTATTGTGTGGTTGTCCATGTGCAATGTCTATGGACGACCCTTTGTCATGCCGTTGTTTGGTCGTCCATCTGCTTCGCATATGAACGACTCTTTCGACTTGATTATAAGGTTTATTCAATTGGTCAACTTCTTCAAGGACGAGAGATCTGGACGAATAGGAGATGGTCTGGTCGTTTGGCTAACAGTTCGTCATGGACGACCCATCTGGACGAGCTAGAGATGTAATTTTTGTTATCCCATCAAATAATATCCCAACAAACCCATAATGTACTCGGCAAGAAAAAGAGAGAAGGGAGGATTTTCGATTGAGAGTTTTTTTAAAACAAAACTCACCGTATTGCACTAATTACCTTTAGACCTATTCCCCTTCCCCAACCCCCACCCCCCCCCCCCCCCCCCCCAACAAAAAAAAACCCAAACCCAAACCCAATAAAAAAAAAAAAAAAAAAAAATTATGGTAGCCCAAAAAATTTATCCAAATCTATTAATTGAATTTATTAAATTTGGGTGACTTATTTTGTGAATTTGTATATGTTAGTGCAAGTGATATCAATGTATTAATGCTTCTTTGCAGCCTTTTAATTACTCTAATTTTTTTTTTTTCCTTTGCAGCCTGATATCAATGTGTATGTGCATTTGTTTACAGCTACAGGTAATTAATAAAATCTACTGGTGGGTATAACCTCTTTATCAGATATGCTTCACGGTCAGGAACAAGGTTAGAAGTGGGAATCCATATCCTTTGAGTTACCACCTAGCGTCAAGGATAAGATCAGAGCCATTCCTCAAAAAAATTTTGGGAGGGGGGAGGACACCATCATGTGGAAATATTCGAGAGATGGTGAGTTTTCCACTAAATCAGCATATGTTATTGCAAACACCCCCCAGGAACCTAATCCTCCCTTCAAGGGACAATGGATTTGGAAGCTAGACATGCTGCCAAAAATTGCAAACTTCCTATGGTTGTGCATTCATAACAGTGTTCCGGTGAAACATGTGTTGTCCTCGAGAGGTATCAACAATGAGCACCTGCCCCCTGTGTAAAAACCACTCTTGAGATTTTGGCCATTTGTTCGAGGACTGTGTATATGCCCGTGATTTTTGGCACAAGATCTGTGTTCTCCCCCTTCACTTGTTATCTCCTTTGATAATGATGTAAATATCTGGCTTAGAGATAATTGCCAAAGCAAGGTTTCTCACTCTTCCTCCATTCCATGGAATAATGTCTTTCCCTTCGCTATTTGGGATCTATGGAAACGTAGAATCAGAGTCATATTTGATAATACTACTCTTAACCCCAATCTACATTGGCCGTGTATCAATCAAGCTTTTTTGGAGTATTATTTCTATGTGGGGAAAGCCAAGAAGCAGAGAGACATTGTGATCATCCCTGTTAGGTGGAATAAACCACCCTCTGGCGGTGACGGCTCCAGAATTTTCTTTTAGGGGTGTCAATAATGTCTTGAGCTAGGATTTTGTTGTGGAGAGTAAAAAATAAAATGATTATTATTATTATTATTATTTTGTATATATAATTGTCATATTACATGCAATAATCTAACATAGTATTCTAAATAGTATATAATACAACTATATTGTAAAATAGTCTAAAAAAATTATTAATAGTTTAAAAATCAGTAAGAAAACAACGATAGAATGCATATAAATAAATATAAATAAATAAATAAATAATCATAATATATGTCAAATTAATAATAATTTATTATAATCTTATGTAATATCAATTAAATAAAAATAGATGATAAAAAAGAATAGTGACACACCAAAGAGTGGGCCTGAGAGTAAATGTTAAACTAAGCAAAATAAATAGTAACTTATATAAGATTTTGCTTTTGAAGTGTATGGATTTTTAACCACATATGTGGTCATTCTCTTGGAATTGAAGCACGCACTACAAGACTTTTTGGACTCAAAAAGCAAAGAGACATTGTGATCATCCCTGTTAGGTGGAATAAACCACCCTCTGGCAGTGGCGGCTCCAGAATTTTCTTTTAGGGGTGTCAATAGTGTCTTGAGCTAGGATTTTGTTGTGGGGAGTAAAAAATAAAATGATTATTATTATTATTATTATTTTGTATATATAATTGTCATATTACATGCAATAATCTAACATAGTATTCTAAATAGTATACAATACAACTATATTGTAAAATAGTCTAAAAAAATTATTAATAGTTTAAAAATCAGTAAGAAAACAACGATAGAATGCATATAAATAAATATAAATAAATAAATAAATAATCATAATATATGTCAAATTAATAATAATTTATTATAATCTTATGTAATATCAATTAAATAAAAATAGATGATAAAAAAGAATAGTGACACACCAAAGAGTGGGCCTGAGAGTAAACGTTAAACTAAGCAAAATAAATAGTAACTTATATAAGATTTTGCTTTTGAAGTGTATGGATTTTTAACCACATATGTGGTCATTCTCTTGGAATTGGAGCACGCACTACAAGACTTTTTGGACTCAAAAAATTGTAGAACACTTATCAAATTATTTGATTAGATAGAAAGAAAATACAGAAGGGAGAAATAGAGAATGAGAAAAGAATCATAAATGTAAATACAAATCAGTTGGTTTTACAAGTGGTGTAATCTTTTTGTTGATAAAGAAGAAAAGCGCAGGAAAAAAATAGTTTTATTCTACCCTCAACAGTAAAGTAAGCCAGAGCCCAGAGAGATGGTTTATTTATTTTTTAACAAATGAGCAATTTTAAGAGTAGTGCTATTGACAAAACATTTACACAATAAAATTTAAATGGCAAGTTGTTAAAAATACTTAAAAAATGATGTCAAATATGGGTTTAGATAAAAAGTCAATTACAACTTGTCACTTAACTTTTATTGTAAAAATATTGTGAAAATAACACTAACATGATCATATTTCAAGTTTATTTCAATTGGGTTTAAACAAAATTTAGTATTAGGGTGTTCAAAATTTTATTTTAAGGGTAAAAACAAAAAAAAAATTAAAAATTTTATATATAATTTTTTTTTGGGGCAAAGCCAGGGGGTTCATTTGAACCCCCTGGGCTGGCTGTAGAGCCGCCCCTGCCCTCTGGATGGTGCAAGTTAAATACGGATGGAGCTTCCTTTGAAAACCCGGGAAAGGCTAGAGGAGGAGGGCTTATAAGGGATAGTGTGGGTAACTGGATAAAGGGATTCTCTAGATCCGTTGGCTCTGCAACAAGCATCACAATAGAATTCTGGGCCCTTAGAAAATGGGCTTCTCCTGGCCACCCAACTTGGTGTACAGAATCTTGAAATTATTGTGGACTTGATTGAATCTAGAAATAGCCCTAATGCATCATATTCTTCTTTGTTGGCTTTTTTTTTTTTTTTTTTTTTTTTTAGAGTTTTCTCTGTTGGCTGATTACAAGTCATTGCATAGCAGAATTCCTCTTAACAAGGTGAAGCATGTATATTGGGAAGCCAATAAATGTGCTGATGCACTTGCTAGGAAAGGATGTATTCTACAGGAAGATTTTGTTATTTTTGATGTACCCCCCTCCTTTGTTATATCATCCTTCATGTGCCCGGATGTTAGTGGGGTTAACTATTGTAGGCCTTCAACTGCAAACTCAGCCATTTTGGCTTCTTAGTTTAATGAAGTTTCCTTTTAACCAAAAAAAAAAAAAAAAAAAGGTGTTGTGGACACAAGGGGGAAGTCATCATCTAGTTTTTGCAATGGTCTAGGAACTATATATATAGCGTCCTCTCGAAGAAGGACCTTTGATCTTACTACCAGAGTATGGGTTCAGAGTTTAGGTACACTCTTGGGAAGGTGTTAGGCACCCAAGATCGCCCAACCCTAAGGTTGGCCTCCCATCATCGTGTCTCATGTCTTAACCCTATTAAAAACTAATTGAATACTTGTATTCTAAACTCACACACACACTAATCATGTACCTAACATACAACATGGTATCTTTATCCCTAAACAAGCATACTTATCTATCCTAAAGCAAAAGAGAGGCAAACCACACATAACCCTAACATTCATCTAACCATGGCATCAAGGCATTTAACACATTAGAAACCCTAATCATACATCTAAGCATACTTCATCATATCATCAAAATAAAACCATAACACAAATGCATGTACGTTTCTAATGCTTGACTTGCCCTTTACTTACCTTTCAACAACACAACACCTATGGCATTGATGCATGGACATGTGAATGAATGGCATAGCATCAAAACAAGAAACAAACGCAAAAACCCTAATCTAAGCATGTTAAAGACAACAAGCATACAAGACAGAGGCACAAATACATATAAACATATGGGAAAAAATGCTTTAAAAAGAGACAAAGCATGTGAAACGAACAAGCCAAACAAGGAATCTGGATTAGGGTTTCTGAGTAAGTGCTTGCGTGCACAGCTAAAGGCCTGCGTATGTAGGATTTAACCTGTGTACGCATGCTCGTGGCATGCGTGCATGGGACCTATTCAAAACCCTAACCCAGAAACGAACTAAGCAGAAAAACAAAGCATGAACTAAAACCCTAATTCTAACAAACAAACATGCATTTTAAACATATAGAAACTTAAACCAGACCTAGAAAACTATATTAAAACATATTCTAACAAACAAACAAAGCAAACAAAAAGATTTAAAGACTAAAAGTAAAAGAAAGGAAAAAAAGAGAAGTTTAAAGGAATACCTCACACAAAAAGCTTTCCAAGCTTGATTTTGACCGCTTCCCTCAGTTAAGTCTATTCACAAACCAATAAGAAAGTGATTAGTAACGTTAAACTAAAAGGATTAGAGCCAAAAAATGTCTCAATCAAATAAAAATGACTTGAGGGTGTTTTGTGAAAAACTCCCTTTTGATTCACTATTTTCTAGTGAATCTAAGGTTTTTCCCGTAGGATTTATGTGTGTTTGAAAATGTATTATGTAAGGCTTTTTATAGTGGAAAAAATGGGGTTTGAAACGACTCCCAGATGATGTGGGATTCATTCCAAACCTCAGCCATTATTGCAGAAAACTTGCATTTTTCGTGCTTCTGAAACCCTAGCTGTGTACCTAGGAATGTGCCTACGTATGCATGCTTTGGTCCACGTACGCAAGCTGCGGTCCACATACATGGGCTGAGGGCCACTTTGGTCATTTATTTCCAAAAATAGATTTTAATGCATTTAAAAAGTAATATTTTCTATTTTAACACTTTTCAAGTCAATTTGATATCTGATTGAGCTCTAAACTAGCATTGGGCCTTAGAGTTTGAGCATCATTAGGGGAGTCTGAGTCGTAAGGGGTACAAAATGTGGTGTCTACAGGTGCTGTCTTTGATAATTAAGAACTTTTGGAACTCATTGAGGTGTCATCACTTTTGTCTTACCTTTGTAGTAAGCAATTTATAGCCTTTTTTACTTTAGAATTCCATGAGCTAAAATAGGGCCAAATTATTCAGTATGCTACATCAACCATCAAAATTGAGATTTTTAATATGTTTTGAGCTTTAGAGAAAGAACACAAGGAACTTTTAGTTTGCTATTCCGGATGAGTACTTTCATCAATAAGATTATATTTATTTTTTATTTTTAGATGGTTTTATTGCAAGCTTTAAATGAATATTCGGAAAATATCACTATCATTCTAATTTTAAATGATAAGGAGAAAGGTAGAATTTAATTAAAGTAAAATATGATTGAATTCAATATTAATTGTTTGTTATGAATAATTTTTTATAATTATTTTCACTGGCATCAAAATTAGTTATCAAGAAAAGGGAAAAAGGATTTGTTTTTAACTATGTAAATGGGTTTTTGGATCACTTATATCTAGCCCACTCTCTCCTTTACCCAATGTAGAGACATGAAAAATTGACAATTCACAAAGAAATAGTAGGTAGTAGTATGATTTTAAACCTAAACCATTCAAAGATCTGTAAAATGGAAAGGTTTAAGATTTTTGTGGTTGGATCAGGGTCAAATCACAATGACTCATAATCAATTTAATAATTATTTAAAATAAATATATACATTAAATTAGAAAAAATTGGCTAAAAATAGATATCTAAAGAAATTTAAAAATAATGAAGTATAAACAAGCATTAAAAAAAATTGTGTTTGGTAATCTTTCAAATAAAAAGCATTTTAATCTAAAATAAAATTATAAATTGCACATTTGCATGTAATGATGTAAAAGTATAATTCTTAAAAACAAAAATAAATTTAGCATATAATAATTTATTGAAAGAGAAGTGATGCAACAAAATGGAAACCATGTAAAAGTAAGTTAAATATAATACGAATTTAACTAAAGACCACAATCGCCAAATTAATAATTTACCAATAATTTTAGTATAAATATAAGAAATAAAATAATAAGACAACTCCTACGAGAGCAAGGCCAAGTCGGAGGGTCGCATCCATGGGGTGTCTATTTGTTGAAGGGCTCCCACAATCTCCAACTTATTATTGATGATTCTTTGATATTTTGTTGGGCTACCCAAAATGAATCTGGTGGTATAAATGAGCTGCTTACTTTTTATGAGGAAGCTTCTGCGAAATGCTTTAATATGGAGAAATCTTATGTCTTCTTTAGCAAGAATACTTCTTCTCTTCATAGGGAATTGGTTAAGGCTGCCCTTGGCGTGAGAGAAGTGGATTGTTTTGAATCCTATTTGGGGCTCCCTACACTTATTGGTTGTGCTAAGTATCAGACTTTCTATTTTCTAAAGGATAGAGTTTAAAATAAGATGCATGGCTGGAAAGGTAACATGCTATCCTACTTATACGATGGGGTCTTTCTTTTGCTTGTGAAATTGCGTAATGAGTTGAACTCTATGTGTGCCCAGTTTTGGTGGGGCAATACTGGCCATGATTGCAAAATCCATTGGATGAAATGGGAGAAGCTTGCTTTGCCCAAGTCAAAGGGGGGCATAGGTTTTTAGGATTTTCGATCTTTTAATTTGGCTATGCTTGCTAAACAGGGTTGTTAGTTGTCACATGAGACTGATTCTCTTCTTTTTAAGTGTTTCAAAGCTCGGTATTTCCCTCGTGGTCATTTTTTGGATGCTCAGGATTGCCCAAATTTACACTTGGAAAAGTATGATGGCAGCTAAACCTATTCTTGCTAAAGGTGTTTGTCGGAGTGTGAGGAATGGTGCTAGCATTCGTGCTCTTCATGATCCTTAGATTCCAAACCGGCCCTCTAGGAAAATTATACACCAGCCTGATTTGTTGGAGCTTGATTATCGTGTCCATGATTGATTAATTACTCTATCCATGGCCAAGATTGGATCCTCATCTCCCAATTGTTCCATTTAGAGGATGCTCTGGCCACCTTCCAGATTCTATTAGTCCTCCCCTAATGTGTTGTATTGGATTCACATAAAGCTTGGTGGCTATTCGGTCAGGTCAGGTTATCATGTAGCTAGGAAGATTGCTAGGGAGGTGGACTAGGCTAAATCTTCAACAAGGTCTTGAGCAAAAGTGTTTGGAATCTGACATGGAAGCTCCAAGTTCTGAATAGAATCAAGATCTTTGGTTGGAAAGCTTGCTAGAATAATTTGCCCTCTAAAGAAAATTTAGCGTCATGACATTCTTGATGTTTCCTTGTGTGAGCTTTGTGAGCAGAACCATGATTTCGTTCTTCACGCTTTGTGGAGTTATAGGGTGGCTCAAGATGTATGGCTTGGTAATCTTTCTACTATCCAAAAATGTAAGACTAACCAAGTTGATATGCTTGGATTGTTAGAGTACTTGATGGCTCGGCTAAGTTTGGAGGAGCTGGAATTTTTCTTTGTGCATGCTTGGTTTACTTGGCATCAACGGAATGTTGTTGTGTGATGATGTCGAAAATCGTCAATAAGTCACATAGTGCTCACATGCTCTAAACAACACCTGCGAAACAAAAACAAAGAAAACCCTAGGAAAGTACCAGTGTGGTATTGGCCAAAGATCCTCCGAAGGTTAAGTTAGAGAACTTTCACAACTCTAGAGTGCCAGAACTGGAGGAATTATGCATACCTTGGTTTGTAAGGGTCTTGGAGGTTTTTATAGTAGCATTGGGTTGACATTCATTTCTTGGTTTAGAAGTTCTTTCCTTGTGGGAGAGATCTTCTTTAGTTCACATATCTTACAGGATCTTTTCCTTATAGGACTCTCTTGATTAGGGTTAAGCATGGTGCACAGAATATTTCCTTATATGCTTATGCGTGGAAGCCAAGCTATGTCAACCTTGTCAAAGCCTCGTTTATTCCCTTTAGCTTCCCCTCATCAGCTTCATATCCCGTCAGTACATTATAGTTGTCTCATTCAGATGGTTATTGTCTTCGAGGTTTAGCCGTCAGCTTTAAGGTGGACCGTTGACTTTAGCTCTGGTGCCGTTTAACCGAGGCTGATGAGTTCATTAGGACCATCGCTTACACCCAACATGGACGACTTTATCAAAACCATAGAATTACCCTTATCATCTACCCCTTACTTTATAGCTCCATCGACTTTAGCCAACGGGTTATGGAGTTCAATTTGTAGCTCTCTACTTTTTATTTTTTATTATTTTGTTTTTCGAAAAAAAAAAGAAAAAAGAAAAAAAAAAAAAAGAGGGCATTTATGGGTGATTCCTCGAGCAGCCTTTATTAATTGCTTAGACACGTGGCTTAAATGGATTGGCTCCAATTTTGGATGAGGGTGTCGCTTCATCTTCCATGCACTTTTCATCCTATATATATCTCATTTCCTTCCTCATTTTCTTATTTCATCATTGTTGATCTTTAAAGAGAGAGCTTGTCATTCCAGGGACTTTGCTCGCATCATCTTGCTGACTTTGAGCCCTAGTTACCGTCCTTTTGCTGAAACTATCTCCTTTCAAAAAACCATCTGCTTTACTTGGCAAGTCACCTTTTCCTTTATTTCCTCCTTTCTTTCATTTTTTTTGTTTTTTCTAATTGGTTGTGTAACTTTTTAAAGAGGCCGTCAACTTAGGTACTTAGAATACCTCCATCGTTTGTAGGTAAATAGATGTCTAGAGAAGCGACTAGTGAGCAGTCGTCAATCCGTGAGGGAGCGGGCTACGATGAGGTCTTCCAGACAGGTCATGAGCCCAAAGAGGGTCTTTCCTGGTCGTTAGAGAGGGAAATGTCAGCCTATTCTCCTGATGAGGAAGTGGAGAGTTGTGTTAGAGAGGGAGATGAGGAAGAGGAGATAAATGAGAGAGAGGTTGAAGGTGATGATGGAAAGGAGGATGACGGGGATGAGAGTGATGCTGATGAGAGAACTCTTGAAGTAGGAATTTCAAGAAGCCCTAAGAGTAGGCATGCCCGTCCGTTTATCCTTCCTCAAATGTGGACCATCAACGATTTCTTGCCGATGATGACAGTCAACATTTTCAAGAATTTGAGGGATCATTACCAGATCCCTAACTATATCCCGATCCGTCTCCTTGGAAAATTTGAGAAGTGCTACTCAAGGAAGATTGCAGACGTCGGTATGTACGACACAATGTTCGCAGTGGGACTAAGGTTGCCACTAACAACATAGCACCGTCAGTTGGGTAACTTTCTTGGATTATCCATCAGCCAGATTGCTCCAAATGCTTAGAGGATCTTTATAAGGGCTAAGATTTGTGGGGTCGTTTTAGTAGTGGGAATCGTCAGCTTTCGCTAGACGAGTTCTTCGTGTTATAGACCCCAGTTCATTATCTTGTCCTAAGGAATATACCATTTTGCTGCACGAAAAAAAGCGTTAAGGCTCATGTCAGACATGCCCAACTCTAACAGGAATTGGAAGGGCAGATACTTCTTTGTTAAGGGGACGGATTGGGTATGCCGTCTAGAAGAGTGGGATACAGTGCCCCATGGTTTTGACAATACTTGGGGTATTGTTAAAGATTCAGCTTTAGCATCGTCAACCTTTGCTTTTAATTTTTCATTTATATGTCAAGTGTTTTAATGTCGTAGTTTTCTCTTTTTCAGCTAGTGTTCGTCCGATCATAACTGACGAGCAAGAGGCTTTCATTCATTGGGTTCTTGAAATCCCATTCGAGCAATGGAAGTGTAGAGATTTGATCACCCTTGATACGTTGCACGCATATTGCAATGGTCTAGAGCCAACGCTTGCAACTCGTAGACTAAACACTTATTCCCGTCGACGTAAGTAACTTATTTTCTCCCGTCATTTTTGTATTTGTCTTTGTCGTCGCTTGGTCTAATACTTGTCATTTGTCTTTTGCAAAAATGGAGACAGCTAGGCAGAGGGCGTAGGTAAGAGCAGCTGCTGTGCGGAGGAAAGAAGAACAAAGGAATGAGAAGGGGAAGGAGGGGGCGTCCTTATTAGCCCCTAAAGCCGTCATAAAGGGGGCGCCGAAGAGGAAGGCTGACAGGAAGGACGACCGTCCTTCCAAGAAAGTATCAGTCATCCCAGGGGATAAGCTCCCTAAAAAGCCATTGCCTCCCAAGCCAAGCCACTAGGTAGGGAAGGGATTAATGACAACATTAGGCCCTATCACTCAGGGACCTGATCTCTGTCTCCTTACTCACAAGGACTACATTATGGAGGTGATTGAGTCAATCATCAAGGATACAGACGTGGACCCTTAGGCTGAGTAAGCGACGGAGGAACTGAAGGCATCAGGCCTCTTTAACCTTGCCCGAGTACATTTCTTCCTTTCTTTCTTTCTTTACTCATTTTTATGCACAATAGCTAACGATGTTCTGTCTTGTAGGCGCTGGTCGGCATAAAGGCATTGCAGGATAAGGGTGCCACCAAAGAAGGGGTGATTACTTGTCTACACAAGCGAATCAAGAACTTGACCAACGAGCAAGAGCAGTACAAGGGTGCCCTTCGTACTCTTAATCCAAGAAGTGAAGGAGATGAGGGAAAAGTTAGATGAGAATGGTCATTAGAAGAAAAAGGAACAAAAAGCTAAAGCGGTGGTGGAGAAAGAGCTAATGGCCTTTCTTGGGCATGTGGAGACAGCAAGGGCTGATGCTGTGAATGAATTCAAGGCTTCACAGCCTTTTATTGATTCTTGCGCCGTCTACTATGGTGATGGGTTTGAGAATTGCCTTAAACAGATCAAATCCCTCTACCCTCACTTAGATTTATCCAAGGTCACCATGGATGATACCCCTGCCATCAACCCCTGCCGATGACACTATCCTTGATAAAATCGACGACTCCATAAAATTAGAGCCTGACCCAAAAGATGATAGTGTCGTCCTCGCTTAACCTGCTACAAACCTTCGTGTCACTCCTTCTGTCCCGTCCACTGATCCTTTAAACATTGAGAATCCTCATGTTCAGGACGTTCGAGATAAAAATGACGAGAACCCTCAGGACGCCCCGACCTCTTTGACTTAGCTTTTTACTTTTTTGAACAACAATTTTATTGTATATTTAGTCTAATTCTCAAACAATGTTAAATGCCTTTTCGTTTTCGGGCCCCTTTTATTTGTAATGACCTTATTTTATGTATGGTATATTTTCTACATCCGTTGCTTTATGTATTGATATGCGTTTGCTCATTTTTTATGCCTGTATGTATAGAATTATTCAACCATGACAAAGGCCTCGTTCCGTTTAAGGAAAAACTCGTTTGCTAGTGGGTTCTTGCAATAAACTCGTCCATTTGGAGGCTTAACAATTTTAACAAACCCCTATAGTATCCTGAACCCGTCCACTTGTGGACTTTATCATGAATCCTTCCACTTATGGATTTAATAATACTAACTCATCCTCCTGGGATGAACTCGTCCACTTATGGACTTAATCATAAATCCGTCCACTTGTGGACCTGATAATATTAACTCATCCTCATGGGATGAATCCATCCACTTATGAACTTAATAATATTAACTCACCCTCCTAAGATGAACTCGTCCACTTATGGACTTAATCATGAATTTGTCCACTTGTGAACTTAATAATATTAACTCACCTTTCTAGGATGAACTCGTCCACTTGTGGACTTAATAATATTCATTCATCCTTATGGGATGAACTCATCCACTCATGAATTTAATCATGGACCCGTCCACCTGTGGGCTTTATAATATTAACTCGTCCTTATGGGATGAGCTTGTCCACTTATGGACTTAATTATAAATCCATCTACTTGTGGACCATTATATATTCATCCTTGTGGGATGAACTCCTCCTACTATGGACTTGATTATGGATCCGTCCACTTGTGGACTTGATAATATTAACTCATCCTGGTGGTATGAACTCTTCCACTTATGGACTTAATTATGAATCCGTCTGTGGACTGATATTAACTCATCTCTGTTGGATGAACTCGTCCACTTATGGACTTAATTATGAATCTGTCCACTTGTGGACTAATATTAACTCATCTTTGTGGGATGAACTCGCCCACTTATGGACTTAATTATGAATCAGTTTACTTGTGGACCATAATATACTCATCCTTGTGGGATGAACTCGTCCACCTATGGACTTGATAAACATGTAGAATAAACATGTAGAAACATATAAATACGCCAGTCATATCTAAATAAACTCCTCTTATTATGATAAATGTATGTAGAAAAATTGTTCCTTAAAGAAAAAGACCTACCTTTTGGGCTTAAAAAGTACTGTAGCAAAAATTAACTTAAAATAAATTGGAAAATGAGGAGTGTCGTTTTTCATGCTATCATCTACCAGTAGTATTTTCAGAGATGCTCGATGTTCCATGGATGGTGTAACTTCTGTCTGTCTAGCGTCTCTAGGTGATAGGTACCTTTTCTCTGCTATAACGCGATTTTGTAGGGTCCTTCCCAGTTAGGGCCAAGCTTTCCTTGGGTGGGTCTCTAGTGGCGCCCATTACCTTCCTCAACACGAGGTCTCCAACCTTGAAGTCTCTGTGTTTGACTCGAGAGTTGTAGTGCTTGGCCATGAGTTCCTGGTATCATGTGAGTCTCTATTCAATTGTCGCTCTGACTTCATCTAATAGATCAAGCTGTAGATGCAAAGCCTCATCATTCTTCCTTTCATCATGATTACCTACTCTGTAGCTTGTGAGTCTGACTTCTACTGGGATGACTGCCTCGCTTCCATAAGCTAATCGAAACGGTGTTTCCCCAGTAGGTGTCTTTTCTGTCGTTCTATATGCCCATAGTACGCTTGGCAGCTCCTCTGGCCATATACCCTTTACCCCCTCAAGCCGAGTCTTGATGATTTTAAGCAAGGATCGGTTTGTGACCTTAACTTGCCCGTTGGCCTGAGGGTGAGCTGGAGAGGAGTAGTGGTTTTTGATCCTCAACTGTGAGCAGAAATCCTTGAAAGAGTCGTTGTCGAACTGCTTTATGTTATCTGAGACTAATACTTTATGGGTTCCATATCTGCAGATGATATTCCTCAAAACAAAGCTTCATACATTCTTTTCTGTGATAATGGCCAGAGCTTCAGCTTCGACCCACTTGGTGAAATAGTCTATAGCAACTACTAGGAACTTCAGCTATCTCATAACTATTGGAAATGGGCCCATGATATCCAGTCTCCATTAGGCAAAAGGCCACAGGGCCGTCATGGGGGTGAGCTCCTCCGTTGGTTGTCTAATGACATTGCTGAACCTTTGACATTTGTCACACATCTTGATATAAGCCTTGGCATCCTTCTGCATAGTAAGCTAGTAGTACCCAACCTGGATTAGCTTATGCACCAGCGATTGTGACCCTAAGTGGTTGCCGTAGATCCCTTCGTGTACTTCCCTCATGACATAATCCACTTCTTCGGGGCTTAAACACCTCAGGTACAGTCTAGAGAAGCCCTTCTTGTACAGGATGTCCTTTATCAAGATGAACCATGCCGCCTAAACCTTCAGCTTTCTTGCAGCCTCCTTACCGTCAGGTAGTATACCGTCTTTCAAATAGGAAACTATTGGTGTAGTCCAATTGCTTCCCGAGTTCACTTCCTGAACGCTGACGTCATCTATCAAGGGTGAAAGCTGAACAAAGGAAAGTACTTTTACTGTCAGCTAACATGGCTTTGGCAAGGCGATTAGCTTACTCATCCTTTTCCCTAGGGACTTGGAAGAACTTGGCTTGCAGTTCGTTGACTCATTTCCGCACTTGATTTAAATACTTCTTCATCATTTCACCTTTGCATTCATTGTCACCATTTGCCTGACTGGTGACTACCTGAGAGTTGCAGTATACGATCACACTTGTTGCTCTTGCAACTTTGGTGAGGTCTAGCTCTGTTACTAAGGCTTCATACTCTACCTCATTGTTTGTTGTAGGGAAGTCGAGTTAAACCATGCATTCAATCTTGTCTCCCTCAAGGGAGCAAAGCACTACACTGATTCCGCCTGCATGTTTATTAGACAACCCATTTGTGTGGATGCTCCAATGAAGAGGTTCTTCTGCCCCCGGCCTTCCACATTAGTGAACTTTGCAATGAAATCGGCGACTACTTATCCCTTTATGGCAGTACGCGAGCAATATTGTATGTCAAACTCACTCAGTTCTATTACCTATAGCGCCATCCGTCCAGCAGTTTCAGGACTACTCATTGCTCTCCGTAGAGGCTTGTCAGTCAGGACAACGATGGTGTGGGCCTGGAAGTATGGCTTTAGCCTACGGGTTGTGGTGACTAAAACGAAGGCAAGCTTCTCCATCGATGGGTACCTTTCCTCTGCGCCTCGAAGCGCTTGACTTGTGTAGTACACGGGCTTCTGTACCCTTTCTTCTTCCCTGACTAAGGCAGCGCTGACGGCAGCTGGGGATATTACCAAGTAGAGGAACAATTCTTCCCTAGGCTAGGAAGGACTTAGCAACAGAGGGGACGAGAGGTAGGCCTTTAGGTCTTCAAATGCTTGCTAGCATTCTGTCGTCTATTCAAAAGATTTCTTCAACGTGCGGAAGAAAAGTAGGCACTTGTCCGTTGCCCTCGATACAAACCTATTCAGCGCTGCTATCTTACCGTTGAGGCTTTACACTTCTTTCACATTCTTTGGTGGTGCCATTTCCATTTTGGCCTGGATCTTGTCAAGATTGACCTCGATACCCCTCTAGGACACCATGAACCCTAGGAATTTTCCTGCCGTTACCCCGAATACTCACTTGCTTGGGTTGAGCTTCATGTTGTAACAGCAAAAGGTATTAAAAGTTTCCCGCAGGTCATCTAGATGATCGTCCTCCCTTTGGCTTTTTATTAACATGTCATCCACATAGACTTTGACATTTTTTCCGATCTGATGTGCAAACATATTGTTTATGAGCCTTTGATATGTTGCGCCTACATTTTTTAGGCCGAATGGCATCACTTTGTAGCATAAAAGGCCTTAGCTGGTGATAAAAGAAGTTTTCTCTTGATCTGCTTCGGTTAGCTTGATTTGGTTGTAGTCAGAGAAGGCATCCGTGAAGCTCAACAATTGGTGTCGGGTTGTAGAGTCTACTAGGACATCAACCCGCAGGAGGGGGTAACTATCCTTAGGGCATGCTTTGTTTAGATTCATGAAGTCCACGCACATCCTCCACTTCCTATTGGCTTTCTTGACCATCACTACGTTGGCTAGCCAGTCAAGGTAGTAAACTTCTTTGATAAAGTCTGCTTCTTGCAACTTCCAGACTTCTTCTACTATAGCTTGGTCTCGCTCTTGGGTGAACACTCTTTTCTTCTAACGGATGGGTGGAAAATCAGGCAATATGTTTAACTTGTGCACTATGACTGAAGGATCGATCTCCGGCATGTCTTCATGGCCCCAAGCGAAGACATCTTGTTTCTGCTAGAGAAAAGTCGTAAACGCTTAATGGATTGGCGAGCTGGCAAGGGTGCCAATCCTGGTTGTTCGTTCTGGTCAGGACTTGTCAAGAAGTATCACTTCAAGTTTTTCAATAGGCTCCACCACAGTCCGATGTTCTTCTATGTTCATGGCCTGGAGATGGTCGTCCATTTCCAACATAGCTATGTAGCACTCGTCTGTAGCCACCTCAGTTCCATGCAATTCTCGTACTCCATAATCGGTAGGGAATTTGATAATTAAGTGGTAGGTCGAGGTTACAGCCTTCCACGAATTGAGTGTAGGTCGTCCTATAATGGCATTGTAAGTAGACAAACAGTTAACCACAAGGAATGTTACATCCTTAGTGATCTGCTAGAGGTAGTCGCCAACCGTTATGGGCAATATTACTGCACCAAGGGGGAATACCCTTGTTCCTCCAAAACCAACGAGCGGAGTGTTCATCGGAACTAGTCACTCTCTATCAATCCTCATTTGCTGGAATGCCAGGTAGTAAAGGATATCAGCTGAGCTGCCATTGTTAATTAGGACCCGATGTGTGTTATAATCCCTTACCCAGATGCTAACGATGAGTGCATCGTGTGGTGGAGACGTCGTGCATCTTCTTCTGGGAATTTGATGACAGGATTGTCGATCCATGCCATATTAGGGACGAAGCTTGTTAGCTAGACGTTTTAAACCATCCTAAGGTAAGTCTTACGGGCATTTTTGGATGAACCAAAGGCCGCAACGCCTCCTACGATCATTCTTATATCTCCTATTAGCGGTCTAGGACGCTCATTCTCCGACCGAAGGACCTGCTCTTGTGGTGGATCCGTTCTTTCTTTACTAACGAACCTCTATAGCTTTCCTTGTCTTATGAAAGCTTCTATTTATTGCTTCAAATCGTAGCAGTCGGCCGTATTATGACCGTGGTCACAGCGGAAGTGGCAATATTTGTCTCTAGACCTCTTATTGCGATCTCCCTTCAATTTGCCGGGAAATGTTAGAGCTCCTTTGTCTTTGATTTGCATCAAGACTTGGTCGATCGGGGCAGTCAACGGGGTGAAACTCATGAACTTCCCCGCAGAGGGCTTGGGGCGCCTGTCCTCCCGCCATTCTCCAGTCCCAGCTATCTTCTATCCCCTATCTTGCCGTACGTCTTCCTGTCTTTCCCTCTTCTTAGGCTTCTCTTCTCGAGCCAGCAACGTGTCTTCCGCATTCATGTACTTGGTTGCCCTATACAGCACATCTGACATAGTTTTTGAGTTGTTCTTATATAGGGAAAACAGAAACTTACCCTTATGTAGCCCATTCATGAAAGCAACCACGAGTATCTTGTTGTCAACTTCATCGATCAAGAGGGGGCCTCTTTGTTAAAATGAGCTATGTAAGACCTCAACGTCTCGTCCTTCCATTACTTAATGTTTATCAGGCATGCCGTGAACTTCTTATATATGTGCCCCTCGATAAAGTGCGAGGCAAACTGGGTGCTTAACTCCATAAAGGTACCAATGGTGTCAGGCGCCAACCTGCTGAATCAGATCCTTGCGGGACCCTTCAGGGTAGTAGGGAAGGCTCTACACATGATCTCGTCCGCCACTCCTTGAAGGTGCATTAGGGTCTTGAAGAACTCCAAGTGATCTAAAGGGTCCTTGGATCCGTCGTAACTTTCCACTTGCGGCATACAAAATTTCAGTGGAAGGGGGAACGAGGTGACGGGCACAATAAATGGCGAGTCAGTTAGATGGACCAAGTCATCAAGGTCGCTAGGCATCCGTCCTCTAAGGGCGTTCATGATGAAGTCCATCCGTTCCTTCATCATCTGCATCTCTGCGAGTAGGTGAGGTGGAGCTGTGTCCATGACAAATGGATGGCTTGTGTCCTATCGCTCTGGCTTGCTTAGGGCGTTGCTACCTTCCAAACCTTCTTGGTCCCTTCTTTTAGCACTAGTGCTTTCTTGGTCTTCCTCATGAGTGTTAAGGCCTGCATTCTTTTGGCGCAACTGCTCTTCCAGATCATGATTTTGCTTGGTGAGGTGCTCCACGGCAGCAGCGAAAGTTTGGACCTGCCTTTCGAGAGCAGTCATGCATGGTTCGTCTCCTTGAGCATTGTTGATGGTCGTCATTGAGCAAGTGAGTACCATGCAACTCTTTGTCCGGGAAACGACAGTATGGCTTTACAAGTCGCTAGTTTCCCACAGATAGTGCCAACTGATGATGCCGCAAATCGTTAGTAAGTCACACAATGCTCACGTGCTCTAAACAATACCTGCGAAACAAAAACAAAGAAAACCCTAGGAGAGTACTGGTGTGATACAGGCCAAAGACCCTCTGAAGGTTAAGTTAGAGAACTTTCACAACTCTAGATTGCCAGAGCTAAGGGAATTATGCGTACCTTGGTTTGTGAAGGTCTTATGGATTTTTATTGTAGCATGGAGTTGACATTCATTCCTTGGTTTAGAAGTTCTTTCCTTGTGGGAGAGATCTTTTTTAATTCGCATATCTTACAGGATCTTCTCCTTATAGGACTCTCTTGATTAGGGTTAAACATGGTGCACAAGATATTTCCTTATATGCTTATGTGTGGAGGCCAAGCCATGTCAGCCTTGTCAAAGTCTCACTTATTCCCTTCAACTTCCTCTCATCAACTTCATATCTCGTCAGTACATTATAGTCGTTTCATTCAAATGGTTATTGTCTTCGGGGTTCAGCCATTAGCTTTGAGGTGGAACTGTCGACTTTAGCTCTAGTGTCGTTCAACCGAGGCTGACGAGTTCATTAGGACCGTCGTTTACACCCAAAATTGATGACTTTATCAAAACCACAAAATTACCCTTATCATTGTGCATGGTGGGAGGATGCAAGACCTAGCCATTTTGAACAAGTGGGCCCAAGAGTTTCTAACAGATTTCAAAAACTCTCAACTTCAATTAGGAGTTCCTCCATGTCCACGTGCTCCATCTCGGTGGTAGCCTCCTCTTGCTCCCAGTTATAAGCTAAATTTTAACGCTACAATGTTCATGAACCCTCCTGCAACAGGTTGTGGCGTTATTATTAGGAATAATAAGGGCGAAGTGATGGCTGCTTCTTCTACTAGAGGTGCCTTGGCATCTGGTTCTAAAGAAGTTGAGGTATTGGCTTGTCGTCATGCGGTTGAGTTTGCCCTTTGCTTAGGTTTCAGAGATTTAGTTATTGAAGGTGATAACACCACTGTTATGCATAAAATCACTGATTTTGGGACTTCCTTTTCTCGTTTAGGCCATATTTTCTTGGACATTCATTCCTCCTTGGCTGGTCTTTCTTGGTTTTCTGTCTTTTATTCATAGAGAGGGTAATTTTATAGCTTACTCCTTAGCTAGGTTTGCTAGGCATATCTCTGATGATGTTATTTGGATTAAGAACTCTCCTCCTCCAGTTTTGGAATCTTTGTACTTTGATTTAGCACATATTACTTAAATAAATTATCAGTTTGTTTTTTTTTTTTTTTAAATAATAATATGACAACAAATTCCGTATAAAATATGAAAAAGAAAATAGTAGGAAATACAATGATTACAAGTTTGGAGACTATTCATGGTGACAAGGATCCCATTAGCATATTTTTATTTATTTATTTATTTTGGGATGAAAATGGTGAAAAAATTGGTTACCAACTCATTTGGGACCCATATAGATATAGGTTTTTTTTTTTTTTTTTTTTTTGAGAAATGATATAGGTTTGAAATTGAGTGTATACAGAAACAAAATCTCAATTATGATTGATTGACCCTTTAATTCGAAACTTGAAAATTTTTGTTGTTATGTACCCCACCACGAAAATTAGATGATAAAAGTAACATAAAATAAAATTGATAAATGTGACATTTCGGAGCCCAGAAAGGGATCGAAATTAAATGGTGTTAAAACACCTAATTGCTACATTCTTTGTCTTTAATGATAGCCCTTAATTTGTTGCACTCGGTATCCTCCCAGCCAATAAAGGACCATAAAACACTCACGTCTTGTCATCCCATGGGCCAATTATCACGTGCAAGGCACATACCTTGATTTTTAGTAAATATAATGATAAAAAAAATAGTTATAATGTCTAGTTTGAACATCATGGTACACACATTGCAATGTTGCTAAATCGTGTGGTTGACTAAGAACCTCATTGAAAATATTTATATATGTTGGGTTAATATAGCTTGATCCGGTTGATTAATTAGGTTCAATTTGCATGCAAATCGTGAAAGTATCAACAAATCACCAATTAAACTAAATACAGTTGAAAATAAATTAGACACGGTAATTTATTGACAAATGAAGAAAACCTCTCGCAAGGCAAAAACCTCATCGGATGATTTTAAAGTCATCATTCTCAAGAATCCACTAATCAACAATTAAGCGGTTACAAGTATAAAGAATCTTATCAACTACCCTAACCTATCCCGAAATACCAACCTACAGTTGAATCTTCACTCCAATACCCAATTAGACTTAATCTTGCAGTAGCCTTCTTTCATTTGTTGCACAAATTTCCAATCTGTGACTAACCCTTTGCACGGATCCCAATACGTGACTAACTCCAGCAACTTGAACAGATGTTGTTGCCTGCAAAATTCTTCACTTCATCAACAATGAAGATCTAGAAGCACTTGGTTACAAAACCCTATGGTGTACAAATGCAGTAGCTTCTTACAACGAAAAAAAAGTCTCTTGTTCTCTGTATCTCCGTGTATGACGGCTTTTAAAATAAGCCTTATATATGTCTAAGGTTGTGAGAAAAGAAACCCTAAACAAATACACAAGCTTGGGCCAAAATTCAAATCTAGAAAACTAAAAATTGTAGTTCTCGATAGATCGAGCTTCTGTTGAGCTATCTATCGAGCTGCACATTAATTCTCGATAGCAGGCATCTGTCGAACTATCTATTGAGACTTAATGAATAACTTTTCTTTACTTGTTTCTTGGACCAAGCTTCATGGTTTTCAATATGAACATTTGATATGCTTTGAACAACATATTTCTTGATGTATTAAACCAATCTTTGTCAAAGAATTAGCCAATTACATAAAATATGACCCTAACAATATATAAAATAAATAAATAAAAGCCCAATAAGCCATTAATTTATACTATATATTATAATATAAATATTTTTTAGTTTGAGAAATTAAATATATGGTTATAAAAAAAAGGCTAAAATGCAAAACTCACCCTCTATATTTCACCAATATTCATTTCAGTCTTTTAACTTTGCTTTCGTTTTTTTCAGTCCGTTAATTTTCAAGTTTATTCAATTAAGTGCTCGTTTGTTTCAGCTTTTAGGGGTTGAAATGCACGTTTTGAAGAAAGCTGGACATATTAGCTCGTTTGGTTCAGCATATATGCGCAAGCCAATTATGGAGCTCTGGAGGTCCATAAACAAAAAGTCCATGTGTGTTCTGAAGCTATCTGTTGGGTTCTTCCGGAAATTACCAAATTTACACTTGATAAATCATGTTAATTTCCTCAGTTCTCACGCTTGTCCCTCATTCCTCTCATCTCATCTCTCTGCTCTGCCCTTTGCCTTGAAGCTCACTCACGCAATAAAAGTAATCAAACCACAACAATAAAACCAAAAAAATTCTTGCTTTCATAAAACTGATATAATTTAAACAACAAATCTAAAATCAAAACAACAACAACAGCAGATCAAGAACAAAAAAAAAAAATTAGAACAACAATAATAAATGATCAAGAAAAAAAAATAGAAGCCGATCTAACAAGTCTAAAATCATAAACAACAACTAATCAAGAACAAGGAAAAAAAATAGAAGCCGATATGACCCCTGGTTGCATGCACTCCACAGTGAGGAGGAGGAGAGTGGTGGCGATGTGGTGGAGCAAAGGCGATTTCTACTTTCTCTCCATGCGTGTCTGTGTGTGTTTGAAGATAATGATACCAAAAGGCAAGCAAGATTTATGTGAGCCGTATCACAAAGAGAGCTAGAGAATTTATGGAATCAAGTAGAAAAAGAAAAAAAAAAAAAGAGTAGAAAATGAGAGAGCTGGAGAAAGAAAGAGTGAGGAGCTTTTAGAATCAAGTAGAAGTAAAGAAAAAAAAAAAAAAAGGAGAGGATGTACTAATGATGGGTATACGTGCCTGGTGGACAAAATACAAGAGTAAAAAAAAAAGAAAAAAAAAAAAAAGGAAACGTATGGATGAAAGAAAAGGCAAAGAATAAGAAATCACAATTTAAAAATAATACCACAATATTTTCACAATAAATTTTAAGTAATTAGCTAATATTGGTGAGTAAAAATATAATTTCAATGGTGGGTTCAAATTAGAATTAGTAACAACTTTCTATATAAGATTTTGTTATGATTCTTGTGAAAGTATTGCAAAAAATATTGTGGATGTAACATTTTTTGTTGAAAAATATAATTGTTGAGAATGAATAGAAAAAGAATAAATAAAGATTAAAAAAGAATAAATTTGATTAAAAAATAAAGATTAAAAAAGTGGGTAGGCAAAAGGTAAATATCATTGTTGATTATCCAAACAGTACAAAAATTTGCCTAACCCGCTAGAGATGCTCTTATATATACATTGTCCTTTTTGGTAATTTACAACTCAAAACGCTACTTTTATAAGTTTTAGCTAAACACTCAGCTTTTTCAAAAAACATTTTTTTAACAGTTTTTATCAAACACTCAGTTTTTTGAAAAAACATTTTTTCATTATACATTTTTTGAAAACTCTACTTTTTCATTATGCATTTTTACAAAAAGCCGAACCAAACTCACCTTAAGACTTTTCCATCAACTTTTGTTATATGTTGTGGTTAATTTTCCAATTTTTTAAATTAAAAAATTCAATTAATGATTGAAAAGTATTTTCCAGATTTAAAAAAAAAAAAAATTAACAAAAGTTGATGGAAAGACATTAATTGGATAAGTTTGAAACTTAGGGGACTAAAATGAATAAAAGTAAAATTAGATGATTGAAATGAATTTTGAATAAATTTAGAGGGTGAATTTTGCATTTTAGCCTTAAAAAAATTGATAGTTTGAGATGGTAAATTATGATGTCTTTAATAACCCCTCTATTAACAATTTGATATATGATGGAACCTCTTCTTGATGATTGCAGGTGCCTTTCGAGGACTTTCCTAAACTCAACAGTCCAACACATCGTCGGAGAAACAAATCAATACACTGATGCACTCGCTAAAATGGGAGTCTCTCAAACTATGAACCATGTTTTATTTGATAATCCACTACTTGTGGCGGAGAGATTTTGCTGACTTTTGACAAAGTTGAGTTATTTTGGAACATAATGATAAGTGTTCAATCTATATTTATATTATGACATTGTCTTTTAAAAAAAATGATTTGTCCTTTTTATTATTCTTGAAATTGAATGTGCGTAGGGTAAGTAAGTTTTTGGAGAGAGAGAGAGAGCGATAGTCCACTAAACGTAACTCCATTGCAGACTTGCAGTCGGTCACTACCTAAAGGAGTGGATAGGATAGTTTGATGTTGAAAGAAGTATAATTTCATGTTACCATAAGATTCTCAAAAAGATATAGAAGAAAAAGTTGGTACGGAAATAACATTAAGCTAGTTTTTACCTTTTCTTTCCCAAAGGACTAATAAGGAGTTATGTTTGCTGTGAGAGATCCTTTCCACTTCACTCTTTACATCCAGCCATCTAACTTGGATTTGGACAGTGCATAAAAATGGGATCCAAAGCCTCGTGGTCCCAAGATGACATCTAAACCATCAAATTACCATGCAGACACTTTTCTTTACAAAAAAGACAATCAAGCGTCACACCATGCAGCCAAGTCCCATTTCCAATCGCGTCTCCCTCAAATTCCAATGCCAAATTACCAAACTTTTTTTAGGGTAAATTACAGTGTGTTACCTTTAACTAGGAGTGCTTATAATGTTTATCCTTTAACTTTAGAATTTTACATGTAACACCTTAATTTGGTAATTTGAAATGTCCATCTCAACCATTAAATTAGTTTCAAAATTAACTATATAATAAGTACCTATCAAATTAAACAATGATATCATTTGCAATGTACATCATAAATTATGATAGCATTTACGATGCACATTGCACGCTACTAATTTGGACTCTAATTTTAGATGCTACACTACAAAACACATGGGTCTTAGGCCGTGTCTTTTTAAGCCGCGTTTGTAAAAAACGCGGCAACAGACTAGATAAAGCCACGTTTTTAAAAAATGTGGCTTAAAGTAGGCAAAAGAAGCCGCGTTTTAAAGATTCAGCTATAGAATATGTCTATAGCCACATTATTAGTGTTTATAGCCTCATTTTTTGGGGTCGAGCTATTGCTGCGTTTAAAAAATGCGGCTATAGGACCTTCCTATTTCATTTATTTATTATTATTATTTTTTTATCTTAACTATGGCCGCGTTTATAAAATGCGGCGATGTGGCCAGAATAACTGGTAAATTTAAAACTAAAACCTAAAGTTCTTCCTTATATGTCGTCCAGCCCAGAAACAGCTAGCATTTCAATGACTTCGTTGACGCCCAAAGCATCCGGCGATGTGGCGAGAATCTGGAATTTCCGCTGGATCCATCATGGATTTGGTAGAATTTCTGCCAAGGTCAAAAGCATCCCTTGCGTGTGAAATACTTAAGAAATTATATGAAATTTTTTATATTTGGTTCATTTAGTTAATGGTAATGGTTATTTGGGTCTTAATTTGGTTTGTTGTGATATAGATGCTTGTTTGGTTGTCCAATGATTGGTGATAAAATCAATGGTTTTCTAGACAAGTTAAACATTTGAAAATATTTCGAGATCATTTTTTAGGAATACAATTAAACTGAAAATAAGTTGTTTTTCCTAAAAATATTTTATAGTGCAGCAAATAATGCGTAATCATTATTCTAACATTCCTCTTACGTGTGGTCTCGAATTCCCCCCACTAATAAGTGATGCGCAACATATGAGATTTTTAATTATTAGTTTTCCAAATACTTAAACAATTAAGACATAACGAACTTAATCATTTAAGTATTAATGTATTATTCTAAAAAATATAATAGATTAGATACTCAACTATTATCCCATTTTTTCCCCAAAAGATAAAGTCTCTTGAGCAAACAAATAAAGATAATACTCTTTAATGTTGTGTTTGGATAAGGTATTTCTACACTAGATTTGGTCACATCACAGAATTTCAAATCTACAACATAAACTTCCTTCTTTAGGTGAGGAGGCATATGAATAAATTTTAAATTTCATGAGTAAATTGTAGTCGAGATTTATGGGCTAAAAATCTCAACTGTTGGGTTAAGATACCTTGACTCCAGTTTATTAATTTAATTACCCAAGTTGATTAATTAGGTTCAATTGCATGCATATCGTGAAGGCACCAACATATCACCAAGAATACTAAATGCAGTGGAAAATAACTTTGACACGCTGATTTGTTGACAAATGGGGAAAACCTCTCGTAAGGCAAAAACCCCACTGGGTGATTTTAAGGTCACCACTTCCAAAAATCCACTAATCAACAATCAAGCGGTTACAAGTACAAAGAATCTTACCAACTACCATGGCCTATCCCGAAATACCAACCTACAGTTGAACCTTCGCTCTAATACCCAATTGGACTTGATCTTGTAGTAGCCTTCTTTCCTTTGATGCACAAACCTACAATTTGTGACTAACCCTTTGCACGGATCCCAATATGTAACTAACTCCAGCAACTTGAATAGATGTTGTTGGCTGCAAAATTCTTCACTTCATCAACAATGAAGATCTAGAAGCACTTGGTTACAAAACCCTATAGTGTACAAATGCAGTAGTTTCTCACAGAGAAAATAAGTCTCTTGGTCTCTGTATCCATATGTGATGGCTTTTAAAATAAGCCTTATTATGTCTAGGGTTGTGAGAAAAAAACCCTAAACAAATACAAAAGTTAGGCCAAATTTCAGATTTGAAAAACAAAAAATCGTAAGTCTCGATAGATTAAGCTGTTGTTGAGTTATTTATCGAGCTTCACATTAAGTCTTGATAGCAAGCATTTGTCTAGCTATCTATCGAGACTTACTGAACAGCTTTTCTTTACTTGTTTCTTGAATCAATCTTCATGTGTTTAATACTTGACTTGAACAACATGTTTCTTAAAGTACTAAACCTATCTTAGATCTACCCAATTACAAGTAAAGTGCATTTTATCAAAGGATTAGCCAATTACAAAACATATAACCCAAACATCAACTAAACCTTTAGCCAATAATGGCATTATTTTCAACAAAAATAAATCATTGGACTATGTGCAACACTCCTAAGTCCTAGCTCATAAATATGATACATTCACCTTGTACTTGTGTCATTATAATTGTGTTGGAATCATGGTTTTAAAAACTGGAATGGTCAAAGAACCAGGAAAGGGTCTGGTTTCCTTTTTTTACCGATTTTGATTGGTTATTCCGATTTTTACTAGACCAGTTCTAGGTACGGTTTCCAGTTCAACTGACTGAACCAATCAATGCTTTCCAGTTCTTAAAACGTTGATTGGAATAGCCATTGTGGGTTGCCAACTTGTTCTTGACCTTAGAGTTGGTCAGGTTCTAGACCTTTTTTGACCCTACAAGGGTAAGATGATTGTCAACTTGTTAGGGTTGAAGTGGTATGCTCATCTTGTTTGTGGATGCTATGTTCTTACTCATTAAGGACATTTTTGGTGTTCTGAATATAAATTGCCATATAATTGATAACTAAGAATTAAAATTGTTGTAATGAAAGTAACTAAACCTATACATATGTTTAGCTATAACATTAGGTTTGCATTTATAAAATCTCTTACTTATATAATTATATTTCTTAAAAAATAAAATTTTGTATATTTGTGAGAGAGATATTATTTTGGAGCAAAACTTAGACACAATACCTTAGGTTCCTCAATTAAAATGTTACACATGGCCAATTTTACTTACACCACACAAACAGTATCAAGCCATTTAAAGGATGGAACAGATTGTAAAAGAAAAAAGAAAGAAAAAAACCCAACCCTCCAAAATGTGAGAGAGAGAAAGAGAGAGTGAGGGGAAACCACTCTAGCTCTTCGCCAACCACTGCAAATCCCTCCTCCTATATGCCCCATCTTCTCCCTCATTCTCACAACCTGGTTCTTACTCAAAGCTTTGATTATGGTTACAGGCGTTATGTGGGAGAAAATTGGTAAATGCCCCTTTCACACAAACTTTCTAACATTTTGCCCCCTTTCCCAAACTAATTAAGGAAATGTCCCTCTTTTGAAACTCGATTGGATCAAAATTGAGTTAAAAAAAAGAAAAAAAAAATTCTAGAGCCATATAGTGGCGTTTTAAGAAGTCTATAGTGACGTTTTAAGGACCTATAGTGACGTTTTGTAACTTGACCTCTGTTGATACCAAATTTTGCGAATCCATTTCCAAAAGCCCATGAGGAAGAAAAACCAATGAAAAGCAAGGCCCAAAGACCCACCAAGAAGACTGAAGAGCAAGAAAGGTCCAAAGAAAGAAATGCAAGGGAAAGCAATCTACAGCAAAATGCAAATTTGCTGCAAAATACAGATTTGCCGCAGAATACAGTTCTTCAGTAGAATGGCTTTGATAGATCAAGACATATTGGGCCTAAGACCCTTTTAATCCAATTAACATTATTTGGCCTACAAAGGCCCAATCATTTTGTATAAAAAGATAGACGTGAAAACTAATATGAAAAAGCATGATGAAAAAGAAACAAGGAATAGCAGGAAGTGTCAGTAGCAAGAAACGCGTGAAGAAATAAGACAAAAAACACGCAGCAAAACGAAACAAAACTAATCTGCTACAGCGAAAACGACATGGGAACGAAAGAAGACAAAAATAAAGGGGCCGAAGCACCACCAACCTGTACCCAGCCAATATAAGGGAGGTGGGCCCATGGTCAAAGGGATTCAAAGGGTGTGGTTTGGTGGTGGGGGTAAAAGGAGGTCTATATTTGGTTTCTTACCATGACCTCTTTTGGGAATATAACTTGCTAGGATGGTATCTTACCCAAAAGAAGTAATAGATATTTGGGACCATCTGATGCATGCCATAGAGTTAGGTAGTGAGGTAACCCAATCTTTATCCATTTGAACCTAGAGGTAGAGGTATACAGCAAGAACAAATAAAAGGGAATTTTGTCACGAAATAAGTAATGGTGCAGCTGACATATTCTGAGTAGAGGTAGTGGCCGGGCAATCAATAGGTTGGTGGGTAGTCTTGAATGGATGCCCATAATGAACCAAAAATAGTTGGTGAAGCCCTAGGGGTAAAAGGGAGAAATCCCATTGAATTAGTTCGCTATAAAAGGAAGAGATAGCCATGGATGAAAGAGAGGGGTAACGAAGGGAGAAGCACCTAAGGGGGGAACCCATGGAAGAGAGTAGTAAACACCTAGGAGAGGCACCCAGGGAGAGGGCAATCTAAAAGGGAAAATACCCAAGTGAGAAAAACAACCCACAGCAAGATAGTAGTTAGAAACTAAGAGTAAAAAAAAAGAACATAGAGGAAGAAAGAAAGTGGTAAAAAGAAAAGAGAAAACACGGTAGGAATAGGGGCATGCATCAATAGACCATCTTTTCCCTCCCTCTTAGCAAACCCACTCTTTGAAGTCTCCAAAAGTAATAGCTAGTAGCCATTTAGGCCTATTCTTTAAAATGTACAACTTTGATGGCAAAAGCCTATGACAAAGTTGTTCAAGTTGGAGTTTGGGTTCCTTCTTGGTTTACTTATTCTATGGGAAGATTCAATACTTGATTTCGATTGCAAATATATTTGATTTTTTCTCATTATAACTTATATCTGTTGTATTTAGTCATTCTACTATAGCACGTTTTTATCACGTCTGCCGCATCAGTTGTTCTGCTGTGGTGTCTTTACTTGCTGTACTAGTTATTCTGCTGTAGCACCCTTTTATTATATTTATCGTGTTAACTATTATACCAGCCAAACCTTTTTTGTTGAAGCTTTCCTATTTCTTTGTTATTACGTGTTTTACTTTTGACACGAACTAATCATTATTCTGCCATAAGTATAGATACATATACATTGTTTCTCATATTCTGCAAAAATATATTTTATATATGTATATATGATTACGTATAAGTGTATTTACGAATATATGTATGTATATATTTGAGAATATGCTAACCCATTTCAACTAACATTTGTTTATGGGTATTTTCTTTGGATTTTAGATTTGTTTATGTGCAGGAAGTAGAAAAGTATTTCTGCAGTAAAAATGAAGAGTAGCCATTCACATTACAAAAGGTTTTACTACACGGCAGAAGGCTTTAAAGTACAGCGGACAGCTTTAAAGCATAACAGATAGTTTTAAAGCACAACAGACAGCTTTAATGCACAGCAGACAGCTTTATTGCATAGCAGAAAGTTTTACGGCTAAAAGCTTTACTGCACAACAGAAAGCTTTATTGCATAGCAGAAGTTTTACTGTACAGCAAACGATTTTACTACACGACAAAAGGTTTTGTTGCATAGCAAAAAAGTCAGACTTGTGGCAGAAACTGGAGAAAAGTTCCTTCTGCGGCATAAACAGAGGATAAGCCCACTTTGCAGTGTCTTCCCTTGGACTTGGACTCAATGTTTGTGCACAAACTGACAGCGGCAAAATGGTAGTTTGAAGCCCATTCCGCAGAGCGCCAAGCCCAACTTCCTTCTTAGAAGAAGCTTGGACTAAGCGTTGTCCAATAACATCAAGACGTGTGTCTAAGATACAAAAAATGTAAAAAGAACCCTCAACATTTTTGGTAACTTCACTAGGGAGTTGGGATCAAGATGGGGAGAATGAGATATTTCTCCCTCGCAAACATGTTTTCAAGTCCTTACCAAAGCAAGACATGCAGATGTTCTTAAACCTTCTAAGCTATACTCTTAGGAAAGTATCCAAAACGTCATAGTAGTCCCATAACAAAATTCTATGGCGGAATACCATGGCAACATTACAGCAAAACAGTGTGGCAGAATTCTATGGTAGAACATTGCAGCAACGTTACAGCAGGATAATACTGTAGCAGAATTCTGTGGCAAAACACAGCAACATTACAGCAAAACAGTGTGGCAAAATTCTATGGCAGAACATTGCAGCAATGTTACAGTAGGACAGTACCATAACAGAATTCTATGGCAAAATGTAGCAATGTTATAGTAGGACAGTGCAGTAGCATAAGTCTGTAGCAAACACAACAACATTAAAACAGAGTAGTATCATAAGCAAAATGCTATGGTAGAATATTGCAGCAGAATGTTGTGGTAGAATACCACAATACAATAGTAGAGTTCAATGGCATTGCCTCAAAAATGCGATAGCAAAATATCACTACAACACCATAGAGTTCTACAACAAAAGTATCCTGAGAACCCTACAATAGAAGGCCTTTACAATGCTTGGTCCTATCCTTTAAATGCCACTTGTTCTCCTTGTCATGCATGTGAGACATGTGGCAAGCCACTTGTTCAAACATGTAACTCTCCTAAAAGCTTTCTAAGCCACTTATCACCTTTTTTGCTCTCTTTTTCTTTTAAGGAAACACTAGAAGCTTTCTAAACTCTCTCCATCTCCACCTTTGGGTCCAGCACTTGGAGGAGAAAAATCCCTTCATTCCCTCACAAGGTTTCAATCATTTTCTTCATGATAGTGATTCTAGCTCTACTTCCCCCTAAAAAAACCAACAGCTAGAAACAAAAAATGAAGCTATAGTAGCCAAAGGAAAACTTTCATCATTACTATACTGTTGCAAATCACTATTTCCTCCGTAAAGTATCCCTTAGCAAACTTTTCCAAAAGTGCAAAATGTCCATCTGCAGAAATTTTGTAGCAGAAAGTGCAAATCCTTTTGCAGACTGTTCACAGCAGAATTTGCTGAATTTCAAAAGTGCAGAATATTCGTCTGCAGAATATTTTATAGCAAAAAATTTTAGAAGCCAAAATGTAAATCTCTTCGCAGATTATTTACAGCAGAATTTGCTGAATTCCAAAATGTTCATAGGTAGAATATTTCATAGCAGAATTCCCAAAATGCAGAATGTTCATTGGTAGAATATTTCGTAGCGAAAAATTTTAGAAGACTAAGCGCAGATCCTTTGGCAGACTATTCATAGTAGAATCCGCTGAATTTCAAAAATGCAGAATGCTTATCTACTGAATGTTTCATAGCAAAATTTTCAGAAGCCTAGGTACAGATATCTCAGCAAACTGTTCACAGCAGAATATTCTGTGGTAGAATATTCTACAGCATAATTTTGTATTCCAGTAGGTCTTTTTGCAGAATATCCTACCACAAAATTCAATATTGAATTCTTGAACTTTCTAAGTGCAATAACAAATCCAATGTGATTATCTTCTACAACAAAAGTGATCATTGCCCCCATCAAGAATTCATGAGAACACCAACAGTATGAAGATGTGTAAAAGGGTACTGGATAATTCTACTACAGCAAGAAATTCGAGTCTAGATATTATTCAACAAATTTGAGACTTTTTCTCAAAGCAAAAGAGGTGCATACAAAGCCTTTCATGTTCACTTTTGCTGAATCAATCTCTTGCTAGTGCATCATTAAATATATCAATATCAATGAAGGGAGGAGGGAGAAGTAATCAATTCGGTGATATCGAAGCATCCGCTTTCAACCAAATAATACATTGAAGGCATGTGACAGGGTGGTAAAGTGTCCAAATTAAATCCAGACCTTGGAATGAATCAAATCACTCAGTTACAGCGTACTCTCCATAGAGAAGCCCAAATCTATAAGCTGCTTGCAAATTGCTCTTTGTCCATTATTGGGTCTAGCAAACCGATTCAACAACCTTGAAGAGTTGAGAAGTTTTCTTTGAAGCACCTCAGAGGATTTATGCCTAGAGTGGCATTAATGATCATGATATTTATGATTGTGGGGGCCTTTTTTGTTGTGTTGGGCTAGACTAACCCTTTGTGATAGTAGGCCCAAGTGTTCTGAGTTGCGGGAGTCGAGACCGGTCCAACTAGAACTCAATTTGGCCGGTTTGTGCACAAACTATGCCTCGTCTACTAGGAGTGTGCTTACGACAGGCAGAGCTATTTCAGAGAAGCTTGTGGCAAACGGATACAATAAATAAAACAAAATCGAGTATTCTGGAATGACCAGATGGCTTTTCAACAAAGAATGACCAAATAATCCATAATCACAGTAATATTAACAACTTTTGCAAATAAAGTGAAAGGGGCAAATGATAAAAGGGTTAATCAAAATATAAAGAAACTAAGTCCAGTTTAGTCCGCATGAGTAAAGCCAAAAAGGAAGAACGCCTCCTCTCAACACAATTAACCTCCGAGGAAAAGAATCCTGCTGTGGAAATTAATAGATTTAAGGAAGGCGGACCGGAATGGATAATGCCCAGGATGATTATTCACGGAAGAGAGCAGGGATTTGAGAAGGAGAGAGGGGAAGAAACCTATCGGTGCATGCTGTTAACTCTCGTTTTCCTTTCTATTTTTCTCTCTTTTATCTTTTGTTTCTTTCTTTTTCCCAAGTTTCTTTTTTGTTTTCTCCCTTAGTCTTTCCTTAGTGATTTCTACCACTGTAATTTCTTTGGCATTGTGTTTCCTCCTTTTTTTTTTTTCCTGTGTATCTCCCTCTTGTTGTTATGTCCCTTTTGTACACGGCAGAAACCTCCTTTTATAGTGCCTGTCGTGACCGGATTTTACTATTCTACCCCTTAACCACCTTTGTCTGGTCTGGGTATACTTGCCGACCATCACTGTTTCGTCTGCGAGCCACTCCCCATTACCAGACAAAGACAACTATTTTGTTTGTTAGTCTGCCGTGGCTCTTCTTCCTACCGCAGTGCTATTTCTCTCTATCTCTCTACCCCTCATGGCATACACCTAGTGGTTCCAACTCAGCCTTACCTTTTTTGGGAAGTATGTCATCCTAGCAAGACATATCTCCCAAAAGAGCTTGAGCAAGAACCCCAAAACAGGTTTTCCCCTCTCCCCACCACTAAACCATGCCTTCTTACCTCTGACCCATGACCTCACCATGTCCCGTATTGGCTGGGTACAGGCTGGTGGTGCCTGGGTCTTGTGCGTGCCTTCTGTTCATATGTGTCTGAAGTCTACCTGCTGCTCATGCATCCACTGCGATTTGGAGACTTTGCCTGCACAGCCTACCGCCCGTTTCTGGCTTTTTATGAGTTGCTACTTTGATTTTCCCGCTTCCTTAGGGTTGGGCTTCATCTGGTACTAGGCTTTGCATTTTCTTTTAGCCCACTTCTTAATTTACTTGACTTCTTACCACATTACTTGTTATTCCTGCCGTAACGAGTCATTCCTACTGGGCCTTTTTTAGGCCTGCCGTTCCATTCTTTCCCCCAGTGGCCTAGCATGGCCACTGGTGTTCCTACTTATAGGCTCTAGTGTCCCTTTTGTTTTCCCCTGGGCTTTCTCCGGCCCATTTACTTTCTTTGGACTTCCTTAGCTCATTTACTAACTCTGCATTCCCATGGGCTTTTACTAACTTCATTGGGCTTCCTTGGCCCAATTTCCTTATTCTCATCCTTGGGGCTCACGGGTTTCTCATTAACCCCTTACTTTCTTTGTTTACATTTCTTTGGGCCTATCGCAGCCCATTCTCACTTTTCTATATCACATACTGCCCATAGGTGCCATTTCTCTCTTTCCAGGCCTTCTAGGCCCATTTGCTTCCTCAAGACCTATTTGTTTATATTATGGGCCTGTGATCCATTATTCCTGCCGCTTGGGCTTAATGCTCTATGCTTGCCATTTCTTTGCTGCCCGTGTTGCTGGGTTGGGCTTCCTTCTCTCTATTCGGATTCCAAAAAATGATCCTCAACAATGATATTTCTAAGAAAGAATATATCAGATCACTTGTACTACAAACTACACAACTTCACCATCACTTTTCAAGTCATGAAGCTCATTAATGCCCATGTCTCATCCTAGGAGAACTCTGCACAGTGACAAAGTCAAAACTCCTTCTTTCGGCTTGTGTACAAGAGGGAAATAGCATAAACAACTGCTGACACACATTCTGCCGTGAATAGAGTTGCTTACCCTATTGCTGCATAAAACCATTACATGGTTTTTATTGAAGGCGTTTTGCTGCAAGGGCATTCTGCCATAAGAATAAAGAAGCGTGATGTCCTAGAAAGATGTGGGTACGTCATGGGAAAATTCTATATTAGAAGCCGCCGACTTTTGGCTATTACTAGCCAACCATGAAGCAAGAGACGTAGCAAGCTCCATCTAAATATGCCCATACTCAAAGCAAGCAAAGAAGAAACCCATGAAATAAGGGTCTTAATAGCAAAAGCAAGCAAAAGGGTCGTGGTTATGAATTCTTGGCTAGAAGCTAGCAAAGGAACCATGGTTGTGAGTTCTTGGCAAAAGCCCACAAGAGGGGCTACACTCAATCATACCCACAAAACAGCCATGATCGCAAGTCTTTGGAAAGAATCTGTAGAAAAGTTATAGCCACAATCATATGTAGCAGAAAATACATGGGAAGCAATTGTGCTTGCAGTGGAATGCATGCTTGGGAGGTAAGTCTTTCCCAAATTCTTTAGTAATGAAGAATTTCTACAATATGGCAACTTGTAGATCCATGGCATCTAATTTTTTTACTGAAGAACGCACGAACCACATGATGGAGCATCAACAAGAGAAGGTGATATCAATCTCATCCAGTTGTCTCACATGTTGGGGGCTAAAGCTCAGTCTGCAGCAAATACAGGAAGCCTTCTGCTGAAAACTAAGGGCTTATTCTCATGAACCGGGGGCTGTCTCATTCTACAGAAAATACGAAAAGCCTTCTTCAATATGCTAAAGACTCATCTAGTTGTCACACATGTTGGGGGGTTAAGGCCCATTCTGCAGTAAATTTGGAAAGGCTTCCGCAAAGCGCTTAGAGTATCAATATGCAATAGCAACATTACCCACTGTGAAATAAGTATTGATTATGGCATTTCAACAAGTATACATTCATCTGCCACTTGATTTACAGCAACTTCAAACTTCATGATATGGCATAGTGCAACACCCATGCAATTTGTTGCAACCTACCATGGTCAAGTAACATTCTAGGCTGTAATAAAGTAGCAACATCATCTATCTTCTGTAGAAGCATTAACTAGCAAATTGAAAAATAAGTTCTCAGATGATATAAAGTCTATGTAGCGATGAATTCATGAGAAGAAATTCTACCGCCCTTATTGCGGCAAATGTCAAAAAAGCAAAGAAAGGAAGCAAGAAGAGAAGGCCTACAAGCACTCTGGCCGAAATATATGTAAAGGTGAACCAACAAGCACTACAGCAAAAAATAAATGCTCTTCGTGAGACTTTAAGGCTTCAAGAATGCTCTGCAGAATAGCTGAGTGACAAAGGAACTCACAGCAGAAACAAAAGGTGGAAATTAATGATGAATTCCTAGGAGAAGTAGCCATGACAAAAGAAGTCAAAGAGCAATGGGTAATGAAATTTGATGGATCTTCTACTACCCAATCAGGAGGAGTGGGAGTAGTTTTGTATCATGAAGAAGACAAGACTGTGGCACTATCATTCAAATTAGAATTCCCCCGTTCGAACAATACGGCAAAATATAAAGTCTATCTGACCGGGCTAACCACAGCCCTTGAAATGGGGGTCAAGCATTTAAGAGTAATGGGTGATTCGAACCTAGTGGTCTGCCAGACCAAAGGGAGCTTCTCCTTAAAAGAACCCAACCTAGCCCCATATAGAGCAATGGCTCAGAAGATGGAGGAAAAGTTTTCAACCTTTGAAATAAAGCATATTCTAAGGAACGAAACCCGGTTCATGGATGCGTTGGCTGCATTAGGCTCACAAATAATTTTCCAAGAGGATAGCACCAGGATAGAAGTCAGTAAGAGGAAAGAGTCTATTATTGAGATGTTGAAAGAAAGGTTCTAGGAGGAACATTGTGAAAGAGATTGGCAGTTTCCCATAAAGGAGGCCTTGATGGAGGAAGAAGACACCGCAGAACTGAAGATGCTAAAGGACTATACCATGGTAAAAGGAGAATTGTACCGCAGAATGCCAGGTGGGGTATTGTCTAGGTGCGTAGGGCAAGAGGAAGCCTAAAGAAGGTTAAAAGAAGTACATGGTAAAACTTGTAGATCCCGTGGAGAAATCAACCTTTACCGCAGACTTCAAAGGGTAGGCTTCTATTAGCCAAATATGGGTGAAGATGCAAATCAAGTCCAAACCCAATATGAGACCTGCCAACTTGTGGCAGATAGAGAGGAAAGTTACGCTGTGTTTGCCAGTGAGAACTGGAGAAGTCCATTCGTGCAATACTTGATAAAGGGTATCCTGCCACAAAAGCACACTGAAAGATATAAGTTTAAGAGGTTGGCAACACGCTACTTTTTACATAATGAAGTCCTTTTCAAGAAAGGGTATGATGAGGACCCCTTAAGATGTCTGGGTCCTGAGGAAGTAAAAGGAATGATAAAAGAAGTGCACTCAAAAGAGTGTGGGGAACACCAAAGGAAGAAGAAACTGTACAAATGCCTGCTACAAATGGGTTATTACTGGCCCCACCATGAAGAAAGACATGACGGAATTTGTAAAAAAGTGCCATGGTTGCCAACTACAGGCCAACTTGATTCACACTCATCCACAGAACTTACACAACATGGTCACCCTATGGCCCTTCCACACTTGGGGGCTTAATTTGGTGGGACCAGTTAACCCACCATCATGTGGATACATATGGATCTTGGTGGCTATGGAATACTTCACTAAATGGGCATAGGCAGTGCCACTCCATAAAGTCACGAGAGGAGCAGTAGCAAACTTCATCAAAGAAAACATAATTGTGAGATTTGGGATACCCCGCAGGATTATCAGTAACAATGGCACACCCTTTGTCAATAGTGATGTGAGGAAGATGCTGGAATTCTACCAAGTTAAGCACCATCGTTCATCGCCCTATTACCCTCAAGGAAATGGGCAAGTAGAGGCGACAAACAAGACCTTCATAAAGATCATCAGCAAAATGATCCAAGAGTATACAAGAGAATGGGCAATGCATTTGCCAGACGCTCTCTAGGTCTAGAGAAATTCACCAAAGTCAGCCATAGGATTTTCACCCTTTTCTTTAGTCTACGGGACAGAAGTAATGGGCCCGGCAGAAGTAATGACTCCGTCTTTGAGAGTTATGTAGATGCTGAAGAAGGAAAAAGAAAATGAGGTATTTACGGCAGAAAGGTATGAAGACTTAGAAGGGCTTGATGAAAGGGGGGAAGAGGCTCAAGAGCACAGCCACAGATATAGACAAAGAATGACTGAAGCCTATGGCAAAATGACAAGAAGAATATGTTAAAGAAGAAAAAAGTAAACATGAAGGAATCAATAGTTGCTATGGTAGAATGACAAAGAAAATGTTTAGAATGAAAAGAAAGTGAAGATTTCTTGTGAAAGCATCCTCATTGCCCCTTGAAAGAGGAACATCTATAGTGGCACCACTTGTAGGTGCCTTAAAATGAGTGGCAGACTCAATTACTTTTGTAGAAAAATCAATTTTACAGCAAAACCAGAATTTATGGCAGAATCAGAAATAGTTCGCAATGCAAACAGTAAAAGTACTAGAGTATTGATGATCTTGGGGGCTAAAAGGTCCTCTACTATTACAACAATACATTTTCTATGTTAGTAGCAACTCCGAATAAGGAGGCCTTCCATAAATACATCATCATTGAAAGAAACTTGCCTTTCCACAAGGCCCAACATCTTTCTCCACAGAAACTTCATCCTAGCAAAAAATACATTTGTTCTTCAACACAGCAGAAAGTATTATCAGCAAATGAAAGAGTATTCTACTATGATGAGGGCTTGCAATGTTGGCTATACACTTTGTTTTGAGCAAAAGAAATGAAGATACAGAGAAGAAGAAGGCACAAGAAAAGGGAGCGAAGCCACCCTTTGATCTACACACTTAGAGGAAGCTTTCCTTTTGTGAAAGAACTCTACTTGAAGAAAGTGATGTGGCAGAGCTATTTTGATGAAACTCTTTTCAGTCGTTGGCTTAGATGCGAAGGTAGTAGAAGACTACACTTTCTCTATTTTAAGAGAATAAATGAAGCCCAAAGTGAAGCACCCTTAGGTGGCTAAAAGAAAAGAAAAATGAAGACGTAAGAAGGATCCTCGCTCCACAAGGTGTTGTTCGCGAAGTTGGCAAGAGAAATAAGAGTTAAAGAATCCAAAGAGCCAATTTTAAGCATTCTACAAAGACGTAGAAGATCATAATGAAGAAGAACCCAACAAGGAAGGATTCCACAACATCTGTGTCTTCTGACCATTCTTAGAGAGCAACTACACTTATGGAAGAATGAAGAGATGATACTGAGGAATATGTGGGGAAAGTAAGTTAGCTGAAGCAGTCAAGCCTAATTCTTCTGTCGCAGAATCTGCTACAACCTTCACTTCCTACAGTATAGATGCTGCTCTAGCAGAAGCAAAGTAAAAGGTGTATTGACGCAAAGAAATAAGTGCATTGCAACAAAAAGTGTCTACATATTCTGCGAAAGGAAAAAAGAAAAAAGAAAAAAAGGAGTATTTATCCATATAGAAGCAAAGAAATGAGTATGCACTACTGCAGAAATGTAAAGAAATAAGTAAACAAATTGCCGTAGACATAAAGAAATGAGTACCATTGTAGAAGTCCAAGATCACAAGGAATTTCCAAGAAGCAAACCAAGAAACAAGCAAAGGAATGATGAAGAAGAGAAGGATGCACACATCATCATCATCGACAATCTCTTTGAATGAGGGTAGTGTTGATGCCCACTTTGGCAAGGAGGCCCAATAAAAAGAAGAAGCCCAACGGCACGGGCAGAAAAGAGTTGGTAAATGGATACCCAAAAAAAAAAAAAAACCATTAAGCCCAAGCGGCAAGAATAATGGATTATAGGTCCATGAAATAAACAAATAGGTCTTAAGGTAGCAAAAGGGCTTAAAGGAGCCCAGAAAGAGAGAAGTAACAAACTCTTGGGCAATATATGATATAGAAAAGTGAGAATGGGGCATAGTAGGCCCAAAGTAATGCAAGCAAAGAAAGTAAGGGGTTGATGGCAAGCCCATGAGCCTCGAGGATGAGGATAAGGTAATTGGGCCGGGGAAGCCCAATGAAGTTAGTAAAAGCCCACGGGAGTAAAGAATTGGAATGGGTCGAGGATGCTTAAAAGAATAAAATGGAACAAAGGAGCCCGAATAGGACAAAGGAACCCAAAAGTGATGAAATGGGCCGAGGATGCCCAAAAGAATAAAATGAGACAAAAGAGCCCGAAAGTGATGAAATGTGTTGAGGATGCCCAAAAGAATAAAATGGGACAAAGGAGCCCAAAAGTAATGAAATGAGCCAAGGAAGCCCGAAACAACATAGTACAAGCCCAATGATAGTACTGGGCTAATGGAATTTAGCAAAAGTAAAGCATACAATAGGCCTAAAGAGGCCCAGCAAGCACAAGTCAAATAATAACATGCAAGCAATCAGCAGAAACAATTGAGCCAAAGAGAGGCAAAGTTTTCAGCAAACTCGCTTTAGGATGACAGCATCAAAACCACCATCCTCATGAAGAGCAACTTTTTGGCTACCCTTGGAGGGTTATGAATTTGTAGAAAGAAAGAGAATGATTTGCCCAAAGAGAGTAAAGATTGAAACAACAGGCCCGCGAAGAAAAGAAGAGAAGCATTCACGCGTGAGTTGTGAAACCACCCGCGAAAGAAAACTGCATAAGTGTTCGCATATGGATTGCTCAACTGCATAAGTGTTCGCATATGAATTGCAGGAGCAATCCATATGCTTAAAGGGCTGAATATTGATGCCTAATTTTACGAATCCATATCCAAAAGCCCATGAGGAAGAAAGCCCAATGAAAAGCAAGGCCTAAAGACCCACCAAGAAGACTAAAGAGCAAGAAAGGTCCAAAGAAAGAAGTGCAAGGGAAAGCAATCTACAGCAAAACGCAGATCTGCCACAGAATACAGATCCGTCACAGAATATAGATCTGCCATAGAATACAGTTCTTCACCAGAATGGCTTTGACAGATCAAGACAAATTGGGCCTAAGACCCTTTTGATCTAGTCAACATTATTTGGCCCATAAAGGCCCAAATCATTTTGTATAAAAAGATAGGCGTGAAAACTAATATGAAAAAGCATGATGAAAAAGAAACAAGGAACAGCAAGAAGTGTCAGTAACAAGAAACATGTGAAGAAATAAGACAAAAAATACGCAGCAGAATGAAACAAAACTAATCTGCTACAGCAAAAATGGCGTGGGAATGAAAGAAGACAAAAACAAAAAGACCGAAACACCACAAACTTGTACCCAACCAATACAAGGGAGGTGGGCCCACAGTTAAAGGGATTCAGAGGGTGTGGTTTAGTGGTAGGGGTAAAAGGGGGTCTATATTTGGTTTCCTGCCGTGACTTCTTTTGGGAATATACCTTGCTGGGATAGTATCTTACCCAAAAGGAGTAATAGATGGTTGGGACCATCTGATGCATGCCATAGAGCTAGGTAGTGAGGTAGTCTAATCTTTATCCATTTGAACCTAGAGGTAGAGGTGTACAGCAAGAACAAACAAAAGGGAATTTTGTCATGAAATGAGTAATGGTGCAGCTGACGTATTCTGAGCAAAGGTAGTGGTCGGGCAACCAATGGGTTGGTAGGTAGTCTTGAATGGATGCCCACAACGAACCAAAAATAGTTTGTGAAGCCCTAGGGGTAAAAGGGATAAATCTCATTGAATTAGTCCGCTATAAAAGGAAGAGGTAGCCATAGATGAAAAAGGGGGGGGGGGGAGGGGACCGAAGGGAGAAGCACCTAAGGAGGGAACCTATGGAAGAAAGTAGTAAGCACCTAGGAGAGGCACCCAGGGAGAGGGCAATCCAAAAGGGAAAAGACCCAAGTGAGAAAAACAACCCACGGCAAAATAGTAGTTAGAGAGAAAAAAAAAAAAAAAACAACGGAAAGGAAGAAAGAAAGTAGTAAAAAGAAGAGAGAAAACACGGCAGGAATAGAGGTATGCATCAATAGACCATCTTTCCCCTCCCTCTTAGCAAACCCACTTTTTGAAGTCTCCAAAAGTAATAGCTAGTAGCCATTTAGGCCTATTCTCCAAAATGCACAACTTTGATGGCAAAAGCCTATGACAAGTTTGTTCAAGTTGGAGTTTGGGTTCCTTCTTGGTTTACTTATTCTATGAGAAGATTCAATACTTGATTTCAATTGCAAATATATTTGATTTTTTTCATTATAACTTATGCTGCTGTAGCACATTTCTATCACATCTGCCGCATCAGTTATTCTACTGTGGTGTCTTTACTTGCTGTACTAGTTATTCTGTTGTAGCACCCTTTTATTATATTTACCGTGTTAACTATTATACCAGCTAAACCTTTTCTGTTGAAACTTTCCTATTTCTTTGTTATTACGTGTTTTACTTTTGACATGAACTAATCATTATTCTTCCATAAGTATATATACATATACATTGTTTCTCATGTTCTGCAAAAATATATTTTATATATGTATATGTGAATACGTATAAGTGTATTTACGAATATATGTATGTATATATTTGAGAATATGCTAACCCATTTGATCTAACATTTTTTTTATGGGTATTTTCTTTGGGTTTTAGATTTGTTTATGTGCAGGAAGTAGAAAAGTATTTTTGTAGTAAAAATGAAAAGTACAGCAGACAGCTTTAAAGTACAGCAAACAACTTTATTACATAGCAGAAGGCTCTATGAAAAAAAGCTTTACTGCACAGCAGAAAGTTTTACTGTACAGCAAATGGTTTTACTACACGACAGAAAGTTTTGCTGCATAGCAGAAAAGTCAGATTTGTGGCAGAAACTAGAGAAAAGTTCCTTTTGCAGTAGAAAAAGAGGATAAGCCCATTTTGCAGCGTCTTCCCTTGGACTTGGACTCAACGTTTGCGCACAAATTGGCAACGGCAGAATGGTACTTTGGAGCCCATTTCACGGAGCGCTAGGCCCAACTTCCTTCTTAAAAAAAGCCTAGACTAAGTGGTGTCCAATAACATCAAGATGCGTGTCTAAGGTACAAGAAATGTAAAAAGAACCCTCAACAACCTCCATGAACTCGAGTTATAGGCAATTTTTTATTATTTTTTTTTTTACATAAAACTCGAGTTTATGGACGTCGAGTTACAAAATGCCACTATAGGTCCTTAAAACGTCATTATAGGATCCTTAATAACACTACTATAGGGCCTAACTCGATTTATCTCAAATCAAGTTTCAAAAGAGTGGCATTTCCCTAATTAGTTTGGGAAAAGGGGCAAAATGCTAGAAAGTTTGTGTGAAAGGGGCATTTGTCTATTTTCTCCGTGTTATGTGGGTAAAAAGTAAAAACCATTATGCAGGTTTTGATTTGGTCGTTGAAGGCTGGTGATTTTGTGGCTTAGTGGTGAATCAACTTGGGTACTGGTGAGTAACTAAAAGGTCAAATGGTGGCCTGGTGGTGAATCGTCTCGGGTAGGTTTTTGAAGTCCACCTAGATTCGAATAGTCACCTGGTTTGGGTTCTTAATGGTTCGATACTGAAGGTGTGATGAAGTCAAGGTTTTGGTGCCGCCGGTGAGGTGGTTAGGTTCAATGGGTTTTTTTGGGTTTTTGTTTTTAAATCTGACCCCAACGTTAAAGTGTTGACACCGTTAATATTGATGTGGATTATATTGCCATGTGTAATGTTTTAATTGGAAAACCTAAAGTACTGCATCTAAATTCTGACCATTATTTTTTGATGATTTTCTATTTCTACTATTATTATGTGCATATGTAAAATATATATTTTTTGAACATATCAATTTTAGAAATTATTACACCTAGTAAGACTGTAATAGCTATTCCTAAGAAATAACTATTCCTTAATTTAAGGAATAACTATTCTTAAGGAATAACTATTACTTGTGATAATGATGCAACCAAATAATCAAATAGCAAGTCAACGTAAATAGTCATTCCATTTAAGGACTTATTATGACATGCCAAACATGTCTTAAGCGTGTTCCAATGTTTAACAATCACAATCAGTGAAGGTGTCAATTATTCATGATTGTAAATGGAAAGGGAAACAAAAAGATAGTCTTTTGTCTGGAACACAAAGCAATGGGCTAAGAAACTGACTTGTAGATTCAACAGGAGGAGCTCGCTCTTTGGGAACTCCAAAAAAAAAATTAGCTGTCAAATGAGAGGACAACTTTCAAGCTTTATTTGGTTAAGAGGATGCAAAAGTGGTGGAATGGAGTTGGTCAAGTTCCAAACCTTCTTCAATCCCATAAGGGCAAGATGATTGTCAGCTTGTTAGGGTTGAAGTGGTGTGCACATCTTGTTTTTGGATAATGTATTCTTACTCATTATGGGCATGTTTGGTATTCTGAATATAAATTGCCATATAATTGATAAATTTTATTATTGAGAATAAAAATTGTTGTAATGAAAATAACTAAACTTATTCGTATGTTTAGTTGTAACATTTGATTTGCATTTATAAAATATCTTACTTATATAATTATATTTCTTAAAAAAGAAAATTTTGTTTATTTGTGTGAGAGATATTATTTTTCGATGATTTTTTATTTCTACTATTATTATGTGCATATGTAAAGTTTGTATTTTTTGTAACATATTAATTTTAGAAATTATTATACCTAGTAAGATTGTAATAGCTATTCTTAAGGAATAACTATTACTTGTAATAATGATGCAACCAAATAATCAAATAGCAAGTCAACATAAATAGCCATTCCCTTAAAGGACTTATTATGACATGCTAAACATGTCTTAAGTGTGTTCCAACATTTAACCGTCACAGTTAGTAAAGGTGTCAAATTTTTATGATTGTAAATGGAAAGGGAAACAAAAAGATAGTCTTTTGTGTAGCACACAAAGCAATGGGCTAAGAAACTTACTTGTAGATCCAACAGGAGGAGCTTGCTCTCTAGAAACTCCAAAAGACAAGTTAACTATCAAATGAGAGGACAACTTTCAAGCTTTGTTTGGTTGAGAGGATGCAAAAGTGGAGGAATGGAAAATGACGAGAGGATGGAAAAGTGGGAGGATAGAAAAAAATTTAGTTTCCATCATATGTGTTTGGTTAGGATGATGAAAAATTCTTTTGTTTAGTTTAGAAGAAAATTAAGATGATGGAAAATGTAGTGTATATAAATTTACTCTTATGTCTTTATTACATAATATATAAAATATGGTTGCTAGTGGGTAGTTGAAAGGTATAATAAGGACAGAAAAATAATTAAACTGACTTAAACTTTTTCTATCATGTTTTCTCTCCAATTTGGAGAGATTGCATTTTGGTTGGTCCAAGTGGTCACCAATTTTCTCCTCTCGCTTCCCCTATCAACCAGACAAGCAAAAACACCATTTTTTGCCTACCATTTTCCATCCCCCAATAATCACCCTAATCAAATGCACTATCAGAGATGGGGGTGGTAACTGAAGAGGGGAAAATCTGCGCGCATGTATGACGGGCTATATTCATGACGGGCCCGAGCCTTGACGGGCCATATCTTATGGGCCGAGTTTAGGTGGGCCAGTTGAGTTGTTGGGCCCATAGCTGGAACCCCAGCACCAGTAAGATTCTATTAGATGTGATTATTAATGAGTTCTCCCTACAAGGAAAAACCTTGTCCATCAAGTCTAGGATTTTATAAAGAAGAGTCCTGTAAGGAAAAGATTCTTGAATCCACGCCTATGAGGGTTTCCTATATGGAAAAGACTTCTACCCCAAGAAAGAAAGGTCGACTCTTTGCTACTATAAAAGCCCCAACACCCTCACAAATCGAGGTACGCATAATTTACCCTCTCTAGCACTCTAGAGTTGTGAGAATATTTCTGACTTAACCTTCGGAGGGTATTCGGCCAGCACCACACCGGTGCTCTTCGCGAGGTTTTCTCTTCTCTTTGTTGTGTAGGTTCATACTCGTGCGCGTAAGTATCGTGTGGCTCACTGGTGAGATTCTTGACCTCATCAGTTGGCGCCGTCTGTGGGAATTCTGATTACGCGATTCGTGACCCGTATTATCGCTTCCCGGACAAAAGAGTTGCATGGTACTCACACGCTCGATGGCAACCACCAACGATGTTCAAGGGGAGAAACCACCCACGACTGCCCTTGAAAGACAAGTTCGAACTCTTGCGGCCACAGTGGAGCGCCTCACCAAACAAAACCTCGATTTTGAGGAACAGCTGCGCCAGAAAAACGCATTACCAAACAACCAACAAGAAGACCAATAGGGGACCAGCGGTGCAAGAAGAAACTAGGAGAGACCTGAAGGCAGCCACGCCCCCAGCAGACCAGAGAGGCAGGACATAAGCATGCCCTCCCTCACGGATGCAACTCCACCACACATCGTCGCAGAGATGCAAGTGATGAAAGAGCAAATGGAGATTATGATGAACGCACTCAAGGGGCGAGTTTCCAGTGACCTTGACGAGCTAGTCAACCGCACAGATTCACCCTTCACTACCGCCGTGAACTCCTTCCCCTTACCGCACAAGTTTCGGATGCCACAGATCGACAGTTACGACGGAGTAAAAGACCCTCTAGATCATCTAGAGACGTTCAAAACATTGATGCACCTTCAAGGGGTCGCGGATGAAATAATGTGCAGGGCTTTCCCCACCACGCTAAAGGGAGCCGCTAGGATCTGGTTCAGTCGGTTAACATCGAACTCCATCAACACATTCAAGGAATTGAGCGCCCAGTTCACGTCTCACTTTATCGGGGGACATAGGTACAAGAAGTCGACGGCTTGCCTAATGAGCATCAGACAGCGAGAAGACGAGACGCTGAGATCTTACATAACCCGTTTCAATGAGGAGGCACTCTCGATTGATGAGGCCGACGATAAGATATTGGTAGCAGCCTTCACAAATGGGTTGCGAAAGGGTAAATTTTTGTTCTATATATACAAAAATGATCCGAAAACCATGACGGAGGTACTCTACAGGGCAACAAAGTACATGAATGCGGAAGACGCATTTCTGGCAAGGGAGGACAAGCCGAGGAAGAGAGAACGGCAGGAGAACACCCGGCAGGACCAGGAGCGGAAAAGACAAAAGACCGGGGACCGAAGGGACGACCGACGGTCAGGGCACCAAGGAAGAAAGTTTACAAGCTTCACCCCACTAAATACCCCGGTAGACCAAGTCCTAATGCAGATTAAGGACGAAGAGGGTCTGACCTTTCCAGGAAAGCTCAAGAGCGACCCCACCAAACGGTCCAGAGACAGGTACTGCCGTTTCCACCGCGACCACGGTCATGATACGGCAGAGTGCTACGACTTAAAACAGTAGATTAAAGCCCTTATCAGACAAGGGAAATTGCAAAAGTTTGTCAAGAAAGAAAGGACGGATCCTCCACCTCAGGAACAGCAACCCCGAAGAGAGAATGAGCGCCCCAAGCCCCCAATCGGAGACATAAGAATGATCGTGGGAGGAACGCCAGCAGGCTCATCCAAGAAGGCCCGAAAAACCTACCTCCGAATGGTTCAGAACGTCCAACTAACGGGCTCGGTTCCGAAGATAGCCCGAAAAGATAGCCCCATGATTGGGTTCTCAGAAGAAGATGCACGGCGCCTTCATCACCCACATGACGATGCACTCGTCGTCACTCTACGAGTCGGGGAGCTTAACGTGCATCGAGTCTTGGTCGACAATGGCAGCTCAGCGGACATCCTATACTATCCCGCGTTCCAGCAAATGATGGTTAACAAGGAACGGCTGGTGCCAACGAACGCCCCACTGGTAGGGTTTGGAGGAAGTAGGGTTTTCCCATTGGGTGCAATCACGCTTTCTGTGACGGTGGGAGATTACCCTCAACAAATCACACGGGACGTAACATTCCTCTTAGTCGATTGCTCGTCCGCATACAACGCTATCCTTGGACGACCAACTCTCAACGCATGGAAGACCATAACTTCAACATACCACCTGATGGTCAAGTTCTCCACGGAGTACGGGGTCGGGGAGCTGTGGGGAAATCAAGTGGCTGCCCGTGAATGCTACTTAGCCGCCATAGAAATGGAAGATCACTAGCAGGCGATGTGCATAGAAGAACAACGGGTCACTACAGAACCCGCTGAAGAACTAGAAGAGATTGTTCTAGACGAATCAAGGCCTGAACGTACGACTAGGATAGGGACCTCAGCCAGTCGGCCCATACAGTAGGCCCTCAGATCATTCCTCAAGAGGAACCAGGACGTTTTTGCTTGGAGCCACGAAGATATGCTCGGGATCAGTCGCTCCGTTATGGTTCACAAGCTGAATATGAACCCAACGTTTTCGCCCGTAAGACAGAAAAAGCGAGTCTTCGCTCAAGAACGGGACAAGGCAATAGCAGAAGAAGTAAAGAAACTGCTCGAAGCAAACTTCATCCGAGAGGTCTATTATCCCAACTGGTTAGCAAACGTCGTGATGGTCAAAAAGGCAAACGGAAAATGGCGAATGTGCATCAACTTCACAGACCTCAACAGAGCATGCCCAAAAGACAGCTATCCGTTACCTCGGATAGATACTTTGGTGGACTCGACGGCGAAGCATCAACTCTTAAGCTTCATGGATGCCTTCTCGGGCTATAATCAAATCAAGATGGACGATGCTGATCAGGAGAAGACCTCCTTTGTTAAGAGCCAAGGGCTCTTTTGCTACAACGTAATGCCGTTTGGGCTCAAGAATGCAGGAGCAACATACCAGAGACTAATGAACAAAATGTTCGCGCACCAAATTGGGAGGAATGTACAGGTGTACGTCGACGACATGCTTGTAAAAAGCCTCCGAGAACAGGACCATCTTAGAGACCTGCAGGAGACGTTTGACACCCTCAGGTCGTACAATATGAAGTTGAATCCGAACAAGTGCGTGTTTGGAGTGACGGCAGGGAAGTTCTTGGGATTCATGGTATCCCATAGAGGAATTGAGGTCAACCCGGAAAAGGTACGGGCTATCATGGAGCTAAAACCACCGGGAACAGTGAAAGAGATGCAAAGCTTGAATGGAAAGATCGCGGCCCTAAACAGATTCGTCTCCAAGGCGACGGACAAATGTCTACCGTTCTTCCGCACCTTAAAAAAGTCTTTCGAATGGACCGATGAGTGTCAGAACGCGTTTGAGGACCTGAAGAAGTACCTCGCCTCTCCCCCACTCCTCAGTCCGGCCAAACCGGGGGAAGAACTCTACCTGTACTTAGCGGTTTCACAGGTAGCCGTCAGCGCGGCCTTGATAAGAGAAGAACAAGGTACTCAATTGCTCGTCTATTTTGTAAGTAGGGGATTTCGGGGGGCAGAAGAGAGATACCCCCAGATGGAGAAATTGGCCTTCGCACTGGTGACTGCGGTAAGAAAGCTCAAGCCATACTTTCAAGCCCACGCCATCATTGTCTTGACGGACCAACCCCTAAAGAGAGCCATGAGCAGCCCCGAAGCGGCCGGACGAATGGCTTTATGGGCAATAGAACTCAGTGAGTTTGATATACAGTATCACCCGCGAACTGCCGTAAAAGGCCAAGCTGTAGCAGACTTTATCGCCGAATATACCCCGTCAGAAGACAAGGGGGCAGACACACTCAGAGAATGGAGCATCCACACGGACGGCTCTTCAAACAGGCAAGCTGGAGGAGTTGGAGTGGTGATTCAAACCCCGGACGGGGACAAAATCGAATGTATGATCCGATTGGATTACTCAACCATAAACAACGAGGCCGAGTATAAGGCATTAGTGGCAGGATTGGACCTCGCGGCAGCAGTAGGTGCTGAAGTCATGGTCGTACATTGCAACTCCCAAGTAATAACGAGTCAAATTAACGGCATTTACGACTGCAAAAATGAAAGGATGAAGAAGTACCTAGAAAAGGTTAAAAATCGAATCGACAGCCTCAAAGTGCGATTCATTCAAATCCCAAGGGAGGAGAATGAATGCGCCGACCGTCTGGCAAGGGCGGCCTCAGCAGAGCCTATACTAGTCCCCGATCAAGTATTATCATTTGTCCAAACGTCCTCAACTATTGACGATGAAGAAGAAGTGCATGAAGTGAGTTCTGAGAATGATTGGACCACACCATTATTAGCCTACTTGAGGACAGGCGCGCTACCAAACAGAAAAGAAGCAGCCAGAAAACTAAGAGTCCAAGCCTTACGGTTCGTACTAATAAAAAACCTTCTGTACAAAAGGGGATTCTCACGACCGTATCTGAGGTGCTTGAATCCTGACGAGGCAAACTATGTAATGAGAAAAGTCCATGAAGGTATCTGTGGAAACCATTCGGGTGCACAAACTTATCCGAGCAGGGTACTACTGGCCTACAATGCAGAAGGATGCACAAAGCTATGTCAAGAGGTGTGACAAATGTCAGAGATTCAGCAATCTAATAAGGCAACCAACCGAGGAGATGACACCCATGATGGCCCCATGGCCGTTCACCCAATGGGGACTAGACATCCTGGGCCCCTTCCCCACCGCGGCAAAGCAACTAAAATTTCTGGTGGTTGGAATCGACTACTTCACAAAGTGGATGGAAGCAGAGGCCCTGGCTACCATCACGGAGAAAAACATTCGAAACTTTGTTTGGAAAAATATTATCTGCAGGTACAGGATACCAAGAGTGCTTGTCTCCGACAACGGAAAGCAGTTCGACAATAGCGCATTCAGGAATTTCTGTTCGGAGCTGGGTATCAAGAACCATTATTCCTCCCCCGCACACCCTCAGGCCAACAGACAAGTCGAAGTTACAAACCGAACCTTGCTCAAGATTATCAAGGCCCGGCTCGAGGGGGCAAAGGGCATCTGGCCTGATGAACTACCAAGCGTACTGTGGGCGTATGTATAACTGTAAGGGTACCAACAGGAGAAACGCCGTTTCGGCTAGCATATGGAACTGATGCGGTCATACCGGCAGAGGTAGGGCTTACAAGCTATCGCGTGGAGAATTACAGCGATGATAACAACGAAGAAGCCATGCAACTCCAGCTAGATTTGGTGGACGAAGTCCGTGCTACGACAGAACAGAGGTTAGCACGATACCAGAACCTAATGGCAAAATACTACAACTCCAATGTCAGACAAAGAGACTTCTAGATCGGTGACCTTGTGCTGAGAAAAGTAATGGGAGCTGCTAGAGACCCCTCTCAAGGAAAGCTCGGCCCCAACTGGGAAGGACCATACAGGATCTCTTCATGGCAAAGAAAAGGGACCTACCACCTTGAAACTCTGGACGGGCAGAAGCTACAGCACCCATGGAACACAGAACACCTCCGGAGATACTACCAGTAGAGACGACGACTTGAAGAACAACAACTGGAACAACACCTATCTTTTTACTCTTTGATTTTTTGATTACTTTTAAGTTTCAGCTACAATAAGCCCAACGGGCACGTTTTTACTTTGGTTTTGCTACAATATGTTTTTAAGCCCACGGGGGCAAGTACTTTTCCACGAATGAATGATTTTTATTCAGATTCAACTAAGTTCACTTACATGCACTATTCAAAATCTTGGACGGATATCCCCAGGAGGGATAGAATCCTAAATCCACAAATTAGACGGATTACCCCAAGAGGGATAAAATTTTATGAAGTCCAAAAAGTGGACGGACAAAGCCCACAAAATGGACGGATATCCCCAGGAGGGATAGAATCCTAAATCCGCAAATTAGACGGATTACCCCAAGAGGGATAAAATTTTATGAAGTCCAAAAAGTGGATGGACAAAGCCCACAAAATGGACGGATATCCCCAGGAGGGATAGAATCCTAAATCCGCAAATTAGACGGATTACCCCGAGAGGGTTAAAATTTTATGAAGTCCAAAATGTGGACGGACAAAGCCCACAAAATGGACGGATACCCCAGGAGGGATAAAATCTTAAATCCGTCAACTAAACGGATAACCCCAACAAGGACAAAAATTTGTCTATATGTGGACGGAGAAAATCCACAAGATAAACGGAGCATCCCTAGAAGATGAAAATCTAAGTCCTATGGTGGGCAAATAAAAACCTAGTCTTCATGACGGGCGAAAATCCTCATAGGAAGGACGAATAGAAACATGGTCCAACATGGTCCACTAAATAGACAGATAAAGCACCAAGTCCACACCATGGACGGATCCTACAAGGGCATGTCCTACGAGCCCGTAAATGGACGGGGTAAAACCGTAATGAGGACGGATGTCCCCGGACGGGATAAAATATTAAATCCCTAATATAAACAAACGACCCCAAGGGGGTTAAAAATTGTCCACAAAAACGACGGACAAACACAATTGAGTAATAGAATTGATAAAGTCCACAATTTGGACGGACTACCCAAGATGGTTAAAAAAAAAGCGTCCTAAAAAAGGACGGATTCAAGAAGACATCAAATAAAAGGATGCTTTCCTAAGTATGACAGACATAAATTCATTAACCAGATCAAATAAAGTTAACAGACATAGCAACAGATTATATATGCCAAAAGTATAAGAAATTACTGACGGAAAAAAAGTACCCATTGAGGGAGCTGTTTGATAAAAACAGGACGAATATATAAATCGTTCCCCAAATACTTTTACATATCAAAAAATTAAAATAAAAAAGGCAAAGTAGAAATTAAACTACGACGGGCGTCTCTTTCTGTTCTTCATGGCTAGTTTTACTATCCTTAGTTCCACTCTCGACGGCTGGTTGATCAGCACGACCACTTTTACCGTCCTTGGGATCATGTTGAAGGATCTGTTGATCTCCTGGAGCACTGACGGGCGGGTTCTCTTCAAAGAGTTCATCCGTATTTTCAGAATTGGCAGGATGGGTAGAAGTAAGTTCTTGAGCATTTACATTGACAGACGAAACGTCAAGATCCGGATATAATGCCTTCACTTGACGGATAGCCTCGTCAAAGCCTTCATTGAAAGAATCTTCGAGCTCGGACAGTAGCGCGTCTGAATCACGGTACTCTTGGACAGCAGTTTCCTTTGCCAGACGGGTTTCTTTCTCTTTGTCTTGAAGGACTATCCTCAGTTCCTCCGTCAGCTTCAACAGCTCATTCCTGTCCGTCTCAAGCAGTTTAAACTTTTTCTCCTGGGCTACCTTCCAAGCCTTTAGCTCTAAAAGCTCCTCCTCCGTCATCTTGGCTTTATCCCGAAGACGGTCTAGGGTCGTCTCATGGTTAAGACACCGTCCCATGAGTCCCTTCACCATGACCATGGTCTGAAATATTGAAAAATTCAAAGGAAAATCAAAAATAGTAAGACGGATAATGCATAAACATATATAAGGTGGACGGGCTTACCTGAGCAATACTAAATAAACTTGTTTCACCCATGGCCTCCGTCGAGTGATTACCTAGGTCTTCGTAATCCTCGGAGGTGAGAAGGGAAGATAGCTTTTCCAAAGCATAACTAGGGTCGTCCCGGAGAAGGGGAGGTGGCTTCTTAACTTCGGATGACGGACCCTTCATTAGCCCTTTACCAGCCCCGAGCTTGGTTGGGGTGATCGTTTTGGCACCTTCAGCCATAAGCCCCACGACGGGCTCCAAGGGGACCTTAGGCTTCTTTGGAGGACGGTCCCCCTTGGACGGCTGCTTTCTCTTTGCTGAAACCGTTGCCTTCTTCGATTCCGTGAGTTTGGCCGTCCTATTCTTCGCGGCGTTAGACCGTATAAGCGCCCTTCTCTTGGCAATGTCCATTTCTGTAAACATGGACGGATAAAGTTAGCTTCATAAAACAAAACCTAATATTCAAACAGGAAGTAAGTGTCGGACATACGCTGACGGATCCTTTTTTCGTATTTGATTGCTTGCGGAGAAGGTACAGACCCGTCACAATACCAACAAATTGTGTCAAGGTTTACCAATTTCGCCCAAGTCCTCTCGTCCAGCGTAGTCTTTTTGAAAATTCTTTCGAGAAAGCTAAATTCCTCAATGCTAATTTGGGGGCGCCGTCAGACTGCAAATAAAGAGGACAGTTAGGAAAATTTCCAAAATGAGCTGAACGGTTTAAAAAGTATCCTAACTAGGACAGACACATACCATTCTCAAATAATATGCCCCAAGTGGTATCGACAGGCATATGGTCTGTCTCTCCTGGACGGCACATCCATCCGTCACATTCTAAGAAAAAGTATCTACTCTTCCAGTCTCTGTTGGAGTCTGGGGTTTCATATATGACCTTTAGCAGCGCACTCCTAGGTACAAAACTGTATATACCCCTAGACTTGTCGATCTCGTCCGAACGGTAGCAATGTAAAAACTCCCGTACCGTCAACCTCCTAGATCCATCCGACATAGCCCCGTACAGAATCTCCATCGCAATGAAGACCCTTCAGGCGTTTGGGGATATTTGGTTGACGGACAAACCCAAATACTTGAGCAGCTCACGATGAAGGGAGCTCAATGGGAATCTGAGTCCAGCCTTCAACATTTGCTCATATATTCCAACACCGTCCACCCCTTCATAGTAACATTTCTCTGATTTGTAAGGTAGACAGATTGGGATATGATCTGGAATCTGGTAGTTATCCCTAAGTGTTCTGAAGTGGTTTTCCTTAATGGTGGATGTGAAATCGTTAATCGTCCACCCTGGGAGCATGATGAGCTCCCTTGGTCGGTCAGCCCCTACGACGGGACCTACTTGTTGGTTGTCATCAAGCTCTACATTCTCAACAAAGTCTACATCCTCATTTGTTGAGGACGGAGAAGATGAAGACGGACTTCTATCGTCCCTAAGACTCTCTAGATCCCTATGACCTGACTGGTATACATCCTCATAGTCCGCCCTGTCACGGACAAATGATTGGTTACTCAACGCACTAGACATTTCCTAGGTATTGACGACTATAGAGATGCTGACGGATATATGATGGGGAATAAAAATCTGACGGAGGAACGAAATGGTAAAAAGTACTTACCGGTCAATAGAATGTGAACGGAGAAAATTTGACGGAGACGGATGCGAATTACTAGCCTGACAAGTATGACGGATTGAGCTCTGACAAAGTGTTTTCTAAGCAAAAGTGGGGAATGAGAGGCGAGGGCTTAATATTTATAAAGAGACTACACGGGAGACGAGGCGACGCTTCGATTCATTACAACCCTCAATAGCACAGTGACGCATGTCACGGTACTTAATTGAAATTAATCTAGTACGCGGAAACCGACGAACCACGAATAGCTTACCCGTCATATACATCAACCGTCATGATTCTTGACCGTCATATCTTAGCCATCTGTTGTCACCCCCGTGAACCCTATAAATTCTGACGGATTCACGGTGTGAGAGGGCAACTGAAGAGGGGAAAATTTGCGTGCATGTATGACGGGCTATATTCATGACGGGCCCGAGCCTTGACGGGCCACATCTTGTGGGCCGAGTTTAGGTGGGCCAGTTGAGTTGTTGGGCCCATAGTTGGAACCCCAGCACCAGTAAGATTCTATTAGATGTGATTATTAATGAGTTCTCCCTACAAGGAAAAACCTTGTCCATCAAGTCTAGGATTTTATAAAGAAAAGTCCTGTAAGGAAAAGATTCTTGAATCCACGCCTATGAGGGTTTCTTATATGGAAAAGACTTCTACCCCAAGAAAGAGAGGTCGACGCTTTGCTACTATAAAAGCCCCAACACCCTCACAAATCGAGGTACGCATAATTTACCCTCTCTAGCACTCTAGAGTTGTGAGAATATTTCTGACTTAACCTTCGGAGGGTATTCGGCTGGCACCACACCGGTGCTCTTCGCGAGGTTTTCTCTTCTCTTTGTTGTGTAGGTTCATACTCGTGCGTGTAAGTATCATGTGGCTCACTGGTGAGATTCTTGACCTCATCAGTAACTATGGGAAAAAAAGGGCATTTTTTGTCACTCTTAGATACATGTGAATCTAATGAAAAAACTATCAGCAAACCGTAATGCAATTTTTTAAAAGAAAAATTGTAAACATCATTGTAATTTTTATTTATCTATATACACACCCAAAGAATGAAATTAATAATTTTACGGATTTTGCATTATGGATTTGTAAATCCCATCATTTTAGAGTTCCCATGAAATTATCAATAGCTTCATCCAAACACAACATAAAGGTCAATTTCATTTCACCCTCCCAATAACCCTCCAAATAAGTGTGAGTTCAATGTCATATTATATATACTATATAATAGAAGTTGGTCATAAAAGTTGTGACTATCTTTGTTTTGTGACAAGTGTTTACACCCAATATTTATTATTATTTTTTTAATGAAATGCTCATCACTTATTAAGATAGTTTATTACCACTGCACATGCTTGGTATAATGATCACTCTATAAGTACAATCTCTTATGGGGTGGGGGCGGCAAGAGCCAAACTTTAAGTTTTTACAAAGTAACTTCACATGCATACACTTAAATTCTATTACCAATATTTTACTCTAAAAATTGAAAATTCTATTTTAAATAAAATTTGTAGGGACTCAATTTGTAATGGACTCTTAACAATAAAAACTTGTAGAGAGTGGGTAAAAAGGGCTTGGCAATATCGAAGTAAACGACGGTTAACATGAAGTTTGTAACAGATAATAGATGTCATGAAGTTCATAGGAATATTCTCAAAGAAATTTGGCCAAGTGTTTTTGTAAGGAATGATCATCACTTTGACTATGTGTTTTACGAAGCATACTTGTCCTCGGCTCAAGCCGATGATCTATTTTTCTTAGAGTTGGTAGATATTCTCTCCCTTTTCTTTTCCCTGATTCCCCCCTTTGGCGCTGGGAATCCTCTTGGTTATATAGTATTGTTTTAGTTAATCTCAGCCGTCCATCTGTCGGTTATCTGGTCACTGTAGATAAGAGTTTGTCCCATCATCTGCTTTTGCAGGCTTTATGTTAGTTCTCAGCCGTCTTTGCAGGCTTTCTATTAGTTGGAGTGACCAAGGTATCTGGGCTCGCTGGTCACCTCACCATTAAAGCGGCCAGAATGTTGGTGAAGCTCATTTAATGAAGGGGAGATATTTTTCCTTTATCAACGTCGGTTCGCCGAGGAGGTGGGCATCCTCGGCGAGACCCCTGGAGGGCTTGGGATTTTTCCTTTTACCCTCGGCCTACCAACTCTCCTCGGCGCGGGCCTTGGGCCGGCTATGGAGTGGGCCGGGGTGGTTTAAACATTTGGGGCCCCACAATAGCCCCTCAAAATTCTGCTGCACGACCTCTAGGGCGGGGAGTAGGATTTTGATTTTCCTCGGCGTGTGCTCGTGCTCTGCTGAGCCTTTCCTGCTGAGTCTTACTTCTTTGTTATTGTTGTCGTTATTTTAGCTGTTTTCCTTTGGTGCGAAAGGCCTGTTCGAGGGGTATTTTCTTGTTAGTTCTTCTAGGAGAGGTAGGATTAAATCCCGTGGTGTTTTTAATGCTTGTCTTCGCTTGGTTTTCGTCCCTAGTAAGGTTTTTCGTTTAATGCCCAGAGATTGGTTTTTGCTGAAGGTTTAGACCCGTGGTTAGCATAGAGACCCTGGTTCGGCTTATCACGTATATCGCCTTATAGAGACTAATTTCCGCACAGGCTTGGGTCCGAAAACCATGCAAGATCTTGGTCTTTCCCAACACTTAGTATTTCATAAGGGCGTGCTCCTCCTGTTGGCCTAAGCCCCTAGGCTATGCAGTGCATGAAATTTTCTTAGCACTTCGTTTCCTCGTTTTCGTACCTAGTTTTCTCATTTTTCATCTGAAGTATCTGGTTTCCCCATGAGGCTTGGGTCCGAGGACCATGCAATGCCTTGGTTCTGTCCAGTACCTAGTTTTCTCATTTTTCATCTGAAGTGTCTAGTTTCCCCGTGAGGCTTGGGTCCGAGGACCATGTAATGCCTTAGTTCTGTCCAGTACCTATTTTTCTCATTTTTCATCTGAAGTATCTGGTTTCCCCATGAGGCTTGGGTCCGAGGACCATGCAATGCCTTGGTTCTGTCCAGTACCTAGTTTTCTCATTTTTCATCTGAAGTATCTAGTTTTCTCATGAGGCTTGGGTCCGAGGACCATGCAATGCCTTGGTTCTGTCCAGTACCTAGTTTTCTCATTTTTCATCTGAAGTATCTGGTTTCCCCATGAGGCTTGGGTCCGAGGACCATGCAATGCCTTGGTTCTGTCCAGTACCTAGTTTTCTCATTTTTCATCTGAAGTATCTGGTTTCCCCATGAGGCTTGGGTCCGAAGACCATGCAATGCCTTGGTTCTGTCCAGTACTTATTTTTCTCATTTTTCATCTGAAGTATCTGGTTTCCCCATGAGGCTTGGGTCCGAGGACCATGCAATGTCTTGGTTCTGTCCAGTACCTAGTTTTCTCATTTTTCATCTGAAGTATCTGGTTTCCCCATGAAGCTTGGGTCTGAGGACCATGCAATACCTTAGTTCTGTCCAGTACCTATTTTTCTCATTTTTCATCTGCAGTATCTGGTTTCCCCATGAGGCTTGGGTCCGAGGACCATGCAATACCTTGGTTCTGTCCAGTACCTAGTTTTCTCATTTTTTATCTGAAGTATCTGGTTTCCCCATGAGGCTTGGGTCCGAGGACCATGCAATGCCTTGGTTCTGTCTAGTACCTAGTTTTCTCATTTTATTTATTATTTTATCTATTTATTCGTAACCGTTTAACTCTACATTACTATAATTTACAATAAGCATTAAATAAATACACTTTTTAAGCAAAGTAATAATAAATGCGTGCTGGAGTTGGTGGAGGATAAGACCTTGCCCTGTTCCGCCTCTTCGTTTGATGGGACTCTTCTGATTACGAGGCGTCTCCTGGGTTGTCCGAGTAACGTGTTGTGACGCTTCGGTTCCTTCTCGTTAATGAGGCGCCTCCTCATTAATGTCAGTCGTGGATCTGCGAGAATCTAACGGCTGATAAGCCCCTTGAAACTTGGGGCGGAATTATTGCCTCCGAAAATCTCTCCCTGGGATTTAATGCAGACTGGCCCTCCCTAATGTTCCGCCTTCTATATAAGGCGTTTCTAGGGCAACCTTCTTCCTCACACTTGACAAACACCCGTCCTAAATTTCTCCTAAAAACACTGCCCAAAGGTTCAGCAAGACATAGCCATTTGAGCCCCTTTGAATGAATTGGCCCTGGGAAAGGGCGGTCCCAAGGATGCACAGCCCCCATCAGGAGCCGAGGATGGAGCTCCGACCCTAAACGCCTAGTTGGGGTTAGGGCAGGAGAGATCCGAAGATTCTCCTTCTTTTCAACCTAATCGGAGACGGAGCCCTCCTCGCTGTCTGGAGGAGGATCCATAGAGAACGTAACCTCCCTCTCTTGGGTTTGGGTCTCTGACCCTCCAAGCCGGCAACGATGGGGGTGGGAGGGAAATCAGGCGGAATCTAGAAGTGGGAACGTCCTGTGCCGCGGCCTCTTCCGCCTCCCATGTTGTCTTCTTTTTTCCTTTTCCCTTTTATCTCTTCTATTTCCATCTCCCAATCAGTCTCCCCCTCTTCATTTCCTCTTCTCTTGCTTCTCTTCTTTCTATCTTGTGTTCTTCTGCCAACTTTCTTTTCTATCTTTTATTCCTCTGCCCACTTTCTTTTCTATCTGGATTTAGTAGTTAGCTTTAGAACAAGCCCCACGGGCATCGTTTGTAAGAGATGTAACTTTTTCTTCATATATTAATAAAGAAGTAGACTTGTTTTGTATATCTCTTTTTACTTTCTGCATACTTTTGTTCTTGCGATTGCTGGCTTCTTAATGAACGCTGTTGCTCTAGGTTGTACTGTTTTGGCATTTTCTTTTTTGAAAGCGTTGCTTTTTATTTCTTTGAACCGACCATCGCACTCGCTAGCGCACAAATCCCTTCCCACAGACGGTGCCAATTATAGGGACTCAATTTATAATGGACCCTTAACAATAAAAACTTGTAGAGAGTGGGTAAAAAGGGCTTGGCAATATCGAAGTAAACGACGGTTAACATGAAGTTTGTAACAGATAATAAATGTCATGAAGTTCATAGGAATATTCTTAAAGAAATTTGGCCAAGTGTTTTTGTAAGGAATGATCATCACTTTGACTATGTGTTTTACGAAGCATACTTGTCCTCGGCTCAGGCCGAGGATCTATTTTTCTTAGAGTTGGTAGATATTCTCTCCCTTTTCTTTTCCCCGATTCCCCCTTTTGGCGCTGGGAATCCTCTTGGTTATATAGTATTGTTTTAGTTAATCTCAGCCGTCCATCTGTCGGTTATCCGGTCACTGTAGATAAGGGTTTGTCCCATCATCTGCTTTTGCAGGCTTTATGTTAGTTCTCAGCCGTCTTTGCAGGCTTTCTATTAGTTGGAGTGACTAAGGTATCTGGACTCGCTGGTCACCTCACCATTAAAGCGGCCAGAATGTTGGTGAAGCTCATTTAATGAAGGGGAGATATTTTCCCTTTATCAATGTCGGTTCGCCGAGGAGGTGGGCATCCTCGGTGAGACCCCTGGAGGGCTTGGGATTTTTCCTCTTACCCTCGGCCTACCAACTCTCCTCGGCGCGGGCCTTGGGCCGACTATGGAGTGGGCCGGGGTGGTTTAAACATTTGGGGCCCCACAAAATTCTATTAGCAAAAGTTTCTAATTATCAATATTTATTTTGATTATATCATCGTATGTTTCAATATAATAAAATTTACATATTACACATGGTGATATATATTAATTATATATCATAAAATTAACGTGTTTTTGTCTCATAACTTACTAATTATTAATAAATATATTTATATTTACATATAAATTTAATTTAACCATGCATCACTATTTTAAAAACGGAATCGGACTGGTTGGTTCAGCTAGGAACCAGCCACCATCCAGTCTGATAAATTCCCTTAAAACCAGTATGAAATTGGTCAAAACCTATAAAAACCAAGCAAAAATCGAATTGAATTGGAAATTGGGGTACAAACCAGTTCTTTGATTATACTAGTTTTAAAACCATGCCATGCATTACACCAACATAATACTAATTAAAAAAAAAAAAGTTAAAAACCTATTTTTTTTTTTTTTTTGCTACAACTCTAATGTGACAGATTATGAGTGGTTAACCATCACTTACACATAAACTCTATATTTTTTTCTTTACCAATCACCATTACAATTGTGGCAAGAATTTGTGAAAAGTTTTGTGCTCCCTAGACTTTTTCCTAACTTATATGTCATGTCACATGATTTAAATACAATATGTGTACAAGTAGAAATACAATAGATACCACCGCACACCCTTGGTGTGATGGTCACTCCACAAGTATAAGTACTTGTGGAATATAGAAGTAGGGGCCAGGGGTTTAAGTCTCTAGAAGGAAGGTATAAGTGCTTGTGGGGTATGTAGTAGCGGCTCTAGGGTTATTTTTTAGGGGGTTCAATAAGAAACATAAATTATACAAAATTTCAAATAAAAGATAAATTAAATATATCGACATCACAAAAAAAAATCTTAATACATAAAGTTTTACAATTGTCTTCTATGATGTTTCATATTCTAAAATTGTTGCATGATATCTTCATTATCAATCCTACTAGCTACATCTGTTTCAATGTACATCAATCATTCATCTACTAATTTCCTATTTGATTGATTTATTTAAAATTTGTTAAGATCTAAATGAGCCTTTTCTAAGGTTTAAGATTAGCAAATCCTAGTTTTATTGTTGGGCTAATTAAAAATTTTTCCCAAATTTTAGATCAACTTATTTTGTTATTGAGATTTTTCTTTATGTTTAAAAAGGTTAAGATATTGTTAAGAATTAAGATAATCATATTTAAGTTTATTTCAATTAGGCTTAAAGTTAGGGGTTCAAATTTTTATCTGAAGTGTCAAAACAAGAAAAATAAGATAAAAAATATTATTATAAATTTTTTTAGGTCCAATTCAGGGGGTTCATTTGAACCCCTTGGGCTCCAAGTGGAGCCGCCCTAGGGGGTATGGGGACAAGGGTTGAGATTCAAGTATCTAGAAGTGAGTTTTTATACACACATACACTTTGATTATACTATAGTAGAATTTCCATTTTATATATATATAAAAAATAAAACTAATTAAAAAAATTTAAAAACCTAAAACAAAAATTTTGCTACAATTTTAATGTGACAGATTTTGAGTAGTTAACTATCACTTACACATAGACTCTCTATTTTTTCTTTACCAATCACCATTACAGTTGTGGTAAGAAATTGTGAAAATTTTTTTACTCCGTAGACTTTTTCTCAACTTATATGTCATCTATATTTATACTACTATTTAAAGGGATTCCCTTGTTTAGACTGAATTTTTTTAGTCCAAAATACCCTTATTTCCCTAAGTTTAAGTAGAGACCGAACTAAATGATAATAAAGTAAAAATACATATGTAACTCCCACTAAAATATTGTCTACAAAATAGGATTACTATCCACTAACTCACTTATTCAGAAACAAAATTCACATTTAAACTTTTCTCTTTCTTTATTTTTTTAATTTGGCCAATTTTTTTTTTAAACCCACGTTAATTTTTTTTTTTTTAAATTTTAGAATCCCACTTTAAAAAGGTACTATTTTTTTGAGTAAAATTTAATAATTTTTATTAATTATAATTTAAAATTATTACATTTCCCAATTACTAAAAAACATATAAATGCGGTGAGTATTATGCATTTATACCAAATATTAAAATTATTACATTTCCCAATTACTAAAAAACATATAAATGTGGTGAGTATTATGCATTTATACCAAATATTAAAATTATAATTAATATAAATTATTAAATTTTATAAAAAAATAAAAAAAATCTTTAAATACGCGCATGAGAACGTACTTGGAAACTATTGTGATTTAAATACGACAGGTGTAAAAGTAGAAATACAATAGATACAGTTGTTGTAGTTGTAGAGTTGCACCCACAACCACAAGCCAGTTCCCAAATCCCAAAGAACTCAAAGCCACACCGCACGAAACAGAAAGTAGGAAGTGGGAACACACTCAGATACGATACGTAAATCCGTGCGCGAAACCGTACCAACAGTAGGAACACACTCACAATCTCGCTGGCTCTCTTTTTTATCTTTAGCGAAAACCTAAAAACTAATAAAATTCTGTCTCTCTCTCTCTCTCTGTACCTCAATTCACTTGCGATAGAGACACTTTCTCTTTCATTACTTATTTTATTAATCAATCAAAAAAATTAAAAAAATAAGTAATTCTCTCTCTCTCTCTCTCTCTCTCTCTCTCGATCCGTCTTTTCTGACTTTCTCTCTCTGTGGTCCCTTCCCCCTCCACTCACATACACAACCAAAAATATCGGGTCCATGGAATCTACGCGTCACTACCATTTTTAATTCGTATACTATACGTATAATAATAATATTACTTTTTTTTTTTTTTTTTTTTTTTCTGGGCCTTGAAAATTTTGTTGAAAAACAAATTCAACTATCTGTTTATTTATCTACCTTTCTCGCACGACATGTCTATCTATTGGTAGACAAATAATGGTGAAATGCCCTTCAAAGTCATGGTGATTTCTGTTTTTGTTTGCCACCATGATGAGAAAGCTAGCTAGTAAGGTGAGCAGCAATCAGAGTTAGCGTGTATTTGTTTCTCAGCAGACCTCATATTGTTCTCTACTTTTATATATATATATATATATATATTGTATCTGGGTCTTTCTTATATTTTGTGGGATATTTTATTGGATGTATGATTGTTTTTGACACAATGATTGGGTTTCTTTTTTCTGTGGATGGCTAATGGGTAGAGTTATTGGTGGTGGTGGTGTTTGTTTCTTTTAGTTTCCAATATAAATCAGCCTTCTACTTTATGTGTAGTTTGGGGGTGGTTGGTTTTTATTTTTATGTTTTTTAATTGATTTGTTTATTGGGTAATCTGTGTGGGATTTTCCAGGCTCTCAAGGAAGGTGTTATTTGACTTTGAAGCCAAAAAAAGGGGTTTTTTTCTTGTTTTATGTTGAAACTTTTGTGATGTTTGTTTGTGGATGGGCTATGATGGGTTTCAAGGGATCTTGGTTCTGATGGAGATGAGAGCGTGTTCTGGGAAAGTTTCATATATGATGGATCTTCAAGAATTTCAATGCTGCTTTGATTCTCATGGAGGAAAAGATTTGATTTTTGGTGGTCATTATGTCGATGGTAGTTGATGGGTTTTAGGAAGTTTGGTTTCTGGAGCTTTGAAATCCATATAGAGTTGTTTCTGGGTACACACCCAATTGATTTTGACCCTTCTTCTCAGATTTAGAGGAGGAGGAGAAAGCAGGGGGTTTTGTGTGTATAAGGTCTTTTAGGATTTAAAGGTGTTTGTTTGACAAAGAAAAAAAATGGGGGAAGAAGCTAATTCCTGGATTAGGAGAGCAAAGTTTTCTCATACTGTGTGTCATAGGTTGGACTCTTCAAGACTGGCCTCTGTTCAATTTTCAATTCGGCCCGAACGAATTTCAGGTTTGAAATCAAGGCCTGGAGCAACTTCTTCTTGTGAGAAATCAACTACTATTTATAAGAAGCAGAGATCTTTGTCCCCTCTACCTGAAACTCGGCTCAATGATGTGTTTAAGGAAGCGAGGTCTGAGAGGAAGAGATTCATGACTCCATTACCTCGGAGAAGGGAACAGGCAAATGGGGTCATGGGAAAGTTTGTGAATAGGGATTTTCAAGAAGTTAAGGCCTCCATTTCAAAGTCTATGGCAGATACAAGCCCACTTAGGCACTTGGCTTCCTTGAAAGGCAATGATAAATTCAAGAACCGGAAGGAGTCATCATGGGCAAAGTATTTTGATCATGGTGGAGGAAGGGTTAATGCTGTGGAAACATCTGATGAGTGGACTGTTGATCTGTCTAAGTTGTTTCTTGGGCTAAAGTTTGCTCATGGCGCTCATAGTCGGCTTTACCATGGTCTATACAATGATGAACCTGTTGCAGTTAAGATTATCCGGGTGCCTGATGATGACGAAAATGGAGCCTTGGGGGCTCGACTAGAGAAACAATACAATAGGGAAGTCACTCTTCTATCTCGTCTGCACTATCACAATGTCATAAAGGTGATCAATCCTTTTCTTTTCCACTCTGTCATCTTGTTATTTGTTATGTATATATATGCTTTATCACAGGATTGATCCTTTGTCTTGTTCAATTTTTATGTCGGTTACAGATTTGCCATAGCTTTTAAGTTTTTTTATTCCATGGATTGATCCTGGAACCATGATCAAAATTATCATTTTTGTGATTTTGTTTGAGGATGCTACCTTTTCTGAACCCTTCTTACTGATATCCTTTAATACAGTTTATAGCAGCGTGCAGAAAGCCACCAGTTTATTGTGTCATTACAGAATATCTATCAGAGGGTTCTTTGAGGGCATATATGCATAAGCTTGAGCGTAAATCACTTCCTTTACAAAAGCTAATTGCATTTGCTCTGGATATTGCTCGTGGAATGGATTACATTCACTCTCAAGGTGTCATTCATCGAGATCTTAAACCAGAAAATGTCCTTATTGACCAAGACTTCCACCTGAAAATTGCTGATTTTGGAATAGCTTGTGAGGAGGTATACTGTGATATTTTAGCTGATGACCCTGGAACTTATCGTTGGATGGCACCTGAGATGATCAAACATAAATCCTATGGCCGAAAGGTTGATGTGTACAGTTTTGGGCTCATCTTATGGGAAATGGTTGCTGGAACAATACCATATGAGGATATGAATCCCGTCCAGGCTGCTTTTGCAGTAGTAAATAAGGTTTGTTCATGAATTTCGTGTTTCTTGGCAAAACATAATGCATGGACTTGCAATACACAATGAAGCTCTTTTCACCTTCATTCTTCAAGTCCTCTGTTGTTATTGTTTTTGTGAATTGTTTAGTTGTGCTATAAGTTTTATGTAGAATTTTTATTTAATTATTAATTTTTTTAATTGATAGAAAAAGGACTACCTGCCCTCTCTCTTCTCCTCTCCTGTTTCTTTTTGGTTCCCCTGCCCCCTGCCCTCTTTCCAATTAGATTTCAGTCTTTTGTCATTGGTTCACGCCTATTTAAACGAACAAATGCTAATTGTGTTCGAGTGTTGGTTCATTCGTTGTGCATCCAGTCAATCCTTAAGTGTGCCCATTGGAAAAACATGTAATCTGCATGTCTCAAACTCTTAAAAGCCATGATTTTCTCATTTTAAATATGATTATCTTGGAAATTTATCATCAGTTGTCATTCCTGTTAGTGTTTTGTATCATGTGTTGGTGAAGTAATTATTTTCTACATCAACTATGGGCTGAATCTCACTTTTGTAATGAGGTTTAATTACTAAAGGAACAAATGAGAAGCCATTGAAACTGATGGTCCTATTAATAAAATTTTAAGATGATTGAATTGCAACTAAAATGCTACCCTGAAAACTAAAATATAGTTTAATTGGTTAATATAATATGAATTGGTTTATTATTAAGTGGTAATGCTCCTATCTCATCAGCAGTGAAAATGGGGGAGAAATTTCAAAAGTACTGGGTGATTATGACATAGACACAATGGTTAACATTTCATTTGAACTGAAGTTTTTTTCCCCTGAAAATTAAAAATAATTCTAATTGGTTTGTTAAGTTAATAGGAACTCCTTTATTTTATCAACAGAGAGGATGGGGCTGAAATTTGGTAGTACTGGATGATATAATGTAGACATCATGGTGCACATTTCATTGGAACTTAAGTTTTCTTCCCAAATTGCCTTTAATCTTGCAAAGCACTATGGGAAGGTTTTTGTGGATGCAATTCTAATACCATTATATTTGGCATTTTCAGAATTTGAGACCTGTTATCCCAGAGGACTGTCCACCTGCCATGCGAGCTTTAATTGAGCAGTGTTGGTCCTTGCAACCAGATAAAAGGCCCGAGTTTTGGCAGGTTGTGAAGGTATTAGAGCAGTTTGAGTCTTCACTTGCCCTTGATGGAACCCTGAATCTGGTGCCAAATCCTACTTGCCAAGATCATAAGAAAGGCCTTCTTCATTGGATTCAAAAGCTTGGTCCCGTGCATCCTAATGGTTCAATAACGCCTAAACCTAAATTCACATGAATCTTTCTTATGACCTGGCTTTTGTAGCTCCCCAGGTCAATTGTAATTAAAAAAAAGGTTTGTTTTCTAAGCCTCTTTTATTGTTTTCTTGTATGTCACATTCATGTGTGAGTGAATGAATAGATTGGTAGGCACACATTGAGGTGAAACTGTCTTTTATTCATGTTATATACATACAGACAAACGATGATCAATTTAGTGTATTCTAGCCTTGTGTATATTGGCTGGCTGAAAAAAGTAGCATTTTTCTTTTGAAAGGCTATAGAATTCCAGCCCCCCCTCTCCCAATCCCTCTCCTCCCCACACACCCCCCCCCCCCCCCCCCCCCTTTTCTACACGTACACTATACAGTTCAGAACTGCCAAGCTTACAATTTTATTTACTTACTACTTCGTTTTGAAATAATTTTCTCATCACATATGAAAGGGATACTGGTCCAATTCCTAGTATATTCTCTGAAAGTTTAGTGTTATAGACGGATGTTAGAAGAATTGATAATAGTTATGAAAAAGGAGGGTCGTTTGCCAATGTGTGGGTTTCTAATTAAAATTTTGAAGTTAATTTCATATCACTTTTCAAGATATGTTGACATAGGGTTTCAGTGAAATGCCCTCATATCTATGTTATAAATTATTGTACTCAAGTTGGTGGTTACGGTGGTGACCCTGTTCTAGCTTCCACCTCTGTGAGTGTTCACAAGAAAAATTAGTCTCCTTTTTTTGGTTTCCTAGATTTGTTGCAAGGTATGGTTGCACTTAATTATATTGCTTTTCTTACACGTGATGACCTACATTGACTTTGGGTTTGCTTGGATTTCTTTCAATTTCTGGCTCAAATATTTATTTACAACATAACTTTTGCAACACTTACTTTGATCTATGCCGTTATTTGTCGTTACAACTTTGGTATGATTTTTCATTGAAAAAAGTCCCAAAATATTTTCATGGTCTCATTTCAACACATTTTTATGTGTTCTTTTTCTTATACATGTGAGACAATAGTAACACACCTTTCATCATATGATTGCATAAACACACGTGCATATGCCCGTTCACGGTCTACACATGTTTTCCAATTTTCTCTTGATTGTTGTTGGTTGTGTCAAATTATGGATACAGGTATGTACAACAAGAGAAAAGAGGAAAAGGGTCATATGATGACTGACATTCTCACGTTCTCTCCGTGCTTGTTCCATGATCTTAACATTAGTTGGTTCAATTTGGTTACTGGTCTACCATCACAGAATTTAGTTGCTTGAAATGGATTTTCTGCTTTTGGGTAGTTATGAAATTCCTCTTTTCCTAGCCTTCATTTTCTTTTGCTACTACTATAGTGATTCTACCACCGCCAGCAAAAATATCTGAACGTTAATTGCTACAGTTTGGTGTGGATGCATTTATTATGGATCACATTCATGGTGCATGCATTTAACTTTCTTTGTTCAAGATCTTGTTATTGATTTTGTGTTCTCAAATTTTCTTCACCTTTGTGTTGCTTGTGAATGTCTGGCGGACCAGGAATCACGTTAATGTCATTTATTGATTTATATCATAACCTGTCAACTTTACTCTTTTATATATACTTTTCTTTCCCTTTAATTTCTATTTCATTAATATTATCCTATAATAGTAGGTGGAGCAGACCATAAATTTGTGCAGATACAATGTAAATGCTAGACCAACCGTGAATAGCATAGAAATTTAGTGGAAGAGTTTTAATTTGATTGTTACTACTAGTGTCAACATCATGGTGTGAAATTTAACTTTCTTGTTAATTGAATGCCACGTAAAGGGGTTGCTTCGGCCTTTATAGAAACTTTTGACTTGGATAGATGGGCTTGCTTAAAAAATTGGGTTGGTAAGGTATTTGCAAAAGGCATATCCTTTCTAAAATGCTTGGCAAGTCTCTTTAAAAGTTTAATAGTAATTTGCTATGGGGAGGTTTATCTACGTCAGAGTGAATAGAAAATCTTTAATTTACTTTAGTAGAAAGCTATGTATTCAGAACCGATTTTAAATAGATTCCGAATTTTTAAGGAGAAATGTTTAAATTTTTGAATTAAAAAGAGGACTTTGTTCTTGAAGCAGAGACACTTGGTCAAAAAATTTTTTTTTCTTTTTTACACTTAGGTTAAAATTCTTAATTTATAAGATATGGTGTTAGTGGGAACTCCCTGTTAAGAATTTATAGGCTACTTGTAACATCATTGCATACTTGTAACCGGCAATGCTTGTCAATATGATTGAAAGCCTGTGGGAAGGAGCCTCTTGCTTGAACTCAGTAGAGGGATGACGTGGGGTGATGGTGCTTTAGGCTCTGTCAATCTTTACAATAAAGAAATGAGACATTAATTAGCTGAAAATTGTTTGCAATTGTATCATGGAAAGCATATGGCAGTTAATAATATTATTTTTTTTAATAAAAAAAAAAACTTGGGGATTGGTTACACTATGTCTGGGAGTTCATATGGAATGAAAAAAATTATAAAGGAATGGAATTGGATGAAGGTTTTTTTATTTTTAATTATTCTTTAAGTTAAAATTTTTTATTTTTAAAGATTCAAATTAGTATAGGGTTTTTGGAAGATGATTAATGGAGGGCCTTATTTGCCAATGCTTCCAATTTGACGACGGAAATATTGAATACGTGTGTGGGCTCAACTTCTCAAACTCCTAATTGAGCTCTCTATGATGCATATATATATATATATATATATTTCTTTTGTAAGAAGAGAAGTGTTATATCACAATTTTTTGTAACACTTTTAAAAAATCATAAATGGCAGGAAACTGCTTAACAGTCACCATGCTAAGATAGGAAATTGCTTAACAGTTACGACCAAGTTTGGAATTAGGTCAAAATAATTGTTGGTTCCTAAAATCTACCTAGTGAGTGCTTTTGATTCAAGAAGTTTCAAATGAGCACTATTAGTTAAAAAAAAGAGCATTGTTGAACATCAGAAGTCAGTGCTAAATTGTTTGTGGACGTCTAACAATGTGTTCCAACTCTTTTTTAAACTCTCATCCTGCAATTTTATGATTTTTTATTGCGAGTTCCTCCTCCTGCATTTTGAGGCAATACAACTCCAACTGCATATCTTGTAGCTAAAGCATGAAAATTTTGTAGGGGCTCTTTTGTGTTATACTTGGACCCTCCCAATGATATTGACTATAGGTCAATTGCTCGCCGATGCGTGGGATTTTTTTTTTTTTTTTGGTGGGTAAATTGATGCGTGGGATGTTTGCTATATAACCCTACACTCTTTAATTATTATTTCTAATATAATTCCAGTTCACTGAAAATTTTAAAATAAATGAAAGAAATACATGTGTATTTTTACAATTATGTTCATTATAATTTATATGTTATTATTTGTATTATTAATAAAGGAGGATTAGAATTAAATTTTCTGTCAATGATTGAAGGGAATGGATAATTTTATTCACTTTTGGAGTGAATGCATATAAAAGAATGGTATTCAGTTATTCCATTTTATTCTTTATCCCCCACCTAAATAAACTGATACTGGAGAGATTCTTTCACTTTTAAAAGAATGTTGTTGTTGTTTTTTTTTTCAACTTTTTTTTTGTTCTTTAGTAAAAATTAGAAAGAAAGGGGTGATAATTAATTTATTCCACCCAATTACATATATTTGGTACGTTTTTTTTTTTTGCTGAATATATCTGGTACGTACTTACAGTCATAAACCCATAGCCACCTTATTATGAAATAAACCTTGTATGTAATAGTTAAATCATAAATGTACTAGTTTTTTCATTCATAAACAAAAAGTACTAGGTTTATATTTTATTTTTTTTGCATATGCACACGTTCGAAATTTTAAATAATTTTAAAATTTTAAGTAAAGGTTTATTAAATCACCTCACATTTTTTAAGTTTTATATGGTTACATATTCAAAGATCACTGCATCTCTATTATCTTTCTTTTTCTTTTTTTTTCCTCTCTTTTTCCCAAATTCAAGGATTTATATTTATATCTATATTATGACAATTAATTTTCACATGTTCTTTAAATGTCAAAATGTGGTCTTTTGGTTTTAACAATGTAATAAATTTTTTATGACAAATCAAACAATTAGATCACCAAATCATATGACGATGATGATGATGTCTGCAAGGAAACTGACTAGGAAGGTTATATGATTAGAGGAAGACCTATCAAATGGATTCGGGGGTTTTGGGGTTCATGTCCGACCCACCTGGGTATGCATGGGTCAAACCGGATACAAGTAATTGGTCATAGTAGAATAGGGTGTAAAAGCTTGACCTGTACACGATCCGTAATTTACCCAAAAAAAAAAAAAAAAACTTGTAATGCATGCCCCAAAAAATTGTAGTCCGTGTGTTTATTTCAGAGAAATTGTCTACAAACCAAAGAATAATACTCAATTGGAATATTAAGTATGCGTTTGCCAAGCAATAATTTTGCGTTTTGCGTTTTTTTACTACGTCCTATAGTGTTCATGGATTAGCAAAGTATTGAAAAACGCGGATCCGGATCCTCTCCATTTCATTAGAAATGGAGAGAGTTCAGTTGAGGGCTGAGATTGATTTAAAATAAATCTATGGCCTAAAATATGCCATGTCATTTAAAGCACTAACAGGAGACTTAACTGAGTAAAAAGCTAAACTCACGTTTTCTTCTCTAACTCTCTATCCCTCTCCTCTCTGTTTCTCTCTCCCTCCCATCAAACCCAGCGATGGTCAAGCTTCTCCAGTTCTCCTTGCACCTACACACAGTTGTGCAACAACTGTGTTTCAGCCATCCACCACAACTGTGTTTCAGCCATCCACCTCTGTTTCTAAAGGAAATTTTGATATCAAATTTATGTTTTTTTTTTTTCCTTTTCTTTTCTTGTTATCTTAGCCAAGATCATCCCTTTCTTTCATTTATAGCACGAAATATTATGCTTTTCTTTAATTGAATTTTTTCCCCTTCTTTGCTATAGATTTGGGGTAACTGTAGTTGGTGTATGATTCTCTCTCTGTTTTTTTTTTCTTTATTTATTTATTTTTTTTTTGTTTACCGAACGGTCTGAACCCCTTGGATCTCTTTTTGTTTCACTTTTGATTGGCTTGATGATTGAGTTTTATTATTAAGTATAAAGCTTGATGATCTTCGAAGGGGATTCAGCAATGGTCATCACTACTTTAAATCAAAATAATGCTGGCCTTTCATCTTACAGTGTTGTCATTGAAGACATCCGTAGTCAAGTTTTGGTTTTTCAGTCCTTTGCATTTACTCATACTAGTCGTTCTTGTAATTGTGTGGCTGATGCTCTAGCAAAAAAAGCAAAAGGTTTTAGGAGTACTCATTCTTTAATAATCAATTCTTGTAAACACAAAACCAAACTACCAGCATAGATTTGAAGAGACCCGTCACACTCCAACTATAAGCAGTCACTTATTCAGTCACAGGCATTCGGGTCATACCCATAAACCCCAAATTTCAAATCAAAGCAAAATCATCAAGCTTTACACTCAACAAGAAAACACAGTTATCAAATTGTTCAAAATTGAAAGAAAATGAGACCCAAGGGTAAAAAGAGAGACTGAGATGGGAGAGACTCATACACTTACTACAGTTACCACAGATCTAAAGCAAGGAAAGGAAAATTTTTCAATCAACGAAAGGTATAATCTTTAGTGCTATAAATGAAAGAAAAGGATGCTCTTTGACAAAGAAAACAAGATAAGAAAGAACAAAACCATATATCAGATCTAAATTTGGATGGGGCGTTTTATTGCTTTCTGAACAGTACCCATATATCAAATCTTCAAAACACCCCATCCAAACACACATATATCTTCAAATCTTCTGAACGTTCAAAACGCAGACCCATGAACACTATCCATATATCAAATCTTCAAAATTTGAACTAAGATTTTTTTTGGGTGGGGTTTAGAAAGCTGATATCAAATCTTCGAGGTGATTCCGGTCATAAGAACTGTTAGTTGCTGTGATGTGCGTGCAAGGAGAAGTCGGCCATGGCTGGGCTTTGTTGAGAGTGAGAAAGAAACTGAGATGAGATGAGAGGAGAGAGCCCCAAAGAGTCAAATGAAAGAACACTTTGAAACTGACGTTTGTTTTCCTTGGCTCCGTTAAGTCTCCTTGAAATGTTAGGTCCAGTGTCTTTTAAATGATGTGGCATATTTCAAGACATAGATCTATTTTAGTTAAATCTCAGCCCTTAACTGGACACTCTCCATTTCAAAGAGAAATGGAGAGGATCCAAATCCGAAAAACGCAGCAATAAGCACTAAATCCTAGGTCCCACAGCACTATTTATAGTTTAAAAATTATCTTACTACGGTGTTTTCAACAATAAGTTTTCAATTTTCAGCAAAATAAGCAGTATACAAACAAACCCCGAGGGTGCATTTGACTCCAAATTAAAAAACTAGCTTATTTAAGATAAATTGTCTACCAACCAAAGAATAATACTCAATTGGGATATTGAGCATGTGTTTGCCAAGCAATGATTTCGTGTTTTGCGTTTTTTTATTGTGTCTTACAGTACTGTTCATGGACTAGCCAAGTATTGAAAAACGCAGCACTAAGCACTAAATCCTGGGTCCCACGACATCATTCATAGTTTAAAAGTAATTTTTCTACAATATTTTTAGCAATAAGTTTTCAGTTTTCAGCAAAATAAACGGTATCCAAACAAACACTAAGGGTGCAATTGACTCCAAATTAAAAAACAAGCTTATTTCAGAGAAATTGTCTACCAACCAAAGAATAATACTTAATTGGGATATTGAGCATGTGTTTGCCAAGCAATGATTTTGCATTTTGTGTTTTTTTACTGCGTCCTATAGTACTATTCATGGACCAGCCAAGTATTGAAAAACACAGTAATAAGCACTAAATCTTGGGTCCCACGACACTATTCATAGTTTAAAAATTATTTTACTACAGTGTTTTCAGCAATAAGTTTTCAGTTTTTAGCAAAATAAGCGGTATCTGAACAGTTCCTGAGAGTGTGTTTGACTCCAAATTAAAAAAATAGCTTATTTCAGAGAAATTGTCTACCAACCAAAGAATAATACTCAATTGGGATATTGAGCATGCGTTTGCCAAGCAATGATTTTGGGTTTGCATATTTTTACTGCGTCCTACAGTACTGTTCATGGACTAGCCAAGTATTGAAAAACGCAACAATAAGCACTAAATTTTGGGTCCCACGATACTATTCATAGTTTAAAAATTATTTTATTACAATGTTTTTAGCAATAAGTTTTCAGTTTTTAACAAAATAAGCGGTATTCAAACAGACCCTAAGGGTGCGTTTGACTCCAAATTAAAAAACTAGCTTATTTTACTATTTAGTTTATTTTTTCTGTTATTCATGAGTTCTAGTGTACTTTTTGATACTATTCATTAGTCTTAGTATACTATTTCAGTTAACTTTTACATTTATCTATAGTACTTTCAGCAAAAAATTTTCAGTTTCAATAAAATAAACGGATTCCAAATAAATCTTGAGTATCGACTAATGCCTCACCATTTGTGGAGAGACAAAAGAAGGTATAATTATAAATCATGGCCTATGGGTGTACTTTTGTGTGTTAATCTTGGTCCTTGATTGGTGGTAGAATTTGACTAGCTAATCAACTTTAATGGGAAAAATTTATGAGGACCCAATCGTGCCTTTGCTTACCAAACCGATAAGGGCAGAATAAAGGAAAACTAAAAACCCAACAAAATGATTCTGTTTTTTGAGTAAAACCAATGCAAAATCAGTATGACAAAGAATGCGTTTGGAATATGTTTTCTTAAGTCATTGTCAAGTTTCTGAATTGTCCTTATTACTATGATTTTTCCCCCCTAAGAATAAAAATCCTAACAATTTCCGAATATTTGTTGAACGGTTGAATCTCAGTGTTCCATTAATCAAGAAGCTTCAACACAATTGGGTTATTATTCTATAAGTCATAAGTGGTGGTACGGAAACATTCTATAGTGGTCTTATAGGGGTGGGTGTACTTTGGTCGGTTGCGTTAGGTTGAAAGGTTTTTTCAACCTAATTCACTATGGTTTGACTGAAAAAAACCTAACTTATGTGGATCAGGTTGAAAAATATTATTTATTTATTTATTTAAAAAATGAGCAATTAGAATAGCAAATTTATAAAATTACCAACACAAATAACAACAGATTTATAATTTTTATAAATATGTTTTTTTTTGGATAAGGTTGGTAGTTCATCAAACAAAAAAAAAAAAGTAAATAATAAAACTATATAATATATATTTTAAATATTTATTAAAAACTGACCAAACTCAAAGAGTTGGGTTAGATTTGGTTGGTTTTTGTGGATTGATGGGTTGGTTGGACACCCCTAAGTGACCAAATCTAGCGGTCAAGGCCATGCATAGGACTGGGTTTTCTAGAACTATGCTATAATACGCTTAAAAGCAACAATTTTGTGCAATCTTAAGCAATTTAAGTGCGAAGACCGAATGTTTATATTGTAATTAGTGTGTAGTCTCGTGCATATGTATGAATATAATTAAAAATAATCACAATTATACGGTTCAAATTATACCTTTTTTTTTTTTATAGAAGATGTTCATATTATATATATATGGTAGCTTACACTTTTTTTAATCCATACATTTCTAAAATATGTAATGGTTTCTCATTATATATATATATATATATACACACACACACACATGATTTATAATTTAATTGGTTTTAGACTCTTCAATTTTTGCATCCAATAAATCACTTGCCGCAAAAATTTAAAACTTAGATGCATATATGGTGAAAAACTGGACTCCAATTTATAATTTAATTAGATTTGGACTTTTAGATTTTTACACTCAATAATTCATTTGGCACAAAATTAAAATTAAAAAAAGACATGTAGCGCAAATTGAAAATCTAAGTAGATTTTTTTGAGCTTTGACTATTAATATATACTAGTATATAACACATGCAAACGTATGGATGCATTTAAAATTAAGCACAATTTTTGTTATAGAAATATAAATAATTAGTCAATTTTTATTTAAAAGCATGTAACACATGCATACGTGTAGATACATTTAAAGCTAAACACAATTTTTATCATAAAAATATAAATAATTAATCAAATTATATTTTTTAAAAAGTAAACGTAATTAGTCACATATTAAATTTCTTACCTAAATTTAATACTACTTATGATCATTTTTTCCTAATTTTTAGTAAGATAGAAGGCGTGGTGATTTTTACTGAGGATATGTGATTATTATTTTTTTAAAAATAAAATATAATTAATATTAGATTCTTAATATTTTGCACACATTAACTCACTTGACACAAAGATTAAAAAATTTAAGTAAAAACTTGACAAACTAAAATTGATAATTATGGTATTGTCTTCACATAAATTTAGACACATGATACAAAATTGGATTCTAATTTCAAATTCTAATTAAATTTTCTCTAAGCTCTGTCCATTGATATAAATATCGATATAGATGTGTGTATAAACCCTACATAAGAGATCTTAATTTATAAACATACAGATTAAGTCTAACAATACACAAGCACCATAGAAACATTCAGGCCCAAAGATATGATGGCCAGAGTGATAATAGCAACAACAAGAAGAAGAAGGAAATAGCAAATCTTTCTAGGTAAATTTTCCATTGAATTATGCAATTATGGCTTTTGGTATATGGCCGTACTTACATAGTTACTTGCACCAATGCAGTAAGCCTTTTTTTTGCTGAGAAATGCAATAAGCTGATCATGAGACAGGCTATTTTGGAAATGTTCCCCGTTGATAGGCTGCAGCAGTCAGCATCATCTTGACCGATCAACTATCCTCATCCGTTAAAATTGGATTTGGAAAGTCTAGAACGTTCTCAAAATATCTGTATGGTCTTTATTTTGCCGTACAACCTTATAAGGTGCCCGACAAGCATTGGACATATATGTTCAGAATGTGTCCAACCACTAGAAGACTAAACTATGTTCATGCAGACCGATTTATCTAAAACTAAGTAGATGCAACCTTTGGAATAATTACTTTCTTGATTTATGCCTCTTAATTTTCAATAATTTCCTATTCTCCTCCTTTCAAAACTTTTTGGGAGTGGAGAGGAGGGAGGGAGGGTTGGTTTATGATTATTGTGGTTCTCTCACTTTGTTGGATTTAAGTCAAACCCAAATTTGAGTTCGTCAAGTTAAGATTTATATTAGCACTGAACAAACAAGGTGGTCAGTTATTATTTTCACATTAATTATTACCACCAACTAGCAACCTACCAACCCTAATTGCTGATTGATCTCATTGAACAGTAGAGGCAAAAGGCAACAGGCCTAAGGCCATCCTTTTAGCCTGAACAGTGGCAAGGGGGATGTGACATGGATAATGATCATCACACCCTCTAAATTCATGGAAGAAAGAGCCCAATACTCCTCTCTATATATAAGAACCTCTCTGTGACTAAAAATTTTGGAAGAAAAAGAAAGGAGAAGAAAGAAGAGCAAGTACATTGATCCCCAACCGAGCTTTTATAAGGGAGTAAAGAATAGAAAAATGTTCATATTTTGGTTGAATTGTAATCAATGAGTCACAATTAGAATTCATACAATCATGAATAATAACTTCGTTGTATTGAGCTTTCTGAACCCTCTGCACTATTCATATTGAAAATATATTTTATTAAAATCATTAGCTTTTTAAATCATTTCAAATTTGTCCTCAATTAGTTACAATTAAAAAAAAAAAAAAGTAATAGAACTTCACATGATGTAATTAGAACCTATCTAGATACCAAAAATCCTTTCATGGGAATTATATATAGGATCTATTTGGATATAGCTTATTGTTGCTGAAGTTGCTGAAAACTGATTGTTGCTGAAAACACTGTAACAAAATAATTTTTAAATGTATAAATAGTATCGTGGGACTCATTTTTAATATTTTTTAATGTATGAACAGTGCCTGAACAGTACATAAACAGTGCCGCACTGTTCATGCACAGTAATTTTTGTCCCTCAAAAGTCAAACAATACGGAAAAAAAAGAAAAAAAAAAAAAAACTGAAAACGCAGGTGCAAAACATAACTCAACTAAACCCACTATCCAAACCCACACATAATCTATTTTGACCAAAAAGTACAAAACTTAAACATTTTGATAAATAAATATATGTCAACAATATTGCTATAGGTTTGTTTGTTTGTTTTTTCTTTTATACTGCTAAAAATAGTGCATGGAATTCATATGATGGGTCATTTAATGGCTAAAGAAGTATTATGTGAAATTTACTTGATTTTTTTGTAACTTTTAACTAAGAGTAACTCTTTGAGAAGAAAATTGAAAAAATTCAATTGATTGATTTTTTTTTTTTTTTTTTTTTATATATAGGATTTAATTTGAAATTACTCCAAACTATAGAGATAATTATGTAATTTTCTCTAAATTTATTACTTTTCCATTACAAATGGATATGGTTATTTATCGATGGTGTTAAGCTGTGGTAATTAACATGATTGTGTATTTTACAACTTAGCAAAGAGCGCAACGCAAGCTTACAGGTACATCATGCCCCCATGATGACTTTCTCACGAATTTTTTGGTTAAGCATCTTACAATGAAATATATATTATGATCCTTTGCATTTCAATCTAGCAATCAAATCATTTAAATAAATAATATAGTACTGGATATACCTTTAGATTTAATTTATAAAATTTAATTTAAACTATATAATATATATATATATATATATCCATTTTAAATTAAGAGTGATGATAATCTTATCTAAGAGCATCTTTGGTAGATTCTCCAAATTTTTGTACTGTTTGGAAAATGAACAGTGACTTTTACCTTTTAGCTACCAACTTTTTCAAATGCACTTTTCAACAGATTCTCTATCCCATTCTCTATCTCATTTAAATATTATTTCTTCATTCATTATTTTATTTTTTTTTATCATCATTTATTCTTCCTATATTCATTCCCAACAATCATATTTTTTTAATGAAAAATGTTATATCCACAAAATTTTTTGCAATACTTTCACAAGAATCACATCAAAATCTTATGTGGAAAGCTGTTACTAGTTCTAATTTGAACCCATTGCTGAAATTATTTTTTTACTCACCAATATTAGCTAATAACAATCTATTACTTAAAATTTATTGTGAAAATATTGTGATAGCATTTCTTATTTTTTATATTATTTTTCCTTTCACACCATCTGTCATCCATACGTTTTTTTTTTTTTTTTTTCCTCTTTGTTTTTTCTTCACCACACATGTATCCCACTCCTTTCCTCTATCTACCTTCTTTTTCTAGTTCATTCCGGATCATTTCTTCAGCTATCTCTCTCTCTCTTTCTCTAGCTCTCTTTTTCTTTTTTCTTTTTTTACTTTTTCTATTTTTACTTGATTCTAGAACACTCTCTCCCTCTATCTCACACAAACAAATTCTCTTTCATACACACATAGATCACTGGCAGAGAAGTGGAGATTGGCGTTCTACACAGATCGGCGTTCTACATGTTTGTTTGTTTGTTTGGTTTTTTTTTTTTTTGATTAGTTTTATTTTATTGTTCAGATTTCATTAGGCTTATGAGAAAGATTGTTTTTGTGTTTCAAATCTTTAGATTGGGTTTTGTGTTTTTGTTTTGATTGTGGTATATTACCGTTGAGATAGAGAAGCATGAGAGAGAAAGAATTATTTTTTTATTCAACCAGGTATTATTTTAAGGGAGAATATTGTTTAGAGGTGCTACAGTAATTGCTACAGTGTTCTCTACTTGTAAAGAAGCACTGTAGCAACTTTAATCTAAAAAATGGAGATGGAGAAGCTGTTGGAGTGAGTTTTTGGGGTGAACAGTGGGCTTTTCTCTCCAAAAAATAGATATAGAGCATCTGCTAGAGATGCTCTAAGCATGATCATAATAGGTCCTCACAAGGAGTGATAGCCTAAAAAGAAAATAGAGACAAAAATTTGTAATTTTATTAATTTGAAAACTAAATTGCTGTGAAGACTATAATGGGTTTAAATAGAAAAGTAGTCATAGGGCTACTAAGAGATGCTTAGAAAACCCTAAGGCACATCTAGCACAGCTTGAAAAAGTCCTAAAACCCTAATTTGACTTAAAAAGCATTAATTGCACATAAAATCAAGGAAATAATAGCCCAAAACCTAACATTATGAAAATTACATATGAAAATATCAAAATCAATAAATAACAAAAATTTAATTTCATATTTTGTCCTACATCAAACCCCCTCCACTTGGAAAAATCTTGTCCTTGAGTTAATATTTGAGATCTGAAAACTTGTCCTTGAAGTGAAAAAATATTTTGTATATTTCAATCTTTTTGTCTACTTTCCAAACTTGCAAGTTATCAATTGAGAAATTTGAAATTCTTTTTCCTTGATATTCATACAATTTACAATATTCATCAAATAAGAGTCAATGATTGCATCAAATCTTTCAACCCCAATAAAATCTATAAAATTTGACGTGTTGTCTTCCACTAAAATTATAGCATCTTGAGATTGGTAGTCATTTAATTTGATTTCATCAAAATCTTGGACAATTTTCTCTACAATTTCTTCCTCATGATCTTTTGCTAAATCATAGATCTCCCAATTAATAAAACATTCCTCCAAATCAAGAATCCAGTCAATAAAATCCAACTTATGTACACATCTATCCATCAAAGAATGCAATTTTCTTGTATTTAGTAGTGCGTCTATGAGTAGATTGATTGGTGTTGTTGTGAGAGGATTTCCTATAACCAGGCTGGTAGCGACTACTTATTGAAGTTCGCATAATCCTTGTAGGGTTTCTTATTCAAGTTGAAGGATTTTGTTCCGAAGAACTTGTCCTTTAACATTTTTGTTACTGGAGTTGCTACTCACGTTTATTAATTATAAGACTAGGATAATAACAAGGCTTTAATACCAATTGACGTAGGCGGAAAGTCGCAAGAAGCAAAACAAGTTTACTTATGAAAAATAATCTCAAATTTACGAGGGTTCTTTAAATTCAAAAGGAAAAACAGCTTAAAATTCACCCAAAAATAGAGACTTAAAAAACCATAAAACCTCCTAAGGTGGTTAGGAATACGTCATAAAACTCTAATTAAACTTACAAAGCATTAAATGCAGTAAAAAATTGCATAAAGTTATCAAAAATAATAAATAACAAAATTCTAATTCCGTTTTCTGTCGTACATGTCACGCCCTGCCATGTTGAAAGAATAAAGCTCTAGTAAAAGTGAAGACATAATAAAGTATAGCCATGGCCTTGGTATGTAAAAGAATATGAGAAAACCCTAGAAAGTTCCTTCTCTGGCCCTCCAATATATCAAACAGATCCTTACAGAGTACAGACCCTTTTTTTATATTGCCATGTTCAGGGGCAAGGAACGAAAGAATTGAATGACACCTACTGAGGATCTTATCAGCTAAACATGCATGTACACCTAACAAGAAACAGCATCCGACTAGATTTGGCCAGTGATGACTGATGATGCACAGCCAGTATACATATCAGCCAGTACCCCTTTTCCTTTCATGAAAGCAACAACTAACAATGGCCAGGGTGTAAATATGAAAACCTTTTTTAACTTTTGGTGGCTAGTACTGGGTTTTATGGAAATAAAACTTGAAAAGAAGAGCGCGTGTCTAATTTATAAGACCTCAAATTTCAAAGTGAGGTGGCCCATCTAGTTTCTCCCAAAGTTAAGACTGCTCATTTTCCTTTAAGAACACCCATTAAGTTGTGACTGTGCCAATAAGACCCAAAGCAACTTTAGAAAGACGTACTCTCTTTTTCACTGTTTTTGATATAGTGCTCTTGACGTTTTCTGCAATATAATATTGTTCCTGGAAGCGACAAATAGGAGCATTTTGAGTATGTGGATACAAAACTAGCTAGGGTTTTACCGACTAATATGCTCTTAATTCAATTATTAACCTTTCACATGCCTAATCTTTTGGGATTAATTAATTGAGTTTAATCTTGCGTCATTATTGATGATGCTAGAGAATCCTCTTGGCTGACCGTCATCAACCACGTGTCTCGTGGGATTAGAAATAACCAATCAAAGTTCATGATGAGCAAGGATAAATTATATTGCTGCTGGTTGGATAAGATTTAAAGCTTATTTATATATCTAATATATATATATATATATATTTTATTGCTTCTCTAATCTTACTGATGCTATTAATTTGGACAAAAACCCTACTGTTGTAGCACCACTAGCGTAGTTTTGTGGTGCAATCATTCAATTGTTTCAAACTTTAAGTTCAAGTCAATATCCAATCCAAAAGGAAAGAAGATCAAGTAAATATACGTGGTCCTCTATACACCTTTTGTTTGATATTTTCTGGAGGAAGAATTGCTCCACATGCATCACTGTCCTTTCTTCCTTTTTCATTCTCCTTTTTTTTTGGAAAGCATGTTTTTGTTCGTTACTTTACAATATTATTATTATTATTCTTGCAAAATAAATGAAACACTTATACATATATATATATATATAACCCAAACTTCTGAATCTCTCACAATTTTCCACATCATCATTATTTTCTTTTTCTTTTTATTTTAGATTCTTTTTATTTTAGGTTTTATATTTTATATAGAATCCATCAGAAAAACAATAGACAAAAGTTTAAATTTTTATTAATATCAATAATATTGAAAAACGTATACAAACTTGGAGGCCTATTTAAGGGCTCCATAAAACTTGATGGACAAGAAAATATATTCTAAAATAAGCCCTAATTAATACCTAACCATAATAGGAAACAATTTTGACCTAAAAAAACATTAAAAGAACCTAAAAATAAGGAAATAAATCACCTAAACCTAAAATAACGTTTTTTTGCATAAAAATACCAAAATTAAATAATTATAAAAATTAAATTGTAAATTCTATCCTACATCAACTTATCACAAAAATCATCATCTATATTTATTATTATTATTATTATTATATATATAAAACTGAAGCCTTTAAAGTTCCCACAATTTTTCACGTCACCATTATTTTATTTTTCTTTTTATTTTAAATTCTTTTTATTCTAGAGCAATTATCAGGAGCGGACGCCATAGGTTGAAACTCTCTCAAAAAATTCTTTTTATTCTAGGTTTTATATCTTCTTATATTTATTAGTGTTACAGTAGTTTAGTTTAAGTAAAATTCTATTAGATATATTTTGTTGGCCTATCACATCATTATTATTATCTATATATAATACAAAATTGAAGATTAAAAATTAATTATAATTTTTTAAGATACCTCAAGTTAGAATTAAAAAAAAATGACTCACTTTAGGTTTGAATTTTTTTTATTTTTAAAAAGGACTCACCAAAAAAAAAAAAAACTTTAGGATTAAGAAAAAAAGAGAGAGACTCCTAGTAGGATTCTCTCTTCTCTCCTTAAAACCTTAACAATTACCATCTCAAAATCCTAAACTCAACTTCACTTTAAGATTAAAAAAATAAGAAGGACAGAGACTCACGTAAAAAAAAAAAAAAAAAAAAAAAACGTAGGTTTTGTCTTTTTTATTTTCTTTCATATGTGCTTGAAATTTTCATTCTATCTTATTTTTTTATTATGTTTAGAATTGATTTTCTTCTAAGTATTTGGGTTAATCTCTATATTTTGATAGTGTTTTTATGAGTTTGGTTTTTGGGTTGAAATTCTAATAATTATTTTATATTGTATATGGCAGATGAAACATCTCTATTTTTTTTAGAAAAATCAAAGCTGCAACCTATGTCTTCTAGCCCAAGGTGTGGTAAATTTTTATATATTCTTGCTTTATTGAGAATTTTTATTTGGGTTCATGTGATTTCTTGTTTTTTTTATTAAAGTTTTGATTTTTGGTTGATTAATTATTTGTTTGGATTAATTTCAATTAATTATTTGTTTGGATTCAACGTAAAAGATAATGAAATTAGGTGTTATAAATTTGATAATGTTCCATGTTTTGAATTGTTTATATTATTTAGACTCCTGATAGGACTCTCTCTTCTCTCCTTAAAATCCTAGCAATTATTATTTCAAAACCCTAAACTTAACTTCACTTTAAAATTAAAAAAATAAGAAGGAGAGAGACTCAATTAAAAAAAAAACGTAGGTTTTGTCTTTTTTATTTGCTTTCATATATGCCTGAAATTTTCATTCTATCTTATTGTTTTGTTATGTTTAGAATTTATTTTCTTCTAAGTATTTGGGTTAATCTCTATATTTTGATAGTGTTTTTGTGGGTTTGGTTTTTGGGTTGAAATTTTTAATAATTATTTTATATTGTATACGGCAGATGAAGCATCTCTATTTTTTGAGAAAAATCAAAACTGCAATCTATGTCTTCCAACCCAAGGTGTGGTAAATTTTTATTTGGTATATTATATATGAATTTTTTTAATTTGAAGGGTTTTGAATTAGAATTTGGGGATTCTATAAAATTTGAAAGGTTTAAATTTTGAGGTTTTTGGTATTTGCGTCTTAGTAGGTTGATCTTAATTCTTTACCTTATATGTTTTTGCTTTATTGAGAATTTTTATTTTGGGTTCATGTGATTTTTTGTTTTTTTAATTAAAGTTTTGATTTTTGGTTGATTAATTATTTGTTTGAATTAATATCAATTAATTATTTGTTTGGATTCAACATAAAAGATAATGGAATTATGTGTTATAAATTTGATAATGTTCTATATTTTGAATTGTTTATATTGTTATTAATATGACTAAATAAGATTTGTTTTTATCTTTGTAGTTTATATCAGTTTTGAGTGTGTGTATATATATATAATTTTTGGGAATTTTGCTTTATTAATTTAAGAATTGTAAATTACTTTGTAGGTTTCAGTAACTATGCACCTGCAGTGAAACATTGACAATATTGCATATATATGGTATTAACATTTTATAAAAATCTTTCTTACAACCCAATAACATTCTATGTTAGACAACACTTCTAAACTATAGAAAAACATAAAAGTTAAATATTTATTCCCATTGTATTTTATTTAATTATGACAGATTCATTTTTTTTAAACGCTAACTAGCAAAATGTCTATAATATGCATATTATTAACCCAATTTTCTATTTCTAAATTTCTTAGATTTTATTATATCAATTTTTTTTTCTTTTAAATTTTTGGTGGGCAAATCAGTCTCTCACTAATTCTTTTACCTTAACGTGATATTGGTTAATTGTTCTTTTATTTAACTATCCCGTGCATCGCACGGGTTAGCAACTAGTTTATATAAATTAAATTATCTTTGCGTGGTGTTCGTGTTTGCATGGCAGAAAGTTTAACTATATGGTGTGTGCTGCACCATACGGCAAACCATACAACTGAGCTTGCTAGTTTTCCTTTATTCATTCAAGCAGTTTCAGGCTTTGTTGGGCTGACCCAGCAAATTGCTTGGATGAGTTTGAGACCTCATAGAGGTTACAATATATTGCATTTAATACATTTATTTCCCTAACATAAAACAAAGTTTTGGTTTTATGGGTTAAATTTGATAGCAAAAATGACCGAAGAAGAGATTTAAACCTTAAAAATCTTTATTAAAAAAATACAAAGAAGTATTAATTGAGTTACAATTATATTTGTAATGCAGAATTTGAGTAAATATCTGAATGATTCCACCTTCAAATTTGAACAGCCAAAGAACTCCAACTTAATCGCATATAAATTTGGAGAACCGTTCAGTGAAGCTTTAATAGGAAAAAATGGTTTGAATTCAACTTATTGGAAATTTTAGCCAAAATTCACTAAAAATTGCTTCTAGGTAGTTATAGTTGTAGAGTTTGGATCAATTTGTGACTCTTACTTTTTGGATTTTGTAGAACTTTTAGAAAAAGAAGAAAGATTACTTGATAAAATTTAAGTCAAAATGAAAATTTATTAGAGTTAACTCATCACATTCATATTGTAATTAATTTAGTTTGGATTTTCTTGATATAGAAGGAATTTATATTTTGTCAAGAAGTAAAATAAAGAGTCACTGTTCACAAAAAAATAGGTATTAAAGATTTAAAGTCTTATAAATTCACAATGTTACAAAAAAGTTAATGACTTTGGCACGATGTCCTCTCACATGAGGAGAGATTTTGAATTAGTTTAAAAGAACATTTTATTTATTGATATGGTGAATCTATCTTCTGCAACCTTTAAACGTAGGTTTAAGGCCACCAAACTAAATAAATTTTTGGTGTTTTTTCACTTATGTGTGATTTTTTTTTTTTTTTCGTTTTGTTTATTACTTCTATTTCAAGCGATACTAATTTTCAACAATAATATTGTGTGAGAGTACCTCCAAAGACCTTTCGCATGACAGTTCTTGCCCAAATGATTCTAATAATTTCCTTTTAAAACTTTATGATACCCCAGAAGAAATAATGTAATTTGTGAAGCAAAGTCAGTCAATTTCTACCAAACTTATATACATTAAATGAAAATTAAAAAAAAATCAGAATAGTTAAAGTTTGAAAATTTTATGACAGGTGTTAAATTAATTAATAAAAACATAAGAACCATGTGATAAATTACTTTTGACAGTTTACTAATATAAGGTTGTTAAAGCCGAAATTCATACAGTTCCATTTCATATATATATATGATATATCTCAAATTTAGACGGTCAAAGATGGTCACATAGGGCTGTGGAAACTACAACATCTAGCCCCACCACTCTCTCACACCGGCAAACCTTTTCCAGCAGCATATAATAATAATAATATTTAATTTGCTTCTTTTTTTTTTTTTTAAATAAAATGTGAATATTATTTTGCTTTCACCTTTGTCTTTGTATCAGAAAAAGCAGTTCCAACAAGTTAAATGACCAACGGCTGCTGAGGTGTTGAATTTGATATTGTGTTTTCTGCTAGTTAATTCGGTGTATCTTCTAGCAGGGCATATTGATGGAGAACAACCCTAGTTCATCAAGAACTGACCGAAAAACCATTGAGAGAAACAGGAGAAATCAGATGAAGGCCCTCTACTCACAGCTTCATTCTCTTGTACCCCATCAAAGCTCAAGGGTCTCTCTCTCTCTCTCTCTCTCTCTCTCACACACACACACACACACACACAATACACTTACACGCACTATACACATATATACATATATAGCTAACAAATTAATGCTGAAATTTTGAAGGGGCTGCAGGAAGTGACATCGCTGCCGGATCAACTAGATGAAGCTGCAAACTATATAAAGAGGCTACAGACAAAGTTGGAGAGAATGAAGGAGAAGAAAAACAATCTAATGGGAATTCATGAAAAGTCAAACGCAAGCACCGATTGTGGAATGACGATGGGTTTTAAGCCACCACAAATTGAGATTCACGAAGTGGGTTCTGCTTTAGAGGTTGTTTTAATAACTGGGTTAGATTTTCAGTTTATGTTCAATGAGACTATTCGCGTGCTTCATGAAGAGGGAGCTGAGATTGTTAATGCCAGCTTCACTGTTGTTGAAGATACAGTTTTCCACACAATTCATTCTAAGGTAGCTAGGCAATTCTCTTTGTTTCAATCTTTTTAGAGACTGTCATTTGCTCAATGAAAAATATGTAAGACTATTTTTGGCTTCAAATTGTAGGTTGGGGATTCTGCATTGGGTTATGGAGCTGCAGGCATATATGAGAGACTAAATAAGTTTGTCAGTGATGCTAATGGAATTTGAAGTACGACTGTGTTATATTTACTCATAATATTTACATGTAAGTTTCTAACTAAGTGGATTAAGTTTTAATACTCCCTGCTGTTTGGAGATCTTTTGTCCTTATGTTTTTGCACTTTCTTTTTTGTGAATGCAAGTGAAAATTAAAAAACTTGGCTAACTGTGTGCTCGTATCCACCCACTAAAACAAGGAAGCTCACATTATCTTTCCTTGAGATTAGGTATATGGTTTAGCGAATCATATTGGATAAATTTGCTCCTGATTTTCCAGATCCATGTAATTGTTGAAAAGGTAATCAGCATGATGAGTCAGAAGATTTCAGCCAAATTGACACTCAATAATATATAAGCACATAATACTTAAACAAGAAGATCAAGATACATTGGTTTGAGATTTTTTGTTTGGAAGATCATATGTGTGTGTAACTTCTCTACCAATATTTGGATTTATCCTCTATATTGCATTGTCTATATTTTTTATTTGCTAAAATTGGTTTTGAAAGTTCTGAGTGATGCTACAATCTATATATTGCATTGACTATATTAATTTCAATTACAAAATAATGTGTCAACTTTTAGATAAAAAAAAAAAAAAGTAATTCAAAAATTTATTTATTATATTGTTGATGTGACATTGACCACATTTATTGACAATTTAATTAATTTGTAAAATGGTTGTAGTAAAATTGATATTTATTTTTATATTTTCCAAATTCTTTATATATCCTTTTAAATATTTTCACATTTTTGTATCATGTTATGAATTTCATTGAATGAATCCTTTGGGAATCTAAAATATAAAGGAATTTCTCTATTATATTATATGTTCACTAATATCAGAAGAGTTATGTGGCTTGGGGGACAATTGAATTAGTTGTTTGGTGGTTAGGACATCTTATTTTTGGAGATAATAAAGGGCATGAAATGGTCTCAATTTGGTATTAGACTATGTTGATGTTATATTATTTAATAGGTGACGATCTAGCGGGGTTCAGTGGTTGAATTTGGAAGATGAGAAAGTGCTCATATATATACTAATAAATGAGCTTGTTTAGGTTGTACTTGTCTTAGCTAACTTATTGACATTGAAGGTTAAATTTCAGCTTTTGATATGGTTTACTGACTACATGAGGCTTTTGAAGAAAGAAAGGTAGGAGTGGTACTCAAGCCTCGATATGTCTTCTAGCATAATTTATAACTTCTTGCTTAGTTATTCTTTCTTGTGCTCATTGATATCTTCTCTTCTACACATTTATCCTTTTTCTAATATTTGCAGTGTTTACCTAGCCATATATATGGTAGGGGTGTCAATGTTTGACATGACTCGCGAACACGACACATATTTTCACGGGCTAGGGTTGGACTTTAGCGAGTTTGGGTTATAAACGAGTCGACCCGAAAGCAATACAATAAGAAACTTGTCATAAGCAGGTCAATCCGTTTGACTTGTAATAGACACATTTGATACGTTAATTTATTTGTGTCAACTCGAAATAACTTGTTTAACGCAGCCTATGTAACTTGTATAGCATATAAATATTTATTTTGTTTTAGATTTGTCAAATACCTTTTATATCCAATCTATATTTTAAACTTAAAAAGAAAAGTAAGTAATTACAAAAACTTATAAGTGATATAGTTGTAAATTGAAACTTTACAAACCCTACGAACCCGAAATCTCTAAAACTTCTTATAATTTGCTGAACTATATTATTTTGAATGTATATTGAAGAATTAAAGTGTATGCACTACTTTTGAGATGTAAAGAACCTATTTTTATATGAATATTATATTTAATATTAAGCAGGTTGAAATGGGTTATATCTTATTCGTGTAAACTTAACACGACTTGTTTATTGAGCGTGTCAGTAGATCAGATCGTGTTAACTTGCTTTACTAACAAGTCAGGTTAGAGTTGAAAGATCATAACACAATTAGTAATGAGGTTTGGGTTGAGACATTTAGTCGAATATCCAACCTTGACACGATAAGAACACAACTTGTTAACCCGAATTGACATCTCTATTATAAGGTTTGATGTTGTGCTTAAACCATACGAAACCTATCATAAATTTGAGATTGATATTGGTATCGGGTGTTTGTGGGGGGTGTTAGAATATGATATAGGGCGTTAGAACTTAGAATATGGTCTCGAAGATAGTAGTTGTACAGACAAAAGTTTCTTAGTTAGGGACACTTCAATGTATCAAATATTTCAGTCTGAAAATTTGACAATAATTGAATTGATTTCCTCCTTTCAATGTAGAATTGGTCAAAAGTCGATCTGGACGTGGGTCAATATAGAAAATAAGGCATCTAGTGAAAAGCGTCAAGGAAGATGAGAAAGTAAGAGTAGCAAAGACTTGATAGAGAAACACATGATCTTTCAATGTATTAAATATGACTATAGTTATTGGTCAACCTTCAGTTTTAAAGCATTGGAAATTGTTTCAAATTTCTTTTTTACTTGTTTACTAATTTTTCTTGGTATGGAATGAAAGTTTAAGTAATTGATACTCTTTACCAAGAAAATAATATTGTATTCAGTGTTCTCTAAAGAATAGGAGCTTAAGTGATCTTATACTATATAGAGAGAATATTGTAAAAATGTTTGGTGAGTTTAGTCCCAACGATCCAAATTTTCTATATTCACAAAGGAAAAGTAAGGTAGCAAAGACTTGATAGAGAAGTTACACACACATGATCTTTCAATATATCAAATATAACTGTGGTCATTGGTCAATCTTTAGTTTTAAAGTGTTGAAGATTGTCTTATTAATTTTTTTTTTTTTGACTTAAAAATTTGTTTCGTTTTCTTGGTATGGAATGAAAGTTTATGTAATTGATATTCTTTATCAAAAAAGCAATATTGTATCTAGTATTCTCTAAATAATAGAAGTCTTATACTATACAGAGAGAATATTGTAAAAAGGTTCAATGAGTTTAGTCCTAATGATCCATATTTGGTCCAAATGGCTCCTCTATATGCACAAAGGGAAAGTAAGGTAGCAAAGACTTTATAGATAAGTTACACACGCATATAATCTTTTAATGTATCAAATATGACCATGGTCATTGGTCTACCTTCTGTTTTGAAGTGTTGAAATTTGTCTCAAATTTCTTTCTGACTTGAATAATTGTTTCGTTTTCTTGGTATGAAATGAAATTGGTATTCTTTATCAAAAAGGTAATACTGTATTCAGTGTTCTCAAAAGAATATGAGTTTTAAGTCTTATACCATATGGAGAAAATACCATAAAAAGGTTTGGTGAGTTTAGTCCTACTGGTCCAATGGGCCCTTCCATATATATATATATATATATATTCATAAAGGAAAATATTATTAGGAGAATATGAAATAAGCTTCTGCACTGAGTAGTTTTGTAGCTCTTAGTTTTGAAGAAAAACTAAATTGAAAGTATAGGGCCACTACCAGCCATTGCAACGCAATGAGGATAGCAATTTTAAATACGTCTCCATATTCTTGGGCTTTTATGTTTGAAAATATTTTACTTCAAAACAAACAAAGTGTAAGTTTGTGAGAAAGATGATGATTTTGTTTAGGTACTGAAAACGCCACTATAGGTCTATAGTGACGGCACAATAGTGGCGTTTGTGAAACGCTACTATAGACTCTACAAACGCCACTATAGCCAAAAAAACCACCAAAAAAATTGATTACCAAAAATTAATTTTTGGTAATCAAAAGGATTTTTTTTTTTTTTTTTTTGACGTGAAAGAGTTTTTTTTTTAATTGAATTAAGATTGTAATTAAATTAATATTACAATTTTAATTAAATTAAAAGATACAAAACAAAACAAAATACATAAATAAAACAAAATACAAACACTATCTATACCTGTACGGCACCAAACCCCCTGGGCCTGTTGGATCATTAAGGCCCACTAATGCTCTACTTTCGTGGCACGCTCGGATGAGGACATTTTGGTCTTAGCCGTCCATTCGTGTTTCCCGAGATTGCATCATCCCCCGAGGATACTTCCCCGGGAAGTTCTATCATGCCCGGGAAATCTATAGCCGAGCATCGACGACCAGGAGTTGTATCCGACCAGCGTCAGGGAATGGGAACTATTTCCAAGGCCATTCCCACCTAAACATCCACCTATCATCGCCTGTATTGGACCTCCAAATGCACTAGCGACAAAGCTAATCATCACTATCCCACTAGCATCTCACTATAAATACAAGGATCTCATGGGAAGGAAGGGTTGGTTGAAAAGAGGGAGGGGGAAAAAGAGTAGAAGGAGTCGTCGATCAGTCTCAGCACAAGAACGACCCAGTGTAGGAAATTCAAGCCCACGATACAAATAGATTGTGAGCCCAAACGAGTCATAGCCCAGTATCTTCGTTCTGAGGCCTGCACAATTGGCGCCGTCTGTGGGAATCGCCTACAAAGCTGTAGTTCATCTGAGACTCGCCTACGAGACAATGTCCGGAAGACATCCGGGGGGTGGTGACGAAACTGGTTCGGTTGGGTCTTCTAGGGGGTCGTCCTGGCGAGAAAGAAGGCAAAAGAGACGTGAAGACAGGGAGCGTGGACGGGAAGATATGTCTGGTCTCGGGGAGGGGTCATATCAGACGCAGCGGACAGTGACAGACGCCCCGAACCGTAGGCAGCCTGATGACAGGGACCAGGAAATTGAGCGGCTGCGCAGGCGGGTGAGGGAATTCGAGTTAGAAGCGGACGGCAGGCGACGAAGGAGGGAGCGAGACGATCTCGGAAGGAGGACCGAGGATTCGGGAGGTCGCCAGGAAATGGGGGCCAGCCATTCGGGGTCCCATTGGCGAAGGGAACGTTCGCGTTCGCACGAGTCATACAATCACCAAGAAAGGTCGCATTCGCAGGAGCCTCATCATCGCCGAGACCGCTCCCGGTCGCGGGATCATGACGAGCGAGGGTCGGATTCCTCCGAGGATAAGAAGCCACAGAACGCTGCTATGGACGCGCTGAGCCGCGCCTTGCGCAGGGTGGCAAGGTCCCCCTTCTCAGATGAAATTGAGCGGGCCACGATGCCAAGAAAATTCCCGAGACCACCGTTTAACATCTACGACGGAAGGGCGGACCCGGTCAAACACGTCAGTCATTACATCCACATGATGTCCCTGCATTCGCACAATGACGCACTGATGTGCAAGGTGTTTCCCTCCAGTCTTGGCCCAACCGCTCTTAGGTGGTTCAACGGACTGCGTAAGAAATCCATACACTCTTTCGCCGAGCTAGTTCAGGAGTTCGGCGTTCGGTTCGTAACCTGCAGCCGAGTGCCACAACCTGTTGATACCCTGCTATCAATGAGGATGGGGGTGGGGAGACTCTTCGCAGTTACTCCAGCCGCTACTGGGAGCTATATAACGAAATTGGTGGGGGCAACGAGAAGATCGCGGCGAGTACCTTTCGGATGGGCCTACCAGAGGATTCCGAATTGCGGGAATCACTTACTAAGAAGCCACCAGAGGACATGAGGCAGCTCATGAGGCGTATCGAAGAGTATAAGCGCCTAGAAGATGATCGGTTGCAGAGCAAAAGTAAGGCCCCATTAATAAACCGTCCCCGGCAGGGGAATTTCCAACCGAGACTGTGGAAGGAATGGAAAGCGCAGGAACCACCCTGGCAGGCAGGGGAAGTGAATACGACGTTTAAAGAGCCGGTGCACCAGATAGTAGAAAAAATCAAGAATGAGCCATACTTCAGGTGGCCGAATAAAATGGGCGGCGACCCATCCCGACGAAATCAGAACTTGTACTGCAGTTACCATAGGGACAGAGGCCACACCACCGAGCAATGCCGTGTACTGAAAGATCATTTGGGGCAGCTAGTACGGTCCGGGCATCTGAAGGATTACGTGGTGAAACCCGGCGACCAAGGGATCGGCCATTTAGGTCGGCAGAAAGACCTCCCCCAGCAACCACCTCGCGGGGTAATTGAGATGATTCTTTTACCCCCGTGGGATAAGCCAGCAACAGGAAGACGGGTGTTGACAGTAGCGCCTGCGAAAAAGTCACCAGACACGGGGCCAGCGGAGAAGAAAGCAAAGCATTGCCAGGAGGCAATCGCCTTCGGAAAGAACGACTTGCAGGGTACAATACAACCACACGAAGATGCGTTAGTGATCACCGCCCGGATAAGCGGTTTCGATGTGAAGAGGGTAATGGTAGATCAGGGTAGCGGGGCTGATGTAATGTATCCGGATTTGTTCAACGGACTTGGGTTGAAGACTCAGGACTTGGGAAAGTATAGTGCGCCGCTAGTCTCGTTTGATGGAAGAATAGTGATACCAGAGGGCCGGATTTCGTTACCAGTAGTCCTGGGGGGAAAGGAAGTAAAGGTCATCTTCATAGTGGTTAATTCCTTCTCACCATACACGGCAATCTTGGGAAGACCGTGGATCCACTCCATGGAAGCTGTGCCGTCCACATTGCATGTAAAGATTAAGTTCCCTACCGAGCAGGGTATCGCAGTGGTGCGAGGGAGCCAGCAAATGGCCAGACAGTGCCTAGTAGCTGCAGCGAATTGGGAAGGCCTGTGGACGGGGCAGAATGACGAGACCGAAGAAGCCCCGTTATAGCAATTACCGCACCCCCGAGAGGATTCGGGGAATGCCTGCGCCGAGGAATTGATAAAGGTCGGAATACTGCCGGATGGGGACAAGCACTTCCAAATAGGGGCCAGTCTGACAACCCACGAGAGAGTTGAGTTGCTACTGTTTCTTGTTCGAAGCCTGGACGTGTTTGCGTGGAGTCCGTACAAAGTGCCGGGGGTAGACCCCGAATTTATCGTCCACAGGCTCAACGTGGACCCCTCATTCCCTCCCAAGAAACAGAGACCGAGGAGAAAAGCGCATGAACACGCCGAGGCTGTTAGGGCCGAGGTTCAGCGTCTAAAGGAGGCAGGAGCAGTGAAGGAGGTCTTCTTTCCAGAATGGCTTGCAAACACAGTGGTGGTGAAAAAGAAGAGCGGCAAATGGAGAGTCTGTGTGGACTTCACGAATTTGAATCGAGCATGCCCGAAAGACCCGTTCCCTATGCCCAAGATTGACCAGTTGGTAGATGCCACGTGCGGACATCCGAGAATGAGCTTCTTGGATGCATTTCAAGGCTATCACCAGATTGCCCTGGCCGGCGAAGATCAGGAAAAGACTGCGTTCATATCTCCCGACGCCAATTACCATTACACCGTGATGCCGTTCGGCCTGAAAAATGCCGGGGCAACGTACCAGCGGATGATGACCAGGATGTTCCGTGACAAGATTGGACGGACGGTGGAAGTATATATCGATGACCTTGTAGTGAAGAGCAAACAACAAACGCAACACGAAGAGGATCTTCAAGGGGTGTTCGGTGTATTGCGACAACATAAGCTGCGCCTTAACGCGGAAAAATGTGCCTTCGGAGTGGGGGCTGGAAAGTTTTTGGGATACTTAATCTCCAGCCAAGGAATAGAGGTAAACCCTGACCAAATTGTTGCCGTACAAAGGCTCAGGCCGCCGAGCAACCCAAAGGAAGTGCAGGTATTGACTGGAATGTTGGCGGCTCTTAACCGGTTCATCTCTAGATTCTCTGATCGCTGCCGTCCGTTCTATCAGCTTCTTAAAAAATGGAAGGGGTTCCAGTGGGATGCCGAGTGTGAAAAAGCATTTCAGGATTTAAAAGAGTATCTGACGTACGCGCCGATACTGACCACCCCGGAACCTGGGGAGGACCTGCTCATGTACCTCCCGGTGACCGACCATGCCGTGAGCGCCGTGCTGCTAAGTGATCGGGGTGTGCAACAACCAGTCTATTACATCAGTAAGACTCTGGTTGACGCTGAGACCAGATACTTGCCATTGGAAAAGCTGGTTTTGGCACTGGTGCATGCCACTAGGAAGCTGCCGCAGTACTTTCAAGCCCATACCGTGTATGTACTAACTGAATATCTGTTGCAGTCATTGTTGAGACAATCAGATTTCACGGGGTGGATAGCAAAATAGGGGACCAGGCTTGGAGCTTTTGATGTACGATATAGGCCGAGAACTGCCGTGAAAGGGCAGGTATTAGCTGATTTTGTGGCTGAGTTTTCACCTAGAGGCTCATGCCAGATAGTCTGCCAGACGAGTCGCCGCTCATGGAAAATATACGTGGACGGGGCTTCTAGCTCCACGGGGGTTGGTGTGGGGATCGTAGCGATTGGGCCCGAGGGGATTCGCCTGGAGCATGCTTTCAGGTTCGGATTTAAGGCCTCCAATAACGAGGCAGAATATGAAGCACTGATAGCCGGGTTAAGCATCGCTTCAAGCCTGGGGGCCCAGGATGTTGAGGTCTATTCAGATTCCCGGTTGATTGTCAATCAGGTTCATGGCAGTTTCGAGGCCCGAGATCCTCGGATGAAGGCCTATTTGGAGCGAGTGAAGCAGATTATGGCCGGATTCGAAACGGCGAAGGTCGTACAAGTAGCTCGGACACACAACAGTCACGCCGACTCCCTTGCCACGCTGGCGTCATCAGTAGCCGAGGATGTACCTTGGCTCATCAGAATAGAGCAAGTTCCAGAACCAAGTATCAAGCTATCCAGCAATCCGGCAGTCACGGCTATCGCTACACAGGGACCCAGTTGGATAGACCCCATCATTGAGTTCTTGGCCGAGGACCGGCTCCCCCTCGACGAGAAGGAAGGAAATAGAATCCGAAGAACGGCCCCTCGGTTTTGGTTATCAGAAGATCGGAGGTTGTATCGAAGATCCTTCGGAGGACCATACCTTTTATGCCTGCACCCAGACAAAGTGAACCAACTTTTAGCAGAGCTACATGAGGGGGTGTGCGGCAGTCACGTAGGAGGACGTTCGTTAGCTCACCGGGCTATGACTCAGGGATTTTGGTGGCCTCAGATGTAGAAGGATGCCGCCGAATATGTTCGCAAATGTGAGCGATGTCAAAAACACGCTCCCCTGATCCATCAGCCCGCCGGCCATCTCAACCCGGTCAGTAGTCCCTGGCCATTCGCACAGTGGGGGCTGGATATACTTGGACCATTCCCCCGAGCAACGGGCAACCGTAGGTTCGTACTCGTAGCCGTCGACTACTTTACAAAGTGGGTAGAGGCTGAAACTTTATCGAATATCCGGGATATGGACGTGAAGAAGTTTGTGTGGAAGAACATTGTTACCAGATTCGGAGTACCCAATTCCTTGGTATCAGACAATGGACTGCAGTTCGACAGCCGGGCATTCCGAGAATTCTGCACGGACCTCGGCATTAAGAACAAGTATTCTACCCCGGCGTACCCGCAGAGCAATGGCCAAGCCGAAGCTGTCAATAAGGTAATTGTAAATGGGCTGAAGAGAATACTGGATAATGCGAAGGGAAACTGGGCCGAGGAGTTACCTAACGTCCTGTGGGCTTACCGGACAACACCGAGAAGATCCACGGGGGAGACTCCTTTCTCTCTCACCTACGGTGCCGAAGCAGTTATACCCACGGAGGTAAGTATGTGCAGCGCACGAGTATCTAAGTACGACCCCGCTTCGAATGACGAAATGCTGACTTGGCATTTAGACCAGCTGGACGAGCGACGTGAAGCAACAACTATCCGGCTGGCCGAGTACCAACAGAAACTGGCCAGAAGGTATAACCGAAGCGTAAGAAGGAGGAGGCTTGACGCTGGGGATCTGGTTTTGAGGAAGGCAGTAGGGCATATGCGAGACACCCATGCAGGCAAGTTGGCGCAGACCTGGGAGGGACCGTATAGAGTTACAGCAGCTGCCGGGGAAGGAGCGTATTATTTGGAGGAATTGGATGAGAGACCATTGCCTCGCCCCTGGAACGTTCAGAACTTGAAGAGGTTCTATCATTAACAAATCATGTGTTCAGTTTGAATTGTAGAGTTACTGGTATTAGTAAAAGAAGTTGTTGGCGCAAGTCATTTGCAGTAAGAAGTCTTACAATTACCTAAGGACTGAAACCTGTCTCTCGGCTCGATCCCTATCGCCGAGCAGGTGGAAACCTAATATTCCACTAAGGACTGAAACCTGTCTCTCGGCTCGATCCCTATCGCTGAGCAGGTGGAAACCTAATATTTTACTAATGACTGAAACCTGTCTCTCGGCTAGATCCCCATCGCCGAGCAGGTGGAAACCTAATATTTTACTAAGGACTGAAACCTGTCTCTCGGCTCGATCCCTATCGCCGAGCAGGTGGAAACCTAATATTTTACTAAGGACAGAAGCCTGTCTCTCGGCTCGATCCCTATCGCCGAGCAGGTGTAAACCTAATATTTTACTAAGGACTGAAGCCTGTCTCTCGGCTCGATCCCTATCGCCGAGCAGGTGTAAACCTAATATTTTACTAAGGACTGAAGCCTGTCTCTCGGCTCGATCCCTATCGCGGAGCAGGTGGGAACCTAATATTTTACTAAGATCTAAAGCTTGTCTCTCGGTTCGATCCTTATCACCGAGCAAACGGAAATCTTAAAACTAAAGTATTTCCGAATGCGCACTCCAAGCAAAACAAAATTCCTCGGGACAGGGCGACCCATCATCTAGGAAACAAGCCCGAACTATATATTTGGTAATCAGTACGCTAATATGCAACAGTAAGATGAAAATAACATAATAGCATTAATTGAAACCGTGCAATGCGAAATGTTCGAGACAAAATAAAAACCAAGGAAAGATAATGTCTTGTCACCACAACCCGGTGACCTAGGTAAAACCTTTGCGATAACATAAGTAATTAAGCTAAAACAAATAAAACGGTTCGGCAATTAACTTGGAGGAGGGTCGGCCCGAGAATCACTAGTGACCTCCACGCCGGTTGGCTCAGCATGAGAGTCAATGGCCTCCACCAATGCTCGCATATTGGAGGTCTCCTCTTCATCGATAATATGTGGAGCATTCTGTGCGGGCGCGGCTGTAGTCGGAAAGGGGATCTCGCTCGGGTTCCGTAAAGGAGAATCCTCGGGAACCCCCGCGGCCTGAAGCGCGGCCAACCACCCCTCCTCGAACCCGAGCTTGTGGGCCTGGCGGATGACCAGCTCCGCGGAGTTCTCGGCGTCAGCAAAACCCTCGTTGTACCACTTGCTTTCGCAAGCATCCAACGCGGCCTTTAAGTCCGCCAACTCCTCCCCTTGGGCCATCTTCAGGCTCTCCGACTCGGCTAACTTCAGCTGCGTATCCCCCAGCAGCTTTTCTAGCCTAGCGCTCTTCTCCTCGGCGCGGGCCCTAGCCTCCTCGGCTGTAGCGGCCCTTTTCTGCGCTTCCTCCGCCGCTTTCAGCCTCTCCGCGGCGTTGACCTCAGCCACATCTTTCAGCGCCTTTTCCCGCCCAGCGTCCTCGGCGAGATCTTTCAGTTTCCCATCCACTATATAGGACAACTGCGCGGCCTGAACAAACAATCGTGCAAAGTATTACAAGACCCCGTGCATAAGTAAGTTCAGAGAACGAATCAATGAAAAAACTAAGTGTCATAGTTTTGAAGGGTCTTACCGCCATACTGAGCCATACAAGCCGCCTCCCCACAGACTCCTCCGTCCCCTCCTCGTAGGCATGGACGTCCTCGGGCAAGAGCAAGCTGCTTGCCAAGTTCCGAGCAACGCGGCCCCCCTAACCCTTGTCCCAAACTCGAAGACTGGCAGTCTCCGTGAGGGGCTCGCCATCCAGCAAGAGGGAGGGCTGCCAGGTTGTGGCGGACCGAGAGGTTGATGCACCATCCGGCCGGGTTTGGGTCACCGGCTCGCGAATGACAATACCGGATGAAGGGCGAGCCGAGACCCTGCCCGGGCTGGTCTGTGTCTGTTCCCCGGCGCGTGGCCTTTTCCGCACTCGGGTCGGTTGGGAAGGAGTAGGCTGAGGTTGTTGGTTCGGACCCTCCTGCTGCTGACCAACTGGCCGGGCGCCAGGCACAAAACGGCTTATCGTCATGGCCCTCCTCGTCACCATTTCGTGACCGTGAGCGGGTTCGGTCTCCGGAGGATCAACTTGTTCGGCTACGGCGCCTCCAGCTACTTGGACGGGCGCCTCTGCTTCTTCAAGAACCTCGGGCTGAACGGGATCTTGAGGCTCGATTTGTTGGTGTGCTCTTTCTCGGAGCGCACGCAGCACTCTTTCAGCCGATTCGTCGCGAAGTGGTTGGCGCTCGTCCGAACAAATATACCGTGGCCCTAAATCACGTGCTTCCCCTACCGTGAACTTCGGAGGCAAGAAGTTTGAGTTGCGCACGTCGATGTAGGAGAGCAAGGGGCTGTCAACCAAGAGGGCTTGACTGAACGCTTGCCAGGTGGAGTACACTGGTTCAACGCCGAGGATCAGGTGTGATGCTCGGAGTTGTCCGTCCGAATGAACGAAGATCTCCGACCTAAGTACAAAATTCAGGTCGTGGACGTGGATCACTCGGCGGTCCGGCTTGAACCTTTTGCTATCTGTAAAAACAAAAACAAAAAGAAAGAATACATATACGAAATTGGTTTGGAGTTACTAACGATAATCAAACATAAGCTAAAGTAAGGGCGCTCGGTACCGACCAACATCGCGCGGTGAAAACACGCAAGGGAGCTCCTCGGCAAACCAGTTACCGCTCACTCGCACAAATTCCCCCGCAGAATTTCTATTGGAATCAGGCAGGCATGAGACTAGCCGTACCCTCATATCCCTAGTTTTCAAATAATAATCTGAATTGATATTTCCGCACAGACTGTACATGAAATTAATATCGTGATGGTTCAGCTGTAGACCGAACAGATGGTTCAGCCTACTGACACAGCTCACTACCCGATAAAAGTTAGGAGCGAGTTGGTCGGGGCAAAGACCGTAAAACCTAAGGGTACTCAGGATAAGGGGATCTACCGGGAACCTGACCCCGCCCTCTAGAATAGCCATTAATGGGAAGAAAACAGTATTGACGCCTTGGCGCCGTTGGATGTCTATATCACCCTCGGGGCAATATGCAATATCTACGTCCCCGGGCACATTGAAAGCGGCCCTAAAGGTAGCCAGAGCAGCCTCAGAGGAAAGAAGGTAGGAATAACCCATTTCCTATACTAAGGTCTCTAAAAGGAGAAGCTACGATTCGCGAATACAAAAGAATGCAAAAGAGAATCAGAGAAGAAAGGGGAGAGGACTTACTTGAGGCTCTAAGGAGGAGAGGTCCTGATCTAGAAGAAAGAATGCGCAGAGAGAAGCACTCAGTCAAGCGTAAAGTGAGAGACTAAAGGATGCGAAAAATGATGAACAACGCCTGAAGGGGATATATTTAGAGGATGGGTGAGGAGTAAATGGCAATTAATAAGCCGGCGGCACGAAACCCAACGATCCATTGCCCCAACTGCCACACGCGCGACGCCTCGGTTCGCGAAGCGTCAGGTAATAATGACAGCTTATCAGACTTGGTGCGCCTTTTGAGAGGCGCGCTAATGACCGAGTAAATCTCCCTGACCGGGCCGTCAACCCCACAGATTCCTTGATTCATCCCCCGGGACGGGGGTTGAATCAAGGGGGGGCTAATGTACAGCATCAAACCCCCTGGGCCTGTTGGATCATTAAGGCCCACTAATGCTCTACTTTCGTGGCACGCTCGGATGAGGACATTTTGGTCTTAGCCGTCCACTTGTGTTTCCCGAGACTGCGTCATCCCCCGAGGATACTTCCCCGGGAAGTTCTATCATGCCCGGGAAATCTATAACCGAGCATCGACGACCAGGAGTTGTATCCGACCAGCGTCAGGGAATGGGAACTATTTCCAAGGCCATTCCCACCTAAACATCCACCTATCATCGCCTGTATTGGACCTCCAAATGCACTAGCGACAAAGCTAATCATCACTATCCCACTAGCATCTCACTATAAATACAAGGATCTCATGGGAAGGAAGGGTTGGTTGAAAAGAGGGAGGGGGAAAAAGAGTAGAAGGAGTCGTCGATCAGTCTCAGCACAAGAACGACCCAGTGTAGGAAATTCAAGCCCACGATACAAATAGATTGTGAGCCCAAACGAGTCATAGCCCAGTATCTTCGTTCTGAGGCCTGCACAATACCTATCCCAACAAATTCAAAATGAAACAGAAACCCACCTAAAAAAATTCGAAATCAAACACAACATGCTCACATCCAAAAAAAAAAAATAGCAACTCCAAATACAAACACTATTACTATCCCAGCAAATTCAAAATGAAAACGCAAACCCACCTAAAAAAATTCAAAATCAAACACAACATGCTCACATCCAAAAATTAAAAAAAAAAAAAAATAGCAACTCCACATGCAAACACTATAGCTATCCCAGCAAATTCAAAATGAAAACACAAACCCGCCTAAAAAAATTCAAAATCAAACACAAAATGCTCACATCCAAAACAATCATAATTAAAAAAAAAAAAAATGCTTACCTGCAACTATACAACCAATGGCTTCAAATGCCATCTACAAATTTGAACAAAATCAATAAGCTGCAACACCATCTACAAATCCAAAACCACAACCATTAACACCACCACAAATAAAACAAAAGAAATAAAATCAAAATGGAGAAGAAGAGAAAAGTATCAATTCAGGTGTGAAGTGAAAGAAGAGTGAAAGAAAAAGAAAACAAGAAAGATGGAGGAGCGGAGATAAGGGAGAAAAAGAAGGAAAGAAAAAAAAAAAAAAAAAACAAAAGAGAAAGGAAGTCTGAGAGTTGGCGTGGAGAGATAAGGGAGAAAAAGAAAGAAAGGAAAAAATTAATCTTAGTGTTAGGTTCAAATTTGAACTAATAATAACTAATCACCTATAATTTGTTGTGAAAATATTGTGGACGTAACATCTCTCATACATAAAATATATATATATATATATATATAAAGAGAAATGATATGTTAACAACATTTTCACAACATTTTTTCAACAAATTTTAAGTGACAGGTTGTTACTGGTTGTTATTGTTAAAACAAAAACATAATTTTATTGTTAAGTTCAAATTTGAACCAATAACAACTAACCACCTATAATTTGTTGTGAAAATATTGTAGACGTAACATCTTTCATACATAAAATATATATATATATATATAAAGAGAAATGATATGTCAATAACATTTTCACAACATTTTTATAACAAATTTTAAGTGGTTGATTGCTACTGGTTGTTGTTGTTAAGGCAAAAAAATAATCTTATTGTTATGTTCAAATTTGAACCAATAACAACTAACTACCTATGATTTATTGTGAAAATATTGTTGACATAACATCTCCCATTTATATAAATATATAATAATATATACATTTAAATATATATATATATATATATTTATTTATATTATATTCAAATATTTTGGAATATGCCATAGAATATTCTAGGCATATTCCATGGTTTTCTTTATTGTTCAAACTTTTTTTTTTTTTTTTTTTGTTGGAATATTGTAGTAGAAGCACTTTTTGGCCCTATAGTGGCATTTGGTAAATGCCACTATAAGTCCTATTCCAAACGCCACTATATGTCTTTTTTTTTTTTTTGGTGCTGGATTCTTTTTCTTAATGTTTTTCTTTTTTGTTGGGCTATAGTGGCGTTTGTCAAACGCCACTATAGACCCTACCCAACTGAAAAAAAATAAAATATAAAATATAAAAAATGCCATTATAGGCCTTTATAAACGCTATTATAGATCTATTTTTAAAACGCTACTAAAAAGAACGCCACTATAGGACCAGTTTTTTGTAGTGCATTAGATTTTTACTCTTCTAAGTTCTAATGTTGCATTCAATGTCTTCCATGTCTCCCTTTCCCTTGCAACAATTTCCTTCAGTTCTCTTTGGCATAGAGAAAATAATAATATGCATAAGATATGTAATATTATTAGAAATATTAGTAGAGGACTAAAGAATGGAAAAATAAAAGAGAAACACATTCATATTAAAAAAAAAGGTGACATTATATTCTATTTGAAAAAACTAATTTCTCAATAAGATATGAGAACATTATAGAGAGAGGGAAAAAATAAGGTATGTTGGAAGAGAAAAATAAAAAGCACAAAGTGAAAAAAAAAAAAAAAAAATTAAAAGAACAATGAAACCCATGGAAATTCATATAATGTTCATTCTTTCCCTCTGCTCTCTTTTATTAATTCTCTCTTTTTGCAAGGTGCTTTCTAACACTTGGAGGGCTTGTTTATTTGCGAAGATGACTAAAGAACAATGACGGTTTTGAGGGATGCACGCAAGAAATAATTTTGAATAGACAACAAATCTAAGATTGCACTTTTTTTTTCTATCCTTGTTCTTCTCATAATGATGTGTATGACTCATCCAAATAAGAATAGTGATTTATTTGTATGTCAACAAATAATTTAGGTCCCAATGTCATATTCAAATAAGGCAGCGTGTGTCACTGAGCTTCTTAAATCATTGACTAAGTTTTGCGCTTCCCATATCTGTGTTTTCATGTTTTTCCTTTTTTTTTAGTCGTAATTGTTAACTTTTCGTCAGTGCACAGTGCACACCAGTGGGTCTCGTATACTATTCACGAACCCACAAACTTCATTTTTCAGCAACTTTTTCATTAAAAATGGGTCTACGATACTATTTACACATTTAAAAATTATTTTGTTACAGTATTTTCAATTTTCAGCTGTATCCAAACAGATCCTAATTCTTTCTCAAGAAAAAAAAAAAAGTTTACTACTTATTTATGATCCCCCTAAGGATGGAGATGAGCCCATTATTGTATATAATCACAAGTTATGAGAGGGCTGGCTCAATGCAATGAATGCATTGTGGGGGTATAAGACAATAACTTTAAATGTTACATATTTTTTAATAATTTAATATAACTTTTGATATCATTTTTTTAATTGGAAGCCTGTTTTTCTTATTTTTTTGATATGCAATTAATTAAGTTTTTATATTCAAGTTCCACTAACATTTCATTTTCAACTTATAATATATTAATACAACTAATACACTTAATTTTTTTTAATGATTAGTAATGACATAATTGATCTTAAATAAAAAATTTATCAATAAATATAAGTCATCAATATCATAATAAACATCATGTTTGAGAAAATATTCAAGATGTAGACAATACCTTTTCAAACTATCATCGTTTAGTGACTTTAACTTAAAAAAAAATAATATCTTTATATTTTTGAAATTGTTCAAACCTACAATGAATTGAAAAAATAGCTTGATTTATTATATATAAGAAATAATTAATTATATTTTTTTTTGACAATTTTTTTTGAACAATTAATATATTATATACTAAGAAGATAAAAGCGTGGATGTAGACCACCTATATAGAAGTGTATATTCTTCTTAATATATATGAGTGTTTATATCAATAATGAAGTATATAAGGAAATTGAAGTTGAAAATTTTTTTTTTTAAAAAAAATTAAGAGATAAGTATGGATAGCCATAAGTCCAATGGATTACTCTTTTTATTTTTTTATTTTTTTTTCAAATAAGACCTATGCTACCCAATACCTACGTCCTCATCTCTTCCTTATCAAAATGTATGGTTCAGTGAGAGGCGTGTGTCCTATCTAGACATGGTAATACGGGTCAGAATTTTCTAACCCAACTCGACCAGACTTGAAAAATACTTGACCCGAACCCGATTTTTTTTTACTCGAAACAAAAATGAGTTGACCCGTGACCCGATCTGATTTTTTTGTGGGTCAACCCGACCCAACCCGAATAACCAGTGACTTAACCCGTTATAACCAATGACTTGACCCATTAAAAAAATTCGCTAAAAAAATATTTTAATTACGTTCTGATACTAGGTGCATAAAGCACAAAGTACCAAAACTAATAATTAATATATTATAGAGAATGATTATTTAATTCATCAAAAGTACCACCAAGCAAAAAAAATAAAATTCATCAAAAGTACCAATAAGAGCTAGCTAGCCTAGCTTCTGTGCTTGCTTGCCAATTGCCTACACATGTTACACAAGACAAGGGCCAAGGCTGTCAAGAGTCATCACTCATCAGTTAAGACAACCATTAAAAAAAAAAAAAAAAAAATCTCATTCAGGATTCAGCTGAGCTGTAGTGCATTGTGCAAACACCAAAGGACCAAAGCCACAAAGCCACAAACGGCAAAGCTAAAAGTTGAGTCAAACCAAACCAGTGAAACCCACAAAGCTTCCTTTCCCAGTTTCTCATTCTCCACTCTTTCAGTCTTTCTCTTGCGCAGTTGCGCCTCCGGCCTCTGCCATTTCTTCATTAGTTTATCTTTATAAGTAATCTAACTTTACTATTATTTTAAATGCAACAGGAACATGTGTACTTAAGAAGACCGATAACTTGCTACTTTGCTGGCTTATTTGTTTTGTTTGTTTTAAGATCTAGCTCTTTTTGAAGATGTAAACTTGTAATTATATGCATTTTGACAGTGAACTATTAACATTGAAGACTTTTTCCATCATGAATTTATGACTATAAATAAATTTTGTCATACTTAAAACTATCATAATTGGAAGGGTATTAATAAGTGGCATTAAGTGCAATTCATTTGCTTAATTGATTTTATTCATTCTCTCTAAACAGGTTGTTATTGATTTGTTTTTGTAATTGAAAAAAAAAAAAAACCTTGTTTGAAAAATACGAGTAAATCTGACCCGACCCAACCCGACCCACAACCCGATTGACCTGTTTAAAAATGCAATTTGGTGTGATAAAAGCTAGCTTAGCTAAACTACGAGCAACTTTGTTGCCATCTCTCCTTATGTGAGAGTATAACAATTTTGAATACAAACCGGAAAATAAAGAGACATCATTTATCAAAGGTGTAAAAGAAAGTAACCCATTATCCTTGTTCCTCAAGGCCTTCACCAGGGACGGAACTAGGATTTCAAACTTGGGGGGGGGGGGGGGCGGAGATAAGCGAAAAAAAAAAAAAAATTTCAAATACGCATCCATATGGTATTAACAAACTATCAACCAAGACAAATACCCAAAAATAATTGTTTCTTAATATATTAAGATACAATCATCTACAAACAAAAACAAAGGACACGAAACACTATTGTTTCTTAATACAATCATCTATGAAAAGGGAACTCGACACTCTTTCAAATCTTTAAAATGATCTACGATTGAATCCAAACTAAATGTCGAAACTATATCCTTTTCAATGTATAACATCAAAGAGTCCATCAAAAAATCATTTTCCATTTTGTTTCGAAGGTTAGTTTTGACAACTTTCATAGTTGAAAATGCTCGCTCTGTAATAGCAATAGAAACTGGAAGAGTAAGCACAAGTCTCACCATTCAATAAACAAGTTTGTAATGTTCTGAATTTCTTGTTCTCACTAACCATTGACACAACTCAGATAAACTTTTCAATTTTTTGAACTCTGGATCTTGGACTACATTATGCTCAAAATGATAAAGCTCCTTCTCCAACACTTGTTTGTCATAATCTGTGAAATCTTGTAGATAAAAATTCTTTACCAACAAATAAAGATCACTACTTCTGAAAGATTTTAATGCCTCTTGAGGTTCTAAAGTTGAGCTAAGCCTAAGTAACTCCATTGCATCTTCATTAAACCGATGATTTAGTTCTTGTAGTTGAGAATCTATTGTAGCATAAAAAATATTTACTCGATAATAATACTCAATTATAACGTTATCTTGTTGATAACGAGCTCAACCTCGCCTCGCAACATAACAAGCATTCATATCTAGGACATCAATGCAATGCTTCTCACAAAATGATATCACAGTGGTGAGTAAGCCATCCCATCCATCATCTCTAAATTTTTGGATAAGTGCTTTTGTAGATGAAACTAAATGCATGGCATTTAAAATGTTTTGAGATTGGCTTTGCAAAGCTTGGCAAAGTTTATCAGTGATCTCCATAGTTTCCTTCTCAAGATACAAGATGAAGACAAATTCAAATGAAGTTAAACCATTATAAGCTGACTCTGCTTCTGCCCGATGTTCTCCATCAATTGCATCATCAATTATATTTAGTAAAATTGCAACAGTTGAAGTAAACATCCTTAATAAGCTAGAAACTGATCTAAAATGTGAACTCCAACGTGTTTCTACAGGTCATTGTAAAGTGCCAATTTGATTAAGTCCACTTCCAGTCTCAAGCTCTTCAAGATCAATCAAACGTGCTATTTCATTAGCATTGGCAACTTTCAATTACTCATTACGCTTGCATGAAGCATTAACAATTTTGATCAGAAAAAGTAATTTAAGAAAAAACCCACAAATAGGGACAACTTGTTTTGATACTTTTACTAATGCCAATTGTAAGCAATGTGCAAAACAATGGATGTAGTAAGCATATGGGTAATTATTTAACATCAAAGCTTATAATCCATTCCACATACCTCGCATGTTGCTTGCTCCATCATATCTTTGCCTTCGAATATTTTGTATATCTAAGCAATGTTGAGATAACAAAGAATATATCCCCTTCTTTAGAGTCAAAGCCGCAGTGTCAACAACATGAATAAACCCAAAAAAACGTTCTTCCACAAAACCTTCTGCATCAACATATCTAAAAACCACAGCCATTTACTCTTTCATGAACTTATCACGAGCTTCATCAACCATTATGCAAAATTTTGCATCACCAATTTCTTCCCGAATGGCCTTCTTCACTTTGGCTAAGAAAACATGTAGAATTTCCTTTTGAATCCTAGGTGATGTGTAGGTTGCATTTTGGGGAGCTTTTTCTATTATTTTAGCAACCTTCTCATTCCAAAAAGTCACAATACCTAATGATTGATGAAAGTTCCCACGATTTAATGAACTAAAACTTTCATCTCGACCTCTAAAAGCTATAGCTTGAAAGGCAAGATATCGAGCAATAAAAACTGAGGCCTTTAGTTGCAACCGATTATTTGCAATTTGTTCAGTAGTGAAATGATCAACTACCCTTTGTAAATGCTGCCATTGGTTCATCAAATCCTTAGACATTTGCTCGGCAACTCTACGAGCTGAGTTAGAATCTTTTCCTATATAACCTTGAAAATAATAAATTCCCCCCCCCCCCCCCCAACTTTTTTCCAATTTCTAAATCCACAAATAGTGAATGTATTTTGTCTCACAACCCCATTTGGATTATGAAAGACAAAGCAGGATAGACAATAAGCTACATTTGTCGTAGGAGAATATTCAAGCCATGTTGAATTATATTCAAACCAAGAAACTTGAAAGCTACGATTGTGCTTTTCACTTTTTTTGTATGTCTTTAGAGGAGGTTGGTGCAGACCATTTTTAATGTAAGCCTATCAAATTTCATCACGTTGATTAACATGATATTCCCATATTTGTTTGTGTATTCTGGGATCATAATCCAAAGAATCAAGATCAACTTTTTGAAATTGTGTTTGAGAGATATGGTCATTTTTTGGAATTGGGATATCAGCATTTTCTGGACTTGGGGAATGAATATTTCTTGAGATTGGAACATCGACATTTTCCAGAATTGGGGAATGAATATTTTCTAGAATTGGAACATCCACATTTTCTAGAATTGGAATAGCAACATTAGTTGTTAGCAATCCCACGTTGACTTCGGAAGAATTTGAATATTTTCTTTTGAAAAAATCAAGCATTGTAGTTGATTTCTTCATGATCTACAAATAAAATAAGAATCATATATATTATCGCACAAACGGTTGTTGTTACTAACTAAAGACAAATACTAGAATCTAGGTAATATGCTTGATGCATTTAATTATAAATTTAGTATTTCTTACTTCTTTTCAATTTATAAATTTATCTAATTTAGAATTATGAGTTAACAATAGGCGCAAGTGAATCACTGTTATTTTCTTAAATTTGTGTGACAATTTTCTATATTATATAATTTGTTTTTTTCTTTTTGTCTTTGGTCTGCCTTTATTTATCTCTGTCTTTGTGTTGTCTCCATCTTTCTGACATTGACCCATTAACCCAATCTCACTATCGACACTATAAATTTATTCTGCACTACTAACAAAAACTTTTCTCAACTTTACATTTTTTTTTTCTATCACTTGTCCCTGTTATGCCCAACTACCAGTCAACAAAGAACAAACAAACAGTAAAACAAATATTCTCTAATATGAGTAATCTTTACAAACTCTACTCTCTCTCTCTATCTCTCTTATCTATATAATACAAGAGAGAGAGTCACAAACAAAGAGTGACAGAGAGTCACAAAGCCAAAAAGCCAAAAAAAAAAAAAAAAAAAACAACAACAACACCACAAGCAGCACAAATTCAATTCACAATCACCAACATCAGTTCATCACTCATCAGTAAAAACGCAAACACCACAAGTCCACAAGCACAGATGGTTAGATTCTGAGATTCACAAATATTTTATTAGGTTTTGAAGGAAATGATAGATTAAATACCTGTGAACTGTGAAGGCTGGAGCAATGAAGCTAGGCTGGCAGATTGAGCAATCGGTGGTGTCGGTAAGATGGGTCTTGCGTGGGCGGCGGCGACAGTTGAGACTCTTGCGTGATGATGGCAACGTCGGCATGGGTACTAGGTAGCAAGATGGGTCTCGCAAGCATGGGCGTGGGCGACGGCGTCACGGCATGGGACTCTCTCTCTCTCTCTTTGACACTAAGTACTCCCTATCTCTCTGTCTCGCCTCTCACTTTCCTAAGTTTCCTTTCTTTCTTTCTTTTTTCCTTCGTTTTTCACTTTCTCTGTTAGGTTTTTCCGTTTTGGACCTTTGAGTTTTTTTTTTTAATTTTTTTTATAGGGGTCATGGGCTCTTGCCTCCTGGGCTGGCCGGCTGGGCTAGGAGTTCATGATTTTTGGGAGGGGGCCTGAGCTAAAAACTAAGGGGGGCCCAAGTCTATATATATATATATATATATAATTTTTTTTTTTTTTTTGTGTGGAAAATTTAACCTGCTAATTTTTTTTTTTTGGGCCCAAGGGGGGCCCGGACCCCCTTAGGCCCCCACCTGGGTCCATCCTTAGCCTTTACAATCACTTCTGAATCACCTTCCACGACAGCACAGTCCACTCCAATTTCACTGCCAAACTCCAGAGCTCTACATGCAGCAATTGCCTCCGCTTCCACGAGCTGGTATGCCTGCTCCAATTGCTGAATTAATGATGCAATTACCTTTCCACTGCAGTCTAGAATTACCACTCCAACCCCTGCTTTGTTGTCTGCACTTTAGATGGCTCCATCATAATTTATTTTATATATATCCAGTGGTGGTGCTGTCCACTTTGGTATTGGTTGAGATCTGATCAGGTCTGGCATTTAATTGGTAGTTCTTATCTCATCCCAGCGCTCTTGGGCAACTTGTTTAAGGTCTTTTGTAAGGCAGTAAGGTTACTACAGACGTGATTGGTTTCTTTGGTGCCATATCTGCCATACTTGGATAGCAAAGAGCTTAGGTGACTTTTCATTCCCTATTATCCATTTGCATAAATGCTTGAAGTCCTTAAACACCTCCCTTGTCCAAAAGCTCCATCTATCTCCATCCCAAACCTTATCCAAACTCGAACAACCCCATAGAGCATGCAACGAGTCCTCAATGTTTGAAGAGCACCGGTCACATGTTGAGTTGTCTATGATTGTTCTTTAAGTCAGGTTTAGTTTTGTTGGGAGAGAGTTTCTGCATGCTCTCCATACCATGTTTTTATACTTGTTTGGAACTTCCCAGGACCAAATTCATTTCCAGAAATTTTTATCCATGTTTGGTTGTGAATCATCCTCAGCCTCTGCCTCTAAATCCTTGAGCAACCTATATCCTGATTTACAGGTATACTGCCCATTTGCCGTGAAGGGCCAAAACAAAGAGTCCTTAGTTGGGCTGCGGGCTAATGGAATCTTTTTTGCAATTGCCGCTTCAGCTGGTACAAGAATTCCTTCCAACATTTCAGCATTCCATTTTCCTGTGTTCTCATCTATTAGACAATCAACTGCAGCATCCTCCGTGGACTCAATGATTGGAGACGTAACTAAAGGTGGATGTTTAATAGGGAGCCAGTAGTGCTGCCATATTTTGATGTTTTTCCCATTGCCAACCTGAAACCTTGAACCCATTTTGATAACCTCCCTTCCTTTCAAGATGCTTTTCCAAGCATATGACCCGGATGCCAAATCCTTTGCTTCCATGAATGAGCAATGAGGAAAAAATCTTGCCTTGAATATCCTGTAAAAAAGAGTATCTTTATTATGTAAAAGTCGCCAAGCTTGCTTGGCAAGAAGCGAGTCATTGAACAATGCAAGGTCCCTAAACCCCATTCCTCCATCTAGCTTCGATTTTGTCAACTCCGACCATTTAATCCAATGTATTTTTCTTCTATCCCATTGCTGCCCCCAAAATTTTTTTTTTTTAATCATTGCTTCAATGTCATAATAAAGACCCAAGGGTATTTTGAAACATCCCATGGTATATGTCGGAATGGCTTGGACAATTGCTTTGATTAGAACTTCTTTACTGGCTTGAGACAAGAACTTTCCTTCCCACCCTTGTAATTTTCTCCATACCCTCTCCTTTATATAACTAAAGCTTGCTTTTTTCCCCTTCCCACTAGTGAGGGCAGACCTAAATATTTCTCATAGAATTTTATTTCTTGCACCCCCAACACTCTCTTTATCTCTTGCCTAGTGTCATTTACAGTGGACTTGCTAAAGCAAAGAGATGTCTTTTCTCTATTGATTTTTTGCCCCGATACCGCCTCATATTCCGACAATATTTTTAGCACATTACCACATTCTTGGGGGTTGGCCTTGCAAAAGAGCAAGCTATCATCTACAAAAAATAAATGGGTTAGTTTAGGGCCTTTCTTACAAAGAGAGAAGCCGCTGATTTCCTTTGCTCTTGCTGCTTTTGTGATTAGGCCATGTAGTCCTTTCATGCATAAAAGGAAGAGGAAGGGGGAAAGGGGGTTCCCTTGCCTTATGTCTCTTGTTGGATTAATTAGCCCTTTCGGTTTGCCATTCACTAGAATTGAGTATGAAACAGTACGAACACACTCCATAATTAATCCAATCCAACTTGTGCAAAAACCCATTTTCTCCATCAGTTTTTGAAGATAAATCCACTCCATCCTGTCATATGCTTTTCTCATATCTAGCTTAATAGTCATAAAACCTGTTTTTCCTGAGTTATGATTTTTCATACATTGTAAAGTCTCAAAAGCAACTAAAATATTATTTGAAATAAGCTTATTTTTTTTGCAAAAGTAGATTAATGCCCAGTTATAAATTTTGGCATGAATTTTTTTAATCTGTTTGCTAGGACTTTGGAAAAAATCTTATACAATACATTACATAGGCTTATAGGTCGATATTCAGAAACTAAAATAGGATTTTTCACTTTTGGGATTAAAGTGATGAAGGTATGATTTATTGGATGAGGCAATTTACCTGAATTTAGCCAAGTGAGTATTGTGGATGTTACCTCTTGGATCATCAACCCCCAAAAGTGTTGGTAGAATAAAGGTGGCATCCCATCCGGCCCTGGTGCTTTTAGAGGCGTCATTTGTTTGAGTGCTTCCTGAATTTCCCAATCCATGAATTCACTTGTTATCTGCTCATTGATCTCTTTGTTTTTCTTAAAATGGAAAGAGTGGCAAAATTTATCAATGAGAGAGAGAGAGAGAGAGAGAGAGAGAGATCTACCCTTAAAGAAAATGAACTGTTCACATCCAACAAAGAGTTTTAGTTTTTTCTTTGATAAAAAATTATTTTTTATTTATTGGCTAATTTTTGGTGTTTAATTAATACTCCCCCAGTTTAATACATATCTCTATTAGTTAAATTTTGGCGGTGGTTAAACGATTGTCTTGCTTTCCTATATGCTTAAGGCGACACTGAGTTATGAATGCCACCCATGATTAAAGAGATTTTAGATATCTTTGTTTTTATTTTTTATTTTATTCATAGAGTAGGTATCTTTTATTAGTTGTGATTTGATTTTGGGTGGTGGGGGTTCTGATTTGTAGGGATTGTGGCTTGGTGGCGGTGATGGTGATAGTGGTTTTGGGTGCTTATTTTGTTTTTGGTTTGGTGGGTTGTAATTTAAAGGGATTGTGATGGTTAGGTGTTGCAGTTGTGGGTGGTAGTGGCTGTGGTTATTGCTGTGTGGTGGTTTTCGTGACTATGGCGGTGGTTGTTATGGGTGGTTATGGTTGTGGTGGCGGTGGTTATGGTTGTTGTTTATTATGTTGGATATATTATTTTATTGTGTTATTTATATTATTTTAATGTGTTGCATGATAAAATAAAACCATTAATGTAGAGTGTTTTGTAAAGTGAGGTAGTAAAATAGATAAAGTAGGATTTTGAGTTGCTAAAAGCTAAAATTTTCAGCTCCTTTGATGTGAATGCTCTAACCCATTTATCTTTGCTAGATGAGTTGGACTTCCAAGGCGTGAACAAATACAATAAATATAGATTAGCTACTCTCTCCTTCGTTAAGATGGCAGAGCACATAATCAAGTGGTAAGATCACTCAACGCAAAATCATCAGTCTCTCAATTTCAAAATTGCTGAAGCTAAGAACTTTCCGGAACAAATTCTAAGATTTCATCATTGTGTGATAGATCGGCCTTGTCTTCAATAAAACTTCTGGAGAAAAGAACCAAATCACAAATCTCTTGTCATCTTCAATAAAGCTTTTGGAGAAAATCATCAAAGCAACAAACCAATAGACAACAACCAATCTTTTTGTGGTCCAAACCCACAAATCTCACAACCATGACTTTCACATCTTGACTATGTATGCTTGAGTAAATGCCTAAGGTGATGAAAAACCATATCACAGAAATGGTGCATTCTCCTAAAATCATAGTTCAATATTTCTTTCTTTGAATCATATTTTTTGGTCAGTGCTACATCCCAATCAATTGTCCTTTTCTCTGTTTTATTTCTGCCCCTTTCAGTCATCAAAAATTGATTAAGTCTAATCTTCCTTCTTTTATTGAGGAGAGAAATACCCTGAGAGACTTACTGTGTAGTTAATATAACATATAGAGACACAACTTAACTGAAAAAAATTTAATCCCAATGTGTATAAGCTCAACTATATTATATTAATTACTTATTCTTCTCATTAGTATCCAATGTAGGACTTCACTATTATTAACCACTCACTATTCTCATTAATATCTAATGTGGGACTTCACTACTTGACCAACCACACTACTCACAATTAATATTCCAACAAATCTCCCCTTTCATGTGTGAGCATTTTACCAAATCACTAGAACACTTCGGTTAGTCTCCCCCTTTAACGGAAGCCTTTTTCTTGACAATTCAAGTGTTATGCATCACCACCACCAATAGTGTGCCCTTTATTCAACCATGTTTGGGGCAGACATAGGAGTCCTTCTTGCATAACTAAGGGAGTCACCAATACCTAAGCATTTTGACTCACTACTAGTAGAAACATTACTTAACCATGGGTGGAGACATAAGAGCCTTCCTCATTCTACTCAGTACGACCCACTAATGAACACTTACCATCAAATCTTCGGCTTTGATATCATTTATTGGGGAGAAAAATACCTTGAGGAGTGATGTGACCCCCCATTATGGTTGCGTGCTACACCTTTTTTCTGCAAGGGGCTATGGTTAGATCGAGAGAATTTTGGAAATAAAACAGTAGAGAATGAGAAATTTCTTGTTATATTTTGAGGGATAACCAGGACTTCCTTAACAAACAAAAACTTGATATTTACTAAAATATTCTGATGATATCTTATTATCAAACATAGGCTATAAATAGCCTTCAATCGAAGCATATAGTGCAATCAATCCTAATTGATAAAGATAAAATAACATCAACTTGTATCTTAGTTGGAAACATCCAAGCATAGTCTTATTATTTGAAAAATCAAACTAATTGGATAAAACAAAGGCAATATAACAATTAATAACTCCTAAACAAATCCAACAATTTTAGCAAGCTATAACTAGACTCTTGAGTAGTTAATATAACATATTGTAGGGACCTGGTTCGAGCACTATTCTTTGCGAATGAGTGAACTCAAGCACAGCTGGCCCAGTACAATGAATTTATAGAGAGCAGGCTAAAGAACTAGGCCCTAGTGAGGGTTGTACAATTAAGCATGGTAATCTAAGGGTCGATTGACAAGAACACAGACTAAAAGGTATCGGATTAGGCTCCTTGGCCACTTTCTTATATCACTTCTTTCTTTTTTATCTCCCTTAGTATTGGGTTACAAAGATTATACAAATTCTATGACTCCTCTCCCCTCTCCAAAGATGTCGTCCCCTTTTCTGGAGGACTTGTTACATTTTATATCCCCCGTCCGGTTAATCTCGACCCTCTATGTGTCACTGACTTAGGTCATCATGCCAGTGCCTGTCCCATCAGCCACCTTCCATCTTTTTTGTGGGTGGTAGTAGCTAGGGCGGCACTGTTCAAGGGTCATTTCTCCATTTAATACGGCCAGAACGTTAGTTGTGGGCATTTAATGTGGAGGTGACAGTTCCTCCTAGAATTGCTCCTCCACCATGCTCCTATGTCCAACCCGCTGTACCTGCTTCTGTCTTGGATAGCTATGAAAGTTTATCTCCAAAGACACTTTGTTCTTCCTTACAATGATCAGTGCGTGCCGAGGACGTGGTTGTCCTCGGCAGTATTACTGGCGGAAGGACTCGTCCTCGGACACATCCTTATCCTCGGCATGGGCCTTGGGCTTAGCGTAGAGTGGGCCGGGGCTGCCAAATTCTCTGGCCCTACAATAGCCCCTCGAAATTTTGCTGTCAGGCTCCTTGGATTGAGAGAAGGATTTTGACGTTCCCGGGCCTTTGCCGCGGCCTGTTGGGTCTTGTCTTTCATGAGTATCAGTGCCCTTTCGCTTGTCCAAGGCACGTTTCTAACGCCTTGGTATGCAGGGCGCACTTCGCATTAAATTCGGGCGGCCTCGTGTTCCCCACGTTCAACAGTGTGATGAAAATCTAACGGTGGTGATCTTCTTAGTTAATTGGGCGGGAAAACTTTGCACGGTTGTCACTTGTTATTGGGGATATAAATACTCATTTGAACTGATCCGCCCATTTACTTCCGCATTCAAGAGATATTGTACACATACTTTGAATCTGGTCACGTCTTCAACTGAAACTGCGACTTCTTTCAGCACAAAAAAGTTTGCCTGATGAGCTTTTCCTCATTTCTGTAAGTCTTTCTCTCTCTCTCTCTCCAATTACGTTCTCCCCACTTTTAGACTTCTTTCTTCGTGTCTCCTAGTTGTTTTTGGGAATGGGTAGGCTCAAGAAATTTGTTGAATCTGAATAGGCGATGGAGAAATTCATCGCTGATTATAGGATACCCAGCACCGTGGGTCTAATGTACTGTGAAGAGGGGGAGTGGAGGTTTAGGAGGGAAGAAGGAGAGGTGGTGATTCCCATAATCGCCTTCTTAGAGGGTGGTATGCGGATCCCTATGGGTCAGGTGATGACAAGTTACCTTAGGCATTTCCGTCTCGCCCCCACCCAATGCGGCGTCAATATGTTTAGGATCCTGAGTTGTGTAGATGCTTTAAATAAGGAGATGGGGTTGAGGCTAACCCATCATGATGTGAATTGGTGCTATAACCTTCAGCGTCTGAAGGACAAGTCCTACTACATGAAGACGAAGGATGATAGTGTGCGGCTTATTCAGTGCCTCCCCTCGTCCAGCAAGGGGCTGGACCAGGACTTTCTTATCGTGTTCGGGGAGTGGCACGATGACCTCCATTGTCCAACAGTGGAGGGCACACCAGGTGGGGCACTCGGAGTAGGAGAGGGTGTTACTCTCTGGATTTTCGTTGCTTGCTTTGTTTGGTTGCTAATAGTAGTGTGTTTTTACTTCTTGCAAACCCACGTGCTTTCGAGCGTCATTTTGGCTTAGTCAACAAAGAGGACTTGGAGAAGGTGCTGAGGGCAGAGATCTTTGTGAACGAGGCCGACAACCAAGTTAGGGTCGCTCACAGGATCCTCAAGTACGTCCCTAGTCAGAAGTCATTTGCCGCGCCAAAGTGTGTAATTAAGGCCAAAGATCCTCGGCTCTAGAGAATTACTGTAGTTAAGGACGGTTTCTTGATCTCGAAGGGATCTCCTGTTTTAGAGGGCACTCCATTGGCGAGTTCCTCTACATCCCACCGAGCTGCGGAGGTTGAGGAGGGAGATGAACGAACAGAGGAAGGAGGTGCCAGCTTGGGTCCTGCCGAGGACAATTTCGGTGTGTTCGAACAGGTTCGCCTATCTGAGGATCCTTCTGGTGACTCGGGCGACCAAAGTTTAGCTGAAGCAGACCTATTGTCGGCAGAGGACTCTTCTCGGGCCGAGATAGGTTTCAAGAGGAAAACTCAGTCCAGCTTGCTTGATTTGCTTGAAGGCCCGTCGGGGAAACATCAGTCTAAGCTTCCTCCTTCTCCACCCAAGTCTCAGCCTGCCCAGACCAAGTCAACTTCCACCCAGTCTAGGCTTCCCCTTCCTCCATCTCGTCCAAGTCCATCATCTAGGCTCAAGCCCTCTGATCCTAAGCAGAGGAAGGATAAGGGTAAAAGACCCTTGGGAGGGGAGCAGCCCCCTTCCCCCCGGGAGGAGGGCGATACTCAGCGACCTCCAAAGCAATTGAAGATAGGGACCTATGGTCAGGACAAGCAAGTCGTTACCCATCTCGAGGCTAATGCCTGGCTCCCAGCCCCAATGCTCCATGGGGAGCCTCTGATGGGTAATGCTTCTCTCAGGGATTTCCAAGGAGGCAAAGGCGCGTTTGTAGCCAACGCGCTAGAGTGGTCTCTGCTACTCCCTATGGATATGGCTGAGTTGGAGACTTTGAGGAGTAAGGAGGTCTTCCTCAGCCTCAAGCGATACTTGGGGATGGTGAGACTTTCAGTACTTAAGATTCTTCTGACTTTAATTTTCTTCTTCCTCTTTTCTTTTTTTAACTTGTGGGTTTGCTTCGATTGGCAAGCTGTTCAAGCTACTTTCAGATTGGAGAAGGCTTCCATCAAACAGGACAAGGCCACCGACGCAGAGCGCGACAAGCGTATATGGACTAGCCGGACCCTCAAGGTCATCGAGGCTGATCTAGTGAAGGCTCGAGAGGAGCTAAAGGAGGTAACTAGGGCTCGGGACAGCGCCGAAGTGGGCCTATCGGGTGCCCAAAAGTAGGCCCAAGAACAGACAAGACGTCTGGCTGGGGTGGAGGAACAGTTGAAGCTCGCAAACGAGTTGATCGCTGATCTGAAAAAACAGGTGGCTGATGCTGAAGGAGCTAGGAAGGTGGCTGAATGGGCTAAAGAGGAGGCTCTTAGGGCTAAAACTAAGGCGGACTTTGGCAAAGAGGAAGCCCTGGCTTCCAAGGAAGAAGCCGAGAAGGCGGCTTATAAGGCTGGGGCGGCTGAAACGGAGGCTGTTCTTAGAGCCCAAGTCCCTGGGGTATGCAGGCTCTACTGCTCCCAAGTATGGAGTGAGGCCCTCAAACAAGCTAGGGTGGAGGCCTCGTCCGACTTGTGGAAGGAGGAGAGTATGTATTACCCCCCTGCCATTCGTGAGACTGTTCCTCCCATCTCTGAGGCCGGGGCGACTATGGAGGATACTGATGCTGCGCTAAGTGAAGGAGTCGAGGAGGCAGCGGTTACTACCGAGGTGGTTATTGCACCTTCCGATGATCTTATCGTGGGAACTGATCCTCTCGAGCCGACTGAAACGGCTAAAGGTCTGCATGAAGATATACCTCAGGAGGCAGCAAACCTCTCAGCCAATGTCCAGGTCTCTCTTGCTGAAGATACAGCACCTTCTGCGCTGCCTTTGCAGGTTATTCCTCCAAGTTAGAGCTCAGAGGATCCCGAGGCCGCCACAAGTCAGCCATCCACAGGGGGGAAGAAGATTAAGTTGAAGAAGTAGGCCCCTTGGCGCCTTTGTTTTGTCTCCCTTCTATTTTTTGGAATAATGTAATGGCGCTTTTGCCTTATTTTTTTTTTCTATGTTGGAATGTGATTACTGCTGTGTACCTTTCATGAAATTAATGTATCGTGCATTTTGGTTTCCCTTGCTTGTTGTATACTTATGGGATTTGCTGACATAGTTAGTTTCCTCAAAGGCTTAGGTCTGAGGACCACGCAGGGCCCTAGTTCTGTCCAACACTTATAGGATTTATCGAACTAGTTAGTTTCCCCATAGGTTTGAGTCCGAGGACTATACAAGACCTTGGTTCTGTTTAACACTTATAGTATTATCGAACTAGTTAGTTTCCCCATAGGTTTGAGTCCGAGAACCATGCAAGACCTAGGTTCTGTCTAGCACTTATAGTATTTATCGAACTAGTTAGTTTCCCCATAGGTTTGAGTCCGAGGACCATGCAAGACCTAGGTTCTATCTAGCACTTATAGTATTTATTGAACTAGTTAGTTTCCTCATAGGTTTAAGTCCGAGGACCATGCAAGACATTGGTTCTGTCTAACACTCATTATTTTTAAAGTAACTAGTTTCCCTATAAGTTTGAGTCTGAGGACCATACAAGACCTCGGTTCTGTCTAGCACTTATAATATTATTAGGGTGAGAAGCATGTAATCATGACAGACTTAAAATATAAATTGACAAAGATGCTTTTATTAATAATAATACCTTCGCAGGTTATTTACATTCCATGGACGAGGTACAGGTTTTCAATCTAAATCTTCTAAGTAGTATGCACCTACTCCCGCCATAGAGGTGATCCAATATGGCCCTTCCCAGTTGGGTCCTAGCTTCCCATGGGATGAATTCTTGGCAACGCCCACAAAGTTTCTTAACACTAGGTCCTCTGGTGTCAGTGGCCTTAGCTTTACATTGGCATCGTATTCCTGTTTGAGCTTTTGGTGGTAGTAGACCAGCTGGATCATTACCTTCTCCCTTCGCTCATCGATCAGATCTAGGCTCTCCCCCAGCAGCTCATTATTACCGTCCGGGGAGAAGGAGCTTGTTCTTAGTGTTGGAAAATTTGATTCTAGGGGGATAACAGCCTCGGCCCCAGAGATCATAGCAAAAGGTGTTTCCCCTGTTGACTGCCGTGGTGTAGTACGGTAGGTCCATAGGACGTGCGACAACTTTTCTACCCGTCTTCCCTTGGCATCATCTAGCCTTTTCTTCAGCCCATTAACAATGACCTTGTTGATAGCCTCGGCTTGCCCATTTCCTTGAGGATAGGCCGGGGTCGAGTACCGGTTCGTGATCCCTAGCTCGCAACAGTATCTCCTGAAGGCTTTGCTATCAAATTGAAGCCCGTTATCCGAAATGAGGGTATAGGGGACCCCGAATTGCGTGACAATGTTCCTCTAGATGAACTTCTTAGCATCCACGTCTCTAATGTTGGCCAAGGGCTCAGCTTCGACCCACTTAGTGAAATAATCTGTGCCGACCAGCATATATCTCTTGTTCCCTAGTGCCTTGGGGAAAGGTCTTACAATATCCAAGCCCCACTGGCAAACGGCCATGGGCTGGATAAGGGGTTTAGGACGCCTCTTGGCTGATGAATGTTTGGGGCAAACCTTTGGCATTGGTCACACTTCTTTACATACTCCAGGGCTTCCTTTTGCATCTTCGGCCACCAATATCCTTGGGTGATGGCTCGGTGCGACAGGGATCTTCCTCCTATGTGACTCCCACAGATCCCTTCGTGCAACTCCTCGAGTAGTAGTTCTGACGCCTCGGGGTGAATGCACAGTAGGTAGGGTCCTGTGTAGGAGCGCCTATATAGCTTGTGGTCCTCGGACAACCAGAACAGAGGAACTTTCCTCCGTATTTTATTGGCTTCTGATTTCTCTTCAGGTAGGATGTCATCCTTGAGGAAACTCACTATAGGGTCCATCCAGTTAGGGCTTGCCTTAGTCTGGTGGACATGGGTTATGCCCCTTGCCCCCTCATTTGCCCTTTCAAGATGCTCAACAAGGATAATTCAGGGCAGGTCTCCTGCCAACGACGTAGCAAGTGTGGCTAAGGAGTCTGCATGGGTATTTCCACTTCTAGAGACATGTGACAAACTGAAAAGGTCGAAGTCCGACTGCAGGCGCTTAACTTGGCTTAAATACTCTTGCATCCTCGCATCTCTGGCTTCCAGTTCTCCGTTTACCTGGCCCACCACCAACCTTTAATCTGAGAACATATCCACGGTCTTTCCGCCCATTTTTTGCACTATGACCATACCTTGTAATAAGGCTTCATACTCGGCTTCATTATTTGTGGCAGGGAACCTAAGTTTCAGGGACTTTTTCACGATAGACTTCTCTAGGGACACTAAGACTCGCCCCACTCCAGACCCCCTTTGATTCGCAGCGCCATCAATGTACACCTCCCAGCGTGGGGGCCCTGGAACAGCGATTGCCTCGACCGACTTTTTCTCTGTGTCCTCATTCTCGGCCACTGCTTCCAGTGGTTCAGCGAACTCGGCCACCAAATCGGCCAGGACTTGGCCTTTTATAGAGGTCCGAGGCATGTATTTAATGTCAAAGGCCCCTAGGATCATGTTCCACTTGGCAATTCTTCCAGTGTAATCAGCAGACCGGAGTACAGATCTCAAGGGCAGTTGAGTTAGGACGATTACTGTGTGTGCTTGGAAATAATGGGGAAGCTTTCGCGTGGCATGGACTACAGCCAGTAGGGCTTTTTCCAAGGGCAAGTACTTGATCTTTGCTTCATTCAGCGATTTGCTCACATAGTAGACTGGCTTTTAGATGCCATTGTCATCCCGTATTAGTACCAAGCTTACTGCGTGAGGGGCTACGGCGATGTAGGCATACAGGATTTCGTCGGCGTCGGGGTTAGACATGATTGGTGGCCGAGATAAGTATTCCTTGAGCTGCTAGAATGCTATGGCACATTCCTCGGACCACTCAAACCCTTTCCATTTGTTAATTAGGAGGTAGAAAGGCCTGCACCTGTCAGCCGACCTGGAAATGAACCGGTTCAGGGCCGCGATCATTCTAGTGAGTTTTGGATTTCTTTAGGATTTTGCGGAGGCTTTAAGTTGTTGATAGCTCTAATTTGATCAGGGTCAACCTCAATCCCCCTGTGGGTGATGATGTAGCCCAAGAACTTGCCTGACCCTACACCGAACGAGCATTTGGATGCATTTAGGCTCAGCTTGTGTTTCCTTAGGACGTCAAAGATGCAGCCGAGGTCTCCTAGGTGTTCAAGCACCACTTTACTCTTCACCACTATATCATCAACATAAATTTCAATGTTTTTACACAACAGCGGCTCGAACATTCTTGTCATCATCCTCTGATAGGTGGACCCATCGTTCTTCAGGCCGAAGGGCATCACTCTATAGTGGTAATTCCCAACGGGTGTCACGAAAGCGGTCTTCTCTTGATCATTCAGGGCTAGTGGTATTTGATGATAGCCCTAGAAAGTGTCTAAGAAACTCATCCGAGGCATGAGAAACGGGTCCTTTGGGCATGCCTTATTTAGGTCTGTGAAGTTTATGCAAACTCTCCATTTTTCACTTTTCTTCTTGACTACCATGGTGTTAGCCAACCACTTAGGGTAAAAAACCTCCTTGATGGCCCCCGCACGCTTAAGCTTCTTCACCTTTTCTTTAATTGCATTGGCGTGCTCCTTTGACGGGCGCCGAGGTGGTTGTTGCTTTGGAACGATGGATGGGTTGACATTGAGATGGTGACAGATAAAGTCTGGGTCGATCCCTGGAGCATTACAGGCGTCCCATGCAAATACGACAAGGTTTGCTCTAAGGAACTCGATCAAGTCCTCCCTCTCTTGCGGAGGCAACCGAGCCCCTATCTGAAAGAATTTCTTCGGATCGTCTCCAATGATCACCTTGTTCAGATCTTCATATTTTGCTTCTTCGACGGCTGCATTGGGAGGCACGTCCGGGTCCTTTAATTGCTATAAGCCACCTTCAGCGGTGGCCGAGGACCTTGCATCGAGTTGATGCAATGTGGCAGCCACCATGCATTGCCTTAATGTGGATTGGCAACCACGGATTTCGAGGACATGGTCTCCTGATGGGAATTTCACCTTCTAGTGCAAGGAAGAGGCGACAGCCCCTAAGGTGTGGAGCCATGGTCTACCAATGATTGCTGTGTATGGGGAGTAGGTGTTTACCACTATGAAGTTTACCTCCACCACCTCTGGGCCAATCTGAACGGGCAGCCTAATCATACCCTTTGGGATCACCAGCTTCCCATCGAAGCTCATCAGAGGGGAGTTGTAAGGTGTCAAATCCTCTGGTCTTAACCCCAACCATTTGTAGAGGTCGGGGTACATAATCTCGGCTCCGCTGCCATCATCTACCATCACCTTTCTCACATCATAGTCCCAAATTTTGAGGGTGATAACCAATGCATCATCGTGGGGTTGGGTGGTCCCCATCTTGTCTTCCTCTAAAAAGCATAGGGTTGGACAAAAATTCTTCCTAGCCTTCTTCGGCCCTAATTGGGACTCCTCGGCACACGTTTAGGCGACAGATAACACTCACGAGGGGCGCGCGCCTGTTCTTCCTGACGCAGCCAAGATCACATTGATCGTCCCTGCTGGTGCCCTTAAGGCAGCGTTTCTCTGGGGCTCCTGATAAGTCTGGCCCTGGCGGCCACTGGAATGGTGCAGGAGGTACTTTAACTTCCCTTCCCAGACTAGACGATCCAGGTAGTCCCAGAGGTTCCTGCAATCATCCGTGGTGTGTCCGTGGTCCTGATGGTATTGGCAATACAGGTTCTGATTGCGCTTCGTGGGGTCCCCGGCCATCTTATTCGGCTCCTTGAAGTACGGTTCATTCCTTATCTTTTCCAACACCCTATGCACTGGCTCTCGGAATACGGCATTGACAGCTTAAGCGCTGGTCGGCCCAGGTTGCCCTGCAAAATCCTTCCTTAGGCGATTGCCGTTGTATCGATCCGACCTAAAATCCCTCATCTCTTGAGGGATAACTTATCTTTTCCCTTGCCTTGTAGCTGATCCTCTTCCACCCGCTTATACTTGTCGATCCGATTCATCAGCTGGCGCACACTGGTAGGGGGGTTACCAGTTAGTGACTTCTTCAGGTCATGCCCCGTCGGGAGACTATTTTTGAAGGTGTTGATGGTGACATCCTCATATTTGCCATCTAGCTCGTTGTATATCTCCCAGAATTGGTCCGAGTGGGCCTTTAGAGTTTCCGCATCATGCATGGTTAGAGCTAACAACGCACTTAAAGGTCGAGGAGTTCTTCTGTTGGTGACGAAGTGGGAGCCAAATGCTTGGGTCAGCTGCCTGTACGAGTCTATAGAATTCGTCTTGAGACCGTTGAACCATCTCATTGCCACTGGTCCCAGGCTAGAGGGGAAGACTCTACACATCAACGCCTCGTTCCTGGCGTGGACGACCATCTTCTGGTTATACTAGCTCACATGCTCCACAGGGTCTGTCTTGTCGTTATAACTAGTGAAGGTCGGCTGCTGAAATCGCCGAGGAAGCGTAGCCTTTTCGATGTGACGGGTGAAAGGTTACTTTGAGAGCTGATCTAGTGCTCGGCTCATGGCATCGCTCTCCACGCCCTTAGGGGATGAGCTCTTACGCTTGCGCCTCCAATAATGCTCCTCCTCGTGGGAGAAGGTCTCGCTTGGGGGGGGTTTTTGACCTCCGCCTATAGTCATTGTTGTCATCCTCGTCGGAGGGAGTATCGGGGCTAGGACGAGACTGCCTTCATTGTGCAGGGCGCAACTTTCTCTTTAGATTGTCTATCTTCCGTTGCATGGTCACCTTATCATCTGGTCTCCTGGACGCATGGCTTCTGACCTCTTCCGATTGCACGGTCTGGTTGTCATTTTGTCTTCGTAGTGCGTGGCTGCCCCCGCGGATGTGGCTTCCGCTGGTCTGTGTGGTGTGTGCACTTCCCTCTCGAAACCTTCCGTTTTCTTTGTTTCGACCACGCTTAGGGTTGGGAAAAAGTACCTTGTGGCTGTGACCTCGCTAGTTTGGACTGGTGGGATCCTGCTTGGTGAGGGCCTGTTCCTACCATGCTCGACCGCTGCCCTAACTAATGCACAAGTTCTTCCCATAGACAGCGCCAATTGTAGGGACCTGGTTCGAGCACTATTCCTTGTGAATGAGTGAACTCAAGTACAGCTGGCCTAGTACAATGAATTTATAGAGAGCGGACTAAAGAACTAGGCCCTAGTGAGGGTTGTACAATTAAGCATGGTAATCTAAGGGTCGATTGACAAGAACTCAGACTGAAAGGTATCGGATTAGGCTCCTCGGCCACTTTCTTATATCACATCTTTCTTTTTTATCTCCCCTGGTATTGGGTTACAAAGATTATACAAATTCTATGACTCCTCTCCCCTCTCCAAAGATGCCGTCCCCTTTTTAGGAGGACTTGTTACATTTTATATCCCCCGTTTGGTTAATCTCGGCCCTCCATGTGTTGCTTACTTAGGTCATCATGCCAGTGCCTGTTCCATCTGCCACCTTCCATCCTTTCTGTGGGTGGTAGTAGCTAGGGCGGCACTGTTCAGGGGTCATTTCTCCATTTAATGCGGCCAGAACGTCAGTTGTGGGCATTTAATGTGGAGGTGACAGTTCCTCCTGGAATTGCTCCTCCACCATGCTCTTATGTCCAACCCGCTGTACATACTTCTGTCTTGGATAGCTGTGAAAGTTTATCTTCGAAGACACTTTGTTCTTCCTTACAATGATCAGTGCGTGCCGAGGACGTGGTTGTCCTCGGCAGTATTACTGGCGGAAGGACTCGTCCTCGGACACATCCTTATCCTCGGCATGGGCCTTGGGCTTAGCGTAGAGTGGGCCGGGGCTGCCAAATTTTCTGACCCCACACATATAGAGATATCACTTAACATATATGTTATATTAACTCCTCAATTGGAGTTTTCACAATATATTATCTCTCAACATTTATATATTATATTAACAACTCAAGGAGTCTCTACAAGGTGTCCCCCCCCACAACAAGTGTTATTAGAGTTCAAATATATTATATTAACCACTTATTTTTTCATTAGTATTTGATGTGGGATTTCAATATTTAACAAACCACACTACACACACACATGACATGAATATTCCAACATCTCTTCTAATAGTCTTTCTCCCTGGGATAAAACCAAATCAAATCAATGTAACCAATTCTCTAAATATATTAAAAAATCATAACAAGCTCATATCTCCATATATGCTCCCTTCCTAAGACAAAGAGAGCCTTTGGATATTTCATTCTTAGAAGCAAGCTGGCTTCTAGCAGCAGCCTCAGCTTTTTAACCAGTATAAATGGGAAGTCATCTCTGGTTTGCAAGGGGAAATCAGACCTGGTTTTCTAAGCCACCATAATCTCAACTTTAAATCCCTTTCGATCACCCCACTTCCTTAAAATTCTCTAATTCATCACAAAAGCATCAGCACAGAACATTTCTGATGCTTCCAGCAGCACCATTAACTGATGGCATGCACCACCAAAATTTATGTTCTCTCCCTCACTAACTCACTTACGATTCATCCTTATAGCTAGTTTGGATTCATCTCATTTGTTTTAATTGATGTTTATCTAGTTAGTATAACGCCTCATGTGTGTGTGTCTTGTTTTAATTGATGTTTATGTAGACATGCTAAGCTAAGCTAAATTTGTTCATTAACTGTGTATGTGTCTAGCAATAATTAGATAGATCATAGATCGAACTCCATACAAAATATGCAATATTCAAACAAGAGTTACATGTTTTTTTTTTTTTTTTTTTGAGTCACATGAGTTAAAATTTGGACAATTGACTATTGGGTTTGAATTTTGCTTAGACACAAAAAATTAATTGGTATATTCGCTCAATGGTAAGAGTAATAATTATGGAGTGCACACCCTAAACTAAAATACTATTTGTTGCTGATAAAAAGAAATTAAAAAAAAAAAAAAGACTAGGAAAAAGATTAAAAAAATAATAAACTACATGTAGCATTTGATATATTTAACAATGCGACGTGTAGGATAGGAGCGATCCTTCCCAAAAGTGAAAAGACTGTGCTCTCTGTGTTTTTCACAGTGCCTCCTTCCTCAAGCAAGCTAAAACGCACAAACGCAGATAGAATCGAAAAAGCCAAAAACAAAGAAAACCCACCGAACTCGTTCAAGACTCAGTGAGTCAGCCACCGAGTCGACAGCCGCCATGGATAGCGAGGAGGGAACTCAGCAACCGCACCTCGTGCTCGCTCACAAGCTCTTCCTCCTGAGGCACCCGGATGTCCAGGACATCGAGAAGGTCCGCCTCAAAGACGAGGTCTTCGCCGCCGTCAAATCCGACGGTAACTCACCGCCTATTCCTCAACGATTCTCTGCGAGTCATTTCTCTAATTCCACCTCACATTACTTTTTTTTGTTTTTGTTTTTGTTTTTGTTTTTGTTTCTGTGTAGATATGGCTCCGTTGTACGAAACCCTAGTCGCCGATTCGGTGTTGGAAAGTGATCAGGGGCTTCTGGACTCAATGCGTGCCAAGATCGACGAAGAGATCAAGAAGCTTGACGAAAAGTGAGCTTGTGGTTGATTTAATTTTAGATTTAATAAAATAAAAAAAAAAAATTTCGACGTAATTTTTTGTTTGGTTGCTGTGAGAATGAAGGGAAAAGAAAGAAAATTTTGGATTTTTTGGGCTCTAAATAACCAAAATTGGACTTTGGCGTAGCGAAACCGTTGTATTAGGGTTTAATTATTTATTATTATTTTTTAAATCTGAAATTGCATGTATCACTTTGAGATTGAAGTTTCTAGTGGTTCTTATTCTCGCAAAAATTTCTCAGCAACCAAACACGTTTGTTTTTTGTTCACGTTTAGTACCCTCATCTTAACATGTGGGATTTTGATTTTTCACTTGTATGTTACTGCAAGATGGTAATAGGGACATTGTTGGAAATGGGAAAGGTAAAGGGGTCAGTTTTCATTATGAAGTTTAGGGTATCTGTATTTAATATTGAGATTCTTTGCTGTGTTTTCCAGCTCAATTGATTGGTGTGGTTTAGGTCCTAGCCTTCTGGGTTCAATTCGTATAAGGGAAAAAGAAAAAAGTAGTGGAATGTTCATTCTAAGGAGATTTTAGTGGCTGGCCAGACTTGTCAAGGTTGGATAATTTCAAATGGGTTTACAGTTACTTAAGCCTAGAAGTCTCTAGTTTGATTCCTGGCGGAGGCATTTTGCGATTTATCCGATGCCTGCTCAATGGGGGTGTGTAGGCATCTTGGGTTTATGGTTTACCCCTCAGGGGTGGTCCCACTGATCCATACCTTGAGGGGGGTTCCTCGTCATCAAAAAATAAAAAAAATGGGTTTACAGTTACATATGTGGAAAAGTAAGGTGATGTAGAAGTTATAGAATTTTGTACCAAATTGAACTGTATAAGACCCCCAAATTATTGGAGGTACATAGGTCTTGTGCCAAATGTCTATGGGGATTTAGAAGCCCTTCAATCAAAGATCTTGGAGCTTTTTTTATTTTTTGGAGGGGTGGGGTCTGTGGGGAACAAGAGTTGGGGTTTCCGGACTGGAAAGTCATGGTTGAAATTTTTACTAAATGCATCATATTCAGGCTGGGCTTTTGCATCCAACTTGGGATTGTGATGGGATGGGATGGGTTTCAGTTTAATCTCCTAGTTTTCAGATGCATGATAGGGACAAGATTAAAAGCATTAATGTGGAAGTAGAAGAGTTTTATATCTTTTAGTTTTTTGAGTAGTTAAGAAATGGATTCCGGATTCCCTTTTTATTGCTCAAACTAGTTTTAATGCACTCACAGTCTTTTAGCCTTAGATATTTTTGTTGGGTGGAAGGGACATTGGTGTTTCAGACTAGTAAAGCTATGGTTGAATTTCTAACTAAATGCATTGTATTCAGGTTGGGCCTTTTCAACCTAATTGTAATTGGGATGGGTTGGGTTGTGGCTTAACCTCCTAGTTTTGAGATTATATATTTATTTAGTTGCTGGAGGTTGTTTTGACATGCATGGTTGGGACAAGATTTATACCCTAATGAAAAGTTGGAAAAATGCTTATTTTTTGAGTTCTTTAAGTGGTTTAAGTGATGGATTGGTCTTCATTGCTCAAACCAATCGCCTTATTATCATGCTTTCTTTAATCTTCTGCAAATTTAATGCATTCACAAGCTTTTGGCATCACAATTGTGCTTCCTTGTGTCTTTTACAGCTTGATGAGCACCACATATGCTTGTGTGCATGAATACTCTCATTTTTTGAATTTTCTGAGTATTTGAAGTAAGAGATTTCTCTCTTCATTGCTAAAACCAATTGTCACGCTTTTGTGCCTTCTTTAATCTTCTTCAAATTTAATGCACTCAAACATGGTTTTAGCCTCACAATTGTGCTCCCCTGTGTCTTCAACAATTTTGATGAACATGACAAGTGCATGAATATTCTTCATTTTTTGAAAATGATTTCCTTATTGGTTGTTGAGTTGAATGTCATGGAGGGACTTTGATAGAATATTGATGGAATGAAGAATAAACAATAGTTTGTAAGAATATGAACTGCAATAGTTATTATTGAACTAAATCTTTCACAAATTATTTTTTTGTAAGTAATAAGATTTTATTAAGTAAGAGGAGATACTTTATGCACATATAGGGTGTATCCACAAAATATCCCTAAAAATACAAACTCCAATTGTTACTTACGAAGAGAAAGTGAATCAACAAAATCTAAAATAGAATATTAACTGCGTGTATGATTTGACACCTCTTGAATAACCCTCTCAAGAAGCTAGATTTCAGCTCAGTAGTAATGGACTAGTTTGTGTATTCCTGTGTACATGAGGTAGATTCTTTTTCAATAATAAATTTGTTACTTAAAAAATAAGGACTTCTTGTCATTAAAAGTTTGGTTGTTCCTCTCCCTCCATATAGTCCACATCAAACAAGAGGACAAAATCCAATTGAAGTATAAATAGTGTGGTTTTAAAGTTCTAGTTATATGTGTCATATGGTTAAAATAGTGTTTTATATTGGTTTTGATTTAATAAGTTATGGCCAATTTTGTATTCAGGGGCAAAAATGTAATTTTTGCTACCCTGGAAATTCAAGGTATTTGATAGTTTAGTTGAGTCCTCTATTTTCCAGGAGATCCTACGTATATCACATTTTTTTGTTTTCAAGTCCCAAGTTGGAAATTTTATAGGCTTTTAGTTTTACTAGTCAAACTAAGAGTGTTAATACTACTAATGCTGGAAAATGTTTCCTATAAATATTTATGCTCAATTTACTCGAAGAATAGATGGGGTTAATTAATAAAAATATTGAATTTTTTTGAGCATTGAGGAATGTTGATCTTTGTGCATTTTTTCTTTATTTCTGTCTCCTTCCTTATTATCTTTCTTGTGTTGCTGCTTATGGATACTGTTCATACAACCCATGAACACTATATATTTATCTCTTTTCCTTTTACTCTACAACCCTAAATCAAGCTCATCCTTCTACCTATTACAAAACTTAGGTACGATACTTTAGGTGTTGATCCTTGAGTTCCTTTCTTAAGATTTAGCCATGTGGTTACTTTACTAAAAAATACAATTCTATCCCATGAGAAAAAATTCACATGGCAAAATCTTAAAAGGAGAACTTAAAGAACAGCACTTAAGTACTGTACCTAAGTCTTGCTCTATTAAAACCCTAATGCCCCACATCTTTTATCTATCAAATAACCTTAAAAACTCATTAAACCCTAATAAATTTGAGCCGCAATCCTTTTGCATACAATTTCTAAACCCTGTATCGACAAATCCTCCTAAACTTTAACCCACCATAAGTCTTGCTCTATTATAACCCTAATGCCCCACATCTTTTATCTATCAAATAACCTTAAAAACTCATTAAACCCTAATAAATTTGAGCCCCAATCCTTTTGCATACAATTTCTAAACCCTGTATCCACAAATCCTCCTAAACTTTAACCCACCATAAGTACACGTTGAAAGATTCCCCAATTTGTCATACACCAGCAGCATTCCATGCAAATGATCTCCTTTTACACATTGCATTTTTAGAGTGACAAGGTCAAAATTTAGCCTCATCACTTGTGGTTTCCAATGATTGTTCTTTTGCTTGTTGGTCTGTTTGATACATTTCCTTTTTCAAGGAGAGCACATTTGTCTCCTGATTTTAGTGCATTATTCTATTGTAACAAGAATGTATTAAGGTCTAATTTACTTATTTTTAATTAGGTTGAATTGGTCGGGTTTGTTCTGAACTTTAGTATGTGTTTGGATTGGCTTATTTGATGAAAGTGGGTAAAAATACAGTTGTACCTAGAAAAAAGTGTGGCTCTAAAAAGCTGTAAATAAGAAAATAAGCTTTTATATAGCGCCAGAATTAGGCTAAACCAAATGCGCACATCTTGGTTGTTCACTTGTGCTGACTCATCTAACTTCTGATTGCTGTGATGGTCAAGTTTTTGTTTAAAAGAATTACTGTATGTTAATAAGGTTGAATTTCTTATCTACCACTTGTTTTGGATAATATACTGTTCTGTACATAGCAGCTGGTTGTGGATCTCATTGATGAAAGAATATGTTAGTTTAAAATTATGACAAATAATAGCAATCAGTGAGTCTGTTGTTTTTTGGAACCATGAGTACCTATTAGGATTCAAAGTGCTTAGGATCACTAATTAATCCATTTATTTTTTCACTTAAGTGATTCTATCTGGTTGGAATTTATTCAGGATAGCTGATGCCCAAGAAAACTTGGGTGAAAGTGAAGTCCGAGAAGCTAATTTGGCAAAATCATTGTATTTTATTCGAATTGGTGACAAGGTACATATGTATCATAGATTGCTCTTGAAAGCATTGTTACCATTGTCTGCTTACAATGGATGTTGACATCTAACTTATTCCCGCACGAACCCAGATGAAAGCATTGGAACAACTCAAGGTGACAGAAAGCAAAACTGTTGCAGTAGGGCAAAAGATGGACTTGGTGTTCTATACACTGCAGCTTGGATTTTTCTACATGGATTTTGATCTAATTTCCAAAAGCATTGATAAAGCAAAGAGGTAAGTAATGCCATGAAATTGCCAGTAACATTCTGTGGTTGTCTTTTTGAAAGTTGGGCACATGAATCATTGAATTATGACTGTTTATACAATGGTGCCAGCTTGTTTGAAGAGGGAGGAGATTGGGAAAGGAAGAACCGTTTGAAGGTATATGAAGGCTTGTACTGCATGTCCACTCGAAACTTCAAGAAGGCGGCTGATCTATTTTTGGATTCTATTTCAACCTTCACAACTTATGAACTTTTTCCTTATGACAAGTTCATATTCTACACTGTCCTTACCAGCATTATATCCTTGGATAGAGTTTCCCTGAAGCAGAAGGTATTTGGGTTTCCCAGCTGAAATTTTTTTTACAAGTATTCCCCACTGCATGGTTTTAATTTAAATCACTTATGTGATTTAATCTTTTTCAATTTTTTGAGCAACTTCTCTGCTATAAATTTTACTAATTCTGATTAATCTTTGTTTAGGTAGTGGATGCTCCCGAGATCTTGACAGTAATTGAAAAAATCCCTTATCTTTCAGAGTTTTTGAACGCCCTATATGATTGTCAATATAAATCATTTTTCGTGGCATTTGGTAAGTTGGGACCTAATATATCCCATAATCATTCATATTGATTGAATATGTTTAGAGAGATAAGTTCTTTTGGTTTCTCTGCATGGTCTGGGTTACACTTTGAGCTCCTTGGCATTTCCTGTCTCATTTGGGCTTTATGAAAATTATGTGATATGGGATCAGATCTATTCCAACCTGTACGGATTGATTTATTTATAACTTGTATGATTCTATGCATCTCAACCTTTGTGTTCTTTTTGGGGTTTATTTTCAGCTGGCTTGACAGAGCAAATAAAATTGGACTGCTATTTGCAGCCACACTTCCGGTATTTTATGAGGGAGGTCAGAATTGTGGTTTATTCACAGTTTTTGGAATCCTACAAGAGTGTTACTATTGAAGCAATGGCGAAGGCATTTGGAGTTACTGTGGAGTTCATTGATCTGTAAGTTTTTTAAATTCCATTAATGTTCTATTTTAGATTCTAATTAGCAGTACTGCTATACACAGATTAAATAAAAAATTTCACTAATATCATTGAAATTGAATAATAAAATAGATAGAAAAAACTATCTTAAGTTAGGTGACAGCATGGTGTATAATAAAGTTTTTATTAAAACATAGATCTGGTAAATGATTATATATATTTTGTTGGGAATCAATGATTAAAATAGTTTAAAATAAATAATGAAACTTCCTATAAATTTTTTTGGAACTTTTGATAAATTTAAATTGAGAAATATTTTTAAACTTTTTTTAATAGAGTTTTATCTGGAACAACCTGTTTAAATGATTAGTAGCCCACATGATAAGAGTGCGTCGTATGACATTTAACATTTACGTTGAGTCACATGAAGCAAGCACAACGTGATCCATGCAAAATTTATGGTAGATGAATAAAATATTCTAAAATAATATGTGGAATTTCATTAAATTTGTTAAAACTCTTGGCAAACAAAATTTTAATTTTAGTATTTTAAAATTTTAGCAATAGAATTATACCTATAGCAAACTATCTAAATAATTTTAATATAATTATGGTTAATCCACATGGCAAAAGCATGATGTACGCCTGTATGGATTTTTTTTATATAAGTAAGAAAAATATTTATTAAAAAAGGCTAGTTCATGTGAAAAAATCACAAGGCAGTTAAATAGTACAAGAAAGAGAAAAAAAAAATCAGAAATTATGTATGGGAGATAAGAGAATCTGTAAACATTAAGGGAATCATCACATCAATAGAATCACTAGACATAAGTCCCACGCCTGAGACCAATCAAACATAAAGCCAATAAATGAAGCAAGTACCTGATCACCGAACTTTCCACATCCTCAAGCGTGAGTTTATTGTGCTCCTTCAATACACACCACATCAAACACAACAGTACCAAATTCCAAATGTCCGATGAGTGCTTTCCCAACCAATTCCTCCAACCAAAAAGTTCAAGCACTGTTTTTGCTTCTCTTTTTTCTTGTATTTCTGTCCTGCTGATGAACCTTTGCATCTAGCAGTTTTTTTAATATACTATTTCTTACCTATCAAAAAAAAAAAAAGAAAAAAAAAAAAAAAAAAAGAGATCCCAAAAGATCTAAAGACAAAACACCACAATTGATAAGCCTTCTCGCACAAAATCACTTAATGATTCACCGTCTCCTCATTACATCGGCACATACAACACCAATTGACAATAGCAAAACCTCTTCTTCTCAAATTATCACCAGTAAGTGAGTAAATTTCCCCATGTCACAATCCAAATAAATAAAGAAACTTGCCTAGGTACCTTAACCTTTGAAAGGATATGAAAGTCCCCATTCTTCTTCAACTTCCTCCTCACATGGTGGCCTAAGGAGAGTGCATCAACTTGTTACTACTGCATATAAGACGTAATTTTTAATGTATATAGTATATTATTTAAGGATAAAGTTTAGCTACAAAATTGGTTGTAAGCTACAACCTCACTAAATAAAATAAAAAATTACAATATATTTTGAAAATATTTTTATTTATTTATTTTTATTTTTATAATAGGTAATAAGACTTTTATTGAAAAAAATTGAACATCATGTTCACAATGGTGAACACTCTGAACAAGAAACAAATACAATCTAATCAAGAACTAAAGGAAATAAAGACTAAGAATTCAGATAAAGAAATACAATTTGTGCACCCCTAAATATGAGCCCAATGAAACAGAGTACCAAAGAGGAGAGATTTTAGGAGATCTAATATTCTCTCCTTGTCTTAAAAAATGCGGGTACTGCGTTCCTGCCAAACTAACCACATTAAACATGTTGAGACTATATTCCAAATGGTTGAAAGATGTTTTCCAAACCAGTTTCTTCGGATAAAGAAAAAAGAGCTAACTGACCTCGACATTACCCACTAGATCCCAAACACTGCAAAAGCTTCACACCATAAGGCGTGAGAAAACTTACAATGAAGAAGAAGGTGATTCACTGATTCCCCATCGTAGTAGCATAAACAACACCTATTAACTTATTAATGGTGAATATCCTATAATTAGTTGTTGTCCATAAGAAGAAAGACACCTATTTAGGCACCTTTGCACACCAAATGCACTTCTAAGGAAATTTATCAGTGTTAGGACCAGACAACAGCTTATAAAAAGAGTGCACATCAAATACCCCAGACGTAATCATTCTCCAAACCAGGTGATCATCTCCCTCACCCCTCGGCATAGAGGAATAAATAAGCTCAAAAAAGGAATAAACAGTTTTTGCTTCTCAATCCTGAGGACCATGTCGGAAAAGTACATTCCAGCTCCTACTACCTCCTTCTGAAGCAAATACTACCAAGTTAGCGACCCATGCTTCTTTGGATAGAGAGCAAGCAAACATAATAGGAAATAGTTCCTTCAAAGGAATAGGCCTACTCCATGGATCATGCCAAAAACATTATACAGAATCTGACTAAAGAACTTCTCTGTTCCTTCTTTAATATTCCTCCACATCCCACACTCATGTGAACCTTTTACCCCTCTAGTGCACCAACCTCCTCTCCTCCACATCCCACACTCATGTGAACCTTTTACCCCTCTAGTGCACCAACCTCCTCTTGCCTCACCATATTTGGTTGCTATAACCTGACGCCATAATTAGTTACTTTCTTTCCCAAAACACCACAACCACTTCCCAAGCAAGGCCTTGTTAAACAACCCAATCCTTTGAATCCCCAAACCACTGCACTCAACTGGCAAACAGACCTTATCCCAAGCAACTAAAGGATATTTAAAAACATCCTTTGAGGTCCCCCAAAGGAAATTCCTCTAAATTCTTTCTATTCTAGTTGCCACAGCTTGAGGGATAGTAAACAAAGATAAAAAGTAGGTGGGAAGGTGTTTGGAAGGTTAAGGCTCCTCCGCGCGTCTCTTTTTTTGTTTGGAATGCAGCTTGGGAGAAGATTCTTACTGGGGATAATCTGCGGGGTAGAGGCTTTGATTTTGTTGACTGGTGCATTATGTGTCGTTGTAGTGGGGAGACGGTAAATCATTTGCTACTCCATTGCGACAAAGCTTATCAGCTGTGGAGCTTGGTTTTCAGATCTTTTGGGATTAATTGGGTTTTGCCAAGTTCGGTTGCAGATACGCTTTTTGGTTGGTGGAATTGGTTGGGAAAGCACTCTTCTAGTATTTGGAATTTAGTTCCTCCGTGCCTAATGTGGTGTATTTGGAGGGACGAAACTGGCGTATTTTTGAGGACTTGGACAAATCCGATGACCAGCTGCTCGCTTTTTTTAGTGGCTCTCTTTTTGTTTGGTCTAGGGCCTGGGGACTCACCTCTAGTGACTCTCTCCCTATGTTCCTTAATTCCATTCTTTGTTCTTAGTTTTCTGTTGTTTGTTGTTTGTTTTGTTGTCTTTTCTTATTTGTTTCCTTCTCTGTAATCTTTGTTCTGCCTTATGTCGTTTGCATGAGGTAGCTTCTTGAATATACATCTCTCTTACTTATCAAAAAAAAAAAAAAAAGTAGGTGGGAAGGCCGAAGAAAGTACTTTTTAACAAAGTAAGCCTGACACCTTTTGACAAATAAAGTTGTTTCCAACTAGACAACCTATTCTCCATCTTTTCTATAATAGGATTCCATATTGATGAATCCTTATAATGGGCCTTGAGAGGCACGCCCAGATATCTCATAGGCAGAGTACCCACCTTGCAACACAGGGTACAAGCCAAAGCATTCTAATTCCCAACATTACCAACAAGAACAATCTCACTCTTTCTTATATTAACTTTTAGACTTGTAATAGCTTCAAAGAAGACCAGCACCATTAGAATGTATAATAACTGATCCTTAGAAACATCACAGAACATTATAGTTTCGTCAGCAAAAAGAAGATGAGTGATATGCACACCCCCTTGTCTATGGGATCCCGCTTGAAAACCACAAATAAAACTACCATTTGTTGTTCTCTTCAGAAGTTTACTCAACACTTCCACAACCAATAGGAATAAAAGTGGAGACAAGGATCCTCTTGGTGAATACCCCGAGAACTACCAAAAAAATCAGCAGGAAACCCATTGACCAGAATTGAAAATTTAACTGTAGAAATACACGCCTTAATCCAACTACTCCACCTTGCCTTACATGTTCTTTACGCTTTTAATACACATATCAAATTTTGTGTTAATAGAATATTATTTACCATATGATCTATAAACTTATATTTTATACATAATTTTAAACTACAAAAACTTGTAATTTAAACAATTTATTGATGACATAACTTTGATTTTTAATTTTCTAGAAATTTTGCAAGCATGGAGGATATAAGAAAAAGATGTAATCTAATGGTAGATTTGTTAAAATTCATCTCCAATAAAAAGATAGATATTGAGTAAAATTGTAGTTTTAAGGTATAACTAATTTTGTAACTAAACTGTCATTTGTCCATTATTTAATAGAGTTTGAGATATTCTTTTGCGATAGTGATGTGTATTCAGTTTTTAATCCATCTCTCTCTCTCTCTCTTTTATAGGGAGCTCTCGCGTTTTATTGCAGCTGGGAAGCTTCATTGCAAGATTGATAAAGTTGCAGGAGTTCTTGAGACTAATCGTCCAGATGCAAAGAATGCTCTTTACCAAGCAACTATCAAGCAAGGGGACTTCCTATTGAACCGGATCCAGAAGCTGTCTCGTGTGATTGATCTGTGAAACATTTTTTATTTCTGTTTTGGAAACGGTGCCAAAATTTGCTGTCACTTCCCAGGGATAGAAAAAAATGCTCATGGTTAGTTATTAAACATCAGGATTATTTTAGCAATATTTAGTCCAGTATTTGTATCTGGATGCTATATCAAAAGTGTTCAGATGTGAATTTTTGTAGCTTTGTATTGGAGATGTGTTAACTATTGAGTGTACATTGCACAACAGATTTGTTTGCTTTCTATTTGTTAATCACTTTTTGGGTGAGATTAGAACTTTTGTTTTTTGTTTTTGAGAGAGAATTAAAATATGCTGTTAACCCACAGCTCGAATCCTTTCTCCCTAGTCTCCCAAGCACTTTGTGCATGGGGAGGTGTCAATTCAGCTATAAGGCCTTTGGCAGATGAGATTAGAACTAAGTTGTTACTTTGAATACTTAAATTAGAACTAAGTAATTATCCTAGTTTTATAAGTAATAAATCAATGTTAAAATTCATTTTTATTATAGCTATTATTTTTTCAATGTATAGAAAATGAGAATGATAGAAGTGACTAAAGGTAAGCAAAAAAAGAAAAAAGAAACAAAAGAGGAGGAAAAATTATTAGTGATATGCTCATTAGTCCAAGTGGATTTAGTTGGGATGCAACAAGAAAGATGTTTCTATTTATTTATTTTTTTCTTTTGCTAATTAGAAAGGTGATTACTATTAATGATTATAATGAATGGTAATTATATATAAGGTACAGGGAATAATGGTTTCAACTTTCATGCTTGATAGTTTCTATTCGTATGAATATAATTATGGTCTGTTTTTTAACTTGTTAAAAGGGTGTTCTCATGCTTGATAGTCCCATGAAGATGTTAAGAATTTTTGTTAGAAACTAATTGCAAATTGGGATGATATAGTAGATTCATATATGCTGCATGGATATTGCAACTGCAGAGGGTATTGAAATTTGAAATAGGTTTAGAAGCCGATTAGATCATGATTCTTGTTGATGAACAAATGATATTGATTTGGATTGACGAACTAGAGATCTAGAAGAAATAACATTATTGATGATAATATCTCACCTAACTCGGTAGTCAAAGAAAAAAAAACAGGTCAAGTATTAAGTGGTGCTATTATTACTCCTGCAAAGAAAAGATTTGGATTGAGATAAAGGTATTGCACTTATGCAATTATTATCGATAGTTGAGATTAATAGTTGTAAAAAATAGCTTTCATTCTCAACCATTGATTAAAAAAAAGTTAAGAAAAGTAAGAAGTAAAAGTTTAAAAAGTGAAACGCGAAAAAATTTTGTGAGAGAGAGGAGGGTGAATTGCACCTGGTGCAATATCCTAAGTATTGCATCAGATCCTAATCCATTCATAATGATATTCTTTTTGCTTTGTTCATTGGCTAAAATTAGTTTGAAGAATTCGTCTATGTTTTTGCCAATGGGCTTTAGTTCAAATGGGATGGGACATTCTCTCCTAAAATTACTTCATCATTTGTGGAATTCATCTGTATTTTTGCGAATGAGCTTTAGTTTAGAATGAGTTTGATTTGATGTTACATTTGACATATATTGCATGCATGTATGAAAGCTATTATAGATTCATTTACTTTGTATAAAATTATCTTTAAAATAAAACAGAAAGAAATAGCATTTTGTTCATATATTTTAGGGTCATTGTTAATTTGATCACTATATTTTAATAACAGTAAATTTGGTTCAGGCTATTTTCAACTTGTAGTTAATTTCCATTAGTAAGTTGATAGTAGGAATCAAATTAACTACAAGTTAAAAAAAATAGAGACCAAATTAAATATTACAAAAATAAAAGAATCAAATTGACAAAATCCCAAAATGTAGGGATCAAAATAATATTTTTGCCAATAAAAATCTATCTACATTGTTTTGCTTTTTCTTGGGATATTGAAGTGGGGACTTTTTTTTTTTATATTCTTTATTTTTAAGTTTTTCTCTTGAGACGTGGACAAGTGGCCAAATAGCAAATATTTTGTTATAATGTATTAATGTCCATATATTTTACTTTTCCCCAGAAATAGACATACGATAGCAAACTTGCTTTTTGCTGGTAAGGATGATATTCTAAGTTCAGTTTGAATAGAACGTATGATCCAATGATGATATTTTGAGAATATCATTTTGATAAAAAAATTATGTGGTGCAATATTAATATAGAGTCGCATTATGTTTAATGGGGGTGTTAATCATGTTTATGGGCCATCACCTCGCCCGTTTAGTTTTGGGCCATGTTTGGGAAGAAAGTTCAGGCCGTTGGGGTTGGTTTCCAAAAAAGTTCAATCAATTTCTCTGCATGTCAATGCATATAAGAGAGTAAGAGACCACGAAATAGCAACCTGGACCGTCTCGTAAGTCACTCAAAGTCTTCACCAAACATATACATTTGTATACATGAACTTGTATTTAAACTTTAAAGAATGCATTACCATCGTTGATTCAGAGGATACCTCCCCATGTCTTAAGTGCATGGGAGAATGCGTGAGACTTGATTTGGAGCCCGAGAAGAAAGGATGGATATTTATGTATTAAATTTTCCAACTAGTTTAAAAAAAAAAAAGCATCTTTATTAAGAATAAATAAAAGCATTTGGCTAGTCTTGCAGAATCCCTTTAGTCAGTTTTGTGTGAATTTCACTCTTTCTCAGTGCCTTGAAATTGTTAAATATAAGACGTAATTTGTAATTCATAGCTGTCAACAAATCAAGTGTAAGCTAGCTTGGTACGTAGTTGTCAACATTAATTCAAACATAGAGGTGGCACCAAAATGAAGTAAAAGAAGTTGGGTATCAATATTCTCATATCCTAGATCTCTAGAATTATCTATATTGTAATTCTATAGCATTTGTGAACCCTGTAACCGACCAACACACACTTCTAAAAATAGATGTAATGTAGAGATTTAAAAGTAACAGCAATATAGTGCAATGAAATGAAATAAAAACAGGGCAATACTCTGTTAGTGTTGCTGTGCTCTTAAGTTATACCAAATACAAATCTTCCTTAAGCCTCTTAGTTTCAATATCCTGACTATACCTGTGCCTCTCACTAACCAAAATAACAAATTCTCTCTCTTTTAGCCACTCATATTCGTAACCTTGCAGCCAAAAGAAGTAAACTTTCTCCAGTTTTACACGTTAAAATACTTTGATCTAGCTCCCACCTATCATCTATGTGTGGCTGTCCAGGAAAAAAGATTTTATTTATATAAAAAAAACAAGTTGCATTTGAAATTAGGAAGTTGAACCCTTGAAACTTGAAAATGACCTGTGATTGTTGATCCAGACTGCTTGCGGCATTATAATGACACTTGTTTAATGTTGGTTTTAGACTTTAGTTCGTTGTCTTCTACATCTCTTTCAAAAGTATTAAATAAAAAATGCTGACTTACACCATAGTCTGCGGACCAGTAAGATCCCTATTATATGCAATGCATACATGTTAGTGTGAAAGTTTGGAGCCATTATCAGTTATCACTGACTAAATAAACACAATTTGCATGAGAGTTGCTAATGGAGTGCACAAACTTCGGGAGAAGACTATGGAAGTTGTAACTCTTTTACAGTATACTATCTTAAAGAATTCCAATTAATTAATGAGGGGCGACATTGGCATTGAGGATTAAAGTATGATCATAAGATTAATATCAAAACAGAATTTTAAGTGTCAACGACTCGGGCAATGCAATGCAGCAATGCTAGTAAAGAATTGAGAGAGACGAGAACAGGGGGATTAGTTTCTCAAAAAAAGAAAAAAAAGAACATGGGGATTAAATTTCATGGTTTTCTTTCTCAAAAAAAAGATTTCATCGTTTTCAATGTTAATTAAATTCGCAGAATACATGGCTTAATGATCAGGAGCCTCGTTAGTTACCCAAAAAACTAATAATAATATCATTAAAAAATAAGAAGTATTCAAGCTCCATTTGGTTTGGGTTGACTTTAATGCTCTGTTTGTTTTGATGAAAAATCTTGCATAGAGATAATTTTCCGTGTTTTCCAAGATGTTTGTTAGCATAAAAAAAAAAAGTTAAAAAAAAATTATCTTTGGTCGACATAAAGATATAGCTTATTTATTAGAAATTATTTTTCACAAAAAGTTTTTGAAAAACAATTTTATCTCATGACAAGTTAAATAAGGGAAGTTAAATATTTTTTTCAACACATTTAAGGTAGCTACCAAATATAGGAAAATGAGATAGTTTTATAGAAAATACTTTTTAAAAAATGACTCATTTTTTATTTATTAAACTTTATCGTCAAAACAAACCGAGTGTAAAAAGATAAAGAGAACAATCCCTAAAACAGTAGTACCCATGGTTCGAAGGAGTGATTGATATGACATATGTAGTAGGACAGTGATATGTATCAATAAAATTGATGTTCAATACTAAGAAGGCACTGATTATACTAGCAAAATTTAAAGCAGTTTTAGTGTCTTGCATTTTCCATTCGGTGATTTAGTTAGATTTCTATTAATCTTTTTTTTTTTTTTTTTTTTTTGAAATGCTAAAGTTTCTACAAATTTTATTACAACAAAGTTACAAACTAATGAAAAAAATTTAATGTGATTGATAGTGTGGGGCCCAAAGATTTGGTAACCCCAGCCCACTCTATATCGGGCCCAAGGTCCATGCCAAGGACAATGCGGTATCTGAGGATGAGCAGGGAAGGCCTAAATTGTCAAGGAACATCGCCGAAGATGATCATGTCCTCAGCTGACCGACATTGAAGAAGGGAGCTGTCATCGCCACATTAAAAGCACACAACTGACACTCTGGCCGCATTAATGAAGAATTGACCATTGAACAATAATGCCTTGGTTACTTCAACTAACAGGAGGTTTGGAAAGGCGGTTGATGGGATAAGCCCTCAGACACAAGCTCAGATGATCAACAAGTGGAGGGCAAAGATCAGCTGAATAGGACTATATAATAAAATGAACCCCTAGAGAGTAGGGGGTTCGGAGCTCGGAGGGATCTGGGACAACCCCTGTTTTTCACTATTAATCAGGAAATGGCTCATCGGCCCATGCCGAGGACGAATTTCCCCTTAGAACACTTAGCCAAATCCCATTTGATGATCTTGTAAACTCGCACCAACCGTTTTAACATTCACTAATGCCTAGTCCTTCTACCCATTCTCTACAAATTCATTGTATCGGGGCTCTTTTCTAGCCGACGTGGGATTAAGGTGTTAAGCCTTACACTACAAGGTCAGCCCTTGGTGGGGTGAAAATCCTGCACCCCCGTGTCGCGTGGGAAAAGGTCGATCCCTACAATTGGCGTCGTCTGTGGGAAGGACTTGAGGATTAGCGAGTGCGACGGTTGGTGTGGAAGGATCAATAACAACACTTCTTCCAAGTTAAAAAAAAAAGAAAAAACACAAACAATAGCAACGCATTCATTCAGAAGGTAATCATCATAAAGAAATGAAAGATTTGAGAAGTAAAGTAAACAAAATGTGGTTACTTCTTTATTAATTAAAGAAAAGTTACATTGTACAACAAATGCTTAGGCAGGCTTGTTCTAAAGTTAACTACGGAGGTAAATGCTTAGGCAGGCTTGTGCTGAAGCTAAAAAAAGAAAAAAGAAAAAAGGGGCCTAGGCAGGCTTGTTTTAAAGCCAAGCTATGCACGGAGGGAGAGGTGGAGACAGGCCTGTTCTAAGGCCGTCTAGAGCTCCCTAACCAGCATGGGTGGCGCTGGGAAGGAGAAGGAAGAAGAAGCTGCAGCGCTTGACGGTCCAATCTCAAGGTTCCCCCTGGATTCTCTCCCAGTCCCACGACGACCGGGCGCTGGCAAATCACTACCAGCTTGGAAGGCCGGTGGACCCGCGCACGGAGGAGGGACGTTATGTCCCTTTCAGATTCCCCTCCTAACTGCAAGGGGAGTCCTCTCTCTAGCTAGGTTGAAAATAAGGAGGATCTTTGGCCTCTGCTTATTTCACCTCCACTGTGTTGTCTAGGATCGGGGTGGCATTCTCGGCTCCTGAAAGGGGCTCGGCTTCCTTGTCCTTACCCTTTTCCAGAGCCACTCCATCTCCTCAAGCATAAGTCACTATTTTTGGCAGGGCCCTTGGAAATGCTCAGAAGACGGAGAGTCTTAAGCCCCTATTGAACCCAAGTGTTTGTGAAGTTTGAAGAAAAGATTACCCCAAAATGCCTTATATAGAGGGCAAGAGCTGGTGAAAACCAGACTGCGCAGAATCCTAAGGAGGAATTACTGGAGGTATTAACTCCGCCCAATTTCCAAAGAGCTTGCCAGTCGTTGGATTCTCGTAAATCTGCAAGGATATTAATGAGGATGTGCCTCGCGCACCGAAGCGTCAAACGCGTTACTCGAATAACCCAAAAGACGCCTCGTAATTAGAAGTGGCGCCCCGGGCCAAGGAGCCAAACCGAAGAAGGGTTCCCTCTCGGCAGAGCAAGTTCAAGGCCGTTATCACTCTAAGGGCAGACTCCCCAACGATGAGGATGAGCTCCCTCACTCCAGGTAGTAAAGGAAGCTCCAAGTGTTAGACAGAACCAAGGTATTGCATGGTCCTTGGACTTAAGCCTATGGGGAAACTAACTACTTCAAGAACTAGGTCCTAGACAGAACCAAGGTATTGCATGGTCCTCGGACTCAAACCTATGGGAAAACTAGGTACTTCAGAAAAACTAAGTGTTAGACAGAACTAAGGCCTTGCATGGTCCTCGGACTCAAGCCTATGGGGAAACTAATTACTTCAAGAACTAAGTCCTAGACAGAACTAAGGTATTGCATAGTCCTTGGACTCAAACCTATGGGGAAACTAGGTACTTTAGAAAAACTAAGTGTTAGATAGAACCAAGTTATTGCATGGTCCTCGGACTCAAGCCTATGGGGAAACTAACTATTTCAAGAACTAGGTCCTAAACAGAACCAAGGTCTTGCATGATCCTCGGACTCAAACCTATGGGAAAATTAGCTACTTCAGAAGAATCAAGTATTAGACAGAACCAAGGCCTTGCATGGTCTTCGGACTCAAGCCTATGGGGAAACTAACTACTTCAAGAATCAAGTGTTAGACAGAACCAAGGTCTTGCATGGTCTTCGGACTCAAGTCTATGGGAAAACTAACTACTTTAAGAACTAGGTACTAGACAGAACCAAGGTCTTGCATGGTCCTCGGACTTAAACCTATGAGGAAACTAGCTACTTTAGAAGAATCAAGTGTTAGATAGAACCAAGGCCTTGCATGGTCCTCGGACTTGCATGGTCCTCGGACTCAAGCCTATGGAGAAACTAACTACTTCAATAACTAGGTCCTAGATAGAACCAAGGTATTGCATGGTCCTTGGACTCAAACCTATGGGGAAACTAGGTACTTCAGAAACACTAAGTGTTAGACAGAATCAAGGCCTTGCATAGTCCTCGGACTCAAGCCTATGGGGAAACTAACTACTTCAAGAACTAGGTCCTAGACAGAACCAAGGTATTGCAAGGTCCTCGGACTCAAACCTATGGGGAGATTAGGTACTTTAGAAGAACCAAGTGTTAGACAGAACCAAGGCCTTGCATGGTCCTCGGACTCAAGCCTATGGGGAAACTAACCACTTCAAGAACTAAGTACTAGACAGAACCAAGGTCTTGCATGGTCCTTGGACTCAAACCTATGGGGAAACTAGCTACTTCAGAAGAATTAAGTGTTAGACAGAACCAAGGCCTTGCATGGTCCTCGGACTTAAGCCTATGGGGAAACTAACCATTTCAATAACCAAGTACTAGACAGATCCAAGGTTTTGCATGGTCCTCGGACTCAAACCTATGGGAAAACTAGCTATTTCAGAAGAATCAAGTACTAGACAGAACCAAGGTCTTGCATAGTCCTTGGACTCAAACCTATAGGGAAACTGGTCACTCTAGAAGAACTAAGTGCTAGACGGAACCAAAATCTTGCATGGTCCTCGGACTCAAACCTATGGAAAAACTAGTCACTCAAGAAGATAAGTAAGTGGTTGGCTAAGGCGCAATTAAAGCCAGGATTGTGCAAGTAAAAAAAAAAAAGGATAATACAAACAGGACGAATAAGAGAAAATAAAATATGCACTTCATTGAATCTTTAAGAGTTACACAAGGCAAAAGTGCCATTACAATGCTTTAAAAGAAAAAAAAAATGAAGAGATGAAAAAACAAACAAATAAGGCGAAGGCGCCATGGAGGATCATTCCTTCAGCTTCATTTCAATTCCTCCCTTAGGGGGCTGGGCAGAAGAGGTTTCAAGGTCCTTGTAACCCTCGCTTGGGCCTGCAACCTGGGGAAGGTCAGTTGAAGAAGATACCTCCTTCACGTAAGGGGCCTGGACATCAGCTAAGGGGTCTGCAGCCTCCTAGGGCGCATTTGCAGTGGGACTCTCGCCTGTCTCAATGGCCCTAGGAGGATCAGCTTCCTTTGCGGGCTCGTCCGAGGTGGTAGCAGCCGGGGCATCTTCATCAGGAGCAGCCCCAACTCCCTCAAGGGTCACCTCGGCCTCGGAGCTAGGAAGAGCAGCCTCGCGAATGGCAGGGGGGTAGTACACACTCTCCACCTTCCACAGGTCAGATGAAGCCTCAACACTTGCTTGCTTCAAGGCTTCATTCCATACTTGGGAACAGTAAAGTCTGCATACCCCAAGCACTTGAGCTTTAAGGGTGGTTTCTGTATTAGCCACCCTTGACTCGTAAGCCTCCTGCGTGGCCTTACCTTTGGAAGCCTCAGCCTCGGCCCTGGCAGACTTAGCCTCTTCCTTGGCTTTCAAAGCCTCATCCCTGGTGGACTCCGCAATGCCTCTAGCCCCCTCTGCCTCGAGCACCCTATTTTCCAGGGTCGCGATCTCCCCTTTGGTGACCCTTAGCTGATCCTCTGCCTTAAGCAGGCGCTCCGTTTGATCCAGGGCCTGCTTTTGGGCGCTAGCTAGACTTGATTTAGCGGTGTCTCGAGCCTTTTTCATTTCCTCCAACTCCTCCCTCGCCTTTGAAAGATCGGCCTTGGAGACTTTGAGGGTCCGAGCAACGTCTAACATCTTTTCACGCTCCAGGCCCACGGCCTTACTTTGACTACTTGCTATATCCTCCAACCTAAAGGTAGCCTGGATAGCCTGCCAATTAAAACCAATGCATGATAAGTAAGGAGTCAAAGGGAAGGAAGTCAAGGGAATCACAAGTGATCAAAAATCTTACCATGCCCAAACATTGCTTGAGGCCAAGGAAGACCTCCTTGCTCCTCTGAACCTCTAGTTGGGCCATATCCATGGGGAGCAGCAAGGACCTCCCTAATGCGTCAGCCACATGCGCACCTTCGTCCTTTCGAGGATCCTTGAGAGGGGCATCATCCATCAAGGGCTTCCCATGGAGTATGGGAACAGGGAGCCAAGCCTAGGCCCCGAGCTGGATGGTGGCCTGTTTTTCCCGACCTCGGCGCCCTGCCCTTAGCTGCTTCGATGGCCGCCGAGCGTCATCATTGCCCGGGGGAGGATCAAACTCTTTGCCCCCCCTAGGCCTCTTTCCTTTGTCTTTCTTCTGCAGAGTGTTAGGACATATGTGGTTCACATGCTAAGAACATATGTCATACTTATTTATGTAAATTGGCTAGTCCTTTGACAAAACGCACTCTACTTGTAATTGGGTAGTTCTAGGTGTTTTTAATACTTCAAGAAACAAGGTTTCAAGATCAAGTGTTGAAGTCATCAAGTTTGTCCAAGAAAAATCAAGCTGAAGTGCATTTTCATTAAATCTCGACACCTGCTCGATAGCTACCTCGACACTTGCTATCTGTCGAGATTTAAAATTTTAGATTTCCAATATGATTTTCTTGGGATCCGTGAATATGTTTTTGGGCCTTCTTTTCTTCTAACCCTAAACATATAAAAGGATTATTTTAAGAGCCGTCAATATAGACATAAGTTGCAAAAGCATTGAGCAATCCTTGTTCAAGCAAATTGTGATCAAAGACGAAGTTCTTGACCTAGTTCATCTTCTCTGAAGAAGTTGCTGTGTATTTGCACCAAAGGGTTTTGTGACCAAGCATCTTCCTGAGCTTCATCGCATAAGATGAACTGAAGAACTCTGCAGCCAACCTCTTCTTCTAAAGTTGGTGTTTGAAGTTGCGTACTAGGATTTGCGTGTCTGGTTAGTCACGTACTTGGAAGCCGTGCATCAAAGGTGGAAATTGTCACTACAGATGAAGTCTAATTGGGTATTGGGGTAAGGGTTCAACTGTAGGTTGGTAAGGTACTTGGGATTCCTTTACTTGTAACCGCTTGATTTGATAATAGTGGAGTTTCGGGAGTGGTGACCTGAAAATCATCCGGTGGGGTTTTTGCTGTTAGGGTTTTCCCCATTCGTGAACAAATCACCGTGTCATTTAACTTTCGCTGCATTTTTAGTTATTTGGTGATTTGTTTGTGCTGCCACGCAATTGCATGACAAATTGATTAATTAATAAATTGGTTAATTTAATTAATTGGTTTTATCACAAGGGGTCATTCAATTTGTGGCCTATTAAGTGGTATCAGAGTAGGCACACTCTAATTAGGTTTTAATCTTTGCTGTGTTGATCCATTGACCCCTGTTGTCATGGCTATAACCGGCTCTAAGAGATCTATATTTTCAAATACATCTTGTTTTTCTAATCACCATTTGTTTGAGTGTCTCAGAAAACACAAGTCTAAAAGTTATTTGAATTCTCTTATAATGACTATGGTAAAAGATCTCAGTTTGGCTAAGAAGAAACTAGACTATCTCAGAATGAAAATGTGCAAAGGAGTTCGCCTGAGAAGAGTAAAAGTTAAAGGCTTAGCTTGTAGAAGGCAGTTGAGAGAAAGAACCATTCCCTCTGATTTGTCATCTAAGCATGAAGTGTGTTTCATGATGAAGTTTGCATTCAAAGTGATGGATACATGTCTTTGGTATCTTGACAGTGGTTGCTCAAGACACATGACTAGAGACCGATCTCTCTTCAAGATCTTTGAGCCTAAGAAAGGTGGTAATGTGACTTTTGGTGATGGAAGCAAGTCACAGATTAAAGGGAAAGGAATCATATCTCTACCAAGACTGCCAGACATTGCAAATGTTCTCTATGTAGAAGGCCTAAGGGTGAACCTACTAAGCATAAGTCAGATATGTGATCAAGACTTCATGGTGCTATTCTCAAAGGGAAGTGTCTTGTCATGAATGAGTCTGGAAAGAAGCTCATTAGTGGGGTTCGTACTTTGGACAACTGTTATGGATTGGTTCCTGATGCTGATATAGTGTGTAATAGCATTCGCTTACCCAATGAAGATCTATGGCACCAACGAATGGGACATGCTAGTTACAAGCATCTATCCATTGTTTCTAAGCATGAATCTGTCTTGGGGATACCAAAGTTTAGCAGAATGAGCAATGTGGTATGTGGACCATGTCAGCTTGGGAAATAGACAAAAGCTAAGCATCCAAGCACTCAGACATCCGCTACCTCCAGACTATTGGAGCTGTTACATTTAGATCTTATGGGTCCAACCATAACTGAGTCTCTTGGTGGTAAGAGATATATCATGGTGGTGGTAGATGACTTCACTAGATACACTTGGGTCATCTTACTTCGATCCAAGTCTGATGCTTTTGAGTACATTGAGGCCTTGTGCACAAAACTGCAGAATGAAAAGAATTTAAAGATTGATCGAATTCGAAGTGACCATGGTAAAGAATTTGAGAACTCATACATGGAGTCTTTCTGCTTAAAATCAGGTATATCTCAAGAATTCTCTGCTCTTATTACACCTCAACAGAATGGTGTGGTAGAAAGAAAGAATAGAGTTATTCAAGAGATGGCCAGAGCCATGTTGCATAACAAAGATGTGGCTCGAAACCTATGGGGAGAAGCCGTAAACACTGCATGTCATACGGTGAATAGGGTGTATTTCAGACCTGGTACCAAAAAGACTCCCTATGAGTTATGGAAAAGAAGAAAGCCAAATGTGAAGTATTTCAGAATCTTTGGAAGTACTTGTTTCATCCTCAAGGATAGAGAGAATGTGGGAAAGTTTGACTCTCAGAGTGATGAAGGTATATTTCTAGGTTACTCTTCCACTAGCAAGGCTTATCGGGTATACAACAAAAGAACTATGAAGGTAATGGAGACTGTAAATGTTGTTGTGGGAGTGAAAGCCCAACGCTACGTATTGGGCCTGGGGCTCAATTTGAATATCACTGTTTGTCCGAAGAGGAAAAAGGGATCAGGGCTGAGTCCGTTTGGTGGAAATGCACTTGAAAAGGAAAGATGAATGTGTCTGAAGACAATCCTATTGGTCCGAAGAGGTTCCCCTCATCGAATCATTAGAGAACTTGATCAAACAAACATACTGAAGACCTGAGCAACCTACCCAGCTGATCCTACGGTAAAGAGAGAACTCTGGGCATGCCTAGGGATGAAAAGAATACAAAATATCTTAAAGGAAAAGCTGCTACCACCGCATTTAATGCACTGCAGCAACTTTCCTGGCTGCATTTATGTGGAGAAGACACCTGAACAGTTCAACCTCAGCTACTACCACTCACAGCAGACTAAAGCAAACGCTTGATGTGACATGTACTCAAGTGAATGCTTGGATGAAGAACAAGTGGACGATGAAGATGAGGAAGGAGGAGGATATATAAAGGAAGTAGGTCTCTGAAATAAAGGGAGGGAGAAAAAATTGTATTCATTTTGGTTTAAAAACATTAAGCCTCTTCGGATTCAAGAGGATTCTTACTGTATACTAGTCTGAACATCTTTTTATCCTTACTTGCTTATTTGAATCGTTGCTAAATCCATACCCAGCCTAGCTGTTTAACCCATCCTCTACAAATTTATTGTTCGGGGTTCATTGGGCTCACAGTCTGCAAAGTTTGTGCTTAGCCCATCAAATTTAGATCCTACAATTGGTGTCGTCTGTGGGGATTAGCATGAGCAAAGGTGGAAGCAACACCTCATAAATGGCTGAACCGAAATAATGTCCAGCAGAGTCCAGGGCATCTCAGCACACCGATCCTTTTCTCAATCTGGAACGGAAGCAGGATCGTGAAGGTAGCGTACACACTGCACATGACGATTGAAACCAGTTGCATGGAGAGAGCCATATGTCCCATGCAGAGAAAAACCAAAGCATGTAGTTAGAAATTGAAAGGCTAAAAAGGGAGCTGCGCCATGCAAAGAGGAAACGCATTTCCTCTTACTCTGATGAAGATTCTGAGGACGAACAGGACGTTGTCTACAAGCAGAAACTTCGAACACCAATCAGCGATTCCTTTCCCTATGAGGAGATGCACCATCGTGAAAGGAATCCTCAGAGCCCCTTACCTAGGGGCGTAGGGAACGATGCTATGAGTAAAGCTCTGGATCAGATTTTCAGATCTCCTTTTACACGTAACATCGAGAATGCGAGACTTCCTCGACGTTTCCACCAGCCTACATTCACCATCTACAACGGCCGGACAGACCCTGTGGAACATGTGAGTCATTTCAACCAGAGGATGGCCGTTCACTCCAGAAATGAGGCCCTAATGTGCAAGGTCTTCCCGTCCAGCCTAGGACTGATTGCCATGAGATGGTTTGATAGTCTGAAAGCGAACTCCATAAGCTCTTTCCAAGAGCTAACCTAGGCATTTGGGTCGCGCTTTGTCACATGTTGAAGGGTTCTGCAGTCCATGGCCTCCCTATTATTCGTCAGCATGAGAGAGGGTGAAACTTTGAAGTCATATTCAAATAGATTCTAGGAAACGTATAATGAGATGGAGGAAGATTGTGACCTGGTAGCCATCAGCTCTTTTAAGCTAGGTCTTCCCACTGAACATGGCTTGAGGACGTCCCTAACGGGCAAACTTGCTACCAGTGTACGCCAGTTGATGGATAGAATTGACAAATACAAAAGAGTTGAAGAAGACCAACAGCAGGGTAAGAGAAAGGATAAGGTTATCCTTCAGGAGATGAGAGATTTCAGGTCGGACCGGTAGAACCATAACAGGTTGAGGAAGGATTGGGTTGGACAGGGTTTAGCGAACCTTCAGACAGTCAATGCTGTGTTTCGTGAGCCAGTGTACCAAGTCCTGGAGAGAATCAAGAATGAGCCTTTCTTCAAGAGGCCAAACAAGATGGTCGGAAACCCTAAAAGGCGCAACCACAATCTCTACTGCCAATATCATCTTGACCATGGGCATACTACTGAGGACTGTAGGAGCTTGTGGGACCATTTGGATCAACTTGTCAGCGAGGCCAAGTTAAAATAACTTTTACACCACTCATATAGCTAGGGAAACCAGGCAAACACAGGGTCTCGGAGAGATGATTCTGTAAAACCCCCTTTGGGCACGATAAATGTTATCTTTGCTGCACGAGGGACGACATGGTCTTGCCTATCTAGAATATTGTCAGTCACTCGGCTGCCCTCGGAGAGTGTTAACAGAGAGCCGAAGAGGCTTAGGATAGAGGCTCAACCAGTTTTGGGCTTTTCGGACGAGGACAAAGTCGGGACCATACAGCCGCATAATGATGCTCTGGTGGTTACTCTTAGAATAGGGGGATACTACGTGAAGAGAGAAATGGTAGATTAAGGCAGTGCCGTAGAAATAATGTACCCAGACCTCTATAAGGGGCTAAACTTAGCTCTCGAAGACTTAACGCCCTACAGTTCCCTTCTGGTGAGTTTTGATAGCAAAGTGGTCATCTCGAACGGCCAGATTAGACTACCTATGCAAACCGGATCTGAGACGGTGGAGGTAGATTTTATAGTGGTGGATGCCTACTCACCCTATACCGTGATTGTGGCTAGACCTTGGCTTCATACCCTCGGGGCCGTATCCTCCACTTTTCATCAAAAGGTTAAATATCCGTCCGAAGGGTGAGTTGAGGAGATCCGAGGAGATCAATCTACGTCCAGACAGTGTTTGGTGGCGGCTATCCAGCATAAACCTCAGGCTGAGTCCTCGGACCATAACAATGAGAGTTTATAGCAGTTAAGGCCTTCGGTGCTGGACGCCGAAACCTCCGCCGAAAGGGCAGAGTGTGAAAGCTTAGTGAGGATAGTTGTTAATAACGACCCAAAGAAGTTTTTTTTAGTCGGATCCATGTTGCCTCCTCAAGAGAAGGAAGAGCTGATAGAGTTTCTCAGAGCCAATGTTGATGTATTTGCATGGGACTTTGCAGAAGCCCCAAGAGTAAGCCTAGAGTTCATTTGCCACCATCTAAATGTTAATCCCACCATCGTCCCCAAGAAACAACCGCTCCGGCGTCCATCAAGGAACACGCAGATGCGGTCAGGGAAAAGGTGATGAAACTCAAGCAGGCAGGGGCTATTAAGGAAATCTTTTATCCTGAATGGTTGGCTAACACGGTGGTGGTAAAGAAGAAAAGCGAAAAATGGCGGGTATGCGTGGATTTCACTGACATTAATAGGGCTTGTCCGAAGGATCCGTTTCCCATGCCGAAGATAGACCAACTAGTTGATGCTACCGTTGGACACCCTCGGATGAGCTTCTTGGACGCATTTCAAGGTTATCATCAGATACCATTGGCTCTCGGTGATCAGGAGAAAACAGCTTTTGTGACCCCTGTGGGGAATTACCACTACAAGGTAATACCGTTCGGCTTGAAAAACGCAGGGGCTACCTATCAAAGGATGATGACCAGGATGTTTGAGCCGCAGTTGGGTAAAAGCATGGAGGTTTATATTGATGACATGGTGGTAAAAAGCAAGGTTATTGCTGGGCACATTGGGGATCTCAGGGATGTTTTTGAAATTCTAAGGGGACACAGATTACGCTTAAACGCATCCAAGTGTTCGTTTGGTGTGGGATCAGGCAAGTTCTTAGGATATATGGTGACTTACAGGGGGATTGAAGTTAACCCCGATCAGATAAAGGCCATCAACAACTTACGAGCTCCTCAGAACCCCAAGGAAATTCAGAAGCTGACTGGGATGACTGCTGCCCTCAATAGGTTCATTTCCAGATCAGCAGATAGGTGTAGGCCTTTTTTCTCATTGATCAACAAGTGGAAAGGTTTCGAATGGACTGAGGAATGTGCTGTTGCTTTCAGCAACTTAAGGACTACCTAGCTCGACCTCCAATCATGTCCAGTCCTGAACCAGATGAGGTCTTGTTTGCTTACATCGCTGTAGCTCCTAATGCTGTAAGCTTGGTGTTGATACGGACACATTGTGGCGTACAAAAACCAATCTACTACGTAAGTAAGTCACTGCATGAAGCTGAAATTCGTTATTTGCCACTGGAAAAGGCTATCCTGGCTGTAGTGCTCGGTACGAAGAAGCTGCCTCATTATTTTCAAGCCCACACCGTTATAGTCCTCACCCAGCTCCCATTCAGGGCCATACTCCGAAGCGCCGACTACACTGGAAGGATTGCCAAATGGGGCACGATCCTAGGGGCTTTTGATATCAAGTACATGCCTCGTACATCAGTGAAGGGCCAGATCCTTGCAGACTTGGTCGCCGAGTTTACGGAGCCCCATTTAGAAGAAGTAACACCAACACTAGGCCTGGATGGAAGGTCTGTTGGCATCGTTTCTCTACGGAGCCCTTTGCCTTAGGAAGTGTACGTAGATGGCACATCAAATCAGAGAGGTTCAGGAGTGGGGCTAGTGTTGATATCCCCAGAGAGAATTGTTATTGAAAAAGCATTAAGGCTGGATTTCTCAGCGACGAATAACGAGGCAGAGTATGAGGCTTTATTGATGGGGATGCCGATGGTACGAAGGATGGGAGGAAAGTCAGTTGAGATGTTTTCGGACTCAAGACTAATCGTTGGTCAAGTGCAGGGGGAATTCGAAGCGAAAGATGAAAGGATGCAGGGGTACTTGAGCCGAGCTAAATTCCCTACAGTCAGAGTTTGAATCTTTTAACCTGCGACACATCCCCAGAAGCGGTAACACGCATGCTGATTCTTTGGCCACGCTTGCCACCTCTTCGGCGCAAGAATTACCAAGGGTTATCCTCGTTGAGGACATGCACAGACCTACGGAATTAAAAAGAGAGGCAGTCCAAGTTCATTATATCAGGGCCGACCTAAGCTGGATGGATCCTATCATCAAGTTCTTGAAGGATGATGTATTGCCCGAAGAAAAAGGGGAAGCGGACAAAGTACGGAGGAAAGCTACGAGGTTCTGGCTATCCGAGGACCATAAACTGTATAAGCGTTCCTATTCAGGTCCATACTTATTGTGCATGCATCCTGAGGCAGCTGAATCACTACTAGAAGAATTGCATGAGGGGATCTGTGGGAGCCATACTAGAGGTAGATCCTTAGCTCACCGAGCCATTACTCAAGGTTATTGGTGGCCAAATATGCAGAAAGAGGCCCATGAATATGTTAAAAAATGTGACCAATGCCAACGGTTTGCGCCAAACATACATCAACCAGGTGGCACTTTTAATCCACTATCCAGCCCATGGCCTTTCGCTCAATGGGGATTGGATATCGTGGGCCCATTCCCTAAGGCGGCAGGAAACAAGAAGTACCTTCTGGTCAGCACGGATTACTTCACCAAATGAGTCGAGGCTAAACCTCTAGCAAACATCAGGGATGTAGATGTAAAGAAATTCATCTGAAAAAATATTGTCACTCGGTTTGGGGTCCCCCATACCCTCATCTCGAACAATGGGCTTCAGTTTGATAGTAAAGCTTTCAGGGGCTATTGTAACGAACTGGGAATCACAAACAGATACTCCACCCCTGCTTATCCCTAGGGAAATGGGCAAGCGGAAGCTGTTAATAAAGTCATAGTTAACGGATTAAAGAAGAGGCTAGACGATGCGAAGGGTAGATGGGTGGAAGAATTGCCTCACGTGTTGTGGGCATACAGAACTACACCTCGCAGGTCTATTGGGGAAACCCCCTTTTTAATGACCTATGGGGCTAAAGCTGTTATACCTCTGGAGACTGGTTTCCCAACATACAGGACTAGCTCGTTTAATCCGATCGGCAACGATGGGCAGCTGGAAAAGAGTTTGGATCTAATTGAAGAATGGAGGGAAAATGCAATGGTCCAATTGGCACATTACCAACAAAAGCTCAAGCAGGGCTACGATGCCAACGTAAGGCTGAGACATTTAGAGCCTAGTGATTTGGTGCTGAGGAAACTGGTGGATATTGCAAAGAATCCAGCTTGGGGAAAACTAGGACCAAATTGGGAAGGACCATACCGCATCACTTCAAGGGCTGGCATTGGAGCATATTTCTTAGAAGATCTGGATAATCATGTAGTACCCCGGCTGTGGAATGTAAATAACCTTAAAAGGTATTATTATTAAGTGAATCCTTCCTTCAGTCATGATACGATTTTATTATGCTAAGAACTCTCCTAAGTGTTTAAACTTAAATTCAATCATGCCTGTAGTCCTCGGACCAGATGATTTGGATTAGTTAACACTCATTTACGATTCTCCTAAGTATTTAAACTTAAATTCAATCATACCTGTAGTCCTCAGACTAGATGATTTGGGTTAGTTAACACTCATTTACGATTCTCCAAAGTGTTTAAACTTAAATTCAATCATGCTTGCAGTCCTCGGACCAGATGATTTGGATTAGTTAACACTCATTTACGATTTTCCAAAGTGTTTAAACTTAAATTCAATCATGCTTGTCGTCGTCGGACCAGATGATTTGGATTAGTTAACACTCATTTACAACTCTCCTAAGTGTTTAAACTTAAATTCAATTATGCCTGTAGTCTTTGGACCAGATAATTTGGATTAGTTAACACTCATTTACTAAGTAATTCACCTACGAACAGTTTTTTCTTAAGTATTATTGTCAACGTCATCATCATGGTATGGTGGTTAGGTTTACAATTTTCTCAAGTATTTGAATTCAAACTCAACTATGTTAATAGTTCTCTGACCAACTTACTTTCGCCAATTAACATTCCGATGCAGTCGTTATTATCATGAGGCCTCCATAGCCATGTTTAAGTCAAAATTATGGTATTAGTTGATTCTCATTTATCAATCTATTGTTATTTGCTGTGGTGATGCATCCTGACATATACCATAATAGCAACAAAGATAAAAAGGAAGCCATTATATTGATCAAAGGGAAATAACTTTGTTACAAAGCAAAAGAAAATGGGGTCTAACTATTACAAGTACAAAAAATATATCCCCTAAACACCTAAGCCTTCTTCTGAGGCAATGGGTCAGTCTTTGACGGTTCGCCCAGATCACCAGTCTGACCAGGTGCCTGGCTTGCCTCAGCAGGGTCTGGAAGGTTTTGGTCGGCCGGTGAAGCATCTGAGGTTTCTGGCAGGTCACAGATGTCGGGGTGGTAATAAATACTCCCAGGCTACCTCAGGGCAGACTCTGGGGGGACTCCAGCCGCATCAAGACCTTTGCCCCATGTAATATCACAATAGTCCCTGCAGACCTTTGCAAACACCTCGGTCAGCCTCACCTGGGTGTCCTACACCCCCAACATATAGGCAGCTTGCTTTTCAGCCTCAAGTGCTTCCTTGGCCAATTGAGCGCCCTCTTTGGCCAATTTAGCAGAATCCCTGGCTTTGTCAAGCTCGGCCCGAAGACTTTTCACCAACGCCTTCTTTGTCTCCAGGTTGATCTCAGTAGTGTACAGCTTCTGGCGTTGGTCTTCGGCCTACCTTTCAGCGCTCTTTAGGCCCGCTTCCAGACTTTTTCTCGCCTTTGTCTCCTCTTTCAGTTGCTCGGAGACGCGGGCGTACTCGTCTTTTAGGCTGCCCAATGCCTTCTCAGCCTCCGTCCGAGAGTGGACCTCTGCTTGTACTTCAATGTGCTTTTTCTTGTTCCACTCCTCAGCCACGTATACTTGTTGAGCAATCTGCGTGACAGACGAAGAATTTTATGTTAGTTGTGAACACAGAAAAGAGTTGAGAGGGTGGGTTAATTCTCTTACCATGGCTAAATCCCTTTTAAGGGATAGAAAAAGCTCATGTTGGTTGAAGCGCCTGTAGGACTCCATGTCCTTTGGGAGGAGCAGAGGTTGCTCCAATGTCTTTGCGATATGGCCGGCCTTCCCTCCAGCAGAATTTCTGAGGGAGGCATCATATGGGATGGCTGCACCATCCAATGTTAACTTCGGGACCATACCCGAGTTCCTCGCCGTACGTCTACGGCCAAAGGGTCTTCCCTACTCTCAGTAGATGAAGCCCTTCTGCTTCTAGTGTCGTGGGCCGTTTTTTGTTGCTTAGGCCCCTTCGGAGGTGCCACCTCTTTCTCTTCAGTCTCGATGGTGACCCTCTTCTTTTTTAGATTCGGTAGTGGCTTTAGACCAAGATCTGAGGGAGCTTGAGGAGGGGGAGGAGGAGGGGGAAGAGTGACCGTGGGCTGGGATGTACCAGCACCTTTGGTCGTGGCCTTCGGCCTTCTATTCTTCATCAAGTCTGTCAGACTCTGCATGTCTTCTTTAGAAGAGTCGTCAGGCACGTCTATCCTCTGTGGGAGAACAACGGATTGCCTATCAATCCCCTCGTCGGAGTCCAAAATTTGAACCTCTTCTGAAGCTTTCCCTTCGAATCTGAACTGGTCAATCTGCTTGTCAAGCGAAGGGGCTGAAGAAGCAACTCTCTCGCCCTCTACTACCGGCTCAAGAGGAACCTGCTGAATAGGCTGAACGAGCAACGAAATGCCCTGTGGGTTTGGGTGTGGCACAGGGCGAGGTCAAAGGGAGCTAAAAAATCCTTCTGAGCAACGTCAATGCGATTAATGCGGCGGTCTCCGAGTGTTATCGCGTTGCCAATTGGCTAAAAATCCTTTGACTTTGGGGTATAGCCGAGGATAAGATGCACGGCCCTGAGCTGCCCGTCTTCGCTTGCGAAGATCTCTGACCGAAGAAGGAAATTGAGTGCTACGGCGTTTGTAAGGCTCAGCCGAGGAGCAACGTGATCCCTATCTGCAAATATCACAATAAAACTGTTAGAAAACTTAAAACATGATAGAAAGAGAAGGCCGAATCATTGAAAGCAAAAACCCTTAACCTATTGTTAGGAAACCTAAGTATGGGATATCCCACCTGGCTCTCCTGGTTGGGTAGGGCAATGTAGCCCGTCATGCCACGCGCCCGAGATAATCAGATAGTCGTCTTTCATCCCTTTGTTAGATTTGGGAAGACAAGAGAAGAGCCTGACTATATCGGATCGGGATCTAAGATAGTATCCCGACCCTTGTTTGGTACGACACTCGTACATGTGTACCACATCGAGCCAGGTGAGCCCCAACCCTAGATGTTGGTTCAGGTCATCGACTGCTCCTAAAATTCTAAACACGTTAGGACCGCACTGCTCAGGGCAAAGTCTATGGTTTCGGAGATAGTCTCTGGTGACGTGACCCATGGGGATGATCATTCCTCCTTCTAGGAAGGCGATAATGGGGATTGCAACTTCGCCCACTTCTCGGTTTGTTAGTAGCTCTTCCATAGAGCAATATCTCAAGACCACATCTTGGGGAATGCGATACGTCGCCCTAAACTTCTCCATCTGGGAATGACTATTCACCAGATATTTAAACCTACCCATTTTCAGTTAAGATAGAGGGGAAAGGTGCAAAATAGTGATTGGAGAGTGACTATCCAAAGGCCGAAGAGGCCAACTGAAAAGAATATGAAAGTCTCAAGTGAGGAACTTACGCGGAATTAAGTTGAAGAATGATATTTAGGTTCGTAGGAAGATCGTAGCGGATTCTGGGGTGAGTTGGAGTTGATGACAAGAGGGGCTTTGTGAGTGTGAATGCTTGAGTTCGTTGAAAAGTCTGGAATTTGCAAAGTAAAGGGGAAAGATAACCCCCTCTAGGGCTTTATATAGGGGCAAGCAAAATGGTGGGATTTATCCCGCCCAAATTTTGAGAAAAATCGCGTCCGTTGGATCAGTGGTTTACCGTTGGATTCCATAGACAAGATGCCGACTGGAGCAATTAATGGCGCCTTGGAAACGGTGCAACAACAGTGGCAATAATGAAACGCCTAAATTTATGCGCATACACATGTGGATTCAGAGATTCAATGATTTCAAAGCTTTTATTTCGCAAAAAATCAAAATCCCATTTTTTCTCTTCGGATGCGAGGGAAAAATTAGAATTTTGAGGGGCTATTGTGGGAGTGAAAGCCCAACGCTACGTATTGGGCCTGGGGCCCAATTTGAATATCACTATTTGTCCGAAGAGGAAAAAGGGATCAAGGCTGAGTCTGTTTGGTGGAAATGCACTTGAAAAGGAATGATGAATGTGTCCGAAGACAATCCTATTGGTTCGAAGAGGTTCCCCTCATCGGATCATTAGAGAACTTGATTAAGCAAACATACTGAATACCTGAGCAACCTACCCAGCTGATCCCACGGTAAAGAGAGAACTCTGGGCATGCCTAGGGATGAAAAGAATACAAAATATCTTAAAGGAAAAGCTACTACCACCGCATTTAATGCACTGCAGCAACCTTCCTAGCCGTATTTATGTGGAGAAGACACCTGAACAGTTCAACCTCAGCTACTACCACTCACAGCAAACTAAAGCAAACGCCTGATGTGACATGTACTCAAGTGAATGCTTGGATGAAGAACAAGTGGACGGTGAAGATGAGGAAGGAGGAGGATATATAAAAGAAGTAGGTCTCTAAAATAAAGGGGGGGGGGAGGAAAAAATTGTATTTATTTTGGTTTAAAAACATTAAGCCTCTTCGGATTCAAGAGGATTCTTACTGAATACTAGTCTGAACATCTTTTTATCCTTACTTGCTTATTTGAATCGTTGCTAAATCCATACCCAGCTCTGCTGTTTAACCCATCCTCTACAAATTTATTGTTCGGGGTTCATTGGGCTCACAGTCTGCAAAGTTTGTGCTTAGCCCATCAAATTTGGACCCTATAGTTGTCATTGATGAGTCTTCAGATTCCAGTTCTGAGAAAGGTATTGATGAACTTCCCAAGGAAATTCTTCCCCCTGAGCCTAAGGAAGTTCAAGACATTGTTGACCAAGAACCTGCATCTCCTAGTACTCCTGGTACTCTCAGTGTTGTGGAAGAGTCTGCAGAAATTCCAACTTCACCAGATTCTGAATCTCATCAGGAGAAATGACCGTCCTCTAGAATCAAATTAAATCATCCTCTAGAAGTTATTGTGGGAAATTTGAATGAACTCACCTTAAGAAAACGTACAGTTGATAAATGTGTTGCTAACTTTATGTCTTATTCTTGCTACTTGTCACAGGTTGAACCCAAGAAAGTGGAGGAAGCACTACAAGATGAAAGTTGGGTTGAAGCAATGCATGATGAACTGCTCCAGTTTCAGAGGAATGATGTTTGGACTCTTGTACCTAGACCGGAGGGTGAGCACATCATTGGTACAAAGTGGATTTTCTGCAACAAAAATGATGAAGAAGGCAATGTGATTCGAAACAAGGCTAGACTTGTGGCTCAAGGATACTCTCAAATGGAAGGAGTAGACTATGATGAAACATTTGCCCCAGTTGCCCAAATGGAGTCCATCAGAATTCTGCTTGCCCTAGCATGTCATCTGAAATTCAAACTCTATCAGATGGATGTGAAGACCACCTTTTTGAATGGGCTGCTTAAAGAGGATGTCTATGTGGCTCAACCAAAAGGGTTCATTGATCCACACTTTCCGGATCATGTGCTATATCTCAAAAAGGCACTTTACGGGTTGAAGCAAGCCCCTAGAGCTTGTATGGCAGACTTACACAATATTTGGTGTCACATGGGTTCACAAGATGAAAAGCTGACCGAACTCTCTTCGTCAAAAAGGAAGACGGCGAGTTGATAGTTGCTCAAGTGTACGTCGATGATATCATCTTTGGGTCAACTAAGGATGAACTTGCTCATGGCTTCTCAAAACTCATGCAAGCCGAGTTCGAGATGAGCATGATTGGAGAGCTGACTCACTTCCTTGGATTGCAGATTCGTCAACAAGATTCAGGTATATTTCTATCTCAATCTAAATATGCTAAGAATCTTGTGAAAAAATTTGGCTTGGAATCTGCTAGTTCTGTTCGAATCCCTATGAGCTCTAATGTTAAACTCACTGTAGATGTGTTAGGCAAAAATGTTGATCCTTCTCTATATAGAAGCATGATAGGTAGTCTTCTTTACCTTATTGCTAGTAGGCCTAACATTAGTTACAGTGTTGGTGTGTGTGCTAGATATCAAGCTAATCCCAAAGAATCACACATGACTGCTTTAAAAATAATTATAAAGTATGTCAAAACTATCGCTGAGTTCGGTGTGTGGTACAGCAAGGACACTAATAATGTCTTAGCTAGATATTCTAATGCGGATTGGGCTGGGAATGCTGATGATAGGAAGAGTACTTCGGGGGGTTGTTTTTATGTAGGCAACAATCTTGTCTCATGGATGAGCAAAAAGCAGAACTCCATCGCCTTATCCACTGCAGAAGCTGAGTACATTGCTACTGGTAGCTGTTGCACACAACTCCTCTGGATGCAAAAACTCCTCCACGATTATGGTATTTGTCAAGATCATCTCACTATCTACTGTGACAATACCAGTGCCATCAATATCTCTAAGAATCCGGTTCAACATTCTCGAACCAAACACATAGAGATTGGACATCACTTCATTAGGGAACTTGTCGAAGATGGTATTCTCACTCTTGAGTTTATTCACACCGATGATTAGAAGGCTGACTTGTTTACCAAACCTCTTGACAGCAAACGTTTTGAATTCCTTCGTCAAAACATTGGTGTTATCTCCATAGATTGATTTCCTTCTCTTCTCCCTCTTCCTCATTCATTTGCATCTAGTTTTATGCTTTGCTTTGTTAACATGTTTTTGTGTGTTTACTTTCAGTTTTGTTTATTTTGTTTTTGATATAAAAATTTTAAAAAAAATTGAAAAAAAAAAAATCAGAAAAATACAAAAACAGTGTGTGTTTGTGTACTTTGGTACTTGTGTACCTTGGATGGCCAATGAAACAGAGTTTTCTAAACTTTATATCTTTTGTAGCTTAGATGAGCATTTCTATGCACAACTAAGCAAGTGAGCTTTGTGACTCTTGTTTGTGATGAGTAAGATTAGGTTATCTCTTAAAACTTAACACTCATATCACTCTTTTTGACGGGTAGGACTAGAAAATCCTAAGAGAAAGGCATAAATAACCATCTCACCACTGTTACCCGCCAATCATTAATGACATCTGTATGTTTCGGCATAGCAAAAGTGTGATGTCAATGACATTTGTGTGCTTAGGCATAGCAAAATTGAAATGTCAAATATCAATGGGTATTTCTTTTCTTTCTCATAAGCCCATGCATGATATGCTTTAAAAGAAAATATGCAAAGAAAATAAAAAGCAAAAAGATAAAAAATGCTTTAAAAATGGTTGCAAGCGTGTATTCTAGGAGATGTGGGAGTTATAGGATGTACCTCGAAGGTGATAGTCCCCATTAAACTGTTATGATTATGTGTGAGTTAAAAGTTATTTTCTCATATCTCAGATCGTCATAACATGTATACATATATGCAATCTTGCGATGTTTTTCACACACAACACACAATATTCTTTGCTACTTTTGATACATGTACAGGTACAATGTGATTTGGCCATCACTAAGGTTTTACATGTGCTTTTGTATGCTCACTAAACTGTCCTGACTTGTTTTTGAAAAATAAAATTGGTTAGACTTGTTTAGTGTGTGTGTGTTTTTGGGAGATCCATGTGTTTAAATTTTTCATTGAGAGATGATTTTGAGAGCTCTTTATGTTGATTGGATCAATGTTGAGGTGTTTGTTGGATTGCATTCATATCTGTGTTTTTCTCTTCTCGAAAAACTGCTTTCACTGCTGGCTCGACACCTCCTCGACACCTCCTCGATACCTGATCATCTGTCGAGCTTCTCAAGCTTTTTCTAATCGCAATCTCGACACCTGTCTCGACACCTGGTGGATCGATTGAGAAATCTTCTGTCTTCTCGATACCTTGTCGATCGATCGAGCTTCTGATCTCTAAAATTGGTTTTGTACCTCGATACCTTCTCGACACCTTCAGCTGTCGATGACGATTTCCTCGATACCTTCCTCGACAGCTTCCTCGATACCTCTCGACACCTCAGCTATCGAGAATTACTGAAGTGCCTATATATTGACCTGTCGCGATTTTTCCTCATTCTCACTCGATCTCTCTCGATCTTTCCAAGGCTTTTCATCTCCTTTTCACCCCTTTCTCACTCAAAACTTCAAAGCTTCATCCTTTTTGATCTTCCCTTGCATTCCATCACCTGGTATGTTCTTTTGCCCTTCCTTTTTCATGCATTGCATGTTTTGAAACCTAGGTTTTGGGATTTTTGGAAATTTTTGGGGTTTTTCAAAATTGATGAGTTTTTCTTGAAATTTTGGGTTGAGTTTTCACTTAAATGTTTTTAAAATGTCATACATTGCATTCCATGTGCATTAGAATGATATTTACATGCATTTAGATGTGTGTTTCTTGTATGCGTGCTGATAGGTTTGGATTGGGCTGAGCCCATGATGCTTTTTAAGTTTGCTTGTCACATGCTCATGCATTCCCATGCATACGTACTTTTTGTTCAATATATTTGTCATATTTGAACTGTTTGGGACTTTTCTGATTGTCTCCCTCTCTATCTCTTTCTCATTCTTTTACGTTAGTTGTGTCTATGGCACCTAAACGTAAATCCACGCCTACTCGGAACCTTCTGCGTTCTGGAGCTTCCTCTTCTTCTGACTTTGCTCCTGTTAACCTTCGGTTCTATGATGGAGATGCTCACAAGGCATTTACTGAGAACTTTTCTAGACGAGGTGTTCATTCGGAACGCCAAGTCATTCTGGCGGACTTCGCCGATACTGACCTTCCCTCTGTCATTCACAGTAGGGGATGGGGGTCACTGTGTGACATCCTGGTCACTTGTCCACTCGTGCTGATTCAGGAGTTTTACTCCAATATGCACGGGTTTGATTGTTCAGTACCTCTTTTTCACACTCGCGTTTGAGGTACGCGCTTTGCTGTCACACCGCAGCTAGTTGCAGATGTGCTTAGGGTTCCTAGGATAGAGTTTCCTGACTATCCTACTCGTGAACGTCTGAGGACTGTGTCCAAGGATGAGCTCATTTCTGCCTTTTGTGAGCGCCCTTCTGATTGGGGTGAGCATTAGTATACATCATGTAGACCTTTTGTTAAAGGTCCTAGATTTCTTAACATGGTGATGACTTTTGTACTCCATCCTCTCTCTCACTACAACTCTATTACAGAGCCTTGTGCTCGATTTTTGCTATCTCTTCTTGAGCATCTTACGATAGATTTTCCTTCTCACTTCATTCTATCTATCATAGATGTTCATCTAGATTCGGCGTCCCGTGATAAGCTCATCTTTCCTTCCGCTTTCACGAGGATTCTATGCCATTTTTCCATCCATTTCCCTGTGTCCGACCACTTCACACACATATCTGCCATAGATGCCGCTACCGTAAAACATAGTGAGGCTCAGTTTAGGTCGAGACAGCCAGACTCCACTCCTCCCTCCCGTTCGGCTCCATCCAGATCCGCTCCATCTACATCTGCTCCTCTTTCTTCTTCAAGCGATGTATCTCTTGGAGACATTATGGTGCAGTTGCAACGCATGGATGCTTACCTCGATACACTCACCACTGAGTTGTATCAGGTGAGTGTTCGTGTGGGTCGTATTGCACGACGGCAGGCGACCATGGGTGGTTTTGCTTCTGAGCCTTCTCTTCCACCACCTCCTCCAGTCGCTTTAGATTCTGATGCTGAGGATGATGATGATGGTGATGACGATGATGATGGTGATGAGGATGATGCTTCGGATGATGATGATGGAGATGCTATCTCTACTGATGAGATGTCTACATGACATTCTACCCTTTGTCACTCGTGACAAAAAAGGGGAGTAGTTGTGGGTTATGAGAGTAGTCATCTTAGGGAGAGAGTTAGTATAAGACATTTTTGATAGGGGGAGAGTTGATATTATGAGGGATGTAGTGAGGTTTTGATGTATCTTTTCTTTTCTATACTTGTTAGATACATTGATCTTGTATATGAGGTCTTGTGACTAGTTTTATATACATTGTACTCATTTTTTCTCTACATGTGGATGTATGTTTCTTTCACCTATCTCTTCATGTGTTGTTTCTTTTCTATCTTTATACACATGTTCTTTATACTTGTATGCAGTCTAATTATTTATGTTTCACACAAGATGCCTTGATGAGTTTTGTTTAAAGTGTTTCAGAAATATAGGTTGTCAAAGTCTACTTGCCATAAACTCTTTTCTTGCAAAGTTTTTCAAGAGTTTGTGTTAGGATAGATTTTATTGTATTCAACAAGTGAATATGAGTTTAGTGATTTATGACTTCTCTCATATGTTCATTTGTTTGTTGTGGTTTTGTCACAGATTGCCAAAGGGGGAGATTGTTAGGACATATGTGGTTCACATGCTAAGAACATATGTCATACTTATTTATGTAAATTGGCTAATCCTTTGACAAAACGCACTCTACTTGTAATTGGGTAGTTCTAGGTGTTTTTAATACTTCAAGAAACAAGATTTCAAGATCAAGTGTTGAAGTCATCAAGTCTGTCCAAGAAAAATCAAGCTGAAGTGCATTTTCATTAAATCTCGACACCTGCTCGATAGCTACCTCGACACCTGCTATCTGTCGAGATTTAAAATTTCAAATTTCCAATCTGATTTTCTTGGGATCCGTGAATATGTTTTTGGGCCTTCTTTTCTTCTAACCCTAAACATATAAAAGGATTATTTTAAGAGCCGTCAATATAGACACAAGTTGCAAAAGTATTGAGCAATCCTTGTTCAAGCAAATTGTGATCAAAGATGAAGTTCTTGACCTAGTTCATCTTCTCTGAAGAAGTTGCTGTGTATTTGCACCAAAGGGTTTTGTGACCAAGCATCTTCTTGATTTTCATTGCATAAGATGAACTGAAGAACTCTGCAACCAACCTCTCCTTCTAAAGTTGGTGTTTGAAGTCGCGTACTGGGATCCGCGCATCTGGTTAGTCACGTACTTGGGAGTTGTGCATCAAAGGTAGAAATTCTCACTACAGATCAAGTCCAATTGGGTATTGGGGTAAGGGTTCAACTGTAGGTTGGTAAGGTACTTGGGATTCATTTACTTGTAACCGCTTAATTTGATAATAGTGGAGTTTCGGGAGTGGTGACCTAAAAATCACCCGATGGGGTTTTTGTCGTTAGGATTTTTCCCATTCGTGAACAAATCACCGTGTCATTTAATTTCCACTGCATTTTTAGTTATTCGGTGATTTGTTTGTGCTGCCACGCAATTGCATGATAAATTGATTAATTAATAACTTGGTTAATTTAATTAATTGGTTTTATCACAAGGGGTCATTCAATTTGGGGCCTATCAAACTGGTGGGCTTGGACCCAGATGGCGAACTTTGCTGGGGTAGGAGAGGAGGAAGCTTGGGAGGAGACTTTCCCGGTGCATCCTTCCCCTGCTGCCCCTCAATTAAGGCCAGCAGGCTTATCTGAGGTCGTTTCTTGAAACTCATCTTCGACCGAGGAGAGGCTTCCTTGGATAAAAAGTCCGCTTCAGCTAAGCTGGGGTTACCCAAATCGCCAAAAGGGTCCTCAGGCAAATGGAATTGGTTGAACACGTCAAACTTGTCCTCGGACGAACCAGAGTCAACAACTTCCTCTTCTCCTGACTCTTCCTCTTCAACCTCGGCAACTTGAGGTGACGAAGAAGTACCCACCAACGGTACGCCCTCAGGAACATGAGATCCTTCGAGGATCAAAAATCCGTGCTCGACCACGGTGATCTTATGCAACCGAGTATCTTTAGCTCGGATCACGTACTTTGGAGCCGGGAACGATTTTTGAATCGGATCCTAGGATCTCATGAGTGGCTCTAACTTGGTTGTCGGTTTTATTCATAAAAATCTCCGACCTCAGTACGGTTTGCAAATCCTCCTTGTTTACCAAGCCGAATTGACACTCAAAAGCGTGTGGACCTGCATAAAAGAAAACAAGTTCCTGTTAACAACCAAACAAAGCAGAGCAAGAAATGAGACCCTCTCCTAGTCTGAATGCCCCACCTGGTGTACCCTCCACTGTTGGACCATGAAGGCCATCGTGCCACTCTCCAGACACAATGAGGAAGTCTTTGTTCAAACCCTTGCTGAACTCAGGGAGGCACTGAATGAGCCAGACCCTATCGTCCCTCGTCTTCATGTAATAAGACTTCCCCTTAAGGCACTGGAGGTTGTAGCACCAGTTTACATCGTAGTGAGTTAACCCCAGCCCCATCTTCTCATTCAAGGCATCCACAAAGCCTAAGATCCTAAACACATTGATGGCACACTGGGTGGGAGATAAGCCGAAGTGCCTAAGATAATCCCTCATCACTGGCCCCATAGGGATCCTCATACCACCCTCCAGAAAGGCGATTTTAGGAATCGCCACCTCACCCTCTTTTCTCCTAATGCTCCACTCCCCTTCTCCACAGTACCTCAAACCCACTATATTGGGGATCTTATAATCAGCAACAAATTTTTCCATCGCCTCCTCAGACTTAACTAACTTCTTAAACCTACCAATCCTAAAGAACTAACAAAAGGCTCAGGGAAAACGAAGGAAAGAGAAAGAGGAATAAGAGGACAAGGAACTCAGGCGGAAAAGTACGAACAGGAGAGAGAAGAGAACTTACAGAAATGAGAAAAAGCTCATTGGACAGGCCTTTTGTGTTAAAAGGAGGTGTTAGGTCGATTGGAGGCTTGACTAAGTTCAGCGTATGTGTGCAGGAGCTCTTTGAATGTAAAAGTGAAGGGCAAATCGGTTTGATTAGGTATTTATACCCCCAATTAAAAGTAACCGCGCGGGCTTTCCCGCCTATTAAGTCAGAAGTATCCCTACCGTCCATTTATCATCACATCGTTAAAACGTGGAAGACACAGGGCTGCCAAAATTTAATGAAGGCACGCTCCAAGTACCGAAACGCTAGGAGCGTTCCCTGAGCAGTTAGAAGGATTTTGGTATTGATAGGAGGACAAGTTTTGCCGGGCCAGGACAACGACCCGAGGACATCAAAATCCTCCTTTCCGCTCGAGGGGCCGGGCAGCAAAATTTTGAGGGGCTATTGTAGGCCCAAAGATTTGGCAACCCTGGCCCACTCTATATCGGGCCCAAGGTCCATGCCGAGAACAATGCGGTATCCGAGGATGAGCAGGGAAGACCCAAACTGTCAAGGAACATCGTCGAGGACGACCATATCCTCGGCCGACCGACATTGAAGAAGGGAGCTATCATTACCACATTAAAAGCACGCAATTGACACTCTGGCCGCATTAATAAAGAATTGACCATTGAACAGTAATGTCTTGGTTATTTCAACTAATAGGAGGTCTGGAAAGGTGGCTGATGGGACAAGCCCTCAGACACAAGCTCAGATGATCAACAAGTAGAGGGCAAAGATCAACTGAATAGGACTATATAATAGAATGAACCCCTAGAGAGGAGGGGGTTCGGAGTTTGGAGGGATCTGGGACAACCCCTATTTTTCACTATTAATCAGGAAAGGGCTCCTCAGCCCATGCCGAGGACGAATTTCCCCTTAGAACACTTAGCCAAATCCCATTTGATGATCTTGTAAATCCGCACCAATCGTTGTAACATTCGCTAATGCCTAATCCTTCTACCCATTCTCTACAAATTCATTGTATCGGGGCGCTTTTCTGGCCGACGTGGGATTAAGGTGTCAAGCCTTACACTACAAGGTTAGCCCTTGGTGGGGTGAAAATTCTAAACCCCTGCGTCGCGTGGGAAAAGGCCGGTCCCTATAGATAGCACTTAAAGATAATGAATAGGTATTTGAATTATTTTTGGTAATTGGTGATACAATAATTTGTAACACATATGAAATAAAATTTATAGTATTTTCATCCCAACTTTTTTTTTTTGGTTAATCTTAAAATGGGAGGAAAAAGAAAATTACTTATTGCCCTCCAATTTTGGACCTTTCTCTAGTAGGGGGCCTAGGTTTGGGGCTGCTCCTGCAGGTATTGCATCTGAAATTCCCATATTATCCTTATAAAGGTGTGCCTTATATTTATTTTCAAAAGAGTAATGTTCATCAAAAACTTCATAGAATGTGCAATTGGATATGCATTTTTGTTGTTGCTATTTTAATACTCTATGTTAATCCCCATCATTATTAGTCAACCTTAGAAATGAGTATTGAACTGTGGAACACGTCTCAAGGAAAGGCTTACGCAGCAAGTTTAGCGGTACACACAATAGCTAGGTTAAGATTTCAAGAATTTTAGAGTCGGAGGTCAATTCTGGATTACTGGAGTTCCAGACATGAACGTATATAGGTAATACAATTTCTAATTGCCTCGAGCAATTTTATAAACTAAAACGTATATTCTTTGACCAGAAGGTGTAAAAACAACAAAATTTTCTCAATTGAAAACCCTTTTTCTTGTGCAAGTCTAATAAATTATAAAACGTTATCACAGTAACTTGTTGACATCATACATTATTGAATCCGTTGATTCTTTCATGATGAAATAGAAAAAGGCTTTGATTTGAAAGGTACGGAGATGAACGGTAAAAGAATGCAGGTCTGATGATAACTCACATTTCAGAAAACTTAGATAAAGATAGACTACTGCACAAGAAGCCTGCCATACTTCACTAAAGAATGCTAAAGATTTTGTTTTGTTCTTGGAAGGATGTTCTTATAATAACAAGGGAAAGAGAATACTGAAGTTACTTGAAAGTTCACACGGCTTAAGGGTGTTTGGATACCGCTTATTTTGTTGAAACTGAAAATTTATTGCTAAAAGTACGGTAGATAAAGGTAAAAATTATTTGACATAGTACAGTGAGGCTCATGAATAGTACTAAAAAGTGCAGTAGAGCTTATAAATAATAGCAAAATAGTAAAATAATTTTAATTTTTAATTGGTTCCTAAACGCACACTTAGTGTTAGGCCCAATGCCCTGAGCAGTAACAAGAGCAGAAAATAAAGAATTAATTGCGTTAGAGTATTAGCATCAGACGTTCTAAATGCTTAGGCCTGTTTGGTCATAGAGTTTAAAAATTATTGGTTAAAAAAATGTAAAAATTATGGTTTAAAAAGTATGGTTGAAAAACATGTTTTTGGTGTTTGTAAAAAAAAAAAAATGTGTTTAGTATCATAATTTAAATAACATCTTTCATTGTTAAAAAATTTAAATATGCGTTTGGCATGTGTGTTTAATTTTGTGAAAAAAATTGACCAAAGTACGAAATAAATTTTTTTTAGTCAGGAGAGATGAAGATTTGGTACCTAACTGTGCGGATTTGGCGTGAATCTTCAGAAGAGAGGAGACAAGATGGGAAAAAAAGCTAACTAGGTGGGCCCATTTCATTGTTCAAATAATTACTCAATTGCCACTCAAAATTGTTTAAAAAGAGGTCGGAGGTGATTTCAAAACAGGCATTTCAAAACATGGGTTTTTGAACAACGTATTTCCAAACACTGAGAACAAAGATGGTCCACCAAACACTGTGTTTTGATTTTGGACACTAGTGTTTAGTGTTTAAACACTAAACACTAGTGTTTAAACTCTATGACCAAATGGCGCCTTAATGTTTTGCATTTAAAACATCGAATACCAAAAACTCACTAACATCATATGTTCCAAATGCCAAATAAATTTGACATTTGCTACGGAACACTTCAACTATTGGCACGGTACAAACAAAAATGTTATAAATTTTTTTCTATTTTTTTTTCATTCACTTTTCTCTGTCCTCTCACTCGGTCTCACATTTGCTTCTCTCTGTCCTGGCTTCTCTCTTAGCCTCTCTCACTTTCTTCCTCTCATTCTTAGCCACACTGCCGATCTCCACATCATCCACTCTCACTCTCAGATTTTGATTTTTTTTGGGGCTCACATCTCTATCTTTCTCTCCTCTCTTCTAGTCCTAACAGTTCTCCATGGTGCCCCTGAATTCATTGTCATAAACAGGGCACCAACAACCCTTGGCACAAAAATTCTTCATATTTGGTTTATTTTTATTTTTTATTCCTTCTGATTTGGGTAATGGAGTTATTTATTTATGTTGTGCAATGGGTTTTGATTTCATTTGGGTTTTATGAAAGGCTTGTGGTGGTGGTAGATAAAGAGAGAGAGAGTAAAATGAATAAAAAAATGAATAGATGTGAAAGATAGGAGATGTGATGTAGAATGAATTGTAAAATAGTGTACTAAATTTAATAAAGTAGTTTTTTGATGTACCAAATGCTAAATATTTTAGAAGAGTTGATGCTAGTACTCTTAAGGATTCTTACTAAGCGGGTTTCCAAGCAGGACTGAAGTTTTTTTTTTATTTTTTTTTAATTTTTAATTTTTAATTTTTTTTAATTCGAGCACGTAAGATTAAAATAACCAATTCATCAAAAAATAACCTATTCATTAAAAAAAAGAAGATTAAAATAACCTACTTCCTAGGCTTCTGAAGAAGAAATTAGTTTTAAGGATAAAATGCTATTAAAAAGTTTTTTTTTTTTTTTTTTTTTCATTCTTAAACTTTATAAAAAGTTTTTTTTTTTTTCAATAATTTAGAGACAAAAATATAGACAAAAAAAGAAAATTTTCATTAGTTTATGCATGAAAAAAGATATATATATATATATATATATATAAGTTTAGGGACAAAAAATGAAATATTTTTAATAGTTTAGGGATGAAAGATGATTTTTTTCGTAGTGAGGGATGAAAAAAACAAACTTTTAGTAAAATTTAGGAACCAAAATAATATTTTACCCTAATTTTAATATTTCTAAAAAAAAAAAATTGAACCTATGAAAAGATTCCTTAAGTATGCATTTCTCTTTTCAGATTTATGGAAGTACACAGATAATTCTTTGGTGGGATTGATGACCAATTTCACATGAATTCAACAATAGTTCATCCCCTTATATCAACTTTTTTTTTTTTGGGGGGGGGGGGGGGGGGGTGGGGTGGTGGAACAAGGTACTAAGAGCATCCGCAGTGGAGATTGTAAATGCTAAATCTAAGGAAATTTTGGCATTTTAAGCTTAAAAGAGTCAGTAGCTGGGGTTGTAAAACTGAAGAATCCTAAAAAAATTTAGGATTGTGCTACAGTGCGATTCTACATGTAGAATCCCACTGTAGCACAATCCTATAAATTTTTTAATCACTTTTATTCTCTCTCTCCTCTGTCTTCTCTTTCTCTTTGTCTCTGGGCTGAGACGTTTCTTTCTTTCTCAACTCTCTCTTTCTGTTTTCTCATCTACGCTCTCTCACTCTCTGACCCGCGATTGGTGGAAGCAAGGTCCGTTGAAGGCGTGGCGGCGATGGCGTTTGCTGATCGGTGATGGCGTGGGATTCAAATCGGCGGCGTGGGTTTCAAATCAGTGATAGAGTATTTTCGACGGCCTGGGTTTCAAATCGGCGGGGTGGGTTTTCAAATCGGCGGCTTGGGTTTGCTAATCGGTGGCTTAGGGTTGCTGATCGGTGGCTTATGGAGTTCGGCGAGTCGGCGTGGTGGGTTTGAACTGATTTCCTTGAGCGTGGGTTTGAAGTGGTTTTTCTTCTTGTTGTGTGTCTGGCAATTTTTTTGTGTTTCTTGGCAATTTTCTCGATCGGTGGTGGTAGTTTTTGGCAATTTTTGTGTTTCTTGGCAATTTTCTCGATCGGTGGTGGTAGTTTTTGGCAATTTTTTGTGTTTCTTTTCCTCTTGGTGGTTGTTTCTTGTGGTTGTTGTTGGTGGTGAGTTTGGTTGTGGTGGTGGTTGCTGGCCGGTGGCGTGGTGGTGGCAAGGTGGGTTCTGGGTTTTTCTTTTTTTGGAACAGGGTTGCTGCGTTTTTCTGTGAGAGGAGTGCATTTTGTTGGATAATATATTTTAATGTGTAAATATATTATTTTAATAAGTAGGATAAGAAAATAAGAGTTGGGATGCTGGATGAATAGTAAAATCGTATTGTATAATTGATAAAGTGACTTTTTGGGATGGTAAAATAGGATGAGATTAGCATTCCGGCTGTGGATGCTCTAAGTTGTTTATCTGAATTCACTACAATGTTAGCAACGTCACTTTGCACTATAAATGAGCACTTTTTTGTTGGTACATTCAAAAACCTCATGATAGGGATTAAGTGTGATATAAGCAATTTACGTGTAAAACAATACTGAAAGCGGTTAAATGTAACACCTAAAACTTCAAAGGGTTCTGTGTTCTGTGAAGAAACCACCAGAGATTTTTTATTATTATTATTTTTTTTGTGTATTTCCACTCTATTTTGTTTTGAAGTTTATTAAAAAAGAAGAAGTACATAGTTTTATTATTATGCAACCCCAATTGTTTACGTTGCATTATTATCTAGCTGTGACTTTGTACACGCTCTATATGGATCTTAGCTTTACACAACATATAATCGTCCATTCCATCTATATATTCTAAGGTATCTCATAAATAAGGATCACTATTAACTACAAAATTAGTTATAGCTTAAAAATATAATCTTACTCAATAATATAAATATTACTACATATTTTGAAAAATTAGCCGTTGAATTGCATGTTCATTACACTCTTAATACACATGTCAAATTTTTTGTCAATCGGATATTATTTACTATATGATCTATAAACTTATATTTTATGCATAATTTTATACTATAAAAACTTGCAATTTAAACAATTTATTGATGACATAACTATTGACCTTCAATTTTCTACAAATTTTGTAAGCATGGAGAATATAAGAAGAAGATATAATCTAATTGTGGATCTGTCAAATTTCACCTCCAGTAAAAATATATTGAGTAAGGTTGTAGCCTTAAGTCTACAACTAATTTTGTAGATAATTTTGTTTTATAAATGATTCCATTTCTTTTCTTAATTTAATATCTTGTTTAAATTTGCAAATAAGTGAATGTTGAGGTCTACTGCTCCTAGAAATTGCAACAAGATGGTTTTGGGAATTTTTTTTCCAAACCCAAACCATATAATATTGCATATACTAAATGCTATTAAAATTTAGAAATTTCATCGTAAATAAATCCCCCATTTATATGGGAAAAACCCAAACACATCCGAAACTAGCATGTTTGTTTATCTAACTATAGGCCATGTCAAATGGATAATATGAAGTTGTGTTAACCATAAATTTTGAACATCTGAAATAGTATTTACTTGATTAAGTATTAGTAAATGAAAAATGCTAAAGTTAGTAACTGAACACCCTGACCCTAATATTTGTTTTTTAATCTTAGCTTAAATAAGTTTGAATATGATCATTTTAGTGCTACTATTACAATATTTTCACAATAATTTCACAGTAAAAGTTAAGTAAGTAACTGGTTTTATCTAGACTTACAATTGACATCACTTTTTTACCTGCCGTAAACAACTTGTCACTTAAATTTTATTGTGAAATTTTTGTAAAAGTGTTGTGTCAGTAGCACTACTGTTAAAATATTTAATTTTATAAGAATGAAAAAAAAAAGTTTCAAATTTTTGCTCCTTTCTTAATAATAAAAAAAAGACCTTATCTCCCGAACTCTAGCTTACTTTAGCGTTGAGAGTGGAATGAAGTTGCTTTCCTTATAATTTTCTTCTTTATCAGCAAAAAATTACATCACCTATACAATCAACATTTTCTCTATCTCTTTTTCTCCCTTCTACGTTTTCTTAGTTTTTCTCTCTATCCGATCAAGTAGTTTGATAAGTGCTCTTACAGATTTCCAAGTCTAAGAAGTCTTTTACTGCTTGCTTCAATTTCAAGAGACCATTTGTATGGTTAAAAAGGCATACACTTCAAAAGCAAAAGCTTATATCAATTGCTATTCTTTTTCTTAGTTTCACGTTTACTCACAATCCAACTCCTAAGTGTAGGGCTGTCCAGATTCAACCGTGAACCCGACCCACTCGAAGAACCGACCGGACCCGACTCGAAACCGGCCGACCCGATTACTCCGGCGGGTCGGCGGCGGGTTTTCAACGCCAGAAACCGATACCGGCGGGTCGGGTTTCGGTTTTCCTCCCTTAAAACCCGAAAAACCCGAACCGACCGAAAGTTTTCCAGAATTCGACCAAAATTTTCCAGAATCCGGCGAAAAACCCAGATTCCGGTGATATTTTTCCAGATTCCGGCGCTATTTTCCTTAGATCTGGTGAGATTTTGACCGGATCTAGTGAGATCTCATCGAATCCGGTGAGATTTTAAGCCGGATCTGGCGAAATCTCAGCGAATCCGGTGAGATTTTCGCCGGATCTGGCGAAATCTTAGCGAATCCGGTGAGTTTTTCGCCGGATCTGTGTTTTTTCCACAGTTTTCTCGCCGTCCCAAATCCGACCGACCCGCCCGCCACCCGTTGATGTTCTGAACCGCCTGACCCGATTACTCCGGCGGGTCGGCGGCGGGTGCCATTTTTCTCCACTCGATTCCGGCGGGTCGATTCCGGGTTGGGCACAAACCCGACCCGAACCGACCCGTGGACAGCCCTACCTAAGTGTGTTACTCTTCTTCTTTATTATAAAATTTTATTTAATCGATATTACATATAAATATAATATGTTATTATTAGTTTGACAAAAAATGTATAATTGGTTAGTTAATTCTGTTTGGTCATGTATTCAATGGTTATTGTCTTAATGATCTTTAAACTATTAATAATTTTTTTTAGACTATTGTACAATATGGTTGTCCTATGTACTAAATTTTATTTATTTATTTATTTTTTGAGAATCATACTAAATCGTATTTAGAATACTATTTTAGAATATTGTATATATATAATATGGAAGTTGTACAGACAAAAAAATTAATTAATAATAATAAACAAAATTTTACTCACCTCAACCCACGACAAATTCCCAGCTCCACCACTACTGACCTCCCTAAAAAAAAAAAAAAAAAAAAAAAAAAAAAAATCTAGAACCACCACTGATATTATTTCCCTTAATATTCCATTCTTTCAACATTTGCTCCTCATAGATGACAAGGGAAAGGCTAATTAACGCTGATGTTAGCTAGTGTGGATGGGTAAGAGCACATCAAACTAGAGGCAACCAAAGTAGGGATTAGAGCCACCACTTAAAGAAAGGTTTTTCTCTATATAAATTTGACCACTCTCGCATAATTAACTCCAAACCAAATTGTTTGACCCAGATGCTTCTTCAAGCCGCAAGAATTCACGTGTTTACGAGGAAAATCGTGGGATCTGTGCAGAAAACATTTAATTATGTTGAAATAATTTGCAAAGGAGTCTATAATTTTTGTAATTAATAGTACTTATTCGTTCACATGGGATTAATTAATCAGTCCTAACTCCTAAGCGTGTTGATGATTAGAGAAATATCGGTTAATTTTATCCCAGATTCCAGTTATTTGAGTTTTTATAAAGGTTATGCTAACGAGTACCCTAAGGGCACTCGTTAAGCATTCATTTTAGGAAAGTTTTAACATCATTTTTATGAAAAATGAAAAAAACTGTCAAAACATTAATTTTTTTTTTCTTTTCCTATAAAAACTTTCTTTAATTAAATTTTTAATAAGTGCTCTAAGGGCACTCGTTAGTATTTTTCTTTTTATAATTCTCACGTCCATCACATTTTGAAGTTCAATAACATTTTATATTAAAATATTTTTAAAAAGTTTTTATGGAAAAATAAATAAAAAAAGATAATTAATGTTTTGACAATTTTTTCTATCTCTTACAAAAATAATGTTAAAATTTTCTTAAAATAGTTCGCTAACTATTACTCTAAAGGCACCCTACGGATCTAATTTTTTTCATATTCAAAGATCTGCTATTTGTGTCTGTGTTTTCACATTGAGAATTCTTTGCAAATGAAGAGATGCCAAAGTGGCTTCTTACTTACCCAACAGACTTTCCTACATTTATATATAAACACTGGTGTATCAAGAATACACAAGAAAAACACTTCGGATTGTTGATTTATTGCCAGAGATGACTCAATAATAGGACCAATATATAGATATATAGAGTTGGGTTTAAGTTACACTTGGTGTAACTTTAAGTAATGTTACACCATCCAATATTTTTTAATTAGATGTGAATTTTAATAAATCCACTGTTAGATTACATTATCTTCATATATTTTCCATGTTTACAAGATTTAAAGATGATCAAAGATCAATAGCTATGTCATCAATCAATTGTTTAAATTCAAGTTTTTGTAGTTTAAAATAATATATAAAAGATGAGTTTATAGATCGAATGGTAAATTACATCTGATTGACATGAAAATTGGCATGCATTTTAAGAACATATAGAACATGTAATTCAACGGTTGGATTTTCAAAATTTGAATTTAATAACAAGTTATTGGAGACTTTTAACAACAAAAACGGTTTTGACACCTAAAATTTCCTGCTTTAAGTTGATTTTTTTAGCGATGACTGTGTTTCGTCGCTATTGGGGACTTTTAGTGACAAAATTTGTTTCGTCACCAATAATGTCCCAACAAAACCTATAGCATCGAAATATTTTCATTACCAAAAACTTAAAGTTTTAGCAACGAAAAAGTTTGTTGCCGTAGACAAATTAAATTTGTGCCCAATTTTTCCCTTTGGCGCCCTTGTTTCTGATCAATAAATAGCGACGAAATTCAACTTTCGTCGCTAAATATATGTTTTCAGTGATCAAAAAAATTTTCTCACTAAAATTTGTCACTAAAAATACATTTTGTTGTAGTGATTACACATTTTTTCACACATTTTTTCATCCACACATATTTTCAAAGAATACAAACAACGTTATTAGAAATCTCTTACTAAATGGATCCTTAACCTTTCTCGGGTTATGTCTCAACTAGGGAAGGTTGTTTCACCTTCAGTAATCAAATTTATCGTGCGCTGACTACATAAACTAATTTGTCACTTTCCATAAATAATAATAAAAAATAATAATAATAATTTGTCACTGTCTTTTAATCTTATGCACAACTGGACAAACATTATATGGTATCCACTATCAGTCAAAGAACCTTGATATATATACCTGCCCCAAATGCACCAAGTTGACTTGGATTTTAATTCGGCCATAATTAGTTTAAGTTGACAATTTTAAAATCTTCAAGAAGGTTTTACTTAGCTGCTTCTTAATTTAATGTTTCTTCTCTTCGATATATAAATAAACAACAAGTGTATAAAACTGTGCAAATACATAAGTGTTTTTAAAAATAATCATAGTTATACATATATATGAGTTCAAATTATACTTAGACTAAGAGTTACAACTTAGACATTTTTTAAACTATAAATTCTAAATTTTATATATCGAACTAGAGGAAGGAAAGTGCTATACCTACCCACGGAAGAAGCGAGGACGAGAATCTTGTACTAATTAAGCGGTAAGACCGGTCCATTTCATTAAAGGAAGAAGGGGATTCGCAGGAGGCAGGAAAAGATCGATAAACAGAAGGCGTGGGAAAGGAGACTTTAGTACGATTTCTCATTTGGAAGGTTCTTAGAAGAATAGTTTTAGAACGAGTAGGATTGCTTCTAGTGTTATATGATTTATATTTTATATTATCTCTGCCCGGTTCTCATATGTAATATATTGGTCCAAAACAAACGTGAAAACAGCTAGCTGAATTTACGATGACTTTAACATTTCTAAGCTTTAATATATCGCAAGTAGGGGGTGAATTTGTGAGATAGTGATATTTGTCATCGATCGCAATTTTCATATTAAATCGAAAATCCTATCTTACTATAGGTCAAGGAACGTGTTAAACTTTTTTTTTTGTTTTTTTTTTTGAGAGAATAAGGAACATGCAAAACTTGGAATTTCCCATAACAATTTTGGGTAAAAGAAAATAGATTTATGAACAGGACATAGTCACAAAAGTTGTTTATTTAAAGCTATAGTATATATTTGCAAAAGTTTATATAAGACATGTGGGGTACAAGAATTTAAATAAGGCACATGTGCCACGTGTCATATCCATGGCTGAGGAGTCCATTGTCAAGCCGAGGAGGCCACACGCTCGGACAGTAAGGCCACATCAGTGGCACATTGCCAGAGGAGGTCTTACTGCTGATAAAAAGTTTCGGAGAGGGGTTAGCCCTAATATGACTGAAGGGGTGGTGGCTGCCCCCAAATTTAATGCATCCCACCAAACCCCCTGACTGCATTTATGTGGAGAAGACCCCTAAACAGTGCCGCTTTGACCGTTGCAACTCACAAAGGGGTTGAGAAGGTGTCTAATGAGACAAACACTCAAGTGGTGTACTACACGATCAACAAAAGGAGGGCCAAGATCATCTAAGAGGAGCTCTATAATGTAAGAGACCCTCTAGGGAGAGGGGGAAAAAAATCTAAAGAGAAAACACCTAAGCATTAAGAACAGCAACTGTAATCAGATCTACGAAAAGTATATTCAAGAGATGCTCTCCTCAGACATTGCCGAAGAAGAATTTCTATGTACTACATTTAGCTAGTCATTGTTTTTCCTTACTCTCTAATCCTCTTTAGCCCACTAAGGTCGTTGTCCTTTCGTTGAAGCCTAGTTTTTTAGCCCACTCTCTACAAATTTATTGTATTGGGCTTTTTGGGTCTTAATCCATTCATCCTTTGGACTTAAGGAATAAAGCCCGCCCCTACAATTGGCACTATCTATGGAAATTACTTGAGCTTTATTGAGTCCAAAGTCCAACCATGGTAAGATCGGGGCAGGACCAGGAGGAGTCTATTGGTTCCCAGAGTCAGGATTAGTTACTTAACCTTGAGTGGAGGAGGGACCGTGAGGTTAGTGTGCACACCACGCATACTAGCAGAAGCCAGTCTTGAGGAGGGAGTCACGCCTTCCATGACGAGAACACCAAGAGCTTGCAATTAGAGATTGAACATCTTCGTAGGAGGCTATGCTACGAGCGAAGAAAAAGGACTCCCTTAAATTCTGACCCTTCTTCTAAGGATGAGGGAGATGGTAGCTACAGGCCCAAGTCCAGGACTCTTCCCAGCAAGTCTTTTTCGTACGATGAAGACTGTCAGTACGAGCGGAGGAGTGAGAGTTCGCCACACAAAGGTCTGGGCAATTATGCTATGAGTAGGGCTCTTAACCAGATCTCCAAATCACCGTTTATGCGTAGAATCGAAAGAGGAAAGCTTCCTTAACGTTTTACTCAGCTAACTTTCGCCATGTATAATGGAAGAATGGATCCCGCGGAGCATGTGAGCCACTTCAACCTGAGAATGGTTGTGCACTCCAGGAGTGAGGCTTTGATGTGCAAGGTGTTCCCATTCAGCTTGGGGCCTGTGGTGATGAGATGGTTCGACGGCCTAAGGGAAGGTTCTATCAGCTCCTTTAAGGAACTCACCAGGGCCTTTGGGGCTTGTTTTGTGACTTGTAGCAGGGTTTCTCGGCCTTTGGACTCTTCATTGTCGATGGCAATGCAGGAGGGGGAGACCTTGAAAATATACTCCAATAGGTATTGGGAGATGTTCAATGAGATAGATAGAGACTTTGATGACGTGGCCATAAGAACCTTTAAGGTCGGCTTGCCAACCGAGCATGATCTAAGAAAGTCTTTGATTAGGAAATCGGTCAGGAATATACGTAGGCTCATGGATCGCATTGATGAGTATAAGCAGGTAGAGAAGGACCAACAACAGGGAAAGGGGAAGGCTAAGGTGGTCCCTAAGGACAAAAGGGATTTTAGGTTGAACAGGTACAATAACAGTCGACCTCAGAGAGATTTTGCGGGCCACTCTAGACCAACTACTACTCAGGTAGTCAGTACTGTGTTCCGAGAGCTGGTACACCAAATCCTGAAAAAAATCAAGAACAAACCATACTTTCAATGGCCAAACAGGATGGGGGGAGACCCCACGAAGCGCAACCAAAGTCTTCATTACCAGTACCACCAGGAACGAAGGAACACTACCGAGGATTGCAGGACTTTGTGGAGCCACTTTGAGCAATTAGTTAAGGCTGGAAAGTTAAAGCAATTCCTGTATCAGCCCAACGGATAGGGCGGTCGTGCAGGGTCAGGGGCTCAGAGGGACGCTTTCGCAAGGCCGCCTTTGGGTACAATCAGCGTCATCCTGGCTGCCCCGAGAAGAATTGGTTCCCAGCTATCCAGGATGATGTCTGTGGCTTGGCCACCTGCAGATGGCTCGTCCCCTAATCTGAAAAGGAGTAGAGTGGAGGTCCGACTAGCTTTGAGCTTTTCCGACGAAGACAAAGTGGGAACCTTGTAGCTACATGATGATGCCCTAGTGGTTACTCTTAGGATAGGTGGGTATGATGTGAAGAGGGTGTTGGTGGATCAGACTAGTGGCTCAGAGATCATGTACCTTGACCTATTTAAGGGACTGAAGCTAAGGTCCGAGGATCTGACCTACTATGATTCCCCTCTAATAGGGTTCAACGACAAGGTTGTCTTTCCAAAAGACCAAATCTAACTACCCGTTTAGACAGGGACAGAGGTTGTGGAAGTGAACTTCATTGTGGTAGATATTCCCTTTACACTGCCATTGTGGCAAGGCCTTGGCTTCATGCCATGGAGGTCGTATCTTCCACCTTGCACTTGAAGGTAAAATATCTGTCTAAGGGACGAGTTGAGGAATTGGTGGGGAGCCAATTCATGGCCAGGCAACACATGGTAGCCGCAATCAAACATTAGACCAGGGGCAAGTCCTCGGCCTCCATGGCGAGGGACTTATAGCAATCAAAGGTGCCACAGTTGTCTCCGGGGGGCAGCAGCAAAGGGGTTAAATGTGAGCAACTGGAAAAAATTATTATTGGCAACAACGAGGAGAAATTCTTCCAGGTCGGAGTTCAGCTGCCTCCTCTAGAGAAGGAAGAGCTGATAAATTTTCTCAGAAAGAACATTGATGTATTTGCATGGAGTGCTTACGAGGCCCCTGGGGTGGATCCGGACTTTATTTGTCACCATCTAAACGTCAATCCATTTGTCCTCCCCAAAAAGCAACCACCTCGGCACTCGTCCAAAGAATATTCTGATGTTGTTAAGGAAGAAGTGCTCAAACTTAAGTAGGCTAGGGCCATAAAGGAAGTGTTTTACCCCGATGGTTAGCCAACATAGTGGTGGTGAAGAAGAAAAGTGGGAAATGGCAGGTGTGTGTAGACTTCACGGACTTAAATAAGGCTTGCTCGAAGGATCCTTTCCCCTTGCCTCGGATAGATCAGCTGATGGATGCAACCGTGGGCCATCCTCGGATGAGCTTTTTGGATGCTTTCTAGGGATACCACCAGATACCCTTGGGTCGAGGTGATCAGGAGAAGACTTCTTTCGTTACGCCCACAGGGAATTATCATTACAAAGTGATGCCCTTTAGACTGAAGAACGCGGGGTCCACTTATCAGAGAATAATGACCAGGATGTTTGAACCACAACTGGGCAAAAATATTGAGGTTTACATAGACGATATGGTGGTAAAGAGTAAGGTGGAGCCTGAACACATAAACGATCTCAAAAATATTTTCGAGATATTGAAGAGACACAAATTATGCCTCAATGCTGCAAAGTGTTCTTTTGGAGTGGGCTCTGGAAAGTTCCTGGTTATATAGTTACCCACTACAGAATTGAGGTCAACCTAGATCAGATTAGAGCAATCCATGACCTACAACCTCCCTGAAATCCTAAAGAGGTTCAAAGGTTGATAGGAATGATTGCCGCTTTGAATCGATTCATTTCTCAATCAGAGGATAAGTGTAGGCCTTTCTTCCAGATGTTGCATAAGTGGAATGGATTTGAATGGACAGAGGAGTGTTCCTTGGCTTTCCAACAATTGAAGGAATATCTTTCTTGGCCACCTATTATGTCTAAGCCTAAGGAGGATGAGGTTTTGTTCGCTTACATTGCTGTAGCCTAACATGTGGTAAGTCTGGTACTGGTATGAGATGAGAATGGGGGTGTAGAGACCGATTTATTATGTGAGCAAGTCATTACATGAGGTAGAGATTCGCTACTTACCACTGGAGAGGGCTATCTTGGCAGTAGTGCATGCTACTCGGAAGCTCCCACACTACTTCTAGGCTCATACTGTTGTGGTTCTAACCCAACTCCCTCTTCGATCACTGCTTTAGAAAGCTGATTACACAGGGAGGGTTGCAAAATAGGCAATGATCCTAGGAGCCTTCGATATCAAATACATGCCTCGTACCTCTATAAAGGGGCAGGTCCTCGCCGACTTAGTAGCTGAGTTCATTGAGCCTTCGTTTAAAGAGAGCGGTAAGAGGCCGAGCATGGATGAAAAATCAGTTGGGATGATCTCTTTACAGGAACTTCTACCTTGGAAGGTGTATGTTGATGGTGCGGCAAACCAGAGGGGATCAAGAGTGGGGTTAGTTGTGGTATCTCCTAAAAGGATTATCATCGAGAAATCCTTAAGACTGGGCTTTTTGGCCATGAACAATGAAGCTGAGTATGAGGCTTTGCTAGAAGGGGGAACTAGAGGCCAAAGATGTAAGAATGCAAGAATACCTGAACCGGGCTAGACACCTACAATTAGGATTTGACTCTTTTTTCTTGCATCAAATCTCTAAAAGCATAAATACGCATGCTAATTCCCTTGTCACTCTTACAACCTCCTTGGTGCAGAGTCTGCCTTGGGTCATCCTGGTTGAGGATTTATGCAACCCTATCGAAATGGAGAGGAAGAAGGTCTAAGTTCATCAACTGAGGGTGGGACCTAGTTAGATGAATCTTGTTGTCCTATTCCTTAAAGATGACATCTTACCCGAAGAGAAGGGCGAGGCTAATAAGGTGCGAAGGAAGGCTCCGCGATTTTGGTTGTCTGAGGACCAAAAGTTGTACAAACGTTTTTTTTCTGGGCCGTATCTGCTATGCATTCATCCTAAAGCAGTAGAACCACTCCTAGAAAAGTTGCATGAGGGAATTTGTGGAAGCCATGCAGGAGGTAGGTCCTTGTCTCACAAGGCCCTTATGTAGGGATATTGGTGGCCCAATATGCAAAGGGAAGCGCAAGAATACATGAAGAAGTGTGACCAGTGTTAGAGATTTGCTCCTAACATTCATTAGCCAGGGAGCGTCTTTAATCCTCTATCTAGTCCCTGGCCTTTTGCTTAGTGGGGCTTGGACATTGTGGGACCCTTCCCCAAGGCACTGGGAAACAGGAGATGGCTTCTGGTTGGTACTGATTACTTCACCAAGTGAGTTAAAGTTGAGCCATTAGTAAACATTAGGGATGTGGATACCAAGAGGTTTGTTTGGAAGAACATTGTCATTTGGTTTGGGATTCCTCATGCCCTTATCTTAGACAATGGACTTCAGTTTGATAGTGCTTTCAAAAGGTACTGTGGTGAATTGGGTATCACGAATAGGGACTCCAGTCTAGCTTACCCCTAAGGGAACGGGTAAGCCGAGGCTGTTAATAAGGTTATAGTGAATGGACTTAAGAGGAGGTTGGATGATGCAAAGGGCAAATAGGTGGACGAGCTTCCACATGTCCTCTAGACATATCGGACCACTCCTTGCAGGTTAATAGGGGAGACCCCCTTTTCAATGACTTATGGGGCTTAGGCTGTGATTCCTCTGGAGACTGGATTTCCAACGCTGAGGACTAGCTTATTTACTCCAGACAACAATGTCAACCTACTAGAAAAGAGCTTGGACCTAGTTGAGGAGCGGAGAGAAAACGCCATGGTTCAATTAGCGTATTACTAGCAAAAACTCAAGCAAAGGTTTGACTTAAGTGTGAAGTTAAGACCGTCGAACCCAGGGTATTTAGTTTTGAGGAAGGTGGTGGGCACTTCAAAAAACCCAGCATGGGGGAAGCTAGGGCCCAATTGGGAAGGGCCGTATCGTATCACCTCAGTAGCAAGCATATGAGCATACTTCCTAGAAGATCTAGACGAAAAAGTTGTGCCGCAACCTTGGAATGTAAATAACCTGTGAAGGTACTATTATTTATGAAAGGCAGCTCTGCCATGTTTTCATTTATGACATTATGTGTTACGTCCATTACTTGTTTGAATATTAAACAGAACCTTGGTTATGCCTGGATCCTTGGATCACATACCTTAGGTAAATTAATATTCTTGAGTATTTTTCTAAGTGTTAAATAGAACATTTGCCATGCTTGGCTTCTCAGACCACATGCCTTGGATAAATTAACACCCTCCAGTATTTTTCTAAGTATTAAACAGAACCTTGGCCATGCCTGGCTCCTCGAACCACATGCCTTGGGTAAATTAACACCCTCTAGTATTTTTCTAAGTATTAAACAAAACCTTGCCTGGCTCCTTGAACCACATGCCTTGGGTAAATTAATACTTCACATTATTTCTCTAAGTATTAAACAGAACATTGGCCATGCCTAGCTCCTCAGACCACATGCCTTAGGTAAATTAATACTTCACATTATTTATAAGTGTTAAACAGAACCTTGGCCATGCCTGGATCCTCAGACCACATTCCTTGAGTAAATTAACACTCTCCATTATCTCTCTAAGTATTAAACATAACCTTGGCCATGCTTGGCTCCTCAGACCACCTGCCTTGGGTAAATTAATACTTCGCATTATTTCTCTAAGTGTTAAACAGAACCTTGGCCATGCTTGGCTCTTCAGACCACATGCCTTGAGTAAATTAACACTCTCCATTATTTCTCTAAGTATTAAACATAACTTTGGCCATGCTTGGCTCCTCGAACTACATGCCTTGGGAAAATTAATACTTCACATTATTTCTCTAAGTATTAAACAGAACCTTGGCCACACCTGGCTCCTCGGACCACATGTCTTAGGTAAATTAATACTCTCCATTATTTCTTTAAGTATTAAACAGAACCTTGGCCATGCCTGGCTCCTCGGACCACATGCCTTAGGTAAATTAATACTTCACATTATTTCTCTAAGTGTTAAACAGAACCTTGGCCATTCCTGGCTCCTCAGATCACATGGCTTGGGTAAATTAACACTCTCTAGTATTTTTCTAAGTGTTAAACAAAATCTTGGCCATGCCTGGCTCCTCAGACCACATGCTTTGGGTAAATTAACACTCTCCAGTATTTCTCTAGGTGTTGTGTTTTTCTTAAAAACTTAGACCCCCCCTGTTGGTTGCATAGTTTTCAGTACCAGCATATAGCCATTTTTTCTCACTACTTATACGCGTTTAATTCATTTGAATTAGCAACAATTCATTACTGTTATCTTTTGTTAAAGTTTGGGTATTCACCTTTAAAGACATCATCAATCTCAAGTCTCATCAGAGGGCAAAATGATGACTACACCAACCATAGATAAATATTGCAAAGAAAATAAAGATTCGTGAAGCAAAAATTGACATCTTTTCATTAAACAAAGGGAAAGGGGTACATTATAAACAGTGGCAAATTGCCACAACAAGAAAAAAAAAATGTACAAAAAAGAAGAGAAAAGTAAAGGAAAAAGATCTTAAAACTACGCCTTGGCTCGGGGAGGGTCATATTTGGGATCAACTGCCTTAGACTTGGGATTAGTTGCCATGGACTTGGGCTTAGCATCCTTGGCCTTGGAGACGGCATCCTTGATCGTGAGAGCAGCCTTTGTACCCTTGGCCTCTAGCAGGGGCTTGACCTCCTTGCCCTTGCCCTTGTCCTCGAGGCGAGGACCATCCTAGCCAGCCCCCTTGCCTTTAGCCACCTCAGCCTCCTGGCCTTGGTCACCAGCCTTGCTAGGCCCTTTGGAGACTTCAGGGGGAGGAAGAGGAGGCCTGGGTGGTGGAGGGCTGCTCAGAAGGGGGTATGGCAAGAGCAGCGGGAGGAGGGAGCATAGCTAGAACTTCGCGGATGTCCTCGGGGTAGAAGATGTTCTCAGCGTTTCTCCAGTTAGAGGCAGCAGGGACTCCTACCCAATTGAGTGCCTTTGCCCACACTTCCTTGCAGTAGTCCTTGCAAATCTCTGCTAGCTCATCTACCAGTCGGATCTTAGTTTCTTGCACCCCACGGTTATAGGATGCCTGCTCCAAAGCCTCTGCAGCTTCTAGGGTCGTCCAAGCAGCTTCTTTGGCCCTTTGCAGCTCTGCCTTCAGCTTTAGAATTCGTTGTTTCTCTGTGGCTAGCTTTATCCTAATATGATAGAGCTTTTTGCGTCGATCTTTAGCCTGCTCTTGGGCATTTTTCAGATTGGCCTTAACACTCTTCCGTGCCCTCTCCTCTGTGGTCAGCTTAGTGGCGAGCTCTTGGTTGTCCTGCTTGGTAGCTTCCAAGCCCTATTGGCCTCGGTGCGGAGGTTGACCTCAACCCTAGCCTCGTTCCTGGCATCCTTGACCCATTCCTCGGCCATAAAAACCTCTTGGATAGCCTGCACATAAACAACAAAGAAGTACGTTAGAAAAAAAAAAAAAAAGAAAAAAAAGAAAAAAAAAAAGAAAAAGAAAATAAAAGAAAGGAAAACACTCTTAGTGAAGCATGCCAAGGAACTTACCAGGGCTAGATCCCTCTTCAGGGACAGGAAAAGGTACGGCTGCCTCATGCGCTTCAAAGCATCCATGTCCCTGGGCTGCAGGAAGGGACGCTTTAGAGCCTCGGCCACGTAAGAGGTGTGACCTCTCTAGAACTCCCTAATGGAAGAGCTCTAGGGTATTGCCGCACCATCTAACTCTAACTGGGGATTCTACGTTTGATGGTGCACGTCGGTCGAGTGCTCGGCCTCATTACTCTCCAAAGAGGAGGCCTGCCCTTTATCTTTGGCCGTTTTCTACTACTTGGTCTCCTTTTGGGGGACCACCTCCCCCTTCTTGGCTATCTCTTCTCCTTTCTCTTCTTCTTCAAGTGGGTGATGGGGAGTAGGCCGGTTGTAAAAGGAGGAGGAGGGGGGGGGGGGGGGAGCAGGCGGAGGTTGGGACCCTGAGGTGCCATTATTCCTCCCCGTAAAGAGCTCTTTTAGGCCTTTCCTTTGGTTCAGGGCCATATCTTCTTCCTCCTTGGAATTGTCGTCCACCCAGGCAACTATAAGTTTGGGAAAACGAGCGACGGAGGACTTGTTAAGTTCACCCTCTGAGTTTAATATTTGAACCATAGGCTCTTCTTGCTCCTCTCCTTCTCCCTCGAGACGAAATTGGTCTATCTCAGTCTCAAGGGATAGGCGCGAGGAGGCTGTCTCTTCCCTTAGAGTCGCTACCTCACGGGGGGAATGGTGGTAGGGCAGATCAACTGGTGAGAGATCTTCTCGAGCTAGAAAACCAGGCACTGAGATGTCTATCTGGGCTAGCCGAGGATCCCCTGCTCCTATTGCGTGGCCCACGTCCTGGAAATTCTCCGACAGGGGCTCAAAGTCAAGGATGAGGTGGACAGCTCGCAATTGCCTGTCTTTGCTCACGAATACTTCAGATCTAGGAATGGCAACGGGTCGGGTTCGGGCCGGGTTTTTCCATACCCGGACCCGACTTGCAGGCCAAGACCTGTGGCTCGGACCCGGCCCGTTTACTAAGCGGGTTTTTTTTTCAGGGCCTGGACCCACCCCCACTGGAGCCCTCGGGGCCTGCGGGCCCTGTTAAGGGATTAGGCCCAATTCGTGGCCCAACCAAAAAAAATTTTTAATTAATTCTTCAATTTTGAAAAATTAAAAAAAAAAAAAAAACACAAAACATAAAACAGAATTAAAACACAAGAACATGCACAAACACAAACCCAGAAAATTCAAACACAAGAACACAACCCAAAACATTAACAAGAACCCAACATTAAACTGTCTCTAGCAAACCCAGAAAAACCCAAATTAATTATCCAACCAAAATTTGAATAAACCCAGAAATTTTCTTTGAATAAACCCAATATATCTTTGAATAAACCCAAACCGTCTCTAGCAAACCTAGAAATATCTTTGAATAAACCCAAAATTTTCTTGGGAAACAAACACACAAATCCAAACACCATACAACAATACAAACCCAAAAACACCATTCAGTCCGTGAGTATCACAACCTTCACTCCATAAACCACCATTTAATTTATGAGATGAGAGCTTGAGATAAGAGAGAGGCGAGATTAAAGAAAGTGTGTTAGTGACTGAGAATGAGTGAGGGCTGTGAGAGTGTGAGGCCGTATTGGACTAAGGGTGTGTCAGATTAAGGGAGGGAGGCGTGAGGGAGTGAGGGAGTAAAGGTGAGGCAGTGTCGGAGTGTGGAAGTGACTGAGCTGAGGGACAGAGGCGTGAGTGCTGAAGAAAATAGAAATGAGGGATTAGGGATTTAGGGTTAGATTATAGGTGTGTATATATATATAGGGTATTTTTGTAATTTCAGGGTACCAGGTTTTTATCTAGGCCGGGTTTCGGGTCGGGTCTTGGATTTTTTTTTATAAAACCTAGACTCGACCCAGACCCGCTTCGGGTTTTTTTTTAAACCCATACCCAACCCTATTCCTAATCGGATCGGGTAAAACCCGGCCCATTAGGGTAGGACCGGGCCGAGTACCCACGGGTTGGGCAAAAATTGCCATTCCTGTTCAGATCTCAGCACCTTGTTGAGACCCGCGACGTTGACAAGGCTGAGCTTGGGAGCTACGTGTCTTTTATCTGCAAAAACATCCGAGAAGCAAAGCCATGGTTAGGATAATAAAGCCATCCATTAGAAGTAAACAAAATACAAAATACAAAAAGAAGAAGAAGAAGAAGAAAAAGAAGAAGAAGAAGAAAGCGGTGAAATCGCAAAGCTAATGCCCATGTTTAGAAAAAAAAAAGGGGGGGAGAGACCTAAACCTAGGGTATCGTACTTGGCTCTCCCTCCTGGACTGGACGGTGAAGACCGTTGTGCCATTCCCCCGAGACTATAAAAAAGTCATCCTTCATGCCCTTGTTGGATTTGGGGATCATGAGAATGACGACCTCTCATTCATTCATACGGGTAAGCAATTGGTCCAAGGCACAGTACCGCAGGGAAACTCCTTGGGGAATGCCCTAAATCCCTCCATACCGGTGGGAGAGTCTACGAGGTGAGCGAACCTACCCATCTAAGCAAATTTAGGTGAAGTGAAGGAAGTTTTCAAGGAAAGAAAACAAAGAATAGAAAGCCGAGGAGACTAGCCGAGGAGAAAAGAACCTAAAAGAGAAAAACTTACTAGAATGAACACGAGGGTTGCTTTTTGAACTTCTTAAAGGTTTAAAGGATTTTTTTGAAAAATATGGAAGACTTAGAAAATTAGAAAGTCCTGAAGGTTTGTGAGTTTGTAAATCTGGAGAGCTTGAAGATTTGTAAAGTGGGAAAAATAACTCCTTCAGCCATAGGATTTCCATCTTACAGTAGGATGTGGGGAACAAAGCATTTCCTGGAGCATTTAATGGGACGTTGCAGACTCCGAAGCGCCAGAATGATTGCAGGACATGCGAAGTGACGCTTTCACGTGCGAAAATCAAAGAAACTTGTGGAGTTAATATTCCAAAGTCAAAACTCCATTTTTCTCCTCAAAAAAAAAAAAAAAAAAAAAAAAAAAAAAAAAAACTGGAGTTTTGAAGGGTTATTGTGGGGTACAAGAATTTAAATAAGGCACCTGTGCCACGTGTCATATCCATGGCCAAGGAGTCCATTGTCAAGCTGAGGAGGCCAAAAGCTCGGACAGTAAGGCCACATCAGTGGCACATTGCCAGAGGAGGTCCTACTGCTGAGAAAAAGTTTCGGAGAGAAGTTAGCCCTGACATGACTGAAGGGGTGGTGGTTGCCCCCACATTTAATGCATCCCACCAAACCCCCTGGTTGCATTTATGTGGAGAAGACTCTTGAACAGTGCTGCCTTGGCTGCTGCAACTCACAAAGGACTTGGGAAGGTGTCTGATGGGACAAGCACTCAAGTGGTGTACTGCATGATCAATAAATGGAGCGTCAAGATCATCTAAGAGAAGTTATATAATGTAAGAGACCTTGCAGGAAGAGGGGGCAGAAAATCTAAAGAGAAAACACCATAGCATTAAGAACAGCAACTGTAATCAGATCTAAGAAAAATATATTCAAGAACTGCTCTCCTCGGACATTGTCGAGGAAGAATTTTTGTGTACTACATTTGGCTATTCATTGTTTTTCCTTGCCATCTAATCCTCTTTAGTCCACTAAGGTTGTTGTCCTTTCGTTGATGTCTAGCTTTTTAGCTCACTTTCTACAAATTTATTGTATTGGACTTTTTGGGCTTTAATCCATTTATCCTTTGGACTTAAGGACTAAAGCCTGCCCCTACAAGACAGATAGTTTTAGACAATAGAAGATAGACTTGTATTAACTGTTTAAACAACGTATGATATATTATAATTGAAGAGTTTGATTTTTTTTTTTAATTCCACTAATATTTTAGATTACTCAATCTAAGTTACGATTAGTGTAATTTTTATTGTTGATTAAAATATTATTTTTGTCCTTAAATTGTACCAAAATTTTATTTTTCTTTTTAAATTTGCAAAATGTTCTACTTTATATCCAACCTGACCTAATAGAGTTTTGATGTTGTATTTGACTAGAACTAAATCATTTTATATAAAAAATTATGGACACGTGACACAAATATTTTGCCACACATAATACAAAATTTTCAAAAGGAAGAAATTAAACTATATAAACAAGTAGAAACCATAATCTCTGTCTTAGGCATACATTAGGAATTTCATAGTAATTCTCATATTGGCATCTGCAAAACACTAGTTGGAACTTTCTGGGCTGCCACGTCAAGTGAGGGTAACACGGCTGAGTGCTCCATGGATGGGTTTTAGAGAGAGAGAGAGAGAGGGAAAAAACAAGAATTAATTTAAAAATAATAATTATATGGGTTAATAAACAATTTGTTGATGTGTCTTAAATAAGGTTCCGAACAAAAACAACATCGTTTTGATCTTAGGAAGCATTCAACATCCATCTCGTCAACAAGTATTAATGGAATGGCTAAAATCAAAACCCAATACAACGTTAGGCATCAAAAAATAAAATTAAAAATATGGGGGCAAAATAAAATTAGCTTAAACATAGTGTACAACTTGTATTTTGTTGTTGTTGAGAATAATGCAATATACAATTTTAATTTAGATGAATTTTAATATATATATATATATATATGATTTTGTTTTTCTCTATAAACTTTCACGTGCATTGTATGGGTTAGTGGCTAGCGTATAAGAATTCAATCTTACATCCATGCATGTCAAGTGGCTCAATGTTAGATTGCAATTTTGCTCTAGGTGAAATCCTAATATTAAGGTTCACGTACCACTTCAATTATACTTCTAGCTATTACCAAAAATTTATATTAAAAAATTGATCAAAATTCATTTCTGCCTTAGTCATTTTAATTAATTAGAATATATATTTTTTGGATTGGATCTTCTAGGTTGTACTTGCACTATATATGTAACTTAACGTTGGTGTTACACGTTGAGTTTTGCAATATGACTCACTAATTAGTAATATATAGTTTGCTTTAGGTGAAACTTTATTATTAAAATTTTAAAAAATTTAATATTAAACTCCTGAAAATTTCACTAACAAAAGTTTCAATAATTTTAAAATATAATTTTATGATTTATTTAAAAAATCTTTTAATCATTTACCTATTTTTTTATATATATAAATTCCATGATATTAGTGATTTTACAAATTTATATGTAATATAATTTAATATATATTGTAGGGATAAAAGGTCCATGAGTATGTATTGGGCCGAGGGCCTTGTCCGAGGACGGTTAGTGGTTCGAGGACAGCTAAACGATAGGGAGGACATAAGAATCAGGGCGCCACGAGCAAACTATGGCTGCGAAGGTTTGGGAAGGTAGTCTGAGGAGGAATGCCTCCTCGGCTAAGTAAAGCAGAGGTCAGAAGGATTGATCCGCCCTTAAGGGCGACACTTTGAAAGGTTCTACTGATAAGAATAAACATCAGGGAAACATAGGACAAAGGGAAGCTAAGAAATATCTAAGGAAAAACTGCTACCACCGCATTGAATGCTCTGCAGCTAACATTCTGGTCGTATTAATGTGGAGGTGATACCTGAACAGTGGCATGTAGCCTTACAGCTACTCCCAAAGACTTCAAGAAGGTGCTGATGGGACAAGAACCAAAGTCAACAACTTGACCTACACGTGGACGGTGGAGATGAAGAAGAGTGGGGTATATAATAGAGAAAGAAGCCCCACGGTAGAGGGATCGGAGAACTAAGAGAAAAACACTATAACAATAGGAACTAGATTTGTAATCAAATCCAAAAGAAATATATACAAAAACTAATCTCCTCGGGTTGTGTCGAGGACGATTTTCTTTGGGTAAAACTAGTCCTTTTTTGCTTTCTCGTCATTTGGATCCACTATAATTGTTATCCAACTCATTAAAGTCCAGTTTTCCAACCCACTTTCTACAAATTCACTATATTGGCCTCTTTGGGCCTAGATCCTATTACCTTTTGGTCTTAGGAACCAAATTGTGGCCTTAAATAGATAATAAGTATAATTTAATCTATACAGTATACACCACATCAAGTCATCATCATTCTATTTTAATATGTTAATGATATTTCTATCATATTCAATAAATAAATAAAAATGACAGTAATTATGTCACTACATAAATAATTTTGTAATATATATATATATATATTAAATTCCTTTTACCTCACATATATCCTCAAATTGGATTATATTTTCCTTCTAATTATTAATTGGATTAAATGAGTATTAACCCAATTAAATTCAATTAACATTAATATTTATTGGGTTTTAACCTGATACTCAATTAGACTGAATTATGATCCAAGTATCATTTCTACAAATCACCTAACTCTAAAATACCCCAAAACCACTAAAAATTACCAAAATACCCCCTAAACCTAAAAAATGACCGAAATACACCATAAACCTAAAAATAATCAAAATACTCCTGAAACTTAAAAAGATACCAAAAATACCCTCTAAACATAAAAAATGAACAAAATACCACCCAAACCTTGTATGTGCAAGTTAGATTTGAACTTATATAAGAGAGTAGATAAGCTATCTAACAGTACATCTTGATGAAAAATCTCATGAGTGACAAAAATGCAAGCTTTGATATCACAATGTCTAGAGAAAAAGGAAAGTGTTTGCAAGAATATAAAGTAGGCAATGGATCTACGTGGAAAACCCTAAGAAAGGGATGAAAACCACGGTTTGAGCAAGAAAGAATCACTCTTGCTTTGTTCAGCTTGTATTATGTGGGAAAAAGGGGTATCTCTTTTACAATAAGGGTGTTCTTCCTAAAAAAGAAAGACTTTGTTTTCTACCTTACTTTCTTATCAATTTTTTACTATTTTCTCAAAAGATCTACTTAGGTTCTTGCCCTAATAGTCTAGTTGCATGTTCCTCTTATAGTCTAAGGAATATGGCTGAATACAATGACAAGTGTCAAGTCATCATTTCCTTATTTTGGACCTTACTGTAGCTAAGGTACTATTTGGTGGTTGGAGGAGAGAGAACACCAACATCGGGACTGTGGCATGGAGGTAGGTGACTTTGCCATTGCATGGGGAACAATTCTTGAACAATAAGAGGGACATCAAAGGTGCTGAAGATGATACACGTCCCTGAAGTGGTCCAACATACACTCAGCCAAAAAAGGGGTGTTTCTATAGTACCTGACCTTATGAGGTCACTATCTCCCTTTTTGTGAGTGCTTGAATACCCACGTCAGATGCATATCTTACTTTCTTCCCAAGGCAATCATGCCCTTGGCACGAGCCAAGGATAATATCTTGCAGCTAATGTTTCCTCTCCCTTGCTCTTAGCCACTCCCAGTGTAAGGTCCAGATCCAGCCACATCAACATTCTCCCATGCCTTGGCTGGTATACTGTACAAACCTAAAAAATGATCAAAATACCCCCAAAACTTAAAAATTGACGAAAATGCCCTAAATCTAAAAAAATGACCAAAATACTCCCCTAAACCTTGAAAATGACCAAAATACCCTCGGAGCCTAAAAATTACCAAAATACCCCATAAACTTAGAAAATGACCGAAATATCCCTGAAACCTAAAAAATGACTGAAATACCCCCTAGACCTAAAAAAAATGACTGAAATACCTCCTAGACCTAAAAAAAATGACCGAAATATCCCCTAGACCTAAAAAATGACTGAAATAGCCCTAAAACCTAAAAAATGGCCAAAATACCCTCAAAACCTAAAAAATTATTGAAATACTCCCAAAATGTAAAAATTGACCATAATACCCCTAAATCTAAAAAATGACTAAAATACCCCCAAAACCTAAAAATTACCAAAATATCCCATAAACCTAAAAAATGACCGAAATACCCCCAAAACTTAAAAATTACCAAAATACCCCCTAAGCCTAAAAAGTGACCGAAATACCACCTAAACCTAAAAAATGATTGAAATACTGTCGAAACTAAAAATTGACCAAAATAACCCCTAAACCTAAAAAATGACCAAAATACTCTTGAAAACTAAGAATAACCAAAATACCCCCTAAATGTAAAAAATGACCGAAATACCCCATAAACATAAAATAGACCAAATTACCCCATAAACCTAAAAATGGACAAAAATACCCCTTAAACCTAAAAAATGATCGAAATACCCTTGAAACCTAAAAATTAACTTAAATACCCTTGAAAACTAAAAAATGACCTGAATACCCCAGAAACCTAAAAAATGACCAAAATAACCGGTAAACCTAAAATAGTACCAAAATATCCCCTAAACCTAAAGACTGACCAAAATATCCTAAAACCTATAAAATGACAAAAATGCCCCTTAAACCTATAAAACGATAGAAATACACCATAAACATAAAAAAAAATGACCAAAATCCCCCCTAAAACTAGAAAATGACCAAAATACCCCTAAACCTAAAAAATGACTAAAATACCCCCGAATCCTAAAAATGACTGAAATATCCCCAAAACCTAAAAAACGATTGAAAGACCTCCAAAACCTAAAAAATTAGTGACATTCTCTCGAAACCTACAAAATGATTGAAATACTCTTAGAACCTTTAATTTGATGAAAATATGCTTGAAAAATCCAAAATACGCCAAACCACTATTTTGGTAATTTTAGAGGCTTCAAGTGTATTTTGTTCATCTCATAGGATCAGTGGTCTTTTGGTCATTTTAGATATTTTGAGGGGGCATTTTGGTTGTTTTAGAGGTTTAGAGTTATTTTGGTCATTTTAGAGGTTTTGGGTGTATTTGGGTCATTTTAAAGGTTTATGGGTATTTCGTCATTTTATAGGTTTGAGGGTATTTTTGTCATTTTTTTAGGTTTCTGGGGTATTTTGGTAATATTTTTAGGTTTAGGGGAGTATTTTGGTCATTTTATAGTTTTAGGGGGGGGGGTATTTTGGTCATTTTTAGGTGTCGGGGGTATTTTGGCTATTTTTTAAGTTTAGGTGGTATTTCGGTCAATATTTAGGTTTTGGGCGTATTTTGGTCATTTTTAGGCTTAGGGGGGTATTTTGGTCATTTTTTAGGTTTAGGGGGTATTTTGGTCATTTTTAGGTTTCGGGAGTATTTTGATCATTTTTTAGGTTTCAGGTGTATTTTGATCATTTTTTAGGTTTTAGGGGTATTTTGGTCATTTTTTAGGTTTTAGGGGTATTTTGGTCATTTTTTAGGTTTAAGAGGTATTTTGGTAATTTTTAGGTTTTGGAAATATTTTGGTCAGTTTTAAGGTTTCAAGGGTATTTTAGTAATTTTTAGTGGTTTTTGATCGTATTTGGTCTTTTTTTAGGTTTAGGGAGGTATTTTGGTCAATTTTTAGGTTTCAGGGGTATTTTGATCATTTTTTAGATTTAAGGTGTATTTTGGTATTTTTTAGGTTTAAAGGGTATTTTGGTCAATTTTTAGGTTTCATGGGTATTTTAACCATTTTTTAGGTTTCGGGGGTATTTTAGTAATTTTAGTGGTTTTTGATCATTTTTGGTCTTTTTTTTTAAGTTTAGGGGGTATTTTGGTAATTTTAAAAGATTTTAAGAGTACTTTGGTCATTTTCAAATTTTAGGGCCATTTTGGTAATTTTGATTATTGAGTAATTGGGTGGGTTGGGGTTTACCCTAGACATGGCAAAACGAGTCAGAATTTTTTGACTAGACCCAACCCGAAAAATACATGACTCGAACTCCATTTTTTTTACCTGAAGTAAAAACGGGTTGACCCATGACCAGACTTATGTTTTTTGCGGGTCAACTCGACCCGCGACCCAACTCAAACTCGAACCATTTTTTAAAACTTTATTTTTGGTAAAAAAAAAAAAAAAAATTAAGACAATATTGGTTTAATTGTTTATTGTGAGCTTTAAGGAAACAATTGAAATATTTACATAACTGTATGCAAATTAATTGAAAGATAAATGATTGAGTATTCTGTAATGAGTAAAGATTTTTAGATATAAAATAGCAAAGTACATGTCAAGATAATCTGGTCACAGTACAGTTAAAAACATAGATTTAAAATTTTAGACATGTGTGAGAAACATTCACAAGTGTGAAAATAGTGAAGGCAAAGTATCAAATTAACATAAATTATGAATGCTTAGACCTATTTTTTAACAATTTATGTCCAAAATAAACGGCTTTTCAAAATAAATTATAATATTTCTTAGAGTGTGTTGCTTAATAATGATATGATATTCATAAAAGAGACCACGTATAAATAAGTAAACAATCAAACTTTAATGTATATCTCAAATTGAAATAGAGTGCCAACCACAATTGACAATAAATTATAAAATTAATTTTCAAGATTGTAAATTTTTTATATGTTTTTATTTTTTGTCAAATGAATTATCTAATAAGTCATTTGTAATTTTTTTTTAATATTTTGGGATGTTGATATTGTACAGAAATAAAATTTGTGTATTTGTTTTACTTATCTTTGTATTATTTTATTTTAGATAGTAATGTTAGAATTTGTATAATTTTAAAATTATTGAATAAATATTAATAAGTGTAGTTCATTCTTGATATAAATGGTGAATTCAAAGTAATGCATTTTACATCAAGTAATTTGTTGCATGACTTTCCAAATGGCAAATGTTGTTTTCTTTATTAAAAAAAAATTCATGTGAAAAATAAGAGTCAACCTGACTTGACCTGACCCGACCCGCAACCAGATTGACCTGAACCCATTTTTAACCTGCTTAAAATGATATGTTTTGACTCGCAACCTGTTTGATCTGAACTCGACCCGACCCGCCTGTTTTGCCATGTCTAGTTTACCCGTAATAATTGAGCTAGGATGAGTTTGAATTAGAAGTAATTAGTTAAATGAGGAATAAATTGATAAATGAATTTTATGTATTTAACTCAATTATGCTCACTCTAAACTCACTCAAATCTACCCATTTGACACCTCTAGTCTCATTAGACCGTAGATACTTTTTCTCATGTAAGAGACGACGCATGTAGTGATAAAAAAAGAAGTTATCATATGAAATATGAGCTGTCATATAAGTGTAGAAGACTACAGGTAGTTTATTTAAAAAGGACGTAGCTTTTCTTAACTGAAAAAGAAGACATTTTAATGCCTGTTGTTGCATGAACTTATATAATTAAATAATCCACCCCTTTTTATTATTAAAAAAAAAAAAACATATTTTAACTTAGCATATATTATATCTCAGGTATAGTACCATTTATATATATATTATAGGATGTCTTTTTTTTTTTTTTTTTTGGTAAAACCGTTCTTCCATAGATGACCTTGGAAACTTTTGCATTTTCCTTGCAAAATGTGCTAAATTCCAACTATGACTATTCTTCCCTCTGCATGTGACCCTTTCCACCGCTTGTTCATGCCAGTCACTTATCACAAACATACTATTAAAAAAATAAATTTTTTTTTTTCCCAATTCCAAAATCCCCTCGATTTATTTGTACCTGTCTAATATATCCCGCCCCACCACATTATAAAACAAGTTAAATCAACAAAAACCGGAGAGAAACACGGCTTGAGCCCCTATAAAAGTACCCCTTTGAACCCTTTCACTCTCACCACACCAACCCTGTCTCTCACACGCTTAATTACCTTTTCTCTTGAGCTAGAAAAGCTGGTTAAGCAAAAATATGGGTTTTGCTACTAAAGCACATGTACTAGTGCAGCTCATGCTCCTAGTGAGCTGCTTAACTAGTGTGTTTAGTGAAGAACCTTACCCACCAATTCCGTCCCCTTCTCACCAACATGGCCACCCTCCAGCTACAAGTGAAGCACCAGCTCATCCACCTAGTCGTCACCACCACCATCACCACCACCACCACCACCACCACCACTCTCCTACTCACTCACCAGTTCACCCTCCAAGTCACCCCCCAGCTCACCAGCCTCCTCACCACGCTCCTCCTAGCCACCCACCGGTTCACCCTCCTCAGCATGCTCATCCTAGCCACCCGCCAATTCACCCTCCGAGTCACCCTCCTCACCAGTCTCCTCAGCATGCTCCTCCAAGCCACCCACCGTTACACCCTCCAAGTCATCCTCCGAGTCACCAGCCTCCTCAGCATGCTCCTCCAAGCCACCCACCGGTTCACCCTCCAAGTCACCAGCCTCCTCAGCATGCTCCTCCTAGCCACCCACCCGTTCACCCTCCAAGTCACCCCCCTCACCAACCTCCCCCTAGCCACCCACCGGTTCATCCCCCAGCTCACCCCCCAAGTCACGCTCCTCAACATGCTCCTCCTAGCCACCCACCGGTTTATCCCCCAGCGCACCCTCCTAGCTTTGTAGCAGTGCAAGGTGTTGTTTATTGCAAGTCCTGCAAGTATGCTGGGGTTGACGACCTCTTGGGAGCCTCACCTATTGACGGTTTGTTCAAAACTTCAAATTAATCTTGTTCATTTATCTTTTACATGTTAACACGGTTTCCTTAGATATATTATGATTTATGACCACTGACTGACTATGGCATTGGTTTTGGCAGGTGCTGTGGTAAAGCTCCAATGCAATAATACCAAGTACCCAGTGGTCCAAACAGCTAAAACTGACAAGAACGGGTATTTCTTCCTCACTGCACCGAAGACAATCACCTCCAATGTTGTTAACAAGTGCAAGGTGTTCTTAGTCTCATCCCCATTAACCAAATGCAACAAGCCGTCTAAACTCAACGATGGTCTCAAGGGTGCCATTCTTAGGCCAGCAATTTCATATGTGGCTGACAAACTCCCATTTATTCTCTACACCGTTGGACCTTTTGCTTTTGAGCCTATATGCTTACGCTAAATTCTTTTACAGCTTATATTGTCTTTGTTCGTGTGTAACACTTTCCAGAGTTCCGTTCCATTATTTACAGCATTGTTGTATTGTGATTTGATATTGGTTGTGGTGTTGCGTGATGAATTACACTAAATTGTATTTGTCAATACAAATTATATATTAATAAATAAATTCATTTGAGTATGTGTATATGCTACTATTTAAACTTCTTGTAAAAAGCGGATTGACATCCCAAGCCATACCTAGGCATTGCACGATGGCGATTAAAATAATCCAATCCGTAGAAAGTTAACACGTCATATAATCTAATTACTTTCAATTGTTATATCTGGTATTCATGAAAAAAAAATTTAAAATTCTTGAGATTTTGAAAATTTTACACCAATTCTATCCATCCTAATTCTTTGCCCTAAAAGTAGCACCTACTCATTTCCCACAAGAATGCAATAGCTATCCTTCTAGAATCAGCATCAACCACAAAGACTTCAGAGTTCATGCAACACAAAGACTTTCATACATTAGCAGAGACATATCAGATTGTTTCATCCTTCATATAACATTTGGTTTCAAAGAGTCGTAATGACCCACAAGATGTAGTATTATAAGGAAATGGATATATTATATATGAAAATCAGATAGTACGTGGTGCCTTTCTTATGTGGTATTCTTTCTTAAGTTTCTTTTTTGTTACAATATATTTTAATTTTTTCTTACAGTCATGGGCATGGGAGTGTAATATAACCATAGCATGCAATTTGTAACTTAGTTGTCGGCCTTATAGTCAGTGGCGGTGACTCAAGTTCTTGGAAACTAAGAGGAGACGAAGCAAATAATAATGATAAGAGGATTGGAGAAGAGACTGTGCTGGCATTTTGTTGAGTCAAAACATGTTGCTGTTGACGATGACCTACTTTATTGTCTCATGAAGCGGACAGTAGTCTAAATATCCCTCTAAGCCAAAGACTCAGAAATATAGGCTGATTTGGGCTACTAGTTCAAATGGACAGTTCTCTATTCGAAGTGTTTACAAATTGGCTATGGAGGAAGAAAGTGGAAAGCTCAAATGGCGCAGGTATGGGGAATTTGTGGAATCTGGTATGGGACTTGTAGGTACAAAATAAACTCTAAAACTTTCCATGGAAAGCTTGTAATATAAAGGTATTTTTCCCTCAAAGGCTAATTTATACAAAAGTCATATATTGTGGCTGACAATTTATGTGATGAATGTGGTAAGACTTCAGAGACTGATGGGCATCTATTGGACATGCATGTGGATGTGGGATTTGTGAAGAAATCTGTAATATCTAAGAATACAGATTCACAGATTGAATGAAGCAAAGCTAAAGCAAGAAGATGAAATTGAAAGTGAAAGTGATAGAAGCAAACGAAGAGAGAAGACAGAGAGAGGAAGAAGAAGAACTTTGAGAGAAAATGATTCTGTGTTCAATTGCTTTGCTTAACAATCAGCTGTGTATACAAGAACCATATATATAGAGTCTAATTACAAGAAATATCTTGGATCAATGATAAATATCTTCTAACAAACTTCTAACAGAAATTCGCGTTAATTTTGGACTCTGTAACAGACTTTTAAAAAGCTTAACTGATGGGAAACTATCATTATTGAAACTTGATTAAGCTAACACGAGTGTTTTATGATACTCTAGACTCAATACAGTGCCGTTTCCATTAGTGACCACACGTGTGCTACAACACTATTGTTTGAGTCTTCTTCTTCAATTGATCCTCTTCTTTATCATCCCCCTCAAATGACAGGGGTAGTAGATGCCAGGAGTTTGGAATGAAGAGATTGAAAGGCTGGAGCAGCGAGCGGTTTGGTGAAAATATCAGCCAAATTATCCTTGCCAGAGACAAATTTAACATGAAGTGTTTGCTGAAGAACTTTATCACGAACAAAATGATAATCAACCTTAATGTGATTCGTACATGCATGAAAAGTAGGCTTCGAAGTAAGAGAAATGGCAGACACATTGTCACACCAAAGAATTGGAAGACAAAGACGAAGTTCTGTGGTTACCAAGGACCGATATTTAGCCTCCATTGAGGAGCAAGAAACTGTGGATTGTTCCTTGGAGGACCACGAAATAGAATTTGAACCCAAGAATACCATATAACTAGTAGTGGACTTGCGATCAAAGGGGTCACCAGCCCAGTCAGCGTTAGAGAAGGCTAATAATGTAAGAGGACCAGGAGAGAAATACACGACATGATGTAGAGTACCCTTGTAGGACACCGCATTTTGTACCCTTTACGATCAGATGAAAATTGACTTGAGAAAAGTATTTATGGAAAATATAATTTATTTTTGAACCAAATAAACTATTTTTTGAAAATAAAAACCACGAAAATCCTAGGGCATGTGTGCACAGCACTTGCATGCGTGCGCATGCTAGGGTTTTAGAAACTGTGTAAGACAAGTTTTTTTCATTTAAACTAGGTTTGGAATGAATCTCACATAATTTGAAAGTCGCCCCAAACCCTATTTTTGACTATATAAAGCAATAAATAGTACATTTTCAACGAAGACGGATTCTAGTGGTAAAACACATAAGATTCACTAGAAAATAGTAAATCAAAGAGAGTTTTTCACAAAACATCCTCAAGCCAAGTTTCATTTGATTGAGACCTTTTTTGGTCTTGATCTTTGAGTTCTAAGTTTACTAACTTGCTCTTGAGTTAGTTGTGGCTAGATTGAATGAAGGGAACTATCAAAATTAAGCTCTAGAGAGTTCTAGTGTTGAGTTAAAGTTTCTAACTTTGGCTCTTCTCTTTTCTTAGCTTTTCTTTTGATTTTGTGATTTTATGTGTAAGAGACAGGGAAAAATTGGGTTCTCTCAAAAAAGAGATTTGGGTGCTTTTAAGGGCACCTTTCTTTTGGGTAAGTGGTGTATAGTCGCCACTTATTTTTTTATACAAAAAAAGAAAAAGAAAAAAGAAATACAAATTACATGATCAAAATATTTCGAATGTCATTGATTGAATAAAGACAAGTACAATTTTGGTAAATTAAACCTTACAAGGCTTTGGATCCTAGTTACAATCTATGCAAAAGAATACAAAGCTTTGGTCCTAGTTACAATCTATCCAAAATTAAATAGACAAAACACTAATTTACCTATCCAAAAACCCTAAGCTCAGGGGCTAGGTTACAGAATGAGAAGGTGTTAGACATCCATTCCACCCAGACAGAGTCTAGTCTTCTAGACTCTAATGACTAATATACTCTTTTTTGCATGATGCTGAATGATATGTTGAACACACATGACAGAAAATAATTTAAATAAATTTTCCTTATGAATGATATTCTCTTTTAAAAATAATATTCAGATTTGTTTTGGAAAAAAAAAAGGATTTGTAAAGAAAATTAGATCTATTTTTATTTAAAAGAAATAATAAGATTTTTGTTAAAAAATAAATTTGCCTTATAAATGTTCTCTTTTAAAAAGAATATTCGGATCTGTTTTTTTTTTTTGTTAAAAAAAAAAAATTGGATTTGTAAAGAAAATTAGATTTGTTTTTATTTAAAAGAAAGATTAAGATTTTTGTTAAAAAGTACCAGATCTGTTTTTTCGTAAAGTTAAAAAAAAAAAAAAAATTATCAAGAAAAATTAGATCTGTTTTTTAGAAATAAAAAAAAAAAAAAACTTTTTGAAAGAGGATTCACATTCATGAGGTGAATTTATTATGCATGCATCACATAAAAAAAAAAAAAAAGGGATAATTACAAATAACCCACCTGTGGTTTGGGCGAAAATTACTTTGTCTATCTATGGTTTGAAAAGTGTTACTTAACCTACTTGAGATATGTTTTGTTTGTTTTCCGTAGTCCACCTCTGTTAAAATCAGGGGTAAATAGGTATTTTTGCTCAAATTTTATGTCTCTCTCTTCTGAAAACAAAAAATAATACAAAAATGCAAGAGAAACAAGATAAAAAAGGGTGGGTTTTGAAACCTTCCCTGCATCTTTCCAAAAAAAGAAAAATCCACCTCTCTCATAATATCCAAAATATAGAACTAGTTTTTGATCAACAATCTAGTGCCAGAATTAACTGAAAGATAGGATTTCAATGTATAAGGAGACAAAAAGGATAAACCAACTTAAAGAGCCATGGCAATGGTTCAAACCCCAAAACAAAGTATCCCATATACGCCTTCAACCACTGAATTTTGATTTTTATATAAGAGAAGCAAATTTCAGTGATTTCACCGAAACCTTTGTCGCTTTCCTGCTGGGACATGATTGTTAAAACTAGTAATTGAAGTCAACAGCCCACAACAAAATCTGTCATTATCAACCAAATTCTCTATTTATATAAATGTAAACTATCATAGTAGAACCAAAAGGTGGGGAAAACCTTGTGGATTTCTAAGGGAAAAACCAAATGGCCCAATCAATTGATACTACAACGAAAAAAAGCTACGGATGGTGGTGTCGATGATGGTTTGGGGATGTAATTTAGGGCTCTGAACAAATTTTGATTTTGGGGCTTAGGGATTTCATTACAGTGGTGGAGCAGTGGGGTTGCAGTGGTGGTGTCGTTGATGATTTTGTTTTGGGCATTTATGATTACATGTTCAGCAGGATTTGAGGGGTAGAAAGTAGTGTATGTGGGGTGAGAGTGATCTCGGTGACTCGGAATAAGCTGGAGACACCTCAGTCGCATCTGAAACCGCATGTGAAGTGGTTGTTGAAGATGTGGTCACATGGGTCCAATGAAAAGTCCCATGAACTTAGACAAGAACCAGGTACAATGGACTTTGGGTTGAGACCATTTTTCAAATCTTTGAGAACCTTAATATCTGCTGGGTTTGTTGTTGAATCTACGATGAAGAAACGTTGGGAAAATGCTAACATTAGAAGCAATAATGAGAGATCATAGAAAGCACCATTGCACATGGCCATAGCTTTTCTGAGCTTTGAAGGTGTTTGTAGATCTGAGTGTTGAAGAAGATAGATAGAGAAGTACAAAGGAAGAGAGATTGAGATTGATTGTATTTGTACAGTGAGGTTGATAGATTTTTCAGGATATAAACGAAGTTTTGAGAGATGTCGATTTTTCTTTTTTTGAAAGATCCAGGGGAGGTTTCAAAACCCTCCCTTTTTTATATTGTTTCTCATGTATTTTTGTGCTATTTTTTGTTTTGGAAGGAAAGAGACATAAAATTTGAGCAAAAATACTTATTTTCCCTTGATTTTAACAGAGGTGGGCTATGGAAAATAAACGGAACATACCTCAAGTGAGTTAAGTGACATTTTTCAAACCACAGATAGGCAATGATTTTTGCGCAAACCATAGGTGGGTTATGTGTAATTATCCCTAAAAAAAAAATACTTCAACCTAACTTTCAATCCCTTCTTTTAAATTTCAAAATTTGCAATTTTGTAACCAAGAAAACTTTTTCCGAAAAAATCAGATCTGTATTTAATGAAAATACAAATCAGTTTTTGTGTTAAAAAAAATTAGATCTGTAAATACAGATCAGTTTTGTATTTAGAGAAACATCAAATCTGAAAATACAGATCAATTTTGTGTTAAAAAACCAGATCTGAAAATACATATCAGTTTTGAATTTAGAAAAAATCAAATCTAAAAATACAGATCTACTTTTGTGTTTAAAGAAAATTAGATTTGAAAAATATAGATCAGTTTTTGTGTTTAAAGAAAATCAGATTGGAAAATACAGATCTATTTTTGTGTTTTCATAAAAGAATTTTGTTAGCCATTGCAGATATTGAAACTTAAGAAAAAGAGCTACAATAAACAATCACCTAAGCACATGTTAAGGAAAATTCTAGCAACGTTTTTAAGCATGGTAACCATATCAAGAACAGAACATAATAAAAATATGCTAAACATATTCATGCATCAAACAATAACCAAAATTAATGAAAGAAGAAAAGAAATAAGAAAAATAGAATACCTCTTGCATGAGCGTGCTTTTCTAATGAAAGAATATTTTAGGATTCAAGGAAATTTGTTCACCTCTTTGAAGCCTAAAATACTTTACTTACAGAAAAGAAGTTCCTAAAACGAAAGCTCCCAGAACGTCTTTGATGTAAGGGGAATTGAAAAGTCAAAAGAGAAGAGCCCAAAAAAAGGGGGTCAGAAAGAGTGCTGAATGTTAGGAGGCCTCCCCTATTTATAGAGGTTGGAATGCTTAAATGAGATCAGATACGAATTGGGACGTGTCTTTATCTCTAAAAAATCATAAAAGATAGGTCTTATCTCAATCAGGGAGTTACTGGGTCATGCCAACAATTTGGGCCAATCGGCACTTGGGGAGTGCCAAATGTCCCTCTTGGGTGCTGAGCCTGCGTTTGAGTTTTGGTCTAATTTGGACTCATTTTTTGAGGATTTTTTAGTCAGGAATTGTACTTAGACGCATTTTTAATCTGTATTCTAAAAATTAATCACTTTTTTTTGGATATTCAGGTCTTTAATGTGATAATTATCTTGTAGATAAATATTCTAAAAAGTCTTGGTTATCCACAACTTCTTTGTTATCTAATTATCCACTTTATTCCCATGCAAGCAAGTCTATTTTTGACACTGACCAACAACCAATCACAAAATTATTTAATTAATTTTAATTGTTTATAAGCAATCAGAATTAATTTAAATTAATCATGCGTGGTCGATCCCAACAAAATAAAATGCATGCAGACCGTGCAAACTTGATTATGTGATGTCTTTCAATTCGACAGTCCGATTTGGAAATCAAACACACTATCATGACCATCAGAACCTCAAGATCATTTTTATGATATGCAATGAATGAATTAATGCATGTAATGCAATTCTAAATATCGGGTATATGAATGGTCACTACTCTAGCCATCTTCCTTTATTAAATTATGGGTGTAAAATCGAGTGTCTATAATATGTGTTTATTTGCTTTAATATGTTTGTTTAGTCTAGGTTTTCTTTGTGTTTGTGTTTTGAACATGTTAGGTTGTTAGATTTCCTGTATTTTGAGTTTTTTTTGCTCTAAGTTTCTGGGTTATGGTTTCAGGTGTATATGCGTGCGCATGCTTTTTGCATGCGTATAGATACTCGAAGTATGCATACGCATACAGTTGGGATGCACATGCATGCCCTATGTATGTGCAGGCATACTCAAGCCTAGAAACCCTAATTCGTTTTCTATATTTTGTGTCCTTTGTTTTATTCACATGTTCTAGCCCTTGTTTAACCTGTTTTATCTGGCCTTGAGTCTCTGTTTCTTTGTTTTATTTTATTTTTGTTTGTTTTATATCTTTTATGTCTATGAGGGTTTTGATTTGTTTGAATACCGTGAACATGCATATGAATATGAACATATATTGATGCATAGGTGCTATGATGCAGTGAGGTAAGTCATGCACTCACATGCACATGCATTGGCTGGAATATGAGCTTGATATGTCTAAACGACAAGAACGTGTTTGGTTGAATGCCATGACTGTGATGTTTAGATGCTTTAACATGTTTGCTTGATCCTGCCATGCAATGTTTCTACCTTAGGAGTTTTGTGTTTAAATGCCATGATATATGAATGATTAGGTTTAGGATGATTATGCCATGTTGTGTGTCTTAGATGCATGCTAGTGTGTGTGTTGGTTAGAATAACATATTAAACTTGCCCTTGATAAGATTAAGATTTGAAACACAATGAGTGGAAGTTGACCAACAGGTCGGGTGGGGTTGGGTGCCTAACACTTTCCCATCTCCATACCTAAACTCGGGAGACATGCTTTGGTAAAAGATCAGTCCTTCCACGAAGGACACTATATTTATGGTTCCTAAACCTAAACTAGGTGGTGACTGCATTTACACCCTCTGCCATGGTCCACCCTAGGCCAAGGCGTACTCACCCAACCACGAGGATGAAGCCACATTGTAGGCGCTTGCGCCCAGAGTGGCGATTTCGCTGGAGATTGAGGGTTTGATTCCAATGTGTTCCCTTTCTTAATCCAAATAAAGGCTTGTTTAATATTGTTTGCACACACTTTTACTTGGTTCTTTTGTCCCTTGCCATGGTTGGTGATGAGTGGGAAGTTGGACGTCCATTTGGGCCAAAATCTTTCAAAATTCATTCCACCAACTCACAATCTATGCCATTGCCTATAATGGGCTTTAAGTACATTAACAGTTTGCCACCAATTCATTACGGTCCATTTAGGACTAAGGTTGGAATCATGGCCTATCTAGTTGTGAGTGACCTATTGATTTATCCCTTTAGCTTTAAGGAGCTTAATCACACTTAGAGAGATCCTAAATCCTATCAAAAGAGGGTACCCTTGATACCTCTTGTTTGTTCAACCATATACATTGTGTTCACCTAATTCTAAAAGGACAAATAAAAAATGTAAAATTTTTGGAAAGATGATCCAAAAGCTATAGGATGCCCTAAGATATTGGGATGAAAAGAAAAGAAGATCTCACATATAAGAGGCTTATCCCAAAGTCCTTGAATTTCCTTGAATTGTTGAAGGCCCACTGTTGGAGCCATTGTATACAACCCATGTTTTGGGGGCATTGTAAAAAGCCAAAGTTTTGTAAAAGTATTGTTTTCTCTGTAATAAAGAAAAGGGTCCATCCTGCAATTCAAGCATGATATGAAAGCTCTAGTTACTTGCCAAGCTTGTGCATTAATTCTACATCACTATAGAAACTCCCTAAGGGTCCAAGCCAATATTCGAAAATGATAGGTGCATTTTAAATGAGCAAGAACCTAAGCTAACTTCGTGTTTGTTTTGTGTTTCCACTTTGTCAAATTTTTAAATGTACCCCATTTTTTTCACATCCCATTCTTTTCCTTTCCAGGTTTATAAAGAGAAAAGATTGTTCAGAGGAAACATTCCAAGTTACCGTCACATTGTGATCCTATCATCACTAGGTCTTGTGCTAAAGAGATGTATACTAGTAGTCCTTCCCCCATTGAGGAAAATACTCATAAGATCGCTCTTTTGAAAGCACAGATGGCAGAAATGATGCGCATGATGCAATAATTGGTTATAGGAGGAGGTCAAGATTTTTTTTGGTCCCACTCCAGAAGGCTTTGCACCCTAGTCTGAAAATGAGGCCCAGCCTCCACTAGAACCAAATCAAGGCCAAACCCCACCACCATTTGTCCCAAAAGGGGGTGGCTAGGAATTGAGTTCTCCTAAGGATAAGACCTCAAAGTTTGGTTATGGTCAAGTTAAAAGTCAAGTGGAAACCCTGACTGAGAAGATACGTATCATAGAGGGCTCCGGTGCTCGAGGGATTGTCGATTTGGACAGCCTGACCAATTTCCCTCCCAAGTTCAAGTCACTTGAGTTTATCAAGAATGATGGCACTGGAGATCCCTGCACCTATTGGCGCATGTTCTGTAGGAAGATAGCACCCTATGGAGACAATCATCCTTTGCTTTGCCAGATTTTCCTTGATAGCTTGACTGGCTTTGCAGCCACATGATATGTGAGATTGGAAAAGACCTCAAGCTGGAGAGAGATGGCCAATGCTTTTTTGGAGTATTACCAGTTCAATACTGAGATAGCTCCTGACCGCATAGTTCTTCAAAAGACAGAAAAGAAATGTGGGGAATCTTTTTGCGAGTATGCCCAAAAGTGGCGCGAGTTAGCCACGCAAGTACTTCCTCCCATGATGGAAGATGAAATGATCAAGTGGTTCATCGATAACCTTAAGCCTCCCTACTATGAGAAGATGATCAGTGCCCAAATTACTCATTTCGTGAGCTTGATTCCTATTGGGGAGCGTATTGATGAGGGCATTAGGAGCAAGAAAATAGTCGATCCTGAGGCTTTGAATTCTATGATAGAACAATAGGTGAAAAAGGCAACTAGCCGTAAAGGAAAAGAAGCTGATGTTCACATGATCAACAAAGCACTTGCAGGACTAAGGGGTGTTACTTCTGCTTATACAGCCCCGACTGCTTAGCCCTATCAACAATAGGTTCAGCCAGCCCAAGCACCTCACCAAGCATTTAATTAGAGGGGAAGGCTTGATCAACCCCGGTATGCTAAGAGGGAACCACAGAAATTCTCTCCGTTACCCATGCTATGGTAGAGCTTTATGCCTATTTATTGGAGAGGAAGCTCATGACTCCACTATTTGTGAAACCTAGAGATGGTCCTCCTCCACCAGGTTTTGATTTATCTAAGAAATGTGAGCACTATTTTGGGGCCGAAGGGCACACCTTGGAAGAGTGTGTGCAGTTGAGATATCGAATCCAAGATTTCATCGATAACAAGTTGATACAATTTAACAACATGGCCAAGCCAAATGAGAACGCTATCTCTACAGTTGAAGAGAAGAGTCCAGATTTCTCATCCCCCTCGTTCCCATGGAAAGCCATGTTGCGGGCTCTAGCCCAAAAAAGTCACATTGTTTTAGAGAACATTGCCTTGCCCTATTCAATTGTAGAGTGCTCAAGGCACGAGTTCAAAGTTTAGCCGACCATGGCATTATATTGATCGAAAGAGAGGTCATGCAGAAGAGTGATTGCATGGCAGCTAGCCTATGCCCAAACAGGAATTAGCCATAGTGCTATGATAGTAGGATCAAGAAAAGACTGGGACGAGTACTTACGAGACAATCTACGCTAGTTCATATTTTTCTTGAAGAAGCTGCTGCATTTGTACGCCGTAGGGTTTTGTAACCAAGGAGCTTTTTGATCTTCATCGTGTGGATGAACTGAAGAACTTTGCAACCAACATCCTTCTCAAGTTGGTGCGTTAGTCACGTACTAGGATCCGTGCATTGATTGGTTAGTCACGTACTTGGAGCTGTGTATTGAAATGAGAGATTATCAGTACATCACAAGTCCAATTGTGTATTGGGGTAAGGTTTCAACTATAGGTTAGTATAAGGTAATGGGATTCCTTTATTTGTAATTGCTTGTTTTGATAATAGTGGATTCTCAGGAGTGGTGACCTTAAATTCACTTGGTGGGGTTTTGCCTTGGTGGTTTTCCCCATTCGTAAACAAATCACCCGTGCCAAATTTAATTTTCGCTACATTTAGTTTTTTGGTGATTTGTTTGTCCTACCATGCGTATTGCATGTTAAATTGACTTAATTAATTCACTTGACTAATTAATTGGTTAATTTACCCAGGGGGTCAATACATTCTTGGCTTATCAAGTGGTATTAGAGTGAGCACACTTTGATTAAGGTTAATCTTTGCTATGTGATCCATTAACCCCTATTTGTCATGGATAGAGGACAATCTTTAATTATACCTCCTTTATTTGATGACACTAACTATGTATACTGGAAAGTATGCATGAGAGCTTTCTTGTAGTCTTTAGATGAGAAGGTGTGGCAAGCTGTGGAAATAGGCTGGACTAAGCCAAAGAAAGTGCTGGCTGATTGGGATGATGCTAAGATCAAAGCGGCAAACTTCAACAGTAGAGCATTGAATTCTTTACTCAGTGCGGTCACCAATGAGGAGTTCAAGAAGATATCCTCAACTGAAACTGCTAAGGAAGCATGGACTATCCTCCAGAGAACTTATGAAGGGACTAAGGCTATCAAGGATTCAAAACTTCAAAGGCTTACTATGAGCTTTGAAGAGATTAAGATGGAGGAGGATAAGTCATTTGATGAGTTCTATGCCAAGCTCAAAGACATAGTGAACTTTGCATTTAATCTTAGGGAAACCATTCCTGAACCCAAGATTGTGAGAAAGGAGCTCAGATCTCTTTCGGAGAGATTCTATGCCAAGATCACTATTATTGAGGAATTAAAGGACATTGATCAAATTCATTTGACGGAGCTGGTTGGCAACCTGCAAACCTATGAATTGGGTTTGTTTAGGATTGGGAAATCTAGCAAAAGGAAGAGCATGGCATTGAAGGCCAAAAGTAGTGACATCGATGAGTCTTCAGATGATGAAGATTCTAAGATAAAATCCTATATCACAAGGCAATTCAAAAAGTTCATACAAAGACCGTAAGCAATCCAGTTCTTAATAGTTTAAGAGCCAAGATAGAGGGAAGAAGGATACTAGGGATGGTGGTCAGTACACTGTTCCCTTCGGACCAAAATGCTTCGGATGTCAAGGATTTGGACACATGAAACAAGAATGTCCAACTTATCTCAAGACTATTGGGAAAAGCAAGGCCCTTACTGCTTCCTTGAGTGACATCGAGCTTGAGGATGATTCAGATGACAATGATGATGAGGGAATCTTGAATGCCTTCACTACTACAATTGATCCTACTAATGGGGGTTCAGAAATAGTAGATGATGAAGAGGACTTGGTGGACTCAAAGTTTGAGAAAATGGACGATCAAGATGATATCCTTACAGCCTATGAAAAATTGTACAAAGTTTTTGAGAAGCATGAGAAACTATATAGGTTGGCCACCAAGAAGCTAAGTGATGTGGAACTTGATCGAGAAGAGCTTTCCACAAAGTTTTATGAAACTAATCAAACCATTGGAGCACTGCGGTTTGAGAACAATTTCTTGGTTGAAAAAACCAAGAAGCTTGAAGCGAAGCTGTTCAAGTTAGAGCTCAATTGGAGAGGACTTCCAATGTAAAGCTTGATGAGAGGCTTAGCTTTCATAAATCTGCTTTTGATCGAATTGGTTTAGGGTATGATTTCTCTTCTCCTAATATTGCTTCTTCTAGTACTACTGTGTTTGTTTTACCTGCTAATAATGTTGAATCTAATAGTAATGATGTGAAAACTATTTTAGCTAGTGAGAACATAGATAAGAGTAAATCTATCTTAGGAGCACTCCCTAAGCTTGAAAAGATAGTGACTAAAGACCCTAGGGCTAAGAAGAGTAACAATTAAAAGTCTAAACAAAAGAAGCAGCATCTCTATCATCACTGTGGAGCTTCAAGACATTCTCATCCTAACTGCTACAAGTGGTTAGCCACTCAACAGAGCAACAGTATGATCTCATATGGAAACCATAATCAGTTTCCATTCTCTTTTGCTCATCTTGGAGATATTCTTAAGGCCCTCACGTTCCTTTCGAACTTGAACAGTTTCAATTGTTTCCCCTCACCATCGAATCATAGGTTCACTCAAAGGAAAGGTTCTTCCAAGGCGTGGAAGGAAAAATGTTCAAAGTGATTCGGTCATTTTTTTTTCTTTCCTTCTCTTTTGTTTTGCATTACTTGTGTGTTTTGCTTTCTTGTTTTGAGTTAGTCTAGTTTTATGCTATGTTTTGTTTAACATGTTTTTGTTTGTTTGTTTTCAGTTTTTTCTTTATTTTGTTTTTCATAAAAAAAATTGAAAAAAAAAAAAAAAAACAGTGTGTGTGTTGTGTACATTGGTACTTGTGTACCTTTAATGGCCATTGAAACAAAATTTTCTAAACTCTGTATATTTTATAGCTTAGATGATCATTTTTATAAACAACTAAGCAAGTGAACTTTGTTGGCTCATGTTTGTGATGAGTAAGATTAAGTAAACTCTTGTACTTAAAACTTATATAACTCTTTTTTATAGGAAGGACTAGGAAATCCTAAAAGAAAGGCATAAATAACCATCTCACCACTGTTACCCGTTAATCATAAAATAACATCTGTATGCTTCGACATAGCAAAATTGATGTTAAAGCTTAACATAATTGGGTATTTTCTTCTCTCTCTTACATGCCCATGCATGATATGCTCAAAAGATAAATTTGCAAAGAAAAATCGAAAGCAAAAATAATCAAAATGCTTTTAAATATGGTTGCAAGCATGTTTCTAGGATGTACCTCGAAGGTGATAATCCCCATCAAGCAGTTATGATTGTGTGTGAGTTAAATTGATTTTCTCATATCTTAAATCGTCATAACATGTAGACACTTATGCAATCTTGTGATGTTTTTCATACACAACACGCAAAATTCTTTACTACTTTTGATACATGTGCAAGTACAATGTGATTTGGCCATCACGAGGAATACATATGTTAATGTATACTCACCAAACTGTTTTGACTTGTTTTTGAAATATAAAATTGGTTAGACGTGTTTAGTTTGTGTGTGTGTGTGTTTTGGATCTAAATGCTTTACATTTTTCTTGTTGAGAGATGATTTTGAAAGCATAAAATTTTGTTTGGATCTTTGGTTAAGTAGCTTGCTTGATTGCATTCATTTCTGTGTTTTTCTCCTCTTTGAAAAACTGTTTTTACTAAGTTTAACAGCTTCTCGACAGATCTCTATAGATAGCCATCTATCGAGACCCTTGGACTACTTTTCTCGATAGATCTTAACGCATCTTCGATCCGTCGAAACTTTCTGGAATTTGTCTTGATCGCTTCTCGACCCATCAAGAAAGTTTCTGTCTGGCCGATAGATTCTCGATAGCAGCTCGATCCATTGAGGCATTTTTTTTGTCGATAGATTCTCGACAAAACCTCGACAAATTCATCTGAGTTCTCGACAAATCCTCGATAGATCTTGATCCATCGAGATGCGTTTTCTATAAATAGATCAAACGCAATTTCAGATCTCATTTTCTTTGATCTTTCTCGATAGAAACACTTTCTTTTCTCTCCCAAACACTTTTCTCTCAACCCCTTCATCTTCCCTGCTTGATTTTTGGCCTAAACCTTGCTTTTTACCTCTGGTATGATCTCGTTTTCTCTCTTTCTTCATGTATTTCATACTTTTAGACCTAGGTTTTTGGGTTTTGAAAACTTTTTGGGGTTTTTGGAAATTGATGAGTTATTTGTGAAATTTTTGGGTTGGGTTTTGCTTAAATGATGTTATATGTTCATGCAATGCATCACATTTTCATTTTCACAATGTTTCATGCATTATAGATGTGTGTTTTCCATGTTGGAACCTTGTGTGCTGGTAGGTTTGGATTGGGCTTAGCTTATGATGATATTTTTGTTGCACGTTACATGATCATGCATTATTTATGCATACGTACCTTCTTTTCTTCTTTTTGGTACTATATTGTTGATTGGTGCTTTTCTGCTTCTCTCTCTCTCTCTCTCTCTCTCTCTCTCTCTCTCTCTCGGATAGTCTGTGTATGGCACCCAAACACAAAACTACTCCGTCCTGAAGCCCCTTCATTTTGAGGCAGCATCTTCTTCTGACTCTACTCCACTTCATGTTAGGTTCCGTGATGAGAAGGCTTGTTAGAACTTCTCGAAGAATTTCTCCAAACATGGCATTCATTCGGAACACCACGTTATCCTTTCGGACTTCTCCAATATTGATCTACTGACTGTCATTCACAGACGGGGATGAGAGTCTCTTTGTGAGAACCTGGTGAGTTGTCCCTCCGTGATCATACAAGAGTTTTACTCTAATATGCATAGATTCAATTATTCTATACCTTGATTCATTACTTCTGTTCAAGGTATTCGTATTGTAGTCACTCTGGAGCTTATCTCTAATGTGTTACATGTTCCGAGGGTATTGCATCCTGATTACCTTGGTTATCCTTGTCTATGGAATGTGTCCAAAGACGAACTCTTGTCTATCTTTTGTGAAACACCTTCATCATGGGGTGACCGTCAAAACACCTAATGCTCGAGCTTTGCAAAAGGTCTGAGGTTCCTGAATATGGTGATGACATTTGTTCTACATCCCTTGTCTCACTATAATTCTATTACTGAGCCTTGTGCTCACTTTTTGTTATCCCTCATTGAGGATTTTACCATAAACTTCCCTTCTCACTTCATTCTCTCTTTCATTGATGTCTATAGAGATACGGCAATCCGTGATAAGCTTATCTACCCTTTGCTATCACGTGGATCATTCATCACTCCTTTGTTCCTTATCCCGAGTCTCCTCATTTCTCCATCATGGGTGCCATTAGTGTGTTGTCCGTTAGATGGAGCGAGGCCCAGCTTCAATCGAAGTGGCCATGGACCGAGATGATGACTTCTCTAGCCCATTCCACTCCATCCACATTCACTCCTTCTTCTTTTGCAAATGTCGTGACTCTCAAGGCCATCATGGCATAGCTTGAGCGCATGAATGCTCGCCTTGATACTCTCAGTAATGAGTTGTGTCAGGTGAACACCTATGTTAATCGTACCACACGACAACAGGCTATCATGGGTGGCTTCACCGTGTCTCTATCTCCCTCTCCATTGCCATAGGTTTCAGAGGACGAGGACGATGATGATGGCTCCAGTGATGATGATGATGCTGAGGATGAGGATCCTAGCTCTTCTGGCGATGAGGAGATGACTGCTTCTTAGTGACTTACCATTTTTCACTCGTGACAAAAAGGGGGAGTTGTTTTGGGTATGAGAGTAGTCATGTACTTAAGGGGAGAATTAGTATAGGACATTTTTGTTAGGGGGAGTGATTTTATTTATGAGGGATGTAGTGAGAACTTTATGTATCTTTTCTTTTCTTTCTCTTTTAGATACATTATCTCTTGTACATTGGTCTTGTGACCACTTAGTGATAGCAAACATTGTATTCATTATTGATATATATTTAATGATATTGTTATCACATTTCACCTATCTCTCCATGTATTGTTTCTTTTCTCTCTTTATACATGTTTCTTATTTATTGTATACAATCTTTTATTTCTATTTCACACTAAGATGTCGTGATGAGTTTTGTTTAAAGTTTTTTAGAAATACAGGCTGTCAAAATCTTCCATGTCATGAACTCTCTTCTTGCAAAGTTTTTCAAGAGTTTGTGTTAGGGTAGATTTTATTGTATTTAACAAGTGATTATGAGTTGAGTGATTTATGATTTCTCTCATATTTCATTTGTTGGTTGTGGTTTTGTCACGGATTGCTAAAGGGGGAGATTGTTAGGACATATATGGAACATGTTATAAACATATGTCATATAGAATTGGCTAATCATTTGACAAAACGCACTTTACTTGTAATTGGGTAGATCTAGGATGTGTTTAATACTTCAAGGAACAAGAGTTCAAATCCAAGTATTGAAGCCATGGAAATCTGTCCAAGAATCAAGTGAAGAAGTGATGTTCATTAAATCTTGATAGATAGCTCGACAAATGTATCTATCAAGATTTAATATTTAAAGCTTGGCAGATAGCTCGACAAATGTATCTATCAAGAATTACGAAATTCAGATTTCCAGTAATTTAATATTCCAAGCTCTATGTTTAGGTTTTCTTTTCTCACAACTCTAGACATATATAAAGATTTTTTTAAGGACTGTCATGAGGTTGTTGCGCTTGTTGTTACATGCATATTATGACTGGAGACAATCTGCCCTAGTTCATCTTTCTCTTGAAGAAACTGCTGCGTTTGTATGCTATTGGGTTTTGTAACCAAGGAGTTTCTTGATCTTCATATTGTGGATGAACTGAAGAACTTTGCAGCGAACATCCTCAACTTGGTGTGATAGTCACGTACTGGGATCTGTGCATCAATTGGTTAGTCACGTACTTGGAGTCGTGCATTGAAAGGAGAGATTGTCACTACATTACAAATCCAATTGTGTATTGGGGTAAGGGTTCAACTGTAGGTTAGTACAAGGTACTGAGATTCCTTTACTTGTAACCGCTTGTTTTGAGAATAGTAGATTCTCGGGAGTGGTGACTTTAAATTCAGTCGGTGGGGTTTTGCCTCGGTAGTTTTCCTTATTCGTAAACAAATCACCCATGTCAAATTTAATTTCCACTATATTTAGTTATTTGGTGATTTGTTTGTGCTACCACGTGTATTGCATGTTAAATTGACTTAATTAATTCACATGGCTAATTAATTGTTAATTTTCCCAAGGGGTCAATACATTCTTGGCCTATCAGTATTGAAGGAAACGCATGTTCCTACTGGTATTACCAATTCCTCATTCAAGGGTATGGTATCGTTGGTGTTGGCCACCAACCAAGTCTCCTTTTCAGATGATGAGTTTCCTCCAGAAGGAAAAGATCATACCTTGACAATGCATATCATAGTCAAATGTGAGGATATGATTGTCGCAAGGGTATTAATAGAGGTATACTACCCAAAAACTAACAGCTTAGTTTCTATTCCATTAAAATTGTATCGTGTGTGCTTTATTCAGGTTTTCGTGACATCAGTTGGTATCAGAACCTTGACATACCCTAGTTTGATGGCTAACCAGCGAGACGGTGACCACCACAACAATGACGGTGGTGACGATGTCAACAACTCAGTTCTCACTTGGGATGAATTCTTCGAGTTTCGTAAAGAGGCTCGTGATAAGAATCAACAATTTCGTGAAAAGAGTCAAAAAATTATAGGCGAAATCAAGCAAATGATTGCTACTCATCTTGCTAGGAAATCATCTCACAACAACAATGATCAATATATTCAATGACGCACTCCTAACTACAAGAAAATTCCATTCTTTGACGGAGATATGTGTAAGTTGGATTTTATTGACTGACTTCTTGATTTGGAAGAGTATTTTAATTTTTGGAAGATTTGTGATGAAGAAAAAGTGTGGCTTGCATCTAATAGATTGGATGATGAAGCAAAGGAATGGTGGGAAGATATTCAAATCAATAGAACGTGACGAGGTAAGCATCCAATCTGCTCTTGGCAAAGAATGAAAAGGGTATTAATTGATTTATGGTTTCCTCTTAACTATTATGATATACTAGATTATACAAGTGTTGATTATAAATCTGTATATTCATATGAAAAGCAATATGTTCAAAATATGGAAGGTTAACCACAAAAGCAAAATTATCATAGTCAAGTCCATGTGTCAAGTAAAGGAAAGAGTTTGAGGGTTGAGAAGAAGAAGCCTATTTCTAAAGAAAATTTTGAAGTGGTTAAAAAATATCAAGACTTGCAACAAGTTATTGAATTGAAGACTGAAGAAACCACTTGCCAAAAACTTGATTAAAAGGTCAAGGAAAAGAAGGTTGAGCTGATTGTGGATAATGACAAAAATCAAGAGATTGTAATTGTTGAGAATATTATGGAAGGTCCAATTGAGGTTAAATATGAGAATAAGTCCACAACTCACAATCCTTAGGTTTTGGTTGATTTGTTGAAGATGACTACACAATATGTAGATTTTCTTGGAATATAAAATTTTGATTTTATTATCAGTCCTTTGTTGATTGATGTTGCAAATAAATTGAAGATAGATGAGAATAAATTTTATACTACACTTTATGAAGAATTCAAGTTTCAAAACCGGATCAAGTCATTGAATGATTCAAAATATTTGTTTATTTGGAGCGGAAGATTTCAGATTTCGACCATCAACTCGAGAATGGGTTTGTTTCAAGTGGAGGGTTCTAATGTAGGACACGGTTTAATATTTAATATTTGTAATTATTTAACTTTAGTATTTTTATGTAATTTTTGTTATATTAGGTTTAGGTGATTTATATCCTTGTTTTAGGTGTTTTTAATGTTTTTTTTTTAGTCAAATTAGGGTTTTATGCTTTCGTAGTCGCCTTAGGGTTTGCTAGCCGCGTTAGAGTTTCTAGTAGCCTTAGGTTTTCTTTTTACTATTTAAATGCATTGTAGCCTCCAAATGCAATTCAGTATTCAGATTATTATTAATAAAAATACAGACTTTTGTCCAATTCTTTCTCCGGTGGATTCTAGTTTATCACCTTGTGGATTCAAGTAACCCCTCGTGGATTCAAGGTTTACTACCCAAAAACTAATAGCTTAGTTTCCGTTCCATCAAGAGAGCATCGAGTGTGCTTTCTTCAAGCTTCTGCGACATCAGCATGTGTGGGATGCAGCACATATTTTGAATTTGGTTGTTCTAGAGGATTTAACTATAATTATTAGATGGTATTGAGAAGATTTAAAGTGGTGTATCTTTTTGGACACAATTTCACCAAAAACAACATAAACTTTTGAAAAAAATATTTTGCCAGTCACATAATATTGCAAGTACTAAGGAATTGGTTCTTGATTGTAGGACTCATTGGAACTCTACATATTTGATGCTTTCAACTTCTTTGCCTTATAAAGATGGACGTTAACCACAAAATTGATCGGCTTCCTTGTATCACCAATGGAATATATATTTTATTTATTTTAATTTTGCAAGAATAATATTTTTGCATTCAATTTTTTTAGTATTTACTTAATAGTATTTACTAAATTTATTTGTGTTCAAGAATTATGCTTTCACATCATTATATGTGAATATGAAATTTGTAAATTTATGTTAAAAATGATTTTATTTTTAATTAAAATGATTTTTATTTGAAGTATTAATAAACACAATTTTTTAAAGCTTGTTTATATTTTATTATTTTCTATTCACTTTATAAAAATAACGAAAATTCATTTGAAATTTGTTTAAATTGCTTTATATTTTTTTCAGGCAAATGTTCATATTTTTATACATTTAATACATTTGTTTATGTTTTAATTAATATTAAATTAATTTTAACATCGTTAAGGTAGGACCTTAGTTGAACCTCAGTCCAACCTTAAAAACCTTGTACTTCTCCGTTTCTTTGAAAGATCCAAGTCTAAAAACCATGGTTGTGAGTCTCAATATAAGTGTGTTCCAATAATAAGGATTGGGAGGCAGCAAAAATTGTTTGTGAGAAGTTAACTTTTATAAGGTTACTGAGTTGCAAAGAAGCAACGCAATGGCTTACAAATGAAGATGAGTTGGTTAAGTGGCAACAAAGATGTTAGCTAAAGTTGATAGTTATTGAAATGACATTCATAACATCATGAGTTTACTATTGTTTTACATCTAACACATAAATTGATGCTATTGACATTTTATTTTGATAAAATAGATGGTTATAAGGCTAACAACGAAATTGACAAGAGAAAACAGAGAGAGAAACAAAGAAACCTTAAGAGAGGTGAAATGTCACACTAGCAAGCACCACCGGTGATTTTGGTGTGGGACTCTAAAGAGTTTTGGCAATGGGGTGTTGCAAAGAAACGTTTGGTGGAAGAGAGAGATTCTGAATTTTGAAAATGGAAATATGAAAGAGAAGAGAAAGGTAGAAACTATCTGAAGCTTTCTTCCTGAATTTAAACAATGTATCTTGGCTAGTCTTGTAGAATCCCTTTACTCAGTTTAGTGTGTACTGTGAACCACCACGTTCCTCACTTCCTTCAGTGCCTTGATGAAGTAATAAACTTTCTCCAATTTCACAACTTAAAATACTTTGATTATAGTTGCCATCTATTTATGTTTGGCTGTACTCTATAGGTAAAAAAGAAGGAAGGCTAGAAAAGATGTCCCCCCCCAAAAAATAGCAAGTTGAATATCTTATGCATTTGAAATTAGGAGATTAAAGGCTTGTGATTGTTGATTATAGGAACTTGGTTTAAGGGTTTTAGTTCATCTTCTCTCTCCTTCAAAATAGTAATGCTACAGCCACAAATTATTTTATAACATTTTTACTAAATGATGATGTGACCAACCTTTTATTGGTTTTTATTTAGGCCTGCCATTAATATCATTTTTTCATTTACCAATAATCACTCACTACATCAGCAGTTTGTAAAATTTTTTGTAACATAATTTGTATCTCTAGCATTATTCCTTTCAAAAAGGATTAAAAAAAAAAAAGGAAAATGTTAACCAATGACGTCTAAGGCCATTGGTTTAAGAGCTATTTTTAAAAACATTTTATTAAGAGAATAATAAAATAATAAATGTCATTGACAGCTTTTTATATTTCTCATAAAAGTGGTGTCAAAATTTTCCTATTATGGTTTATGGGTTATGTTAATGAGTGCCTTAGGGTAATGGTTAATAATCCATTTTAGAAAAGTTTTGACACAATTTTTATGAGAAATAGAAAAAGCTGTCAAAACATTAATTTTTTTCTTTCTCCATAAAAACTTTTTTTAAATGGATTATTAATCATTGCTTTAAGGACATCCGTTAGCATTTTCCATGGTTTATTAACAATTGTTCTAAGGAAACCTATTAACATGGCCCTAAACTTCCACCATAATCTTTGGACCTTGTAAGCTCCCTATAATATGCATACATATTAGTGTGAAAGTTTGAGTCATTGTCAGTTATCACCGACTAAATAAACACAATTTGTATGGGAGTTGCTAATGGGGTGCACAAACTTCAGGATTGATTGGTACTATTTTATCTTAAAGAATCCCAATTGATGAAGGTGGCATTGGCATTAAGGACTAAAGTGTGATCATATGATTAATATCAGAACAGAATTTTAAGAGTGAACGACTTGGGAAATGCATGCAGAATTGAGAGAGAAACGAGAACATGGGGATTAGATTTCAAGGTTTTCAGTGTTGGTCAAATTCTCAGAAATTACGTGCCTGAATCATTGGCCTCATTTGTTACGCAGCCAAAAAAAAAAATGTAGGGTCCGTTTGGAATCTGTTTATTTTGCTGAAATTGAAATTCTTTTACTAAAAATACTGTAGATAAAGATAAAAATTAGCTGAAATAGTGCAGTGGGATCCATGAATAATACCGAAATAGTGCAATAAAACCTATGAATAATAACAAAAATAAGCTGAATAGTAAAATAAGCTAGCAAAATAAAGTTATGCCAAACACACATACACACATAGTATGGAGTATGGACCATTTTTGATCCATTTGGTTTGGGTTAAACTTTAAAAAGGTAATCCCTGACACAATAGTATGTGTATATATATAGGATTTTACTAATATGTACCCTAAGGACATACAATAGTAAACTGATTTTGAAAAAAGTTTACCAAAATTGAAAAAACTTTTACAACTTTTTTAACTCCTAATAAAAATTTTCTAAAAATGGATTTAGGGCACACAATAACTGGACCCATATATATAGGGGGGGGGGGGGGTGGCCTCGTTGGTTACGCAAAAAAAAAAAATTTATAAAAAAAAGTATGTAGGGTTTGTTTGGAATCCGTTTATTTTGATGAAACTGATTTTTTTTTTTTTTTTTTTTTTGCTAAAAGTACTATAGATAAAGATAAAGATAAAAATTAGCTGAAATAGTGCAATGAGATTCATGAATAATACTAAAAAAGTGCATTGAAACCTATGAATAGTAACAAAAATAAGCTGAATGGTAAAATAAGCTAGCAAAGTAAAGTTATGCCAAACATACACACACACACGTAGTATGGAGTATGGACCATTTTTGATCCATTTGGTTTGGGTTAAACTTTAAAAAGGTAATCCCTGACACAATAGTATGTGTATATATATAGGATTTTACTAATGTGTACCCTAAGGGCACATAATAGTAAATCAATTTTGGAAAAAATTTATTGAAATTTGAAAAAATTTTGACAACTTTTTTAATTCCTAATAAAACTTTTCTAAAAATAAATTTAGGGCACATATTAACCGGACCCATATATATAGGGGGTGGGGGGAAGGGGGGGGGGGGGGGGTGGTGTTGGGTGGGATGGAAAATTATGAGGTTTCCATTTTACCCGCATTGATCAGACTGACTTTTGAACATGCCTTACCATGATCTAGAACTTCCTCGAATTTTCAAAAATAAAATATCCAACATATTAGATTGCTTCAAATTTTTAGTTCAGCTGATCGTCAAACTTTATTTTTAAAATATAATAGGTTTTGAATCTATGAAAATTTGTTTCAAAATTATTTCTCTTTATTATTAATTAAAATATTTTGTAAAATATTTTTTTATTGATAAATGAGTAGGTACAGTTCTCTGTATTTGTATTCTATTAAAAAAGAACTATTCTTTGACTTGATTTTCTTGAAAAAAACCTTTGATTTTCTTGAAAAAAAACCTTCGATTCAAGGATTGTACTAATGTAGTCTTGATTCAAACACAAGTTGTCATCCACTTTGATTGGAAACTGATTGAAATATATATGGAATGAAATTTTGATGAATTTGTAGTTGTGCACTTGTTAGAGACTTCTTGTTCTTTGCATTAATTCTTCATGTTCTTTTTGTACTTTTTATTTTTATTTTTTTTACAAACATTGTATCTTGTTAATTACTTTTTACACCCTTTACACATTCATTAATTACTTTTTAATTACCAAGTTAATTGGAACCCACATCTAACCCACCAAGTTAATTTCTGGGAAAGTATTGCACTTAAAATTTCACCCTTGCTTGCTATGGTAGCTAAGCAAGGGTGGAGATTGCTTCAGGAAGATGAATCTTTGTTATACAAGTGTTTTAAGGCTTGATATTTCCCAAGGTCTAATTTTCTTGAAGCTGTTGAGTCACCTAATTGCTCTTTTGTATGGAGGAGCATAATGGTGGCACTCCCTATTCTTAAAAATGGGTGTTAAAGAGGGAAAAATCTTAATGGAATGGGCCTGATGGATCGTCCTGTTTTGGTCAATAGTGGATGGGCCCAGCATCCGCAGTCCGTTGTGAACGGACCTAGCTTGGACGGGCATAATGGCGACGGGTCCGAATACCAGTATGAAGACCCTTGTTATAAGATACTTGCGACACACTTCAAGGAATCCCAAGGTTAAAGGGATTCTAGTAGTGAGAGGATTCTAGAAGATACGTATAAAGAAATGTTTTGTCCAACACGTTTGGGATTCTACAAAGAAGATTCCTATAAGGAAAAGACTTCTACTCCAAGTTAAAGAGGTCTACCTACTACAACTATAAAAGCCCTAATACCCTCACAAATCAAGGTATGCATAACTAACCCTCTCTAACACTCTAGAGTTGAAGAAGTTCTAACTTGACTTTTGGAGGGTACTTGGCCGACACCACACCGGTGCTCTTCGCAAGGTTTTTTCTTCTTTTTGTTGTGCAGGTTTACATTCGAGCGTGTAGTTATCGTGTGGCTCACTGGTGAAATTCTTGACTTCATCAGGTGGCGCCGTCTGTGGGAAACTTAGTTAAGATTCATAAGCCATACTATTGTTTCCCAGACCAAAGGGTTGCATGGTACTCACTCGCTCGATGGCAACCACTAACGACGTTCAAAGAGAGGAACCACCCACGACTGCCCTCGAGAGACAAGTTCGAACTCTTGCTGCCGCCGTGGAACGCCTCACTAAACAAAACCTCGACTTGGAAGAACAACTGCACCAGAAGAATGCAGCACCGAATGACTAACAAAAAGACCAAGAAGGGACCAGTGCTACAAGAAAAAACCAAGAGAAACTTGAAGGCAGCCACGCCCCAAGCAGACCAGAGAGGCAGAACTTGAGCATGCCATCACTCACGGATGCAACTCCACCACACATTGTCGCAGAGATGCAAGCGATGAGAGAACAAATGGAGGTTATGATGAACACACTCAAGGGGCGAGTTTCCAGTGACCTTGACGATCTAGTCAACTGTACTGATTCGCCTTTCACTGCGGCCGTGAACTCCTTCCCCTTGGCCCATAAATTTCGCATGCCATACATAGATAGCTACGACGGAGTGAAGGACCCTCTGGACCATCTAGAAACCTTCAAGACCCTAATGCATCTTCAGGGGGTAGCAGACGAGATCATGTGCAGGGCATTCCCCGCCACGCTAAAGGGAGCCGCAAGGATTTGCTTCAGCCGGTTGACACCAAATTCCATCAACACTTTCAAGGAGTTGAGCGCCCAGTTCACTTCCTACTTTATTGGGGGACATAGGTACAAGAAGTCCACGGCGTGCCTAATGAGCATCAGACAGTGAAAGGAAGAGACACTGAGATCCTACATAACCCGCTTCAATAAAGAAGCGCTTTCAATCGATGAGGCCGACGATAAGATATTGGTAGTAGCCTTCACAAATGGGTTGTGAAAGGGTAAATTTTTGTTCTCTCTCTACAAAAAAGACCTGAAAACCATGACGGAAGTGCTCTACAGGGCCACTAAGTACATGAATGCAGAGGACGCATTGTTGGCTTGTGACGAAAAACCAAGGAAGAGGGAGTGACAGGAAGACAACCGGCAGGACCAAGAATGGAAGAAACCTAGAACAGGAGACCGAAGGGACGACTGGCACCCTAAGCCCCCAGCAAGAAGGTTTACAAGCTTCACCCTGTTGAATACCCCAGTAAACCAAGTCCTAATGCAGATCAAGGACGAAGGGGCTCTAACATTTCTAGGAAAACTCAAGAGTGATCCCAGCAAGCGATCTAAAGACAAGAATTGCCGTTTCCACCACGACCACGGTCATGATACGTCTGATTGCTACGACTTGAAGTAGCAAATTGAGGTCCTTATCAGACAAGAAAAATTACAAAAGTTTGTTAGAAAAGAAAGGACGGATCCTCCACCTCAAGAGCAGCAGCCCCGAAGGGAAAGTGAGCGTCCTAGACCCCCAATCGGAGACATAAGGATGATTGTAGGGGGAACAACGACAACCGGCTCGTCCAAGAAGGCCCGGAAAACTTACCTCAGAATGGTTCAGAATGTCCAGCTAACGGGCTCGGTTCCGAAGATAGCGCGAAGGGATAGCCTAATAATTGGATTCTCAGAAGAAGATGCACGATGTCTTCATCATCCGCATGACGATGCGCTGGTCGTCACCCTACGAGTGGAGGAGTATAACATGCACTGAGTGCTAGTCGACAATGGTAGCTCGGCGGACATCCTATATTACCTTGCATTCCAGCAAATGATGATTAATAGGGAATGACTGATACCAACGAACTCCCCGCTGGTGGGATTTGGAGGAACAAGAGTATTCCCATTGGGTGCGGTCACACTTTTGGTGACGGTAGGCGATTATCCTCAGCAGATCACTCGGGACGTGACATTCCTCATAGTTGACTGCTCATCAGTGTACAACGCTATCCTTGGACGACCTACCCTTAATGCATGGAAGGCAGTAACCTCAACATACCACCTGATGATTAAGTTCCCCACGGAGTATGGGATCGGGGAGTTACGAGGGAATCAGGTGGCCGCCCGTGAGTGCTACATAACCATGTTGGAGATGAAGGACCACCAGCAGACAATGTGCATAGAGGAGCAGCGAGTCACGGCAGAACCAGTCGAGGAACTAGAAGAAGTAGCTCTAGATGAGTCAAAACCTGAATGAACGACTGGGATGGGGACATTGGCCAGCCAGCCCATACGGCAGACCCTCAAAGCATTCCTCAGGATGAATCAGGATGTTTTCGCCTGGAGCCACGAGGACATGCCCGGGATTAATCGCTCAGTCATAGTTCACAAGCTGAATGTGAACCCCATAGTTTCACCCGTAAGACAGAAAAAGCGAGTATTCGCTCAAGAGTGGGACAAAGCAATAGCAGAGGAAGTCAAAAAGCTACTCGAGGCGGACTTCATCCGAGAGGTATATTACCCCGACTGGTTAGCAAATGTGGTGATGGTCAAAAAAGCTAACGGGAAGTGGCGAATGTGCATCGACTTCACAGACCTTAACAGAGCATGCCCAAAAGACAGTTACCCGTTACCTCGGATTGATACGCTGGTAGACTCAACGGCGAGACACCAACTCTTAAGCTTCATGGATGCCTTCTCCGGCTACAACCAAATTAAGATGGACAAAGCTGACCAGGAGAAGACCTCTTTTGTCACAAGCCAATGGCTTTTTTGCTACAAAGTAATGCCGTTTGGGCTCAAGAATGCGGGAGCAACGTACCAAAGACTAATGAACAAAATGTTCGCACACCAGATTGGGAGGAATGTACAGGTTTACGTCAACGACATGCTTGTAAAGAGCATTCTGGAACAGGACCACCTAAGAGACCTACAGGAGACCTTTGACACTCTCCGGTCGTATAATATGAAGTTGAATCCAAACAAGTGCGTATTTGGGGTAATGGCGGGGAAGTTTTTGGGATTCATGGTATCCCAAAGAGGCATAGAGGTCAACCCAGAGAAAATACGGGCCATCATGGAGTTAAAATCACCAGGGACGGTGAAAGAGGTGCAAAGCTTGAATGGAAAAATTGCAGCCTTAAACAGGTTCGTCTCCAAAGCAACGGACAGATGTCTACCATTCTTCCGCACCTTGAGAAAATCTTTCAAGTGGACGGACGAGTGTCAAAAAGCATTTGAGGAACTAAAGAAATACCTTGCCTCCCCACCGTTGCTTAGCCCGTCCAAACCAGGGGAAGAACTTTACCTCTATTTAGCAGTTTCACAAGCAGCGATCAGCGCGGCCTTAGTAAGAGAAGAGTAAGGAACTCAACTACCTGTCTATTTCATAAGTAGGGGTTTCCGGGGGGCAGAAGAAAGATACCCTAAGATGGAGAAGTTGGCCTTCGCACTGGTAACTGCAGCCCGAAAGCTCAAGCCATACTTCTAGGCCCATGCCATCATAGTCTTGATGGATCAACCTTTAAAAAAAGCCATGAGCAGCCCTGAAGTTGCCAAACGAATGGCTTTATAGGCAATAGAACTAAGCGAGTTTGATATACAGTATCGCCCGCGAACTGCAATAAAGGGACAAGCCGTGACAAACTTCATCGCTGAGTATACCCCATTAGAAGACAAGGGGGCAGACACCCTCAGAGAATGGAGCATCTACACGGACGGATCTTCAAACAAGCAAGCTGGAGGAGCTGGAGTGGTAATCCAAACCCCAGACGGAGATAAAATCGAATGCATGATTCGATTGGATTACACAACGACAAACAACGAGGCCAAGTATGAAGCATTGGTGGCAAGATTGGACCTCGCAATGGCAGCAGGTGCTGAAATCATGGTCGTACATTGTGACTCCCAGGTAATAACAAGTCAGATTAACGGCATCTACGAATGCAAAAATAAAAGGATGAAGAAGTACCTAGAAAAAGTCAGGAATCGGATCGACGGCCTCAAAGTGAGATTCATTCAAATCCCAAGGGAGGAGAATGAATGTGCCGACCGTCTGGCAAAAGCAGCCTCAGCAGAATCTATGCTAGTCCCTGATCAAGTATTGTCATTTGTCCAAACTTCCTCAATTATTGACGACGGAACAAAAGTGCATGAGGTGGATTTTGAGAACGATTGGACCACGCCATTATTAGCCTACCTGAGGACAGGCACACTACCAGACAGAAAAGAGGCAGCTAGAAAACTGAAAGTCCAAGCCTCACGATTTGTGTTGATCAATAACGTTTTATACAAAAGGGGATTCTCACGACCATACCTGAGGTGTTTGGGTCACGACGAGGCAGACTACGTAATGAGAGAAGTCCATGAGGGCATCTGTGGAAACCATTCAGGGGCACGATCCTTAGTGCACAAATTAATCCGAGCAGGGTACTACTGGCCTACAATGCAAAAGGACGCGCAAGGCTATGTCAAGACTTGTGACAAATGCCAGAGGTTCAGTAATTTGATCAAGCAACCAACTGAGGAGCTGACACCCGTGACGGCCCCTTGGCCATTTGCCCAATGGGGACTAGACATCATGGGCCCCTTCCCGACAGTGGTAAGGCAACTAAAATTTCTGGTAGTTGGTATTGACTACTTCACCAAGTGGGTGGAAACGGAGGCCTTAGCCACTATCACGGAGAAAAACATTCGAAGCTTTGTTTGAAGGAATATTATCTGCAGGTATGGGATACCAAGAGTGCTTGTCTCTGACAATGGAAAACAGTTCGACAACAGCGCATTTAGGAACTTCTGTTCGGAGCTGGGTATTAAGAATCATTACTCCTCGCCCGCACACCCACAGGCCAACAGACAAGTCGAGGTTACAAACCGAACCCTGCTCAAGATAATCAAGACCCGGCTTGAGGGGGCAAAGGGGATTTGGCCTGACGAACTACCAAGTGTTTTGTGGGCATATCGTACAACAGTAAGAGTACCTACTGGAGAAACGTCGTTTTAGCTGGTATATGGGACTGATGCAGTCATCCCAGCAGAGGTAGGGCTTACGAGCTATCGCGTGGAGAACTACAACGAGGATAAGAACGAAGAGGCCTTGCGGCTCCAACTAGACATGGTGGACGAGGTCCGGGCTACAGCAGAGCAGAGGTTGGTACGATACCAGAACCTCATGGCAAAATATTACAACTCCAATGTCAGACATAGAGACTTTCAGATCGGGGATCTTGTGCTACGAAAAGTAATGGGAGCTGCTAGAGATCTTTCTCAAGGAAAGCTCGGCCCTAACTGGGAAGGACCATACAGGATCTCATCTTGGCAAAGGAAAGGGACCTACCACCTTGAAACTCTGGATGGACAGAAGTTGCAACACCCGTGGAACACAGAGCACCTACGGAGATACTACCAATAGAGACGACATAGAGGGCATCAACGCCCCCCCCAATTTCCAGTTTATTTCTGAGTTTTCATTAGTTTTTACTTCGAACAGCCATTTCCATTATTTTGTTTTGCTTTGAAAAATTCTTTCAACAAGTGCTTTTTTAAGCCTAAGGGGGCAGGCACCTTTTTTCCTACATAATTTCTTTCAGACTCTACTGTATTTTTCCTATTTAATCTACTTAGTTCAATATCGGACGGTTAAAACTTAGCCCAGATGATGGACGAATCATCCCAAGAGGATGAAAATCCTAAGTCCTATGGAGGACGGATAAAAAATTCAGTCCACATGATGGACGGATCATCCCAAGAGGATGAAAATCCTAAGTCCTATGAAGACGGATAAAAAATTCAGTCCACATGATGGACGGATCATCCCAAGAGGATGAAAATCCTAAGTCTTATGGAGGACGGATAAAAACTTAGTCCACATGGTGGACGGATTGTCCCAAGAGGATGAAAATCCCAAGTCCCATAGAGGACGGATAAAAACATAGTCCACATGATGGACGGATCGTCCCAAGAGGATGAAAATCCCAAGTCCCATAGAGGACGGATAAATACAAAGTTCATAAAGTGGACGGATCACCCTAGAAGGGCTAAAATCTAAAGTCCACAGAGTGGACGGATCACCCCAGGAGGGTTAAAGTTTAAAGTCTAAAGTCTACAAAGTGGATGAATGTCCTCAAAAAAGGATTAAAACAGTCCACAGAGTAGACGAATCCCCCCAAGTATGGCTAAAATCTAACGGTCCTTAAAATGGACGGATCACTTCTATAAGGAAAAAAATTCCTAGATACAATATAAGAACTAGATGACTAAAATCCAAAATAATCGGATCGAGCATACAAAACATCACATATCAATTAATAAAGCAAAGTTATAAGAATCTACAGGATGGACGGTGTAATCCATAAACTAAAAAAGATACAGTGAACGGGTGAGTTCCACCCAACAGATATATAAAAAAGCCAATTATGAAAGGAAAGCTGAACGGATCAAAATACCCTTTGAAAGAGGGAATGTTCACATAAAGGAAATACAACGGATGCATGAATTGTTCTCAAAATACCATTACAAAAAAAAAAAAAAAAAAAAAAAAAAAAAAAAAAAAAAACTAACTAAACTACATCCACATTAGCGGCTTCCTTCTCTTCGTGGTGACGAGCTTGGTCATCCTTTGGACCACTTTCAATAGCAGGCTCGTCCCCTTGGGCATTGACGGTTGGATTTTCACCAAAAACCTCGTTAGTATCCTTAGATTGCACAAGACAGGGGGATGTGAGTTCAGGGGCATTGATATTGACGGAGGACAGATCAATGTCAGGATAAAGTGCCTTCACTTGATGGATAGCCTCATCAAAACTGTCACCGTACGAAACCCCGAGCTCACTTAACAGGGCGTCGTAGTCACGGTACTCCAGAATAGCTGTATCCTTAGCCTAACGGATCTCTTTATCCTTGACAGAAATTACTTGTTTCAGCTCCTTCGTCAGGTCGTGAAGCTATTTGCTCGCCTCTTCAGCCATCTTGAGTTTCTTCTCTTGAGCTACTTTCCAGACCTAAAGCTCGAATAGTTGATCCTCTGTCAACCTTGCCTTCTCTCATAGACGGCCCAAGGTCGTCTCATGGTTCAAGCACCGTCCCATCAGACCCTTCACCATTATCATAGCCTGAAAGATGGAAAATAATTCAATTTCAAGCAAAAGTACCTACAGAAGGAAAATAGACGGATAAAGGGTGGACGGATAAAGTTACCTGAGCAATGCTGAACAAGGCCGTCTCGCCCATAGCTTTCATTGAATGATTACCCAGATCTTCGTAATCCTCAGTGGTGATGATGGAGGAGAGTTTCTCCAAGGCATACTTAGGGTCGTCTCGAAGAAGGGACGGTAGTTTCTTGAGGCCAGAGGACGGACCCGTCATCAGGTCCTTACCAGCCCCATGTTTTAATGGGGTAACCGTCCTAGCGCCTTCAGCCATGAGTCCTACGACGGGTTCCAAAGGAATCTTGGGTTTCTTAGGTGAACGATCATCTTTGGACGGCTGTTTTCTCTTAGAAGAGACCGTCTCCTTGGGTTTTGTAACGCCGGCCTCCTTATTTTTGGTGACGGCCTCTTTGTTGTTGGCAGCATTAGCCTTAATCAATGCCCTTCTCTTGGCATCGTCCATTTCTGTAAAGGTGAACGGGTGAAAGTTTGTTTAAAAAAGAAAAGGAACAGAAGTATTTATTAATCAAACAAGATTGGATCGACGGACTTACGTTGACGGATCCTGGTCTCGTATTTAATTGCTGCTGGTGTTGGTGCTGGGGTCTCGTATATTACCTTTAACAAAGAACTTCTAGCTACAAAACTGTATATCCCCTTAAACTTATCTATCTCATCCGGACGGTAGCAATGTAGGAACTCTCTCACCGTCAACCTCCTAGCCCCGTTGGACCAAGCCCCGTAGAGGATTTCCATGGCTATGAAGACCCTCCAAGCGTTGGGAGATATTTGGTTGACGGATAAACCTAGGTATTTGAGTAGTTCACGATGAAGGGAGCTCAATGGAAACCTAAGTCCAGCCTTCAACATCTGCTCATACACCCCGACGCCCTCCACCCCTTCGTAGTAGCATTTTTCTGATTTATAAGGCAGACGCATGGGAATGTTCTCTAGAATCTGGTAATTAGCCCTAAGTGTTTTGAAGTGGGTTTCTTTGATAGTAGACATGAAGTTGTTCACCGTCCACTCTGGCAGCATGATGAACTCCCTTGGTCCATCAGCTCCTACGACGGGTCCTACTTGTTCCTCGTCATCCTCGGAACCTTCCTCTAGTTCAACCAATTCCATATCCTCATTTGTTGAGGATGGAGAAGAGGCAGACGGACTCCTATCTTCACTTGGACTCTGTGGGTTGTTGTGACCTGACGGGTATACCTCCTTGTAATCCGCCCCGTCATGGACGACTGACTGATTACTCGACGCACTAGACATTTCCTACATATGAAGACAAAACCTAAGACTCCGACGGGTCTATAAATGGGTAATAGAAGTTTTATAAAGTAATCTGACGGTTGAAAGACAAGGCAGGTTAGAACTTACCAATTTTTATGTGAACGGAGGAAAGACGATGATGACGGATGCAAGTGGGTGTACGAGTTAGCCTGACAGGATTGACGGATCGCGCTCTGACAAGTATGTATTGCTGCAAAATAGGAAAATGAGAGGCGAAGGTTCGGTATTTATAGAGGAAGTGCACAGAAGACGAAGCGACGCCTCGATCCAAAACAACATTCAATGAAAGAGTGACACGTGTTATATTCCTTGATATCAGAACTTTTTGCCATGTGACACCGACGACCTTCGGACCTCTGGACTGTCACCCCATAATTACAAACTGTCACCCCATGTGTCCTAAAAATCATGACGGACCTATAGGGTGAAGGGGCCAACTGAAGAGGGAAAAATCTTAATGGAATGGGCCTGACGGATCGTCCTCTTTTGGTCAATAGTGGACAGGCCCAGCATCCGCAGTCCGTTGTGAATGGACCCAGCTTGGACGGGTATAATGGCGACGGGTCCGAATACCAGTATGAAGACCCTTGTTATAAGATACTTGCGACACACTTCAAGGAATCCCAAGGTTAAAGGGATTCTAGTGGTGAGAGGATTCTAGAAGATACGTATAAGGAAATGTTTTGTCCAACACGTTTGGGATTCTACAAAGAAGATTCCTATAAGGAAAAGACTTCTACTCCAAGTTAAAGAGGTCTACCTACTACGACTATAAAAGCCCCAATACCCTCACAAATCAAGGTACGCATAACTAATCCTCTCTAGCACTCTAGAGTTGAAGAAGTTATAACTTGACCTTCGGAGGGTACTTGGCCGACACTACATCGGTGCTCTTCGCAAGGTTTTTTCTTCTCTTTGTTGTGCAGGTTTACATTCGAGTGCGTAGGTATCGTATGGCTCACTGGTGAAATTCTTAACTTCATCAGGTGTTATTGGAGAGTCGGGAATGGTTCTTCCGTTAGAGTTCATGAGGATAAGTGGATCCCAAATTATCCAACAAATAAAGTACTATGCCCTGACAATGAAGAAACTAAAGGGTTGATGGTGACTGACCTTATTGATTTGGACCTATTTTGGTGGAGAAGAGAGTTGATCATGTTTATGTTTCACACTGAAGATGCTAAGGCGATATGCAGAATTTCGTTGAGTTGTCAACGTGTACCAGATGCACTATTTTGGATGTATAACAAGAATGGGAGCTTTTCAGTAAAATCGGCATAAAAGGTGGCTATGTAGATTCAGAAGGGTGAAGAGTGGACTGAGAATTCCAGTGGCTATGTAGGGAAAAATGTATGGACTGCTCTATGGAAACTATGAATTCCTAGTAAGATTAAGGTGTTTGGGTGGAGGGCATGTCATGAGATATTGCCAACACGACTGAACCTTGCAAAGTGAAGAGTTATTCATGACAGTGTGTGTTTAAATTGCACTAGGTTCCTTGCATAAACTATACACGCATTGTGGGATTGTGAGGTTGCTACGGATGTGTGGGCTAGGAGCTTATTGAAATTGCAGAAGTGTTTGCATGGCCAAGCTGATATGCTTGAACTGATGGAGTACTTGCTGAGTTGGCTTTCTCGGCCGGAGATGGAAGTGTTTTTAGTTCAGGCGTGAATTATTTGGAATCAAAGAAATAAGTTGCTGCATGAGGGTAAGATTCAAGATCCAAATTGGTTATGCAAGAGAGCTGCGGAGTACGGAGGAATATCGGGCTTCATAAGACCATGTGTGTGTTGATGATGAGGTACAATCTGTTGGTAAAGTATGGAAACTGCCCCCACTTTCAGTCTTCAAATTAAACTTTGATGTAGCTATGTTCGTGGAAACTCAAAGGTCTGGGTTCGGGGTAATTATACGAAATGACAAGGGCAAAGTAATGGTAGCGATGATGGCAAGAGGGCCACCTGTGAGCAGTAGTGAAGAAGCGGAGTTGTTGGCATGCAGAAAGGCAGTGGAGTTCGCCATTGATGTTGGATTTTCAGAGCTTGTGATTAAAGGGGACAATAGTAATGTAATAAGAGCAATATCTTCTTCAATGGCTGATCTGTCTTTGTTAGGCAATGTGGTGGATGATGTTTGCCACTTAGTTCTTAGGTTGCATTGGGTTAATTTCAGCTGTATTAAGAGAGGGAGGAATATTGTAGCTCATGCTTTTGCACAGCATGCTAGGAATATTTGTGAGGATGTGTTTTGGATGGAGGATTCACCTCCATCAGCTATGAATACCTTGTATCAAGATTCTCTTATGATATAATTAGATGAATGCTCCATTTAAAAAAAAAAAAAAAAAAAAAAAAAAAAAAAAAAAAAAAAAAAACTTCCATCAAGTCCATGTTTTCCTTATAAGGATGGATCTCATACATAAAACTAGTTTATATTTCCAAAAGAATAATGTTCATAAAAAACTTCATAGAATATGCCATTGGATATACATTTTGATATTTTAGTAAAGTATGTTAGAGCACTCACAACAGTGGTGCTAAATAGCTATATTGCTATTTTTAGCACCACCAATCACAAAAGTGGAGCTGTTGCAATGGAGCTATAGCCAAAAAAATTGGATTCTCAGCTACAATGCACATCTAAAAATAATATTTTTTTTACCTTTGAGCTACAGTGCACATCTAAAGATAGATGTGCATTGTAGCTCAGAGGTAAAAAAAGATATTATTTTATTTTGTGTTCACACTGATGTTTGTGCTGTGTTGGTGTTTTTTTAATGAGTTATTTGTATTATTTTAATCAAATAGCTAAAAATATAGCTCCATTGCTGCGGGGTGTGAAGAAATAAAATAGATAAAGTGACTTTTATAGGTGCTAAATAACTATATTTTTGGCTCCACTGCTGTGGATGCTCTTAATCCCATCTTTAGGGTGAGTTTGACATCAGTTTTAAGTTTAAGTTTTAACTTTATGTGTAGTTTTTTAAAATCTCACTTTTTCAAATTTTTTCAAGGTACAGGTATAAATTAACATACTTTCAGCAAAAAGTTAAATAAGCTATTTTCAAACAGACCCTTAGAGCTGTTTTGGATTTGTTGTTTCCATCATCCATAATTGTATTTTCATCACCCATAACTCAAAATATGTGGGTCTCACGGTTGAGAAGTCTGTTTGATTTTTGTTTCCAGTTTTTGTTTCCATCACTCAATTCTCTAATTTTTGAGTGATGAGTTATGGAAACTAAAAATACATTTTAGGTATTTTCAATTTCCAAAACTCAAATTTCAATGACATTTTCGTAATTAAACACACATGAGTGGGACCCACAGTTAGAGCAAAGTCACACCAGCTCGTCTTTTGATGCTCTCTTCAACGGACACACTTCACACACTTCACATTACCAGATCACAACTCCATTAAGGCCATTTGGCCAATGAGAGCTGAAGAAAGAGATTTTGGTTGAAGCAAAGTCAAAGTAATTGGCTTGCATTTATTGTGATTTGATGTGAAGAGTGTGGAAGGAGGAAAAGAAGAAAAGGTGAAAGAAATAAAAGGGAAAGGCCATTCCGCCATTTGGGGTAGAGTGAAAGAGTGAAGTCTCAGAGTGTGAGGACTATTGCAATATTGAAGAATTGAGTGAGTGAGAGCAAGTAAAAGAGAAGAGAAAAATAGAGAGGGTAAGAGAAAATATACAGTGAGAAAGAGAGCAGTGAGTGAAAAGAAAAATAGAGTTTTACTTTATTTAAGTGATATCTCTAAGTGTTGTAATCTCTATTTAATATAGTGAAATTATTTGGAGTTTGTCCTGTAGTTTTTCCCTTCAAGGAGAAAGGGTTTCCATGTAAATCTTTGCGTTCTTATGTGATTGTACTTCTGTTATATTTGTTGAAATTTATTCACAGTTATATAGAGTTTTTCCCAACATAAATCATGTCGACAGTTGGGAATAACAGCTGTAAAATTTTAATTCGTACTAGAGACCCAGACAATGCTAATAATGGGCTTTAAATTCAAAGACCCTAGGACGAATGGCCATATGGAGTGGTTTTCGTATTGTCATTGGTTTTAGTTGAGTAATTGAATGCAAGTATAGACCATTTCTAAAGTGACGAGTAGTATGAAATCATAGACCATTTTTAAAGCGAGCCCAAAAAATTAGATAAATAATTAATTGAATGTTTTTGTTAATGGATTTTCCATTGCACTTGTTAAGGAAGAATTGAGTGTGTCCAACTGCATTGAAAAGTAGTAAAAGCTAATTAACAAATATTTCTTTTAACTGAAAGCTAAAACTTTCGCATAGAGGAGTATCTATATCATGCATGATATTTCCTCTGATCTTCAAATTACTCAAAAAGAAGATCTGCTTTTTTTATCTTTTTTTTTTTTTTTTTTTTTTTATAAATAATTTTATAAGAATGTTGTGTGACTCCCTTGAAAAGAAAAAAATTGATGCCAAAAAAAAAAAAAATCTCAACCTTAACCAATATACTTTGAAACTCATTAACTGGAGAAATTATACAGTCCTCATGGTGGACCACGTCATTTGTCCACTATTCTAATAAAAGACTCTCACATATTTAAAATTGCTGAGTAAGTATTTAGTTTTTATTTAAAACTCCACAATTTTAAACAAGTAGGAGTTTTTTATTAGAATGGTGGACCACATTACTTGTCCACCATGAGGACATTATAATTTCTCTATTAATTGGATCTTTAATTAAGCTAAATGAGTTAAGCATGCTAAATTGATTCCCTATAGTTTTGAGAAAATAAATATTTTTTTAGCTAAAATGTTGGGGATTGATGCGGCACCTTCCACCAAAAAATAATTGGGGGATTGATCTATTAACAAAACCTAGGAAAAAAAAAATATTTTTCTCAAAATTTTAACTAAAAATATATTTATTTTCTCAAAAATATAAGTTGCTGTTTTTATAATCTAAAGTTATTCATATCATTCCCATAATCTTAGAAAAACACAATGTTTTCAAGACACAATGTTTTCAAGTTGAAATGCTATAAAATAAAAGAAATATATTTGTCAACTTTTTTTTTTTTTTTTTTAATTTTGTGTTTATACTTTTGTGTATATATGTAGAGGAAAAAAAATATTGTTTTTGTCCCTAAAATTTTCATAAAGTTTGTTTTTTGTTCTTAAACTTTATATAATTCTTTTCTATTTTTTTGTTCATAAATTATTGACAATGTACACTTTCTCTCCTTAAACTATCATGCCATGCATGTGACTAATATAAATTATTGACAACATACCTTATAATTTCTCTATTAACTGGATCTTTAATTAAGCTAAATGAGTCAAGCATGCTAAATTGATTCCCTATAGTTTTGAGAAAATAAATATTTTTTAGTTAAAATGTTGGGGATTGATGCGGCACCTTCCACCAAAAAATAATTGGGGGATTGATCTATTAACAAAACCTAGGAAAAAAAAATATTTTTCTCAAAATTTTAACTAAAAATATATTTATTTTCTCAAAAATATAAGTTGCTGTTTTTATAATCTAAAGTTATTCATATCATTCCCATAATCTTAGAAAAACACAATGTTTTCAAGTTGAAATGCTATAAAATAAAAGAAATATATTTGTCAACTTTTTTTTTTTTTTTTTTTTTAAATTTTGTGTTAATACTTTTGTGTATATATGTAGAGGAAAGAAAATATTGCTTTTGTCCCTAAAATTTTCATAACATTTGTTTTTTGTTCTTAAACTATATATAATTCTTTTCTATTTTTTTGTTCATAAATTATTGACAACGTACACTTTCTCTCCCTAAACTATCATGCCATGCACGTGACTAATATAATTACCAGTTAACCTCCTGTGTCTCTTTTTTATGTTTTTTATGTAATGGGGCAATCTTGAAGGTTAGACGCGTCAAAATTCTCTAACGCTAAGGATAGTTCTATTTTTTTTTTTTTTTTTTGGATGAACAGGATAGTTCTACTTAATTAGACCTTTTTTTTTTTTTTTGATACCAACAGCATAACATTATATTACAAAGGAGAGTACAAAGTTTTAAGCCTTAGCAGGCAAGTTCAGGATACAAAACGACCAGGACAATTAGCAGCTACATAGGCTGTGTGGAGTATATCTGTCATGACTAGTCTAGGAACAAAAAGGACAAATATACACAAGCTTTGCTGCTTCAATTGCCAAAGGTCAGCAAGGAGAGCTTGATCTTGCCATGAGGGTTTGCTGTACATATTGCAGATTTGGACAAGCTTTTTATGGTTGCACAAAACAAGAATTCTACTAAAACCATGATCTTTAGCTTTGAAAATTGCTTCCACCATTGCCTCTTGAGTCACCATCTGTATTGAACTTCTACCACTGCTTGCTGCACCTCTGAAGATAGTGACCCCTGCCATAGAAGTAGCTTCAAAAGCAAAGCCAAATCTCTTAGTCTTCCTATTTCTGCTAGCTGCCACTTTGATGAAAATCTGCCAGTTTTGGTGGGGAATTCTTGGCAAGGTCTGCTTCTCACTTGGTGTGGTGCTTTTGCTTTGACTGAAAGTTGTTTGATACCTGCACATGAGAGATTGAGAGATTAGAATAACTTCAGTGGGATTAGGAGATATACCCTGATGCAAAACCATATTTCTATGGTTCCAAATTGACCAAAGAGTGGTGAAGAGAGTCTGCAAGAAGCACATTCTGCCCTGTTTCAAATCTGTACTTGACACAATACACTGATTAAGCCATTGATCCACTACGGTACAGTCCATATCAGATGTTCTTAAGCCAAGATTTGAACCATGCCAAATTGCTCTTGCACAATTACATTCCAAAAACATATGAAAAGCAGTTTCTTCTAAATCATTACACAGTACACATGTTCCTGCCACTTGGATTCCTCTTTCCCTCAGCTTATCCAGAGTAGGCAAGCAATTATGCAGCAATTTCCAAATGAACATTAGAATCTTCAGTGGTAATTTCACTTTCCAGAAAAAACTCCACATAGATGGTCTTAGGATTGAAGCATTTTGGAGAAGAGTGTTTTGTTCATGGTGAATAAGATTGTATGCTTGACTAACTCTGAATGCTCCAGATGTAGAGTATTTCCAAATCAATTTGTCACTAATGCCTTGGGATTTAGGAATAGGAATCTGAAGTATCTCCTTAGCTTTGGAGGGTGGGTAAATTTTCCTAATTAGATCACATCTCCATGACTTGGAATGAGCATCAATTAAGTCCGCTACTGTGCCATTATGCAAACAATATTCCCTAAGGACATGGTTTGAGCATTGAAACCAATCTGGGTGGGAGAGTGGGATTTGGCTTCCATTTCCAATCAGCCAGCGTCCATGATGAAGGGAGGAGAATTTAGTTTCAGTGATGTTCCTCCACACCCAAGAGTGATGGGTTTTAGGTTGATATTCACTTAAGGAGCAAGTAGGGAAGTATTTTTTCTTGAAGGTCCTAGCCAAAAGTGAATTGGGGTTATCATGTATTCTCCAATACTGCTTAGCTATCATAGCTTGGTTGAAAGAACCAAAAATTTTGAAACCTAGACCACCTGATCTCTTAGATTTGCATAGCTTACCCCAATTAACTAAATGTAGCTTCCTAGTACCAGGTTCATGTCCCCACCAAAAGGACCTAATAATGGTATCCAATTTCTTGCACACAGAATCAGGAACTTTGAAGCATGAAAAAGTATAAAGGGGTAGAGACTGTAGAACAGAAGAAATTAAGGTTGCTCTCCCGGCTTGAGACAAAAGTCTAGCCTTCCACCCCTTAAGCTTATTTTGGACTTTGTCAACTAAGTCCTGAAAATCACAAATTCTCCTGCCTCTAACTTTAAAATTAATGCCAAGATACCTACTAGGTTGCTGGACAAGATTAAGCTGAAGAGAATTAGCAATGATACTTTGCTCATTTTGAGGAATGTTTGGAGAACAATAAAGGTCAGATTTAACAAAATTGATGCATTGACCTGAGATAGAGCAATACCACATAATAATCCTTTTTAGATTAGTGAGGGATGACCTATCATTTTGGAAGAAGAAAAAAGAGTCATCTGCAAAAAGAAGGTGAGTGAAAGAAACCCCCTGCCTTCCAATTGCAATGCCCTTGATTTGTTTCCGATTTTCATCTTGGATTAAAGCAATGGAGAGAATATTGGCACAAAGAAGAAAGAGGTAGGGAGAAATGGGATCACCTTGTCTTATGCCCCTAGTTGGGTGAAATGAATGAGTCGGGCTGCCATTAACAAGTAAGGTGTATTTTACTGTGGTGACACATTCCATAATCCAATTGACCCAAGTGGGGCTGAAGTTCATGGCTAATAGGATAGCTTGGAGGAAGGTCCAATTCACTGTATCATATGCTTTGTACATATCAATTTTCAAAGCCCCAAAACCTTTTTTCCTTCCTTTTTTCTTTTTCAAAGTATCAAAAATCTCATGAGCAAGGAGAATGTTATCAGTGATACTTCTACCCTGAATAAAGGCATTTTGAAAAGGAGATATCAGCTTATCCATGAGAGGTTTCAGTCTTTCCACTAAGATTTTAGATATGATCTTATAGGAGACATTGCACAGGCTAATTGGCCGAAAATGTGAGACCTCCTCAGGATTGCTCACTTTGGGTATCAGGGTGAGAAAAGTATGATTTAGAGATTTAAGAAGGGAGCCAGAGTGGAAAAAACCCTTGACAGCCAGAAAAATATCCTACTTTATAGTGTCCCAGTAGGATTAAAGTTAACGAAAATTGACAGAACAATGAAAAGTAGTTAACAACATTGACTATTGAGCATGAAATTATGGACCACGTTTACAGCACTTAAGCCCATAAAAATATATTGCATTAATTAAGTGAAAGGCTACCAGAGCCTAGAAAGCTACAACTCATGTTTGTTAATTAAATGAGAGCTACCAATTAACCAATGCACATACAGTTGGTTAGGGCTGGGGTCCGGCGAGAGCCATTCTGAGATTGACACCAAACCAAGTTGGACAAACCAGCAACCACCACCACATCCCAACTGTCTTAATTCTAACATTTAATCTTCTACTATTTTCAATGCCCCACTTGGTTGAGAGTTCGTGAAATTAATCAGCTAAGAGTGCGGTTGGTCAATTGTCACTGTATTTCTAACAGAAATATCCAAGTTCAAATCACCTTTATGGTTACGGCAGTGGAAAGATAGTGATACATGGTCAAATGAGCGTCTTGCGTACACATATGCTCATAAATAACCATTAGTTCATTATAAAACCTGAAGTTTAGAATAGAACCGGCAAGCAAATCACTCAACCTAAGTCATCCTACTTTCAAACAATTGTTCTCATATCTTACTTGCATTTAACTATTTCAAGTGAGAAATGGCGGAAGGAGTTCTCTTCAACGTAGCTGAGGGAATCATTGGCCAACTGGGCAACCTAGCTCTCAAAGAGATTGGACTGATCTGGGGTGTCAAAGATGAGCTTCAAAAGCTCAAAAACACGGTTACAACAATCAATGTTGTGCTTCAGGATGGAGAGGAGCACCAGGCGCTGAGCAATGCCATCAAGGATTGGGTGGAAAGGCTGAAAGATGTATTTTTTGAAGCGGATGACTTGCTGGATGACTTTTTCACTGAAGTTTTACGGCGGGAAGTGATGACCTGTAATAAGAAAGCGAAAGAGGTACGCATCTTCTTTTCCAAATCGAACCAACTTGCATATGGTCTTAAAATGGGTCATAAGATTAAGTCAATTAGGGAGAGAGTAGATGCCATTGCAGCGGATAGGAAGTTCCACTTATAGGCACGTCCTAGGGAAACACAAGGCAGTAATAGGGGGAGAGAGAGTCATCATTTTGTACGTGCTGAAGATGTTATTGGAAGAGAGGTTGATAAGAGAGTCATCATAGAACGTTTATTGGATTCCAAAATTGAAGAGAATGTTGCCGTCCTTCCTATAGTTGGAATTGGTGGACTAGGTAAGACCACATTAGCTCAATTTGTATTCAATGACGAAGAAATTAAAAGTAATTTTGAGAAAAAATTGTGGGTGTGTGTTTCAGATGATTTTGATGTAAAAACAATTGTTGAGAAAATCCTAGAATCTGCAAAAGGTAGTAAACTAGGAAGCCTTGAAATCAACACAATGATAAATGATCTTCATAAAGAAATTGATGGAAAGAGATACTTACTTGTATTAGATGATTTGTGGAATGATGATTCAAAAAAATGGGATGGTTTAAAGGACTTCTTAAAGGTGGTGCAATAGGTAGTAGAATATTAGTGACTACACGTGAGGAAAAGGTTGCAAAGATTTTGAAAACTATTGAACCATACTTTTTAAAGGGTTTAAATGAAGAGGAGTCTTGGTCTTTATTTAAGCAAAAGGCATTTGAAGATGGACAAGAACCAGAAAATTTAAGAATTAAGGAAATTGGGACGGAAATTGTTAGTAAGTGTAGAGGAATTCCACTTGCCATAAATATCATAGGAAGCTTGTTGTACTTTAAAATCTCCGAAGATGAATGGTTGTCCTTCAAGAAAAATGAATTTCCAAAATTAGATCAAAAGGAAAATGATATCCTACCAACACTTAAGTTAAGTTATGATCATCTACCATCACATTTGAAACAATGTTTTGCTTATTGTAGTTTATTTCCAAAGGATTACCAGTTTGAAAAACAAGAATTGATTAGGATATGGATGGCGCAAGGGTTCATTAAGTTATCAGGTCAAAACCAATGCATAGAAGATGTTGGCCATGAGCATTTCATGGAATTACTTTGGAGATCATTCTTTCAAGAAGATAAAGAAGATTGGTGGAACACAAGACCTATTTTCAAAATACATGACCTCATGCATGATCTGGCAATATCTGTAGTGGGACGGGAGAACATCTCATTTGGCATAAATGGTGAAAAAATTTGTGAAAAAACACATCATGTGTCAATTGGTTTTGATTTAGCCTCATCATCCCAAATTCCTGCCACATTGTTTGAAGCAAAGATGATAAGAACATTCCTTTTGCCATGTCAAGCTTGGCATCCAGAAAAAATGGTAGTGAACCAGTCAATGTGTAATGCATTTGTTTCAAAATTTATGTTCTTGCGCAAGTTAGATTTGAACAGTACTGGTATTAGGAGTGTGCCACATTCTATTGGAAAGAAGAAGCATTTAAGGTATCTCAATCTTTCAAATAATCGTTACATAAAGATGCTTCCTAATTCCATTACAAGGTTGCAAAATTTGGAAACATTGAATCTCGGTTATTGTGTCAAACTTATAGAATTGCCAAGAAATATTACTAGATTAGTCAATCTTAGGCATCTTAACATTGATAACTGCAATAGTTTGACTCATATGCCATGTGGACTTGGGCAATTGACTAATTTCTGGTCACTAGCTGAGTATGTGTTGAGTACAGACTCTAGGTGTGGTGGTGAGTTGAAGGAACTTCACGGATTAAACCAGCTAAGAGAAAATATAAGGATTAAAAATCTTACACACAGGAAAGATGCGGAATTAGAATATAAGGCTACAAATATGAAAGAAAAATGAAACCTTGAAGGCATGGCATTAGAGTGGATAAAAGGAGATGTCAATGGAGTGGATGTTGGGTACGGTGAGAAGTTACTCGAAGCTTTGGAACCATTCCAAAGTCTTAAACTTTTGGAATTAAATGGCTACATGGGAGTGAAATATCCAAGATGGCTTTCGTCACTCAAAAATCTTGTGCGCCTTACGCTATATGCAATGAATAATTGCCAAGATGTGCTTCCATTGCATCAATTTCCTTTTCTCAAAACTCTTAGGTTGAATGATGTTCCTTCTCTTGAGTACATATCATTGATGTCAAAGAGTGTTAACCTTCCACCCCTAGAGTTACTCAAAATTATGAATTGCCCTAATCTAAAGGGATGGTGGAAGAGGAGGAGCGACTCCATCAAGGATTATGAAGATGACGACGATAATTATGGTGAAATATCGATGATAAAAGAAAAGAATCATTCTCTGCCTTCATTTTCTCATCTTTCTACTCTACACATTTATGGTTGCCTTGAACTATCTTTTATGCCTTTATTTCCTTATGTTGAAGACTTAGATCTGGAAAACTCTAATTTGATGCCAATGGAGCAAACAATATCCATGGGAATGATAAGTATGGCATCTCAAGAAAACACAACAGCAGCAATAGTAGCAGAGTCAACCTCTTCTGCTTGTTATTCTTCTTCTTCAACACTTGCCACCTTATTCACCCTTCTCTCCAAATTAAAATCTTTGCGTATCGTTCTGATAAAAGGCAGTGATGGTCATGTCCTTCAATCTATACAGCATCTCACTGCACTCCAGGAACTTTCGTTACCTAATTATATTGGGGATGGGATGGAATTGGAATGGCAAGGCCTGAGCAAGCTTCAGTATCTAAGTTTATATGATCATCCAAAATTGGCCTCTCTTCCAGTGGGGCTTCAACAGGCCACCTCTCTATTACATCTCACGATTTCAAATTGTCCAAGTTTGACAACAATTCCGAAGTGGATCTGCAACATCATATCTCTTCAATCACTCGAGATTTTGCATTGCGCCAATTTGACATCGTTACCTGTCCTTACTTCTTTAAAGAAACTGGAGATTTTGGATTGTCCCATCTTAGCGCAAGGTTGCAAGAGTGAGGATTGGCTTGCTCACATCCAAAACTTGAAAGGAGATCTAGCTCCGCCAAAAGAAGAAGAATCAGGTATTGAATTTCATTATGAAAAACAAAATTCTTCTTCTTCATCCTCTTTAATTGTATAGCTAATTTTTTTTCCTGATTATTGAATAATTATGCAGAACAAAATGAAAGTATGAAGAAACATGAACTTAAATCTCAGCTCTTTACCAAAATTTTTGGGCATTGCAGTGGTTCAACAAGTCAATAACTCAATGGTAATTATTTTCATTCTCACATTCTTTGATCCCATATGGAAATTATTTCCTATGTTTCTTTTTTTTATCTCAAACCAAGTTGATGTGGTGATGTATTTTGGGTGTTTTACTTCTCATCTTTTCAGATGAGGATCATCAATTGGTGATAAGGATATAATATTTGTGGGGAGAAGTATATCTGGCAACAGAATCAGCTTGTGTAGGTATTTTTTATGCTTCGATTATAAGCTCCACCATGTTTTTATTTCTACAATTGAATAAAAAATATGGTTTATGCTTTTTTATGGATTGCGCGAGTAAGAGTTGTTTCATACTAGAATCACTAATGTTTCTTTCCTATCTTTTTTTGGCTTGCTTAGCTTGCATTGGATTTAGATCATAAGTTGATATTCAAGGTAGCAACACTTGGATAAAAGACAAGTGGTTGCTTATTTGCTTTCTCCTTGAATTCGAATGTTACAGAGGTAAACAAATACTAGTCTTTTATTTACTTTTACATTATCATTCTTTGTTTGAAGAGGACAAAAATAAAGAAAAATATTTCACTATGGTAGATTCTTAAATAACACTTAATAGTATATGATGAAAGTAGCGATCCAGTGTCTGTTTATTACTACTCTTATCCATATAGACACAAATATTGCCAATAGAACTAGATGCCTCATTTTTAAATGTGTGCTTTAGGCATCAATCATCTTCATTTATAATTGCAACTTCTCTAACAATCTCTGGCTTGTAATGAATTTTGGTTACTTTGGCTCTTAGAAGCTTCTAGTGACCTAAATAAAGGGTAAGTCATTAACCATATATTAGGTTTCTTGACCTTTCAAGAAATTTGAAACCTGTTAATAAATCACTATCCAAAAGTCCATTTTTCTCTTGTTTTCTATATTTCTTCCTTCTCCAAACAAGAACTTGCTTGACATTAAACTATATGTCAATCTATTTGGGTATCCAGGGCTATCTTCTTCCATCTCATTTCATTGTAAAATATATGAAATGAAGATCAAATATGTAAAAGTGGTCTTTGGTAGTGGTTCTTTTCACTTCTTTTATGAGAGGTGAGCTCAAAGATTTTAAGAACTTAATGGTTTAATTGATCATTCTGCATATTTAAGTATATGAGATTTACCATAACTTCTATTTGATAGAATAGTTTGCATCAAAAAACAACTTAGATTTATTGTAGACATGATATATTTTAGGAATAATTATACAATCCTAACTTCTTCTTCTTTATAGTCAAACTTGAAAAGCATCTCGCAAAATTCTAATTTGGAAAGAGGAGCTTAGATTCTGAAATCCATAATGGTACTTATTGAATGATGTCAGGTGAAAATGCTCCAGAATGACCTGAGACAGCTTATATCCCTAAGGTTGAAATTGAATTTTGAAGGATCCATCATTATTCCATAAAAAGGTTGAGTGCCACAATTCAGTTTGTTAGTTTATAAGTTATTTTGAGTACTTAACTTTCTCATGTTGGATGACAAGAGCAACCAATATTATCCCCTAAAGTTGTAAGCTTGCCAACCCAACAGTTTTAGAAGGGCATGTTAGGGGAAACTGACTATCTAACTTTATCAATTTTTTTTTTCTCTCTTTAGATGACTGATACTAATAACGTGCAACTTCTCCCATGATTCCCTTTAATATGCAGGCATTTAGCAAACATTTTGGTCACATGTTCAGGTAGATACATGGTAGATAGCCACAACCTAAATGCAGTGGATAGTCATTTGTGAAATGTAGAAAAAAGCAGCAATTCAAGAGAAGGGTGTGGAAATCATGGGGATTCCACAACGTGCTTGGATATGACAGACTTCCTTCTTAAAAAGAATGAGTATCATTGGTAATTATTCTACATTTCTTTACTTCATATGGTAATTATTCATCCTGAATTTGATTTCTCACATATGATATGGAAAAATATGTTGGCTAAATTAATACTTTACAACTTATTATTTGGATTATAAAATGATCTCTGCTGCACTATCTTTCTCATATTGACAATATATATACTTATTGCCTATTTTGGATTTTTGTTGGGTTTAAATCCTAGTTTTTGTCCATCTTTTGTTGGCTTTTCCAATCTAAATCAAGCTCAATGTTAGTGTACAGCCGTTAATGACAATGTTGATGGCAATTATCTTTTGTTAACTTCTGTGGTGTTCATGGATTGAATTTAGTGTGTTTATTGAAATATTTTGAGCTATTTTCATGTTCATTCACTTGGTTGTTTGATTATCAAAGGGAAATGTAGAGACAAGTAGCAATTCAAGAGATGGTTGGGGGAATCAAGGGGCATTCTGCAATATGCTTTATTATGATAGCCTAGCTTCTTTAAAGATATTGAGTATTATTGACTGACTCAATTTGTTGCTAAGATGGAAAAGTCAAACAAGAGAGATCTGGCATATGCTAGCTCCCTTTTAGTTGACAGTGAAATTGTATTTGTGAGAAACAGATTCAGAATTTGCTGCTATTTTGACTTCTTTAGGTATGTATGTCAAGACTTCTTTAGGTATGTATGTCAATCATTAACCTAGACCTTCATAGAAAGATATATTGTAATCTTTTTTGTTTGGTAATTTTTTTTTTTTCAAATGTCAATGCTATTTTTTCTTTGCAATAATTATAAGGATTCTCCCGCAACATGCTGTAAGTTGACAAGCTGGAAATTGTATCTCATTACTTTCATTATCATAATATGTCCTCTCTGCATTTATATGAGATGAAAAAATACGTAAAATATATTAGTTCTTATTTTTTAGCTTTACCAAATTCCTTTTACTTAAAGGAAAAATGTTACTTGGAGTTTTTATTCAAAAGTGTGCCAAGGAGGTGATGCATTTGGCTTGATTTGTTGATCTTTTCAAAGGCAAAATGATAATTTGGTTGGAAATTCAAAGCTGGCAACTATAGTATATAGTATAATGGGCTTGTAATGACCTCAAAGATCAAAATGAGCTCAAAGTTCAAATGACAGGACACAGGTAAGGGGAGTGTCTATTGGTTTTTGTGAGAGAAATGCTCCTATCATGTTATTGCTAAAAAGGATTCAATTGCTCTTAAGTCATCCTGGTTCCTTTTTGTCTTGATTTTAAATTTTGGCATGTGGATTCTATTTCCCCATGTGCTTTTACTTCCATCATGCCTCAAGGTCATCCCCTTTTCACTGGACCCTTTCCTTGCTTTAAAAAATCTTATTCTGCAATAGAGTCCAATAAGGGAGTTCTAAATTGAATCTAATTTTGATCCTCATTGAGGATACCAAGGAAAGAGGCGAAGCTGGAAGAGGTGCCCCCTAATGCAGTATTTGGGTAATCATCCCCTTTTCACTAGACCCCTTAATGAGCCACTTTTAGATTGGATTAACACACAGTATTGACATTTCAAGTTAGCATCAACAATTTTAGTGATGGATTATTTAAATATATGCTCCATTTTGTTATAGAAAAATCTGTAGGAGGAAAAAGAAATAAAAAATAAACTACAGTGAATACTTACTTGTAATAATATATAAGTTCATTTTCTTTTAGTCAACAAGGCATTATTTTACATCTCTCTCTCACTTATCAGACAAATGCCAGGCATTAATGGGCAAGGTTCACACATTACATGAATCCATGTGACTGCTAGGATCCTAAAGATAGAAACTAAGACCATAAGGATCTAAAACTCCTAATACTTCTATAGGTTCATTCATTCCATTTTAAACTCAGTCCTCTATAAATTTATCAATTATAATTATATATTGAAAGCTCGAAAATGTGTTGAAAACACACGAGCGGTTTAGACCCCCAAATTAAAATTACGGCTTGGTTGATTTTAATACTAACTTAAAGATAAGTGCGGAATAGTGTAAACACAAGCGTATAGACAATACAACTACTTTAATCTATATTTAAAGCAACTCAGCAGTAAAAATGAAATGAACAAGAGTAGGGAAGAAGGAAGCAAACACAGATAACACCGAGACGTGTTATCAAAGAGGAAACCAAAGACCTCGGCGAAAAACCTCTCCGCCGCCCTCCAAGCGGAAATCGATCCACTAGACAATCAGTTGGGATACATGGGTTAGCAAAAGACCCTCCAAGCCTAGTCTACCCGCTGTACCTAAGCCCTCCAAGCTCCTACTCCAACAAGGCTTCTCGGAACCGTGTATTGTCCTAGTTATCCGAATCCCGCAACAAGCTCCATGTTGCATCTGCCATTCAAGGCTTCTTCCAATGCTTCCCAGCAGCACCAAAACGTCACACAGCACTCTCAAGGTGTGGTAAGTGTTTGGGCTATCAACCTCTCAAAGATATGGATAATGGAGAGGGAAGGGTTGAGGAGATACCACAAGCAATTGTATAGAGAAAGATGGGGAAGACAATCTCTAATTACCAATGTGTTTGGCTAGGGTTTTCTCTCTGAAACATTTCTAAACAATTGTGGGTAATGATGGTATATATAGGATAGGTGCAAAAGGTGTTACTCAAAAAGTACAGGCTGGCAGAACAGATTGCCTCGCGAGTGTCTCGCGGGAAGGCCTTACTCGCGAGATACTCGCGAGACATAGCTGTCTCCACCTGGCCTGACTCTTCGCATTCCAGCATGTGCTTGGTACATGATTCACTTCGCGGGATGCTAGGTCGCGAGACACCCGCGAGAATCCTTCAATCTTCAAATGCTTGAGTCTTCATACACTCTCTCTATCACACAACCCTTACAACAAATCCCACAACAAATACAGGGTTTAAACGATTGAACATAATTACAATCAAATTTGGCATGGAATAAAAGCCAACAAAAACACAGTTGTAAATTACAACTTTACAATCTCCCCCTTTGGCTATTCCATGACAAAACCCTAAAATAGACTCTAGACTTAAACGTGAGTTTGGGAACAAAGGCAAAACTCACTCACACCTAGTTCTTGATTCTGAAGTGCTCTTGAAACATATGAACAAGTAACTCCTGAAACACAACAACACAATAACATCATTGTCTACAGAAAAACTTGAAAAGCATATAGAGCAATAATAGCAAGATCAAGCTAATGAAATAGAAACACTAGATCATGGCAAGATCAAACAAGTAATCACTATACAGAAGCAATTACTATGCTCATTCACACAGGGAATGAACATCCAGATATGCAAGATGATAAGCTCATTTGAAGAGTATCATTTGCACCTCTAACACTCAACCAATGCAAAATACAAAAAGTATTTGCATTTAGGAACAATCCTACTAGGGCACAAGAGTGTTCATCACTCAACCAATGCATAGAACGTGTATGCATCTAGGAACAATCCTACAAGGGCACAAGAGTGATGTACTTGAAGAAAAATGCATGACATTTAACAACAAGTAAACATGCATGAAGGTTGCATAAGCAAGGTATTGCAAATGCATGGCACAAACCACAAAGACCTACAAAAATATGCATGAAACAAACCCTTAAAGCTTACATAAGCAACATGGGTACAAAACAAAATGCCACAAAGCACATATGCCACAAAGCATAGGAATAAAACACAAAGTTCTGAAAATATACTGAAATTAATACTGAAGTTAAAGCATAAGTGTCAGAACTATAAACCTAAAACAGTAAGACATTAACTATAAACCAATTATAAAACTTAAAAAAAACTTAGTAAACCCGTCTGTAAAACCAATAACCAATAGTTAATATAACTATGTTTCTAGGCTACGCTCCCCCTAAGGCTGTGCAAGCTCTTCTTCATCAGCTCCCCCTAAAAAATGTTCTCCCCCTTTTTAACCGGAATGGCCAAAGGGCTAGAATTGGTCGAATTCGGAGTCTGATCCATGTGTAGGGGATAAGCTCTGAATCTGAGCTAATAATGTGGTGATCTGCTCCTGGAGGTATGCAAACTGATCCGCTGTGTGCTGTACGTGAGTGTCAAGCACTGTAGACATGTGATCCATCTTAGCTAGGATTTGATCAAGCTTGCTGAGACCTTGTGTTTGTGCTGAAGCAGAAGACGATGGCTGTGCAGTCTCTGGAGCAGAAATGAACCTGTCAATCTCTTCCTCTATATCTCCACCCTCATCTGGCACAACTCGAGGCGGTGGAATGAGATGAGGACCAGTCTTGGGGCCTTTAATGTGTGCTGTGCTCCGAGTCAGAGTATTTGCACCAATGGGGTAATCCCTCTGAACAATAGTAAGGCCACTAGGGAATTTCAACTTCGTTTTGGCAATGAACCCCATGATCAGTGAGGGAAAAGGCATTATGGTTCGTGAATTTTGCTTCGTAATGCTCTTTTTCAGAATATGGAAGATGTGGCTGCAGTTATCAATTTCCTTGTGAGTGAAGAGGTCGTAGAGAAATCTCGTCCTTGGAGCAGATAGAGTGGTGAGGTTGGTGACCGGATACAGGTTATGGATCATGACATAGCTTAGAGTCCTCATTTCTGGAGAAAACTTGAGAGTATCCATTGATGATTTCTTTGGAACCCCACCAAGAGTTGATATCATCTCCGTGATAGACCCTAATCTCTCATCATATTGAACTGACATTGGCTGTGAGGGAGGACGTATCTCCAGAAGGTCTTGAATATTATCCCTTGTGATCTCAAATTCTTTGTGCCTCACCCAGCAGATTATCTTGTCATCTTCAACAGTAGCATTGGAGAAGAACTCTCTGATTATTTCTGAGTACACAGTCCCAATTGGATTCAACAACTTGGTCCACGTTCTTTCTTTGAATGCATTTGGAATGCATGTGTGCTCAAGCTCCTCCAATTGAACCACCCTTTCCATGACAATGGTTGCTTTCTTGTAGCAGTCATTGTACTTCATATCTACTTCCGTGGATTTGAAGTGATCAGATTCAGTACGAGCACGCTTAGGAGCCTTCTTCTTTGAGGCAGCATGCTTGGTGGGAGACATCTGCACAAGTGGACACAACACACATAGCACAAGTGCACAAAACATAAGAGCAAAGACTTGATTAGATTCAAGTTAGTTTGCACCTATTGAGATATTCCCAAAACAGAGTAGATTGCAAAAGAGAGCATGACCAATTCACACAAGCATGCTTCAACACATACAGCACTAAACCAAAACAAGAATGCATGAAAAACAAGACATTTTGCATGAAATTAAATAACTGTGCAAGTGTGTGCGTCTGTGTGCATGCGATGATGCATGTGGGGTGCCCTAGAGTGCCTAGGAGTTTGCCTAGTAGGAGCATCATGGGCAAAGTGTAAGACACACTTGATCAAAGATCAATCTAGAACAAAACATTGTAAAACATATGGAAACCCTGAAATTGGGACTCACTTGAGACCAATTAAGCACAACAATGACACATAGACATTCAATCAAACACCTAATATGCATAAGAACACTCTAAATATGAGCAATGCATGAACATGGTAAAAACTTACCTAAATACATGATAAAAAGCCACAAGGGGCCAACACAGATGCACAATAAGTAAAAGGAACACAGCCCAATCAAAAGAAATGAAAGATTTATCAAAAACTAAGAAACCCACCCCAAATTTCGAAAATCCCAATTTTTCAAAACCCTAAACAAAAATCTGCAAAATTGAATCAAAAACATGAAAATGATGCTTTAGAGATCATACCTTGAAAGAGAAGGTGCAGAAAAAATGCTTGATTTGAACGGATTTTGATGGAATAGTGAAATGGGTTAAGAACGGTTTTGAGAGGGGTTAAGCGAGGGAATGGATTATGATTTGAAAAACTGTCACATCAGCCCTATAAAACTGAAAACACGCGTTTTTCGTGGGATAGGGAGTAGCGAAACAGTCGCGAGACAACCGCGAAAGAGGCCACTGAAGCACAAACTTTTCACGAGAAGCTCTAAGTCGCGATCCAGTCGCGAGACAGTCGCGAAACTCTCTGTGTGATTTTGAGAAAAAACTCAGTTTTTGCCAAACAGCATTTCGCGAGAAGCTGTTGGTCGCGATACAGTCGCAAGTCAGTCGCGAAAGTTTCTGTGTGACAGGATGAAAAAAATATTTCCCTCAACCCCTTTTCGCGGGAAGCTCTAAGTCGCGAGCTTCTCGCGAAAAAAGCCCCTGAACTAGTTTTTTGATGAAAAACACACTGAAAGCATTTTGACCAAAAATGAAACATAAGAAAGTATAAAATCACTTTCAAAAACATATAAAACTCACAAAAATCTTTTTGGATTTGATCAACAAGTTCATGGGCATACACATCACATTTGGACATATACAATCACACAAATGAGATAGGCATTGATTGAATCAAAAACTTGTGTGTTGTGTGTGAGTATCAAATGTGAAATAGTTCTTAGACCAGAGCGAAGCTTCAATGATCAATTCAATCAAGTCATACACAACTGATAACAATTAGTATATATGACCTCCCACACAATGAAAACATAGTAAAGAAGCTTTTCATTTGGCTTCACATAACTCATAACAATTGGTCCATTTTCATTTTGATTGGACAAATACATCTCCTTTTTGAGATTGGTGCTTGAAATTTGTGATATTTCAATTTTGATGATAAGCCTTTGGCCTTTTTGAGCACCATATAAAACACATTTAAAAAGAGTCGCTTTCCCTTTTTCCTAGTCAAATACTAGTGTGTGCGACAGGCTTTTGCAGCTCAATATCTCTTTTCATTTGGAGATTTACAATTGGAGAGCTCTTATTACAAAAATATAAAAATAAAGTAGGAAGAGATATAGACACAAGTCTATGCAAGTATCAAGACCAACAAGACCATTGACCAATCATTCATAACAAGCTTGAAGATCTATTTATAACAGTCACACATAGTTTTCAAGATTTCTTCCACATAGACAAGAGTGCATACATATCAAGCTAAGATCGTAAATGCACTACGCCATAAGTACGAAGGTACTAGGCCAAACTCAAATAAGATATGCATAAAACAAGTGATCAAACTTTTTGAGATTTTTCAATTTTTATGGGTTTTTGAATTTTTTGAAGCACACCCAAAACAAAACAAGAGAAGTAAGATCAACAAAAATAGGTTCAAACCAGACAAAAGAGAATTAAAATGAAAGCAATGCATGAAATGATGCAACAACAAATGTCCCTATACATGGAAAGAATTGATGCATGGACATATTATAATGCTTATGCATGAGTACCCCTCTTCACCCACACGTCACGTGCGTTTGGGGTGATATCCTTGACGGATTGGGTACGAGAGTTGGGACTTTCAAACCTCTTTGTAAAACTCTCCAAGCAAGTGGTGAAGGCACCAATCATCTTCATCACGCCTGTTACTCCGGGATCACGATTTTGGCTTCTTGAGTTCTCACCACCCCAAGCTCTATTGTCATTCCTTCTTCCTCGTGACCGCGGTGCACTTGCATTGTTGTCTGCTCTCAGCTTTTGATAGTTTGGTCTAGTATGTCCTCGCAGTCCGCAATAGTGGCACACATAATCTGTTCTAGGACCCCGTTGAGGTCTTGAAAGAGATCTTGCTCTAGTTTCATGTCTTCCTACAGATTGATTTCGGGGCTTATTCACCATCCGTTGCTCAATTACATTCTTCTTCTCAACCTTAACATTCTCAGGGATGGTCTCTTGTACAATTGGCTCTATGGCCTTCACAAATTTTACTTCTTTGGTAGCTTTGACCGATGAGCTACTCCCTCCGGCATATCCCACTCCGGACTTATCTGAGACATGTTTTTGAGAAGAGATAACATCATCCAACTTTCTGGAGGAGACCCTATCTATCTTGGCTTGCGCTTGCACCACCTCTTGTTCAAGAAATCTGATCTTT